>JAZKJV010009676.1:0-599966 GCA_037367405.1 Ottelia alismoides | reverse complement strand
TTGATCCCTCTTCCACACAGGGTGGCCTTCGGGTGCTGTCACCACCGGAGTGAGGCGGAGACGAGGTGAGGAAGATGAGACTCGGCCACTGGCAGTTCAAGTTTCAGGTGGTTAAAGGAGAGTTAGTTGCGAAATGCCAACTTTGGGTGTTTATATAGATCGATTTCGTGAGCTCCATGCAAAATCCAATGGTTGGCGAGAATCTTGGTAGTTAGGAGGATTGATCAAAGGGCTTAGATCACCTGGAAGAGTTATGAGATGCGCGTTGGTAATTAGGCAAAGTTGGTCAGTTGGAACTGCTTCGTTACTATCTTCTTGAGGAAGACGAACCAGGTGCTGACAAGTGTCAGCACCTGGTTGGCCATATGTGAAAAGGCTTAGAAATTCAATATTAAATACTAAATAATCATTATTTTAAATAGGTATAAAAACAAGAAATGTAACAAATTTAATTATCTAATTTATAGAATAATTACTTTTTATAAATAATAAATATTATTCGAAATATACATATTATATTAATAAATATATATAGATAAATAAGTTTTGGATTTCTAATTTAATAAATAAATAATTAAAAATTAATTTTATATTTTCTTAATTATTAGAACAATAAATAAGAGTTGTGTGATTTTTTAGGGATTTCAATAAATTAATTTACATATATTAATAAATATAGGTATAAGTTATCCAGTTCATTTTTACCTATAATTTAGGGTTTTTGATTTTATTAAAATAATAAATAAACTCCAAAAATTCTGAAATAAATTAGGGTTAAATTACAAGATCATGAACATAATTAGAAATTATAAAATTAATAAAAATATAAATAATGTGTTCTACATAAAATAATAGCCCTGAAACCCGTTGTCATTTGGTCCCAAAACCGACTTTTTGCAAACGGACTCCGAATTCGATGAAACCACCTTTATTAATTAGAGAATATTATTTTATGAACTTTAAAGCTGAGTAGAGTGAAATTGAAGTTCGTATGAAGAAGTTATGATGTTCGGAAGTTGAGGTTTTGATAATTTGCAAGTAGGATTTCTTGGTATATGTACATGGTAATATTTTAACTTATATATATATATATATATATATATTTAGAAATAATTAGGAAAAGAGTTTGGTGAAAAATATGTACATATCAATTAATTAAAAATCATTGAAGTTTTGTATTTATTTGATAAATAGTGGAAAGTATATGAAGTGTGTCTTAATTTATTTTTAGGGTTTTCGTTCCTTATCTCCCCCTACTTACGGGTTTGTCGACCAATCCTTGCTAACTTGGTCTCGGGGGTTAGTCTATAAATATACCTTGCAGTTATATTTATATTTATAAGTCATATTGTACATATTTACATATATCCAATCTGCCTTCTTTTCTTTTTCTTTGTTCTTTATTTATTTACATGATTTTGATGCTTATAAGTGAATATTTATTCATGAATGAGGTTTGAATAAAAGATGGAAATTAATGAATATTTACATGCATTTGTTAAGGGTTTTAAGACAAAATGTGACATAAAAGTTAATGAATCATGGATTCATCAATGGTATCCTCATCCACAAATCTATCGTGGAAAGTGCTGCAGATCATCTCAAACTTCTACAGATGGAGATGGGGCTCCTCAGTATCTAGCCCATGGAACTTGGGAAGTAACTCGATAGTTTGGGGGCACAGCTCAAAGTCGCCAAGGATCTCGAGCAGCTGGATCCATCCGTGGGTGTGAGTTACACCAGTATTGTGCAATTGTCTCATCGTGCGGGCTGGTCTAGCTGGCTCCTGTGACTCATCCTGGCATCCGTCACCGCGCTCGGCTCTAAGTATCTCTCCACTGGCTGTTTATCTTTGTGGCTCCTCTCATCCAGCTCTCATCTACGTAAGCTCTCTCCTCACCTCAGCCATGAACACTCCATGTTCCCGAATCTATCGCGGCATGGTCTCCAGGGAAGCTAGCAATGTGTTGTTGATGGCAGCCTGATCTAGTACATACGATGAGGTTTACGATTGCTCACAAGTTCTATTCACAATCCTGGCCATCTCTCCGGTCTATGCAAAGGCCAAAGACCCTAGCTCAGGTGATGTCAAGTGAACAAAGAGCTGTGCCGGACTCTATGCTGGTATCTCAAGTGAGGTAGAATGGTGGTCAAGGGGGAACATGATGGAGGTGAATTCGTGTTCAGAGAGAGGGTTTGAGCTCTCTGAAGTCGACCTAGATGAAAAAGGGAGGAGTGCTAGAAAGTGATGCTGCGAAAGGCAGACTAAAAGACCTGCTTCCCATCATCGTGATGTGAGGATTTATGAAGAGTAGATCTGGGATGCAAGCAATATAAGAAATCAAACGTCCGGTTCACCTACGCAACACAATGTGACGACCGTAAAGGCTAGATTGTTTATCTTATCAAATTTTATTAGGTGAAAATTCAATCTACCAGAGTGATTAAGCAAGCTGTTAGGAGCTCGATTCTCCCAGGAGGCTGGCCCGAGTTCTTACGACTAATTATTTCCAACCAGTATTGGATGCATATCGTTTACTGTCTTCTCGATCTTACCCAATCTGATAAGGAAGTCTAGACCAATTACTGACTACCTGGTGAAATCCTCACTGGAGAATAGCTAATCGTCATAAGTAGTAGTCTGAAAATAGTTCAAGCGTAGATCTGTCCTAGTATGCGGGTCTCTCTCTCTCTCTCTGCAGATAAATTAGACAATGAGGGAGTTACTCTCCCAAAATAAAGTTTTTTTTGTGAGGTATAGTTTTAGGTCAGGTTTCCTTTAGCACTGCCAGATTTTATTGGTTGTCACCTTTTTAGGTATTTTTCTAAATAAATGCAACGTCTAACGAATTTCCGATTTCCTTTTTATTTAAGTCCAAGAAAATTAGAGAAGGAAGATAGAAAAGATGATGTGCAATCAAACACTATGATGCATACAGAGATAGAAATGTGTACCTTGTTCCAGCAATCTACATGCAGGGTGATCGGTGCAAAAATTAAAAGACAAAAATAAAACTAATCTATATGATGCATGAGGAAATCGTCCCTAAGATGAGCAACATCTATTAGCTGGAAGAGCCGGTATCTAATCAATCAAAAAAGATACCTGAGTACAGTCTTAGAGACCGATCGATTCCCACCCAGTGGGTCCTGAAAGCGTTGTATACGGTCTCTCTCAGCGTGTGGTCTCTTATCCAATTCAATTAACTTTTTCTTTTTATTTGACTAATTCCAACTACGTTATATATGAACATGTAGTCGATTAGGGTGTTTGGACATTAGCTAATTACCGAGCTCAAGCAAATAAAAATCCTAAATCTAGGGGCCAAATCCTTAGGAATCAAATAGAAAATAAAAGTGAAAAATCAACGAAAAATAACAGGAAACTCGGTGAGCTCCCCCGAGTACACCAGCACTCGGTGAAAAAGACCCTGAATAAATGTGAGTGTCCATGTGTCTCTAAATTATTACAATAATATTTGCAAAAATAAATCTAACTATGATAACTATTTCCTCTGCTCCTCTACTCCTCCTCAGATGTGGGCCCCTCCAAAGCAAATCGGGTCATCCTCTAGAAGGTTCCTCGCACAAAAAGTGAAACAGAAGATGGTCAAGAAACATTTATAATAGATAGATACAAAAATAGACAAAAGCTGAAATCACACTACTATGTTGTGCTCCCTAGGAATAGCACCATAGTGATGACACGGATTTCAAGGTCGACTAAGGTGGAATAAATAAATCAAGTGTTGTTGTCCTCAATCAATCAAATCAGTCAACAAGAAAATCAAAGGCAATCAATGTAAGCGGCTTCACTATTTTATTTATCTGGTATAGCATCCAGGGTCAACACAAGGGGCACGATTTAAAAACTTAGTAGTTGGAATTTGGGAATACAAATAGTTTTAGTGATTTTTAAGTTTTGAATTTTTATTTTCAAAATAAAGGCATAAACACAAGCAATAAAAGGACTCATACACACTCTTTTTATATTTTTATATTACATCAAAAATAACCACAAAATGGGAATAAAAATATTTTTGGTTTTTATAGGTTGTATACTATTTTCTATTATTTTTATGGGATTTTTAATTGTTTTTGAAATTTTCTAAAAAACTAACAATGGCAAAAATGGCAAACAGTGCACAAACAGGAGTAATTTGCAAGTTATAACACTTAAAATGCCCTAAACTCTATATGGTATTTTTATGATAAAATATAAGAGGATATCTACAAATAGAGACTGAAATCAATATTTTGCATTTTTTCTAAAGTTTTCCATTTTTTATAAGTTTTAGATGTTTTGAAAATTTTAGGGTTTTTATAAGGTATTTTTTAAAAAAATTGGTACTGGAGATAAAACACAATAAAAAAAGCTACCTTAATTTTAATGGAATTTTTAAATGATTTTTCAAATATCACTAATTTTTCAAAGATAAACAAGACATTTTTTATGGGTTTTTATATTTTTAATAATATAAAATGAAATTAATTTGGCAAATAAAATTACAACACAAATAACAAGCAAGCATGGGCAAAAAGATTATTTTATAGAATTTATAGAGCCAATTTGCTATTTATTGCATACAATCAAAGAAAAGTAGTCAAGAACAGTTCACAAGGACCTATATGTAAATATTGGTATTTCTGGGACCCAAGCATAACACGTAGTAAAAGTTCAAGGGTCATAGATGCAATTTGTCCACACAAATCATTTGTAACACGTGATCTAGACAGGTAGGGGTATAAGTGCAAATATCAAAACATAAACTTCATTCCATAACCATCAAGATGTTCAGACCAGATAATGCAAATAACCCAAAATAAGTATGCAGGCGCGCATGACTCATACTCGATTGGACTAATGTGCAAATATCGAAAATTAGAAGGTCCAAAATGCAATTGTTCTTAACTACATTTAATTTACTGGACTAAAGTGAAATGACAAAACATGCAGGGGTAGAGGGAAATGTATCCATATGGCACATGAGGCACGTAGGGCTCTGACGGCTCTGATGGCTTTCTGCAAAATGATCTGACAACTCAAAGTTGGTCGGTGACATACGATCAGATATGATGCTTCAGATATGATCTAATGGATTGCAAAGCTTCTTGCCGGGCAGCTCAGATATGGGGCTCAGGGTGATCCAAGCGTCAGGAAAAGATTCTAACGAAGGGCTCGGATCAAATATGGTGTGACGATTCCTGATCGAGCAACTAAGGAAGTGGTTGGAAGAATAGGGCTCGGGGCAAACTTCAACTGAGCATGGGATGAGATCCGTCGCTCTGATGAAGAGGCTGAAGGGTTCAACATAGTCGTATAAGCACTCCTCGTCGAGTGGCGGGCTCAAATGGCAAGATGATTGGTCAGCTTGACTGCACAATGGAGCTCCACCTGAGCAACTGGGAGACTAACTAGGTTGACTTGTGTGCTTAGACTTGCTGGTAGACTCTCAGCTCGATGGAGAAACTTTGGCCAATGTTATTTTGCAGAAGAAAAACTGCAAGTGGTGATGGATAGGGTTCGTCATCCGGCGATAATGGAGGACATAAGTCAGGTCTTAATCTCAGCCTCCTGACTGAGTCTTAGAGGTTCAGTTTGCGTTGGAAGATGCAGGATGAATCAGGATATCAATTTCTGTGGGTGAAGGTGTGTGACGAAGCTCCAGACTCGATGGGCGGAGCAAATGAACATGCGGTGGTGGAAATGGAAATATCAAGGTGAAATGGAATATGCAGGGAAGATTAGCGTTACCCGAAGATGCTAAAAAGCTCAGGACTCCTAGCAAAGTGAACAGAGAGGGTTGTGGCCTCAAGTTGGCTGCGGTAGGCGAAGGTGGCTTCTCACTGTGGCGCACCGGCCTTGCGATGAGCGTCACTCAATCGGACCATCGAACAAGGCTCCAAAGGGCTCTTGGTGGAGTTGTCACTCTCTTGAAAGTGTCTAGGGGTTTGTGGTGGCGCGAGGAATGAGCTACTGAGCTCAGGAGGCAAAGGAGACAATTTATAAAGGTTCTTAGGGTTCCAAAAAGATTGAGGTGGTGCTCGAACCCCTAGGCAGATCCGGCTGTTCCTATGGATCCACAAGGATCATGGATCTTCGGAGCGTAATCGGGTGCAAGGTGAATGGAGATCTGATCCAATCGGGAAAAGGGGAAGAAAATGGGTCCGACAAAGTCGAAGCGGGTCGTGTCAGCTGGGGGAGAAGGTTGACCGAGGTCAACCTTCTGACGTGGACCAATCATAGTGCAAGATTTACAAAAAATAAAAGAATATTAAATATAATATATTAAATTATTTAAAAATTAAAAGTGGAAAAAATGAAAATTGTTAATTAATTTTCAGGCTATTTTCATGTGATTTTTAATTATTTTTACGAATAAATTAATTATGGTATATACAATATATAATATTATGTATAAGTATAATATACATATGTATTATATACATGTATTTTTTATTTTATTGTTTTTTTACAAAAATAAATTTTATTTTATTTTATTTTTTATTTACAAAATACTTTTAGGTATATAAAATGATTTTTATTTAAATTTTATAAAATACTTGAGTGTGTTAAATAAATAGTTATTGTATGTATGTACATATGGCCTTTGTACAATGAATTTGTGGATTTTATTTTTATATTATTTTGTGCCTTTTTATTATATTTTAATTTTATTTTATTATTAGGGTTATATACAAGTGCTCAAAAATAATATGATTTTCACAAAATGTAAAATAGAAATAATAATATTTATAAGTATAGATAAGGTATTATGTGCAATAAACAGTGTGCCCTATCTCTCTCTACTTATTTCTTGTCGATCAGGTCAATGACCTTCTCTTTGGGATTTTGGTGTATCTATATTCATTCTAAATACATGTTTCTTTTTCTTTTCTCTTTATTCTTTTATTTTTGGACAATAAGTGTTAATTATGCAATATTAACACAATCATGTACAATGATAAATTATTGTATTTACATATAATTACACATAGTGTTGGTAAAAGATAAGGCTAAATAAAAGACTAAAGAATGAGACTTGTAGATTCATCACCGACCAATGAAGCTCAAAAACCTGCAGCATTAGTGCAAAGAAAAACCAAATCCCAAACTGCATAGTCGAGGGGTTTTTGAAGTGGAATGGTGGAGGTGGAGCATATAGACATAAATGGGTTCTATGGAGAAATGGAATGCTTCACAGTGGATGTAATGCGTGAATGATCAATGGAGTGTGATCAGATCCAAATTATCAAATATGAATAAAAGCTAGCAATGGATCTTGAGGAAGTAATAAAGCATAGAATGAAGAGAATATCGAGTAAAAGCTTACCTGGAATGAAAGGATGAAATTGATGGAATTGAAGAAGACTTGTGTGCCTGATTGAAGGTCAAGAGATTTAAGTCTTTGCTTCGCGTTCTTACCTAGAGATCAGAGCTCGAGCAGAACCCAAGAAGGCCTGCAACTTGGTGACGAACCAAGGATCTCGCAAGAGGTCTTTACTCCATCGCGACTCTCTGTCTCACCCACTCTCTATCACAGAGAGGTGGAAGGGCTAGGAAGGACATCACGTCAAGGGAGAATGCGGTTGCCGATGGATAAAGTTGGGGTTTTGAGAAGATGGAGTTATGGTGGGTTATAGAGGAAGAGGGTGGTTTCAACTGCCAATAATTGTGACTAGGTAAGGAATCATGGTAGTTTCAGTAGTTGGCAAAGATTACTGGTGTTGGGAGAAGGAAATGGTGGCAGTGCTTGGTCGGAGGGGAGATCGAGGAATTTCGGATAATAGGAAGAAGTTAGATGGTTTAGATGGTTTGTAGAGAGAAGGGGCAACGACTGGAGGTTAAGGACAAAGCCCCAACCATCCGATCAAAAGATCTTATTGTTTGAATTTACGAACTTTGGACGGTCACGATTGAATTTTAGAGTGGATCAAACAGTGATTGCTTAGGCGCCTACGTGCAGCTAGGATTTGGCGGATTAAACAAACATGCGACCAAGACTGAAGGCATGTGGCATAACACGAGCGGGCCAGTGGGCAGCCATGGCGGCGACACTTGGCCCAAACAGATATAAGATAAATGTAAAAATCAAAGAAAATTAGAAAACAAATAATCAGGAGTCAAATCAAGAAAGGTGTGTTTACATGAAAGTTGTAGATCTCGATGAGAATTACAACTTTCATGTAGAAGTTAAAGAGATCAGAGGTCATATATAGATAGATAAAAATTAAATACATATTAAAACAATATAAAACAATTTTCTTTTCATTTTTTAGGGGTTTTTATTTTATTTCATGTTAATTTATTTATATATAATATTATATTAATTTTTATTTTATTTCAATAATAAAAAAATACATAGCATAATAGCACAATAACAGGGTCATAAAATATAGTGTAATTAGTGTCAATTATATACAAAACACAAATTATAAATTAATGTTAATTGTCAATACATAAGCAATAGAGATAATGATGGTAATTAATGATGACAAATATGGGATTTATCACCCCCTATACTTAAGCTAAGCTCGTGCTCGAGCTCATAAGTATAGAATTTAGTTAAAGATTTAGCTTAATTAGTGAGATCCTTGACATGTGTAAGTGGGTATATAAGGCTCGATCAAATATAGAACACTAAGTTTTCGGAATCCTGACAATCTAAGTTGATCCTACTATTAATAAAAAGGAATCCAATTCCGCCAATTCCGACTCTCAAAAGTGTGTGTATATATATATAAGAAGTATGACATAGTGTTGACTGCATTCACAAGAGTAGAATCAACTTTTTACAAAAAGTTCCAATCTCATAAGCTCTCCTAAGGACCCTATCCTCGACACTATGGAATAAATCTAGTCTTTCTTCAATACACCATCTCTTTAGTTCGTCAGAATTCAATGGTATAGATGGAAGGCCAAGTTATGGAGGATATACGATTGTGTACGTATTTTCTCTTCCTTTCGTTGGAATAGGGTTCTGTCAATTACCAATACTCAACACAATTTTCGTTTTTATTTTTCCAATCAGTGTGTCTGTCAAGAGAAATTTGAGTCGTTTGTACTTGTTTCCATGGGAATACACTTTGGTGCGTCTTTTTAAAAGATCTAATATACTTGCATCCAAATTTCTAGTACTAACGATGCATATCACTTTTTGAGGTACTAGCCCGACCCCTAAAAGCCTAATGATTTGGTCCAAGTGGTCACTTAAAGGTTGGGAGCGCTCGCCTTGAATATAAGCTCCTATGATGTAACTTTCTAATGTAATGAGCTTCTCATTGTTTTCATCATTATTTTCATTTTTTTATGTGACGAAACATCCCTTCTTTTTTTTTAGCTCCACTTCTTTTACTAAGGATCGGCATACACTAATTAACTTATGGGATTTTTACACCCATAACCCTGAGTAATTTCGCAATAACATTCATAACCATGCAAAATCGCGAATTACACGAGAAACCCCGAGTAATGCTTAACCTTTACATGACATAACCCTATGTCAAGTGCCGTTTCCAATCTCCGTTAACTTCAACGACTAAAGTTAATTGTGGACAAGTTTACCCTTCAAAATATTTTATATTTACAAAATGATGTTTCCCTCTCCTTCTTCCCTTTGTTCGCATTGAGGATGTATGACCCAGCAGTCAGTTTCCCCGAATACACCCTCACGAACGTAAGCGAACCCACGAACGAATCACTCATGATCTTGAACGCGAGCCCTGCAAACGGCTGGTTGTCATCTGCTGCAAGTTCGACGGTCAACTCTGGGTTCTCAGGATCGGTTCCCTTCATCTCAGGCAGATCGATGGGCGACGGTAAGAAATCGACCACGGCATCGAGCAGGGGTTGCACGCCTTTATTTTTAAATGCCGACCCGCATATCACGGGAATGAAAGAAGCCGATATAGTCCCCTTCGGACCAGCTTCTTGATGGTTTCTCGTCAGGTTCAGTTCCCTCGAGGTAATTCTCTAGTGCCTGATCATCCAACTCAACCACGGTTTCGATCAACAGAGTCTGGTATTCTTGTGCCAAGTGGACGAGGTCCGCCGTTATATCCTTATAGCTGAATTTCACACCTAGCTCTTCACCCGACCAAATGACAGCTTTCATATTCAAGAGATCGACCACACCCTTGAACGTGTCCACTGCACCGATCGGAAGCTGAAGGATGAGAGGCTTCGCTCCCAAGTTCGTCACAATCATGTCCATCGTCAGGAAGAAGTTAGCACCAAGCCGATCCATCTTATTCACAAAGCATATCCTCGGGACTCCGTACTTGTCAGCCTGCCTCTAGACGGTTTCCGACTGTGGCTCCACGCCAGCAACACTGTCGAACAAGCATATCGCTCCGTCAAGCACCCTCAGGGCACACTCTACCTCGAGCGTGAAGTTGACATGACAAGGGGTGTCGATGATGTTGATCCTGTGGTTGTTCTAGAAGGTGGTCATCATGGCAGAGGTGATGGTAATGCCTCCTTCCTGCTCCTGCTCCATCCAGCCCACACCACTGACTGCTCCTCCCCTACTCGACCCTCGACCCGTCACCGCCCAAGCTACCCTCCCCCCGAGCTACGCCCGCGCACTGCCCAGGTCCTCCTACCCCCACCAACCCGTCACCCCCTTCCCCTGCTCGCCCCCCCTGTGCACTGCCCATGTCCTCCCACCCCTACCGACCCGTCGCCCCCCTTCCCCTGCTCGACACCCCCACCCCCCCAAGAAAAACCCCCGCTGAGACTGCTACTCCCCTGCTCGACCCTCGACCCGTTGTCGCCCAAGCTACCCTCACCCCCCCCACGAGTCCCGCCGATGGAGCCCCCTCCTCTGAGCTCCCGCCGATGGAGCCCCCTCCCCTAAGCACTCGCCGATGGAGCCCCCTTCCCTTGAGCACCGCAGCCTGCTCGACGGGAACTACCCCACCCGCAGGAACCCAAACACCCCCCCAACCCCCTCCCCCCGAGCAGCGCCTCCCCTCGAGCAGAGCACCCCTGCTCCCCCGGGAAGCACCTCCCTCGAGCAAAGCACCCCCACCAAGCCGACATGTTTCCCATCGATGGAGCCCCCTCCACTGAGCACCGCTGCTCGAGTGCCGATGGAGCCCCGTAGCTGGAACAAGCTCCCCCGCCGCTGACTTGCGCGTAGCATTTCCATCCCATCGTCACGATTTTTTTCTTTTTTTGGGTTATCCTGAACGTTTATCAATAGATTGGTTAGTTTAACTCACCCATATGGTTGAGTTAACGTATTAAATTAACGGAGGGTTATAGGTGTAAGCTGGAGTGACTATTCGAGGTTTCTCATGTAATTCATGATTATGTGGGGTTATGAATGTTATTGCGAAATTACTCAGGGTTATGTGTATAAAAATCCCTTAACTTATTGAATTTTATTTCATACGTTGGAACTTTAGGACAAAATCAAGAGATAGCATGAGAACATGTCCCATACTAGCTAAGTTGTTTACACTCCTTCAGTTTCATGATGCCATCATTAATTTTATCCCATCCTCGAGCGTCATATTGATTAAGTCCAAACTCAATCTTCAAATCGCAGTCCCTCAAGTGATACCTTGACTCATCTCGATCATGAATGCAGTCATGCATGTGAGTGATTGACAAATTCTTTAAGGGAGATTAAGTATGCAATATAGCACACATATCTTCTAACTAGGAAAGTGTGAATTTTTAAGTCCAAGACCCTCATGATTAAGATAGGATAATCCTATGTCTATAGATTCCTTAAACCAAGTGTTAAAAATCATCTCAAGTCTTGGGTGCATAGTAAAAGTGTCAGAGAAAAATACAAATTAATGAGTTAGCAAGTTATTTATTTACAAAATAATTAAGGAAATTATTAATTTTATTAAGACAAGAATGAGAGAATGGGTTCCCGTGACAGAACAATACAAAGACAACACAAAGAACAACACTAAGATACCCAACACAACACTACCAATTTTAGCTCCTTAAAAATCATGGTTGAATATTCGAGATTTGAAATCATAGGTTTCCTTATGCTTCATTTGTTTCTTCCTCACAGAGAATACTTCAGAATATGAATAAGAAAGATCCTCATCGACATGATATCAGAATCTCCTAGAATGATGCCATTCTTCCCCAAAAGTGATGTCCATGTATACGTAGGAAGCTCAAAAACTTTCAAAATCATGGGAAGACAAATCAAATCCTTGGATTCTGAAATAGACTTCGGGGTTTTCATTAAAAGAGAAAAACTAGACACATAAGGATGACTCTGCCTACAAGAAGGATAATAAATCGAGAAATGAATATCCTTAAGAAAAGGTGTTGGTACCTCCATATCTAATTCTTCTATTAATAAATCATCTTCCTCAGTTGGCATCACTCTTTTCAGTGAACTTGTGATCGACTTGATCTTCCAAAATATCGAGTTGAAATCAAGACTTACCTCAATGTAGGACTCTGTAGGACTCTAAGGCACGACAAACTTATAAAGAATAAGGACAAGACGGTTCAGTGAACCATCAAAACCTCTAAGAAACCTGAAGCACTGAACGAGACAGAAAAGAAATAACATAATTAGATTTTTTATTTTTTTTATTTTTTATTTTAAGTTAGAAATTATTTACAAGAGTTAGGTTAATCCCACACACTCTTAGCTTTGAATATAATTTTGAAAACTTTTTAGAATAATTGTAACAAAGATATAGGTTTTCAAAATATTTTATATAGAAATCAGTTCCGAGAATATATGGACTTGTAGCCCCAAAACGTATTGAAAGAATTTCAAATATGAGCTATGGGTCAAGTATATATGTGATATATAACGTAGACCCCCATATACTTAGCTTTTGATATGTCCCCATAGCGCAAAGTGTTATGAAGCCATAGCACAACTAAGTATAAAAGAATGCAAGAATTGATTGCTAAAATAAGACGTGTGAGAATGAGAAACCTAAGTAAAGAAAAAGAGATAAATACATAAACGAGACTGCAAAATAAACTCAAGAGTAAATAATGATTAAAGAATTAGTAAGATGGAAATTTCCTCCTATACGCAGGTGAGAATAGCTTGAGTTTAGGTAAGAAAAAGAATCAAAGTCAAAGGAAATCAACAAGAATGATGTCATAAAGAAGAAGAATCCACTGATGTTGAATCTTATGATGTGAATCTATAATAATAATCACGCATGTCTTGACAAATCTCGAAATGAATCACTAGGCATGAAGTCAATCAACTCAACGGGAATTAATCTTTCCTTGGATTCTACGAAATGATTAAGTAACTGCCCATTAACCAAGAAGGAAGGGGCATTCTCTAAAAGCTCTGAAATTACTACACTACCATTTCCATGCACTTCCTTTACTATATAAGGACCCGTCCATTTTGATTTAAGTTTCTGATGTATTGTATTAAACAACCATACCTTTTGTCCCATGACGAAGTTCTTGCATCTAATATGCGTATAATGCCACTTCTTAACTTTTTCCTTGTAGATCATGTTGTTGTCATATGCTCGGTTGTTTTGCACTAACTCATTTATGTCAAGGTCTCTACATAACTTCCCTATGTGATAACTCCAGTTGATATTCTTTATTACCTATTCAGATTTGTGAACTAATTCAACAAGCGAATGACATGGCTTGCCATATTCCATCCTAACAAGAGAAGTTCTAAGAGGTGTTGTGTAGGTCATTTTGTAAGCCCACAGAACTTGGTCTAACAACTGAGACCAGTTCTTTCTATCAAGACATATTGGTTTTTGAAGAATGCTCTTCACTTCCCTATTTGAAACCTCTACCTTGTTGTTCGTTTGTGGGTGGTAAGGACTTGTTACTCTATGCTCAAATCCATAGTCTTTTGCTAAAGATTTCATCTATCTACTCACAAAATGGCTACCCCCATTAGATATCCAAACTCTAAGTACCCCGAACCGTGAAACAATACGATCCTTTAGGAACTTGCATACAGTCCTACTGTCTGCGACTCGGGATGGAATAACCTCCAAATAATCCACCACTAATGAGATTCACTCAAAACCTTCGCTACTATGGAAGGGACCCATGAAATCTATGCCCCAATCGTCAAAAACATCACAAAAAATCATAGGTCGCAAGGGTATCTCATCTCTAAGATCAACATTCCTTCCCATCCTCTAACAAATAAGGTAAGGCCGTACGAAATCAGTGGCATCTATAAACTAGGTCGGCCAAAACAAACCACATTGTAACACCTTGTGAGCGGTTCTTTTTCCTGAGTGGTGTCCTCCAGCCTCAAGTGGATGACAATATGTTAGGACACTCAGGTATTGCTCCTGAGGAATACACCTTCTCTAGACACAATCTGGTCCTTTGAAGAAAAGGAATGGATCCTCCCAATGGTATTTCCTCGAATCTAACTTGAGTCGGTCTATACTACTCCTAGTACAACCATGTAGAACTTGCTTGGAGACAAGGTAGTTCACCATGTTGGCATGCCATGGGAGTGAGTCAGAAAGACAAATCGAGTCATGTTGAAAGGCTTCTCTAATAGGCTCAGGGGAATATTTTATCTCAATCCTCAAAATATGATCAACGTCTACAATTTTAACTCCATGTTTATCACTAAACTCCGAACCATACTCTTGGAGTAACAATATCCACCAAAAAAGACAGGCCTTTGCGTCCTTATTTTCCTTGAGATGATAAACTGTAACTTTTGAGCCAAGAATACAGACCTAAACTTCTCTAAAGCCCAGAATATGGCAAGCATCTCTTTTTCGGTCGAGGTATAATTTCTCTTTGTTGGGTCCAAAACTTTGCTTGCGTAGTGAATAGAGAATGGAATCATATCTCGTAGCTGCCCTAATATGTCCCCTATAACAATACATGAAGTGTCAATCATGATATCAAAGGGAAGAGAACAATCATGAGTCCACAGAATCGGTGAGTCATAGATCTTTTTCTTAAGGAGCTCAAAGGCCTCAAGACTAGTGATCTACAAAGAACTCGATGTCCTTTCCTAAGAGCTCAGACAGGGGTCGGGAAATCAAAGAAATTCCTTACTAAATCAACTTTAAAATCCAACATCATTCAGAAATGACCTCACTAATTTGATGTTGGTTGGTTGATCAAGTTTCTTGATGACATCCACCATGGCATGGTCAACCTTCTTTCCCTTGTTGGAGATGATGTGCCACCACACTATACCTCCTTAACCATAAAATGATTTTTTCCCAAGAGAGTACCAGATTCACCTCTCTACACCTTTGAAGGACTCGATCCAATTGCGATAAACAAGAATCAAATGAATCACCATGGATCGAGAAATCATCCATGAAAACCTCCAAGAAATTCCCAATCATTTCGGCAAACACAACAATCATGCACCGTTGAAAAGTACCTGAGGCATTGCATATCCCAAAAGGCATGTGCCTGAATGTGTATGTACTAAAAGGACGTGTACAAGTGGTCTTTTCGTGGTCCTTAGGGACGATGGATACTTTATTGTAGCATGAGTACCCATTAAGAAAACAGAAGGACTCTTTCCCTGCTAATCTCTCCAAAATCTGATCAATAAAAGGTCGGGGAAAGTGATCTTTCTTAGTCGCGGCATTCTGGCACCTGTAATCGACACAGACGCACTACGCCATGGGTGCTCATGTCGTAATCTCAACTCCCTCCTCATTGGTGACCATTCAAATTCCAAACTTCTTCGGGACAACATGTAAAGGATCCACCCACATGAAGGATATGGAGAGATCCTCAAGCGCATCACGGAAGCGTGAGCGTCGTATCGGATACGACGAAGAACGACTAGTCGCACTAGTTGTTCGGTGGAGCGGAATTTAAAAAATTTATTCGATGAAACCACATGATCCAAGAACCATTCTTGGATCGTTTCATCTATAACCACAACAAGTATAATGCAATACCTCTTGAAGCGTGGTTGATCGAGTCTCTAAGAGAAGAGACCTCCTGTCTCAAGTCCGATCGTCGGAGAGATTGCTTGCGAGCGCGGGGATGAACCGCGGTGTCCTCGCAATCCAAGAAGTTGATCCAAGCGCGGTTGCTCCTGATCTCGTCGCACGAGATCAAACGTCTCCTTCGCAGGCGAAGCACTCGAAGTAGACGGAGAACCGCAGAGCGTCGAAGCGGTAGCACGAAGGCGAGGGCGACGACGAATCTCTCCACCAAGGTGGACGACCACCAAGAGGAAGAGGGAGAGAGGGCTGTCGAGTATGAGAGAAAGAGAGAGAGAGTTTTTCTACAATAGCATGTGTAAAGAGAGAGCCATGAATGCCTCTCTATTTATAGGGTTTTGGGATCCATGGATCTCAATCCATGTGTCATATAAATCCAATGGATGAGATTGATTATTGACAATCCAATGGTCAAGATTGTTGTTGGTAAAAGCCAACAACTTGTGATTTAATTTTGATTAAATATATTTGATAAATCAAATATATATTAATACCAAATTAAACCAACTAAATAAGGAGTAGAAAAACAAATGAGAGCCACCTTCCCTAATGGGAGGAGTGGACGGCCACCAATTCCATAAAGGAATTGGTGCCGCCACCTCTTCCCATATGGGGAGGGCAATCCCATGGATTCTCATGGGATTGCATATCTCCTTGTTTTTCTCTCAACTTATTTTCCAACAATTATTCACCAAAAAATAATTCTCAATTAATTTTGGGAATATTGTAATCTTGACATTGGAATATTGTGAATCACATTCACAACCCAAAACAAAAAGTAATTTACATTTTCAATTAATTAGACAATGTGTATCCAATACACATTAATAATTAATCTACTAATATAAATTATAATTAACTCTCTCTAATACATTATAAATCACATTTATAATATATTACGAATAATTGGATATTACTATCCACATTATTCATATCCATAATAATTAAACCACATTTAATTATATTGGATAATATCTCATACATCATGATAATGAAATCACATTCAATTATCAACTTCTCTTTGCTTAGATCTCATGGAATTGTTCTTAAACCATTTAAGAACAATGCTATCTCTCCTCAGATACTTGGAGATAAGGACAGGGCGATTGTATTGTTCCACGTATAGTGACTTGAATATTGAGATCACATCTCAAATCCAGATCCCATGGACCTCTCATAGATGCTTGATTAAATCAAGACTGTAAACCTAATCTTCTCATTGCATCTGAATCTCATTCAGATCAATGTCCAGTACATGGACTAAGATTAGGTCACTTCTCTGATGAGAGGAGTCACTAAAATCCAGACCTTTTTCATCACTCCCTCGGAATGGAAGCGTCATGGTTATACAATCGTTTATGATCAAATCACCCTTCATGTATTCCCAATACCTGCACATCCTGCATACTGGAAGACTCATGATCATCATGAAGATAAAGATCACTTTTACACTGTCATCTTCATAGTCTGATCATTAAGTTTCTCAATCTTGGTCCTTGGGATATGGTACAGATCATATGCTTTCACAAAGCATATATCTTACCTTCAAATTCATATCATGCTTCTAAAGCATGATGACCATGCATGGAATTTGGTCAATCCCAATACCTCATGAGTGAGCTCATATCTCCCGGTTCACAAGTGAACCTGTATGATCCCTTTGAGAGATCATATTACTCATATGCCCTTACATGCACACCAGCTCGCCGGTGTATAGACCTTGATTAGGTCATCAACCTATTGGTCTGCCAAATGTACATGCTCATACATATAGTAATATATCTGTCTCTGGTCAGAGGATGTTTGCCTGTGATGTGACAGTAATTCATCATAGGTCTTTGGTTATCTCGATCTCGTTAAGTCAACTCATTGACTCAACTAATCTAATACCTCCGAATCAATATTCCTATGCAGAGGACCTGCATCAAGAGGTCGATCAGATATCAGTCTAATGAGATGGGATTTCCATCTCCCACTCAGACTGTAGATCACTACTTGTTAATCATTGATGATGCTTGACGAGTCCTCTATCTAACTCCTTAGATATTCATCCAAGCATCAGCCTCTATGATTCAATCATTGAATCAACAGTTGTATGATTATCAAGTTGGCCATGGTACATAACCCTTATTGTACAGAGGGACCTTATAGTGCATTCATTTATTCAATATCAGAAAGGGAGTGAAACAAAGTCAATAACTTTTATTGATAAATCATTTATTACAATAACATTTATTGTAGGAATGGTTCGCCTCGGGCTCATATTGCTAACAATCTCCCACTAGCCCTCAGAACCATTCAGGAACAAGCCTTAAACCCATACTCATTACATGCTGGTCAAAAACCTTCTGTGTCAGAGGTTTGGTAAGAGGATCAGCAACGTTGTCGGCGGAGGCCACCTTGGTGATGATGATGTCACCACGCTTTTGAATCTCCCGAAT
Organism: Ottelia alismoides; assembly: GCA_037367405.1. Lineage (NCBI taxonomy): Eukaryota > Viridiplantae > Streptophyta > Magnoliopsida > Alismatales > Hydrocharitaceae > Ottelia > Ottelia alismoides. The sequence goes on along the minus strand of JAZKJV010009676.1, from coordinate 581,583 downwards.
GATGTGGCATTTCCTTTCTACGTGCTTGCTCTTCTGATGCCATCTGGGTTCCTTCGCCTGGGCAATGGCTCCCGTGTTATCACAGAGTAGCTGGATGGGAGTATCAGAGGAAACTACGCCAAGTTCCTGGACGAACTTGCGCAACCACACCGCCTCCTTTGCAGCATCCGATGCGGCAATGTATTCGGCTTCTGATGTTGAATCTGTCGTAGTGTCCTGCTTCTTGCTTCTCCAGCTCACAGCACCACCGTTCAACAGGAACACAAACCCTGATGTCGACTTTCGATCATCAATATCTGATTGGAAGTCAGAATCTGTATATCCCAAGACTTGGAGATCACCATCTCCATAGACCAAGATGTAATCTTGCGTCCGTCTTAGATATTTGAATATGTTCTTTACTGCATTCCAATGTTGTTCTCCATAGCAGGATTGGTAACGACTTACCACTCCCACTGCATGGCAGATATCTGGCCTAGTACACATCATGGCATACATTAAGCTTCCTACAGCTGATGCATAAGGGCATCCAGCCATGGCCTTCTTTTCCTCAACAGTTTGAGGAGCCATTCCTTTAGACAGGTGGATACCATGTCTTAAGGGTAGGAATCCTTTCTTGGAACTATCCATACGGAATCGTTCAAGAATCTTCTTAACGTATCCATGTTGTGACAATCCCAATATCCTCTTCTCTCGGTTTCTGAACAACTTCAGACCCAAGATGTAAGAGGCTTCTCCAAGATCTTTCAACTCAAAGGTATGGGACAGCCAAATCTTCACACTGGTCATCATCCCTGTATCATTCCCAATGATAAGGATGTCATCTACATAAAGCACGATGAACACAATGGCGCTCCCACTAAGCTTCTTGTACACACAAGGTTCATCAGGATTCTGCACAAAATCATAACTCTTTATGGTTTCGTCAAATCTGATGTTCCAACTATGAGAAGCTTGCTTGAGCCCATAGATAGATTTCTTCAGCTTGCATACTTTGCCATCCTCAGTCATGAAGCCCTGGGGCTGCTCCATGTAGATATCCTCCTCGAGGTATCCATTGAGGAAAGCCGTCTTGACGTCCATCTGCCAGATGTCGTAGTCAAGATATGCAGCTATAGCTAGCAACGCCCTGATGGATTTAAGCATAGCCACAGGAGAGAATGTCTCATCGTAGTCGATGCCTTCTCTCTATGTGTAGCCCTTGGCTACGAGCCGTGCCTTGAAAGTCTCTACTTTCCCATTAGGTCCCCTCTTTCTCTTGAAGATCCATTTGCACCCAATGGGTTTTACCCCTTTAGGTGGATCCTCTAGGGTCCATACACCATTCTTATGCATGGAGTCAATTTCTGACTTCATTGCTAGCATCCATCTATCCATGTCATGATCCGCGAGTGCTTCATCAAATGAAGTAGGATCATTGTCAGTTTCACCTGACACATGGAATCCATACCTTTCAGGTGGTGCAACCACCCTCGAACTCTTTCGAAGAGGTATAGGTGTTTCATGTTTATTTATCTCTTCAGTTTCTGGTTCAGGAAGCTCAGAGTCCTCAGGGGACTCAATGAGTTCCTCTACTTCACTTTTGTCTTGACCTTTAAGGAAATCATCCTCCAGAAATTTCACATCTCTAGAGACAAAAACCTTTTGGGTCTCAGGGTCATAAAGTTGGTATCCAATACCATCTTTAACATACCCAATGAAGTAGCACTCATGAGAGCGAGATTCTAGCTTACTTGCATCCACATTCTTTGCATGGACCAAGCAACCCCAAACCCTTAAGTGATTAACACTAGGTTTGGTTCCATACCATAGCTCATGAGGAGTCTTAGGTACAGATTTGCTAGGAATCTTATTTAGGATATATATTGCAGTCTCTACTGCATATCCCCAGAAACTAAGTGGTAAATGTGCTTTACTCATCATTGAACGAACCATATCCATGATGGTTCTGTTGCGTCTTTCAGCAACACCATTAAGTTGGGGAGTACCAGGAGGAGTGAGATTGGAAATAATTCCATTCTCTTTAAGGTATTCCTTAAATTCATCTGATAGGTACTCGCCACCTCGATCAGATCGAATTCGTTTAATCTTCCTATTGGTTTGGTTCTCAACCAAAACCTTGAACTCTTTGAACTTTGCAAAGGTTTCAGACTTATGACGTAATAGGAAGATAAACCCGTATCGCGAATGGTCATCAATAAATGTCAAATAATATCGATATCCATTTCGAGTCGCGGTACTGAAGGGACCGCATACATCAGTATGTATTAAGTCAATAATACCTTCACATCTTGTAACCTTGTTACGGAAAGGCATCCTGGTCATTTTACCTCGAATACAATGTTCACAGGTAGGTAAAGGCTGAACCTGTAGAAAATCCAATGGTCCATCCTTTATCAATCTATTGATCCTATCAACAGATAAATGACCAAGCCTTTGATGCCAAATCATGTTTGAATGATTTATATTACTCCTGGATCTTTTAGGGTTTTTATTAGTGGTTGTAACATTCATGACATGCTCATTAATGCACAATTCATAGAGTCCTCCAGAAGTCAAAATACCCTCTGCAATATATTTATCATAATGATTTATGACTAATTTATTACAAAATAGGAATGAATATCCACTTCTAACTAGCTTAGATACAGATATCAAATTCCTTCTGACTTCAGGTACATAAAGACATTCTTTAAGTACTAGGACTCTTCCACTAGATAATGATAGTCTGTAGGTCCCGACGGCGACTACTGCAACACTTGCATCAGATCCAATCTGGATGACTATCTCCCCTTCTTCAAGCTGTCTAGTTTCCTGAAACAAATGCAACAAATTGCATACATGAACAGAAGCACCAGAATCAACTACCCAACTTCCTTCTCGTCCAACGAGAAAGCTGGTTTCAATGATAAAAGTAGATTTCATACCTGCTGGGGCTTTACCTTTGTCGATCGACTTCAGGTAATCCGGGCAATTACGCCTCCAGTGCCCCGGCTTCTTGCAGTGGTGACAGACGTTGGTTTTCTTCGACGTCATTAAAGTGGATGCATTGGAAGATGAGGCAACACTTTGTCCCTTCTTCTTTCTCTTTTGGGCCGGGCCCTTCCGAGAACCTTGCTTCCGACCGCGCTTCCCTTTGACCTGTGCAACCATTGCAGTGCCAGAGGGACCATCTTTTTTCATTACATCTTCTGCATACTTTAATGCAGCAAGAAGCCCAGCATTTGTCAGATCCAGATTATTCATGTGGAATGACACCACAAAGTTATTGAAAGATTTGGGCAATGACAGCAGAATGAAATCAGATTGCATGTCTGCATCCATCGTCGCCCCCAGAGTCTCCAGCTCTGACAAGTACCCAAACATTTTGAGTACATGCTCGCGGACTGAGGTCCCTTCCTGCATCTTGCAGCGAACGAGTTCTTTCATAACATTGTACCGCTGGGTACGGTTAATGTCACCAAACATATCCTTTAGATTCTGCATGATATCCTGGCAAGTACTCATCTCCACATGTTGCTTCTGAAGAACATTGGAGAGAGAACCTAAGATATAGCACCTAGCCAAGACATGATCTTCATCATACTTGTCATTATATGCTTTGTCTTCCTTAGATTTAGGGTTTTCAAGTTTGTTTTCAGAGAGCACATAGATGATGTGCTCTGTCGAAAGCACAAGCTCCAAATTACGGATCCAATCCGAGTAATTCGGTCCGGTCAACTGGTTGACCTCCAGAAGCCTGCTCAGTGGGTTCATGGCCTTCATTTTCTGAAATTGAGAATGCACTATATTAGAACATATAATCATATATTCAATTTAATTTTATTTGATTAAGGCATTTTAAATCAAATTAGTCTTGCTATGTCAACTATGAAAGTTTATTCCCTTATTCACTTTCAATGTAGGAGATATACTTACCAATATATCTCAAGCAAGAACTGGGATCTCCTCTTTATCATTGTCATATCCCAATAATATGAGAACCTATGACTCCGATAAAGAGAAGCGAGAACACATTCCGCCTTGCAAGTCCTACTTGCATTTCCCAATTCGGTCTTTAATACCCGAGCCCACCACCCCTAAGGTGATGTTCACTCGTCATTAATTGAACCAACCGTCAACAGGAATACAACTCGCTATGCGCAATCCAATATCGCCCCAATAATATGAGGAACCGATATTGGGGTCACTACGCATACGTCCTTACTCTTTCGAGAAGCGACGAGCCCGATCCAAACGGATCATATGTGGGAGCTGTCACTTCGGACAGGCGTCTCCCACATATAATATTTGGCGACGAAACCCTTCGCCTTGACGGGAGACCATGGATGTCACTTATGTGATCCTCCATCTCTTATTCAAATTTAATTAATTACTATGAATCTCATTCATATAATTAATTCTTCCAAGGGAATTATTAACTCTAATCATATTAGAGTATTCTCAATTGGATATAATTAACTTAATCATATTAAATTAATTATCAATCCAATTTAATCAATCAAACTTAATTTTATGCTTGAATATACATATATGATATTATTCTCAAAGTACGTATTAATTCGAATTTTAATAATTAGAAAAATACATCATAATCCCTCGGACATTATCCCGGCCCTACCCGTTGTCATGGCCAGTACCGACGGGAGTGGGGCGGACCACATACGTTGCAACCCGCTGACCAGCGATCCCCGACTAGACACCATATCCACCTCGGGAAAGGATAATGCCAAATTGATTATTTTGTACTTGAGATGATCACCGGTTCTTCAACCGAAATTATACCATATAGTAATCAAAACAATTTTGATTTTAAGGAAATTTGCTAGGCAAATTCCCAAGTCATATTCAAGCAAGAAGTTTGATGATTGTCATTCCAATTAAGGTTTAGATCAAATCTAATCAACTAATTGGTTGGGGCCAAGTCAATTAGGCAAATAATCATGTTTCAATATTTCATAAATATTTTTCAAGATTATTTCACGAAATTAACAATTAATTTCACTAATTGACAATCACTTGGTTCTAGATTAGGAAAGCAATTTCAGCAGTGACCCCGTACTTACTAAAATTGGCATATCTCAATCATATTAAATACAAATTAAGCAAAGTCAATTTCTAAAGTTTGCTAATTTGATTTAGGACAGAACCTAAGTGATGTTTCACGCATTTCGAGACAAGTCTAAACAGTAATTAACATTTTAATCACGTTCAGATTCACAGTTCCCGCAACAGTGCATACATGTTCATTAAAACGACCATATCTCGAGCATACGAAATCCGATTTATGCAAACTCAGATCCTATGGTTTCCTTATTTAATGGGGAACATAATCCAAGTATAAAATTCGTGTTTAAACAATTTAAACAGTGCCTAATTTCTTTACTAAATAGATCTGCGAAATCAAATGCGATGAAAACTTTCGCGACCTTAGCGAACCCAAGTCGTCCTTGGTTAACGAATCACTATTCGAAACCGTCGACCTATGGCTCTGGTACCACTTGAAGGATATGGAGAGATCCTCAAGCGCATCACGGAAGCGTGAGCGTCGTATCGGATACGACGAAGAACGACTAGTCGCACTAGTTGTTCGGTGCAGCGGAATTTAAGAAATTTATTCGATGAAACCACATGATCCAAGAACCATTCTCGGATCGTTTCATCTATAACCACAACAAGTATAATGCAATACCTCTTGAAGCGTGGTTGATCGAGTCTCTAAGAGAAGAGACCTCCTGTCTCAAGTCTGATCGTCGGAGAGATCGCTTGCGAGCGCGGGGATGAACCGCGGTGTCCTCGCAATCCAAGAAGTTGATCCAAGCGTGGTTGCTCCTGATCTCGTCGCACGAGATCAAACGTCTCCTTCGCGGGTGAAGCACTCGAAGTAGACGGAGAACCGCAGAGCGTCGAAGCGGTAGCACGAAGGTGAGGGCGACGACGAATCTCTCCACCAAGGTGGACGGCCACCAAGAGGAAGAGGGAGAGAGGGCTGTCGAGTATGAGAGAAAGAGAGAGAGAGTTTTGCTACAATAGCATGTGTAAAGAGAGAGCCAAGAATGCCTCTCTATTTATAGGGTTTTGGGATCCATGGATCTCAATCCATGTGTCATATAAAATCAATGGATGAGATTGATTATTGACAATCCAATGGTCAAGATTGTTGTTGGTAAAAGCCAACAACTTGTGATTTAATTTTGATTAAATATATTTGATAAATCAAATATATATTAATACCAGACTAAACCAACTAAATAAGGAGTAGAAAAACAAATGAGAGCCACCTTCCCTAATGGGAGGAGTGGACGGCCACCAATTCCATAAAGGAATTGGTGCCGCCACCTCTTCCCATATGGGGAGGGCAATCCCATGGATTCTCATGGGATTGCATATCTCCTTGTTTTTCTCTCAACTTATTTTCCAACAAATATTCACCAAAAAATAATTCTCAATTAATTTTGGGAATATTGTAATCTTGACATTGGAATATTGTAAATCACATTCACAACCAAACAAAAAGTAATTTACATTTTCAATTAATTAGACAATGTGTATCCAATACACATTAATAATTAATCTACTAATATAAATTATAATTAACTCTCTCTAATACATTATAAATCACATTTATAATATATTACAAATAATTGGATATTACTATCCACATTATTCATATCCAAAATAATTAGACCACATTTAATTATATTGGATAATATCTCATACATCATGATAATTAAATCACATTCAATTATCAACTTCTCTTTGCTTAGATCTCATGGAATTGTTCTTAAACCATTTATGAACAATGCTATCTCTCCTCAGATACTTGGAGATAAGGACATGGTGATTGTATTGTTCCACGTATAGTGACTTGAATATTGAGATCACATCTCAAATCCAGATCCCATGGACCTCTCATAGATGCTTGATTAAATCAAGACCGTAAACCTAATCTTCTCATTGCATCTGAATCTCATTCAGATCAATGTCCAGTACATGGACTAAGATTAGGTCACTTCTCTGATGAGAGGAGTCACTAAAATCCAGACCTGTTTCATCACTCCCTAGGAATGGAAGCGTCATGGTTATACAATCGTTTATGATCAAATCACCCTTCAGGTATTCCCAATACCTGCACATCCTGCATACTGGAAGACTCATGATCATCATGAAGATAAAGATCACTTTTACACTGTCATCTTCATAGTCTGATCATTAAGTTTCTCAATCTTGGTCCTTGGGATATGGTACAGATCATATGCTTTCACAAAGCATATATCTTACCTTCAAATTCATATCATGCTTCTAAAGCATGATGACCATGCATGGGATTTGGTCAATCTCAATACCTCATGAGTGAGCTCATGTCTCCCGGTTCACAAGTGAACCTGTATGATCCCTTTGAGAGATCATATTACTCATATGCCCTTACATGCACACCAGCTTGCCGGTGTATAGACCTTGATTAGGTCATCAACCTATTGGTCTGCCAAATGTACATGCTCATACATATAGTAATATATTTGTCTCTGGTCAGAGGATGTTTGCCTGTGATGTGACAGTAATTCATCATAGGTCTTTGGTTATCTCGATCTCGTTAAGTCAACTCATTGACTCAACTAATCTGATACCTCCGAATCAATATTCCTATGCAGAGGACCTGCATCAAGAGGTCGATCAGATATCAGTCTAATGAGATGGGATTGCCATCTCCCACTCAGACTGGAGATCGCTACTTGTTAATCATTGATGATGCTTGATGAGTCCTCTATCTAACTCCTTAGGTATTCATCCACGCATCAGCCTCTATGATTCAATCATTGAATCAACAGCTGTATGATTATCAAGTTGGCCATGGTACATAACCCTTATTGTACAGAGGGACCTTATAGTGCATTCATTCATTCAATATCAGAAAGGGAGTGAAACAAAGTCAATAACTTTTATTGATAAATCATTTATTACAATAACATTTATTGTAGGAATGGTTCGCCTCGGGCTCATATTTCTAACACCACATGGAGTCAAAGATTGGGTAGATAAAACCTGCTCCACATCACTTTTCAATCTCTTTCTTAACTACTTCCCGTAGATTTGGATTAAATCATCTATGGAACTCACAGGAAGGTCTATCATTATCCTCAACATAAAAATGATGTGAATAGAGTGTGGGATTTATACCCACGAGATCCGACATTGTCCATCCTATGGCCTTGCGCCTAGAGCAAATAATGACAGGAAACTTATTCTTTGGCCTCGTCCGAAAGGAATTCTTAAGTGTAGGAGGTAGTGGCTTCAACTCTATCGAAGAAGAAACATCCGATATATTAGGTTGAACTACCACTGAATCTGGATCTATGTTGCATATTGGAAATGAATCATCTATAATGTTATCCACCAACTGAATTGAAGAATAAGGAGTTGGATTACCATAGAAATACGGTAGTTCGACTAAATCATTGTCTGGCTCATTATCTAATTCCTACGCTTAATCCAAAGGAGAAAGAAATAACAAGTCCAAAAGGACTTCCAAGTCACCAAGGGAATATGGAGATGCAGAACTCAAGAACTCAAGAAATGTCTCAACAACTGCTCTGCATACATTGTCCTCTCCATGTGAGAGGGTCATGCTCCGTACTGTAGAATTCTGACTCCAAATCCCAATTGTGCTAACTACATGCAGTCTACTTCTGAATATGATGAGAAATCTATCCTAAACTTCGAATTAGGTCATTGCCCTTTCATATGCTTCATCGGTATTTCCACTTCTCTGCTTGGAGAACGGAACTTCATCGTCCTTGTCTGATAATCAAATGAAGCTCCAGAGATCCTAATGAAGGGTTGCCCAAGGATAATCTATGAATCTCTCCTATGATTAGGTATGTCCATGTTAAGGACAGTGAAGTCCACCCTATACTCTTGCCCCTCAATCAAGATAATGACATCCTTGATCTCATCCTTAGCATTTTTCATTGATTTATCTGCAAACCGAAGTAAGGCTCTAGATCTATGTAGTTGTCCCAACTTCATTTCCTCATATAAGGCATAAGGTAACAAGCTGATTGAAGTGTCATAATATAGGAGAGTGCATGCAAAAGCTATGTCATCGATATGACTCACCACATATGTGTACCTAAATCTCTCTTCTTTTGTTGTAACTTTTGGTTCTTGAGATAAAAAGTAGTGGCAACCGAGAAAACATGTGTCTGATGTAACTATTCGGTTTCTTCTTGCTAACTCTACTAGTTGTGCATCTCACTTTCAAGTATTTTGTGCATCTCACCTTCAAGTATTTCTAAAATGTAGGTTGGCTGGTGATAGGCCACTGAGTCACCCTTTTTAATTTAAATGTGTGTTGCTTTTGTTGTAGTCAAGATATCAAGATCGATAAAAAATTCACCGCACAAATCGATGAATTAATTAATGTGTGGTTTGATGTATTTTTAACCTGGGCAAGCCCTAGGGCCGACTCAAGGAGGCAAAAGAACAACTTCGGATCAAGTTAGAGGAATTAGTTTACGGTTTTCCAAACGATATTTTTTTGTAATTTTTTATGGAATAAAAATGCCAAATGCAAAATGTGATTGAATTACGTTAACAAGAAAACACACAATATAGCGAAATTAATTTTAATGTGAAATTAAGTCAATCTAGCCAAGTTACATTTTTCCTGGAAATGCAATCCAATGATGAATGCAAAATGTTTTTTTTGAATTTTTGGGGTTAAGATACACAAATGAAAAATGTGAACTTTTTATGGATTTTTATGCACTTTTTCGTGCAAACAGAATGCAAAAATTATGAAAAATTTATTGGAAGTGAAATATGATGAAATGAAGCTACACTATTTTTTGGAATTTTCTAACAATTTCTGATTTTTTTATGATCTTTTTAATAGAAACAGAGTGATTGTTAGTATTTATTTACTAATTAATCTACGAAATTAAATTTTCTAGATGCAAAATTATCTCAAATAGATATTTTTAGTGATCAATCTAGGAGACTTGAAATTCACAAAAATGATAAGCGGATTTAATTAAAAATGATTTATTGAAATCACTAAATAATTTATTTTATGCAAAATACACATCCATTTTTGATGAAATTTGGACAGTAATTAAAGCGAACTAAGAAGCATCTTCTACAATTTTACACAATTTTTGGACAATATTAAGTATGTGTGAATTTCAGATCACGGAATTGGTAAAATGTCTAATTTTTCACCAACACAATTTTATTAATTACCCAATGCTCACAAAATTAAAAAAAAATATCCAAATGATAAAGAATTAATTGCTCAAGAACGTGTTATTTTTCATTAAAATAAATGATGCAAGAAAGATGTCCAAATTATCATGCAAAGTTAGGGGTGTTTTTGCAATAAAGAATCAAAAGAACTAACTGAAATGTAAACAAGACCGTTTTGCAAATAAAGAAATATGATGGAAAAAATATGCAAACTCTCCAAAACAAAAAAAATAAAAAAAACCTTTGTGCGTGACTTGGGTTACAAGAATGGCTAGGGAACGCAGAAGGGGGAGCGACTAGGGAAGCAGCCATGAGGGCGGTGGAGGAATAGCAATGGAGAAGTCGTGTTTGGAGGAGGCGTGAGTGACTACAGCACACAAACGCTAGGCGACGGAGTGGTCGTGGCGACGCGACGGATTGTGCAGCTCTGGGAGTCGATGGTCGCCTAACGGAGCCGCTGGAGAGCGCCCGCGGCCGCACACGAGAGGTGCGGCGGAGGTCCACACGGAGGAGGGGTGGAGCTTGCAGGATGCGAGGGCTAGCGGGATGATGCGCGACGAGGGGCCACGAGGGGGGGGGGGGGGGGGCTGGTGTCGTTGCATGGAGCTGGGCGACCTCGGGCGCGGAGGGGCAGGAGGTGGTGCCACGATGGTTCGTCTAGAGGAGAAGGCGCAGTAGTCGCAGTTGTGACCGTTGAGCGGGATGCCGTTGGCTGGAATGACAAGGTGTGGTGGTAGTGGCAGAGGGGTGGCAGTCTGGGTGGCACGGAGATGGGGCGACTAGCTGCTGGAGGGGGCGCACGACGGCACAACCCTTACTGATGGCGAGGGAGTCGGGAGTCTGGACGGGCACAAGCTGTAGCAGACTTGCGGCGGAAGAAGGAGAAAGGTGGTGGTGGTGGTGATCGGCCTTCTCGAGGAGGGGCTAGTGGGCTGCGCGAGGCGGATGGCCACTTGCAGTGGTGCGGAGGCAGGGCCATGGTCTAGACGGTGCCGCATGACCAGATCAGCTTTTGTATTTTTTGTAAATAGGAAATAAAATATGGAAATAAAATGGTGGTGATGGTGTTGGTTGTGAGGATGAAATAAAATATCAACAACAATAATATTAGATAAAAAATGACAAAGAAAATGAGAGGGATACTTACCTATGATTTGCTGAATTTTGGAGGAGCTATGCTGCACTCCAGCCGTCGCTTCAAGGAGACAACGTATTCTCCGAAGCTTCAACAATCCTTGTGAAGCTCGTGACGGTAGTGCGTACCACCGGATCTCGCATTGAGGTTGTCGTCGCTAAACTCATCTCCTACATTTGTTATTGAAGGTTAAAGGGGATCGACCTCTCTTCTCTCAAAACAACGGAAGATGTGAATCAGGAGAGGATGAGAGAATAAAAAGAAGAGGAGGAAGAAGTTAGAAAAGAAATGGAGAAAATGGAGTGGTGGAGAAAGTGACTTGGAGTGGGGAACAAGTTGGAGTAGAGAAGAAGTAAAAAGGAGGAAAAATAAAATAAAATAAATACAGTAAATAGTAGGCTACCAAAAATAATGAAGGGACATGAAATAAAATAAAATAAAATAACATAGATATAAATAAATAAAATAGATATAAATAAATAAAATAAATAAATAATAATAAATGAAAATTAATTAATAATTATTTAAAATTAATAAATTAATAATAAAAAATAGGGTGACACATCACGGCTCCAGGAGCTGCCACGTGTCGCACATAGAAAAACCAAAAACTAAATGTAAAAAAATTTAAAAGAAATAACAAAAGTGGTCAACTCAAAAATTTGTTAACATAAATGTTGCTTGTCTCGATGAGATCTACAACTTCTGTGAATGACCTAAAATCAAAGGATGTCATCTGTACAAAAAGTTTTTTTGAGGGTACCTTATAGATAGAAAATACCGTATTTTTATCTTTTGTAATTTTTTGTCCTTTTTAATTCGAAAATAATAAAAATAAAATTAGAGAAAAAATGGGAAGGAATATTTAAAGCTTAATCTATTTTTTGGATTTTTTAAATAATTAAGAAAATAAAATGATAAAATGAAGGGAAGCTTAGTCAATATGTACAATAAACAATTGGCGCCCAAAATCTATGTTTCACATAAGATCTCTAATTTTAATGAAATTGGTATTGTTTTGAAGTTCTTTGAATGTGTATTACTTTAAAAAGTGAGTAGACCTAAATAGGACATTGTATGAGAGAGTTATGCATTTTAAGGTTCATATTTTCAAACTTCGATTTGGGTTTTATTGGTCAATTTTACAAGTTAGTACTTTTTGATATTTTTCCTTAATTAGTATTAGTAATATATACACTATAAAGTTGATTTTATTGAATTTAAAGTTATTATAAAATAGATACAAATATGGTATTTACAGATGATTTTTACAAGTTAATTAATGCAAAAATGAATGCTAAAATGCAAATAATATTTACATATGCATGAATTCTAATTATGCAATATAATCATGAAATGCAGCTAATTACTTGGGAACAAAGCTCTATTTTCAATTTTTAGAGTGATGAATCACAGATTCAACCCCCTATACTTAAACCTTGCTCATCCCCGAGCAACTAAAATGAAATGAAAAAGTGAAATGAAATTGGATTCCATATCAAGGTCATGATCAAAAGGTGAAAATGGAGCTTGACTCGACCTTTGGATTAATAGTGTGGTGGTAACTTATTGGGATCTGAATTTAAGACCTAACAATTGTTAAGTTCCACAAGTCTCTTATTCAGGTCGCCTCAACAGTCGGGTCAGAACCAATCCTCATACGAAAATTCTGATTACCATGAAGTGTTAGCGAAATATAGCTCTCCACATCAAAATGGCAAAGAAACAGTCTCCTCTAATAAGGTAACTCTAATTTCCCTGTCGAGTAACTCTTTCCTCGAGGAGCGAGGTATTCCCTTCTATGTTCAAGTGCAACCGACTCAAGAAGAGGGGGGTGGAGAGAAGAATGGACGGTGGCAAGTGTAGCTACATATCCTAGGATGCTTGACGAGCATAGACAAGTTATACAGCTACAGGCTTCTATGGTATGAGGCTTTGAACCATATGCCTTGCAAATCATACTCCGACAGGCATTTTATTTTCAATCAGGCCTGTCCACTTTTTTTGGAGCACTTCTTTTTTTATTTTCTTTTTCTTTTTTTGACATATATACAAGGTGCGACACGTACATAAAGAGTTTTTCTTCTTGAGCCAGTAGACAATCCCTCTTTTAAAGCATTATTGCAACCCACAGCATCCAATCCTTAGACGTCAACACCACCAGATTTAGTTGAGATGCACTACCCTACCTAGAGGAGGACAAATGTTTCCACCCATGTGCTACTCCAAGTCAAAGGATTCTACCTCCTCACCCCCTCATCAATGAAGAGATACGTGCATGGTGCTTATCGTAGTTAGGTCAATGTCTAAAAGAATCATGCATGTGTACGAGATATTCTACATAGACAAATCAAGATGACATGTGAACATAGACTTGTAGACTCAAAGAATTATGTCACTTGACCTGAAAAATCTTAACCCCGGTTCCAATAAGATTCCTCTATATTAGGTAGATTATGGTCAAATCAAATACATCCTCGACATCTATTCATAACTTGGTTCAGAACCCACTAACCTTTCACTTTTCATATGCTAAATAGATAGATGAGATGTAGATGGCAAGCTATATTGATGAATGAAGTGCAAGACACACATTCTTTTTTGAAATGTAAATAAATAAGAAGTCTATTATTTTGTTTTTGTTTGTTTTTTCTGTTATACCTCCTATTTTACAACAAATTTTACAAGAATTATAAGTATTATACAAATTGTATAAGTGTTATAAAAAATACAAGTATACATGTATTTTACAAAAATTTTCCATTTTTTACCCTCCCCGTAATTATTGCGTAATATATACAAAAATACGCAAAATATATGAATGTACGAGCAAAGGGTAAAGTACATATGTAATATATACATGCCCCCTATACTCAGCGTGTGCTATGTCCTCAAAGAAGAAGAAGCGACGAAAAAGACATAGCTTGTGCTAAGCGTGGGAGAGCTAAAATAGCAAAAATGTATAGAAGTCATCCCGCCCTCCTATACTTAGGCTCTGGCAGCCTAATTTAGAAGAAGATCAAAAAAATGGGGCGGGCGAGGTTAAGAGGGGAAATGGATGACTATATATACATGATGGGCATCGGTTCCCCCTATACTTAGGCTCTGGTCAGCATAAGTGTAGGACATGATTGAGTGTGAGAACCGATGAGATATGAAGAATGTATAGAGAACGAGGAAGAGACTCGGGTCACTCTTCGTCCTATTCTTAGGATCTGGTCATCCTAAGTTTAGCCATAAAATGAAACTAGATGGATCCGAGATGAGTGATTCGATTTACTGGGGAGGGAGGGAAAGAAAATATATATAAGGAGGAGTGAGAATATACATGCATCAACAAGGTCTGTAACAAACCTTCTTACGTGAACGAGGAGGTTAGGAATATACAAGTGTGTCACTATCGGAATCGTCCTTAGATGAATAATAGTGACGGGTAGGGATCGTCCAACGAGGGTCGACACACGGCTGCTTGCTCAAATATGGCTTGAGAACAGTCGAACTAAGCTCACTCATATAAATCACCTCATCCGGACCCGATGAGTATTCCTCTGAAAAAATCCTTCTTCAGAATGATGATGGAACCTTTCTTAGTCGGTTTTCTAGAACTTGAATCATTAAGACGTAGTGGAGAGCGACACGCCTTGAGGGGTTCGGGGGAACACCTTGAGGAATCAATTCTCGACTTCCTCTCACTAAATAACTGACTAGAGGAAGGAGAAACCGTGTTTTTGTGTGGGGTCAATTTTATCTTGGTTGTCTCCTTTGAAGGTCCGTGATGTGGTGTGGTGCTGACCATGGGTTCCTCATCAAACGAGTCACCAGATAGATTGTAATATTCCTAAAGGGTCAGCACATGTCTCGGGGAGGTGCTAGTGATCTCAGTTGTCTTGACATTAGCAGGCTCTTGTGACGGATCATCAAAACGGTCAAGGCAATAAAAAAAGCCGTGTCCGACCTAATGATAGCTTCAGGTCGTGAGTCCTCCTTAGAAGCTGCCACAGTGGTGGTGCAAGCAGTTGGTGAAGTGGAGGTGTGGGGAGTCTCGGAACCAACAGTCGTCCGGACAGTCGGTATCTCATGTGTAGTTGAGAGACGGGACTCATCTATCTCTCGGTGGTAATGATTGTCTATGGATATGCGAGCCACCTTAGAGTAGAGCGTGTCAAAGAATAGATGAGGTCGAAATTCTCCCAATTCTGTAAAATCGATTTCCTGAGTCTCGCAATCTATAGTCACCATAGCCAAGGCTAAAAACGACTTCCCGAGAATAATAGGATATTGGGTAAATTCTACTCGGTGCTCAATGTCAATGACCGTGAAGTCTACCTTGAGTAGAGCATCATGGAAAGTAATAATGACTGAAATGGTTCCTCTCGACCGTTTGATGGATTGATCAGCCAACTGAACAACCTCTCTCCACTTTCTGATTAGTCTGAGTTTTAGCTTATCAAATACAGAGGTTGGGAGGACATTTATCATAGATTCATCATCGATTCTTGCATGGGTGAAGGTAGTGTCTTTGATTTCACATTCAACTCGGGGTAACCGCTTCACTCTGCGTCTCTTGGTCTTTCTTCCCATCACCAAGGAGGTGGCCATTGACACTATGTGCCTTTCTATCCTTGTTCTTTTATTACCCGACCTCTTGGGCATCAATTTACTGCCTACAAATCTCTTGAGGGAGGGGAAGTGATCTTTGACCTTTATTAAGGGAAGTTTAAAAAACAGTTCCTCATCGAGTGCTTCCCTTAGAGCAGGATTCAAAATTTTTAAGTCATTTTCAATTTTTATGTGACTTTTTGGTTTTTCAATTTTTTAGTCTTTTTGAGATTTTTCAATTTTTTTGGTTTTTTTCTGGACGAGTGGTCAGACTCTGGATTGGTGGGTAAGTGGTTAGTAGAAGAGGGAGGTAGAATGGACTCTAGTTGTACAGAGTGAGTAAGTTCCCTAATGTCCGCTCGATTTTCAACATCAAATCCACTTATTTCCCTTTTCACTATCATACCCAGGATGGCAGAAATTGAGTGCAATATGTCAGTGACATCTCTCAACTTGGCACCAAATGATTCATTTTTCTGAATAAGTGTAGAAATGTCATCCTCCAAAAAGTTCTCGTGACAAATCATGGGAGAAGCCTGCTCAATTGGAAGATAATGCTGAGACCTTGGGGTCTCATACTCAACATACCTAGACTCTGACATATAATTCTGGGTTGAGTATAGACCATCCGAATGACAGATATTGGTCGGAGCCTCATATGATGGAGTCAATAAAGAGGGGGCTCGTAGATTGAATTCATGAGTCCAATCCCCTGTAGGCTCATCGAATGGTTGGTCAATGTGGGCTTAATTACTAGGGTCAATCAAGTTAGGAAGATCATAAGGTGCATGCCTCTCCATTTGGTATGTTTTATCGAGCATGTCATGCCCTAAGGTCAAGTCAGGATGTGTATATTTGAATTGTTGTTCGATCCCTGCTTGTGGTGAGAATGAGTTATGTGGGTGTGAGTAATTCTGCAAGTCATAGGTCTCAACAGTGGCTTGCTCTTCGTATGGATCATTGATTCCAGCAAGCTCTCGAGAATAAGCACAGTCAGCCTAAGATGGAAGTGGATTAGGTGTGCAAGAAGGTGGGTTAGGTGAGAAGTACGAATAAGCGCGGAAGTGAGTAGAAGTTCTGACTTCACGGTCTGTATGGGGGTATGAGGAGGAATAAGAAGTTGAAGATGATCAGATTATGATTAAGAGGAGAGACCTAGATATGATGACCAATATCCTGACATCTTGAAGAAGAATGGATGAATGTAGCGGATTGAGGTAGAAAACGTTAAAGTACACAGGATAACGTACATGGACAGACATAAAACAAAATGCAAGAGAAAAACCCAATTTCACGAACTCAACATAGTGAAGGACCTGAAGCTGGGTCCAATTAATCTGGTTGATTTTTATGTGTCATTTTCAAGCAAATTAGAAAGGATTATGTGATGACCTATAGGGAAGTCGGCTCAATGTCGGATGCGACTCCCATGTTTAACCTGTCACCTAAGATATTACCGCCCTTCCTCTCTTCGCTCCTATCACCAACCGAGGAAGTTAAAGGACATGCCCCTATCTATCTACTGAAGTAGGCAGAGGCTGACAAGGCTTATAACTTCAACCCGGAGGGTTACTAGCAACTTGTCACAGTGCACCGTTGCTTCACCCCTCTCTACCTACCGAAGCAGGCGGAGTCTACATGGTGCTGGTCAGTTGGACCTCAAGTAGTTCAACTTGTGATATTTGTTAGGATCGGGGTACATGATATGGAAGGCGGTGATTTTGATTCTATCTTAGGGTGTGCACACACACTCTGTACCCTCACTCTGCCTTAAATCAAGGTCGTGTTTATTCTCCCGCAATCAGAATTTCTTTTTTTATGTTAATTTTTTTGGTCAATTTGTTTAGCAGTCCCGATTTTACGTTAGATGACCGCTTGATTAGTCCAACACACAAGGCACTCTTATCGTACAGTCCCAATTTTCATTAACCTTAAGTTATAAAACCAAGAGGGAAGGAGTCGAGAAAAGCCGATGCACGATAAAACGATGATGTATGCCATGCTCAGAAGACTTATAGTGATCCTCGCACTCTAGATGCGACATGCGGAACATAATTGAAATTTTACACTAAATGAATGCAAGCGATGAAAAGCCGCTCCTAGACATGAAGTTGTATTAGCGAGTGAAGAATGAATTTAAATTTGGCTATAGTCTTGCGGTCTAAGTGCGTCTTTTAATGGTGAAGCATGGTCCTAGAAATTACGAGCACAGACAGTTCTAGGAAGCTCTAAGAGCCACGAGTGCAGGTTCTATCCTACGTCAAGCAACCACACAACACAGAGAGTCTCCTTTTTATATTCAGTTACACACACGAGAACCCAAATGGGGAACTGCTTTAAATGCAAACTTTTTTATAAGTTTAAGAAAATGAAAAATCTTTTTGGCATCTCAACAGCCGACTTGATCCACTAATCGTCGACCTCTGATGCACTTCGAGATGTGTCTACTTCACGAAAGCTGCTCCAAGTCCATCGAGCCCTCGTACAAAATGAAAAAAATATCTCAGAGAGAGGTAGATAAAAAACAAAAAAATAAATAGAAAAATAATTGAAAAAATAGAATAATTACAAATGATTTCGGGGGTCAGACTACCCAAATGAATGGAAAACCAAAACCTAATTTTCTAAAAATGATCATAATCCCTTTGCCTCCCAGACAACGACGCCATTTGATAGATCGTTGAGTCGCCCTTTTAATTTAAATGTGTATCTCTTTTGTTGTAGTCAAGCAATCATGATCAATCAAAAATTTACCACACGAATCGATGAATCGATGAATTAATTAATGTGTGGTTTGATGTATTTTTTACCAGGGCAAGCCCCATGGTTGACTCAATGAGGCAAAGGAACAACTTCGGATTAAGTTAGAAGAATTAGTTTATGATTTTCTGAGCAGATTTAATTGTAATTTCTTATGCAATAAAAATGCCAAATGCAAAATGGGCTTGAATTAAGTTAACATGAAAACACACAACTTAGCGAAATTAATTTTAATGTAAAATTAAGTAAATCTAGCCAAGTTACATTTTTCTTGGAAACGTGATACAATGATGAATGCAAAATGTATTTTTTTGGATTTTTTGGGGTTAAGATACACAAATGAAAAATTTTAACTTTTTATGGATTTTTATGCAATTACTCGAGCAAACAGAATGCAAAAATTATGGAAAATTTTATTGAATGTGAAATATGATATAATGAAGTGAAACTATTTTTTTGGAAATTTCTGACAATTTATGATTTTTTATGAATTTTTAATAGAAACAGAGCGAAGGTTAGTATTTAATTCCCAATTAATCCACTAAATTAAATTTTCCCGAAGAATAATTATCTCAAATAGATATTTTAATGACCAATCCAGAGACTTGAACATTCACAAAAATGATAGTCGTGGCTTTAATTAAAAATAATTTACTAAAATCGCTAAATAATTTATTTAATGCAAAAGACACATCTATTTTTGATTAAATTTGGAGGGTAATTAGAGCGAACAAAGTCATTATCTATAATTTTTTGACAACTTTTGGAGCAATATTTATGTGCAAATTTCAGATCATGGAATGGGTAAAATATCTAAATTTTCACCAAAACAATTTTATTTAATTTCCTAATGCTCACAAAATTATAAATAAATATCCAAATGATAAAGAATTAATTACTCGACACTCGTGTTATTTTTTATTAAAGTAAATGATGAAAGAAAGATGTCAAAATTATCATGCAAAGTCAGGGGTGATTTTGCAATAAAGAAATTTAAAAACTAACTGAAATGTAAACAAGGACCATTTTGCAAATAAAGAAATATGACTGATAAAATATGTAAATTCTCCAAAATAAAATAATATAAAATAAATAAACTTTCGTGCGTGACTTGGGTTCCAAGTATGGCTAGAGCACACAGATAGGGGAGCTGCTAGGGTGGCGTCCCTCTGGATCGTACATGCAGCAGTGGCGGCCACGGGGGCAATGGAGCAGCGATGATGGAGCAACCACATCTGGAATAGGCGCATGCAGCACCAAGGAACGGACCGGTCATGGCGGATCGTACAGCTCTGGGAGTCGATTGTTGCCTTATAGAGGTACTGGAGCGCACGCACGGGCGCACACAAGAGGCGCGGAGACATGGCATGGGTCACACGATGGAGGGGCACATCTCGTAGGCGTGGGCTGGCGGGTTAACGCGCGGTGAGGGGCCACAGGGGGGTGGGGGTGCTGATGTCGTGGCATGGAGCTGAGCGGCTTCACGCGCGGAGGGAACGGAGGTGATGTCGTGAAGGTTGGTCTGGAGTAGAAGGGGCGGCAGTCGCAACTGTAACCAGTGGGTGGTGGTCGTGAGGTGGAAAGGAGAGGTGCGATGATAGTAGAGGAGGGGTGGTAGGCTGGGTGGCACGGAGATGGGGCAGCTGGCCACTGGAGGGGGTGCGCGGCAGCGCGGCCCTTGCTGATGACGAGGGAGTCAGGCGGCTGGATGGGCGTAGGTTGTGGCAGACTTACAACGGAAGAAGGAGAAGGGTGGCGGTGGTGGTCGGCCTGCTTGAGGAGGGGCTGGTGGGCAACGCGAGGCGGATGGCCGCTCGCGGTGGTGCATAAGTGGGTTTACAGTCTGGACGGTGCCGCATGGCCAGATCGGCTGGCCAAGCGGCGAGGATAGAAGGGGCCTACGGCTGCTTTTTTAAAATTTTTAGTATTTTTTGTAAATTAGAAATTAAATGTGGAAATAAAATGGTGCTGATGGTGTTGATTGTAGGGATGAAATAAAATATCAACAATAATAATGTTAGATAAAAAATGACAACGAAGAGCAGAGGGATACTTACCTATGATTCACTGAATTTTGGAGGGGCTATGCTGCACTCTAGTCGTCGCTTCAAGGAGACGCCGTGTGCTCTGAAGCTTCAACGAGCCTTGTGAAGCTTGTGAAGGTAGTGCGTACCATCGGTTCTCACCTTGAGGTTGTCGTCGCTCAACTCGTCTCCTACAGTTGTCACCTAAAGGTTAAAGGGGCTCGACCTCTCTTCTCTCGAAATGACGAATAATGTAAATCAAGGAAGGAGGATAGAATAAAAAGAAGAGGAGGAGGAAGTTAGAAAAGAGGTGGAGGAAATGGAGTGGTGGAGAAAGTGAGGTGGAGTGGGGAACAAGTTGGAGTAGAGAAGACGTAGAAAGGGGGGAAATTAAATAAAATAAATAAAGTAAATAGTAGGCTATAAAATAATGATGAAGGGAAAGGAAATAAAATAAAATAAATATATAAACATAAATAAATAAAAAAATAAAATAGTAATAATAAATAAAAATTATTAATTAATAAAAGAAATTGTGAAATTAATAAATTAATAATAAAAAATGGGGTGACACGTAACGACTCCAGGAGCGGCCACGTATCGCACCTATAAAAATCAAATATTAAATGTAAAAAAATCAAAATGAAATAACAAAATGTGTCCAATCAAAAAGTGGTCAAAAGTTGCTCGTCTCGATGAGATCTACAACTTCCATGAAGGATAAAAAATAAAAGCAAGTCATCTGTACACAAAATATTTTTGAGGGTACTTTATAGATATAAAATACCACAATTATCTTTTGTAATTTTTTTCATTTTATATTTGAGAAAAATAAAAATAAAATTAGAGAAAATATGTAGGGAATATTTACAGCTTAATCTATTTTTTTTAGATTTTTTTAATAATTAAGAAAATAAAAAGATAAAATGAAGGGCAGTTTAGTTAATATTTACAGTATACAATAGGGGCCCAAAACCCAAGTTTCACATACGATCTCAAATTTTAATGAAAGTGGTCTTGTTTTGAAGGTCTTTGAATATATATTACTTTAAAGTGAGTATATCTAAATCGGACACTGTATGAGAGAGTTACGCGCATTTTAAGGTTCACAGTTTCAAACTTGGATTCGAGTTTTATTGGTCAAATTTTCAAGTTAGTATTTTTTTGATATTTTTCCTTAATTAGTGTTAGTAATATATACACTATAAAGTTTATTTTATTGAATTTAGATTTAGTATAAAATAGATACAAATATGGTATTTACATGTGATTTTTATAATTGAATTTGGCTCCTTATTCAATGCAAATATGAAAGCTTAAATGCAAATATTATTTACACATGAATGAATGCTAATTATGTAATATAAGTGATGAAATGCAACTATTTACTCGGGAACAAAGCTTTATTTTCAACTTTTAGAGTGATAAATCACAAATTCATCAACTGGCCACAAACTCATCAAATGACACCTTAATCATAATGTTATCTCTGCACAATCGTGCCATTTCAAGATCATTTTTTTGAAACTTGGTTATGATGTGCTTTCCAATCGAAAGAGCACGAGGTGAAGGGATAGCCAAAGGAGAATGTGAAAACTCATAATCATAAATAGAAACATGCACTTTATAATTCTTGGAATATGTGTTTTTAACAACTGAATCTTTTACATTTGGAATAACAACGGAATCATCTACTACAGATTGGGGAATGCATGTTGAATGTGCATTCTCCTCAACCAATGGTGCAAGGTCCTTTGCAGACTCTAAACATGACGCATGTTGTGCTACTCTCGGACTCCTCCTTATTCTTCTCATGGTAGTCTCTACTCTCTGGTGATCCTCTCTGTGAAGACGCCTAGCTCCATCATCCTCTAAAGTCTCCTCAGGTTGATCCTCAAAGTCAGTTTTCTCCATGTCCCTTTCCCGATCTGGTACGACCGCGGACCATCTGCTCTTGAGACACATATGATTAACACAATAAAACATGAAGATTTTGTGCTCAGATTTGTGAGAATCTAAGTACTATACCTTATCGAACTATCCTTGTCCAGGCTATTGGGATTAGCTTTAACCCGGGCAGGAATGGATGTAGTTAGGGCAGTGCACTCATCATGTAGACTAGAAGATCAACCCTCAAATCATGTACCTCGTTC
This sequence comes from Ottelia alismoides, assembly GCA_037367405.1. NCBI lineage: Eukaryota > Viridiplantae > Streptophyta > Magnoliopsida > Alismatales > Hydrocharitaceae > Ottelia > Ottelia alismoides. The sequence continues at coordinate 558,667 of JAZKJV010009676.1, read as the reverse complement.
CTGTAGGAGTGCAACTCCTCAAAAATCTGTGTCTGATAATCAATGGGACCTAAAGATGAATGTTGTTGCTATGAATAAGAAGGCAAAGAAGAACATAAAGATTGGCCCTGATGGACATAGTAATATTATTGTTGGGTATCATTCTGAACATGTGGCCCTTACTGGCTCGACTGGTACATCTGTTGACGCTTGTAATGTTGCTGATGCTGCCTTGGTGCCTAGTAAGGAATGGCTCCAGAGCTCTGTGTGTTGGAATAGGTGTAGGTGTAAATGATGTGTTATAAAAGGTTTGGGGATGTTGGTATGAAAAATGGTCCTTAGAACTCCCCTACCTTGCAGGGTCATTGGTGTATCACACCGTTTACCTCCCACTCATGGGAAGGCACCTCAAAAACTGTGTCGACAAAAGGTGGTTGTTGATGACAAGAATGGGTTAGAGTCCGGTCCTCTACACATGGCTGGGATGGCCCTGACATCTGATGCTCCTGAATATGGTGAACACGGTATACTGGAGTCGTGCATGCAGTCACGACAGGTACCCTCATCTTGGATACCCTCTCAAAAAGCTCTGCCATCAGCTTAGGTAGTTTGTATAAGTTGTTGTCCAAATCATCCATCCTCCTATTGATCCTTTCACCTAATGTAAGTTTATCTCCTATGATGCCCATATCAAAAGGATCTACTATATCCATCTCTCCCCTACTGGATAGAAATGGAATGGGGGTCTCTAACTGAGCTCTACTCATGGTATGTGCTCTGCTCATCTCAGTCATTCTCTCAAATACATTCTAGACAGTGTCCCCTCCACGTGAAGTATAGCTGCCTCCACAAGCTGCACTGACCAAGCCCTCCACCTCAAGGTCTAGACCATAATAAACAACCTAAACTAGGATGGTAGGCTCTAAGCAGTGACAAGGAAAATTTAGTAAGAGATCTTTGAATCTCTCTAATGTATCACAAAAAGCTTCATTGGGATGTTCGGAGAAACTCATGATGCATGAGCACATCAAGTTAGTTCTACTCAAAGGGTAGAACTTCTTCAGAAAGAGGTCCTTTAACTGCACATTGGTAGTTATAACTACCCCTAGGTTCTTCATCCAATAACCTGTCAATCCTTCAAGGCAAAAGGGGGGGGGGCTTTGAGCCTAATGTCGTCTTGGCTAACCGTAGGATGCCTAAGGTTAGTATAGACCAAATCAAATTCCCTAAGGAATGCATATGTATCTTCGTGTACATTCCCGTGAAATGAGGTAACATGCTAAGAAACTACGGCTTTAACACATATTCTACTTATGGCTTGATTAGGCTCGACTAGTTGACTATATAAAACTTCCCAGGATTGTATGTTGCTTCCATTGGTGCATCTCCACCAAACTGTAACTAGCCCAGTTGTGCTCTCATATGTGCTTGATTATGTTCGGATTCTGCTATCATAGCTAGTACTGCATGCATTGGGTCCTCTCATTGTTTTCCCTCCCCATTTTGTTTCTTAGGAGGCATCTTAAGTGTATCTTTGATACCTTCATCAAAGAAAGTATTAGAGTGAGATCTAGATGAAGATAAAAAATAAAATTGACCTCACCAAGGCAATTATCTTCCCCAGTGAGTAAAGAGGCAAAAGGGTTTGTTGTGATTTAACCACCCCCAAGGAGTGAATCATGATACTCTGATTTGAAACAAAGTCATCTCTAAGCGGGGATGGTCCAGTTAAAGAATAGGAAGGGGTTGGACATGTGAAAATGCGATATTTGGGCAGTCCAATGAAAATCTCACAAAGTCCGAGCAAATATTCGACAAATTATCCATCTTCGAATTTCAAGAGATAGAGAAATTGAGCACGCTTGATACAAAAATATTCTAGTATTACTGGGAACGTGAATGTGAGGAGTTACTCACATAACAATCAATACAAACCCCGTTGAATTGATTCACCAACTCAACACTGAAGGCCGACGACGATGGCCTTTTTATCTTGTCAATTTTCGTTTAGTGATTCAAAACAATTTTATGCAATCTCACAAGTGTTGTCCCTTGAGGTAGTTCAATTTCAAGCTGACAACCAACAGGAGCAAGACTACTTCTATTGGTCGGTGGCAAGTGCTTACAGCAATAACAGGACCCTAAAAGCAAGTCCAAGCTCTTAGGGCACAAGTCCAAGGTTTTTTGGCTCTATTCCTTAGAGGCTACATCCTTACCCATTCTGTCTGGAGGTATGTACCTGCAATCAATGAGGGTTTTACTACCCATAACACAATGTTGCTATTATTCCAAATTAAAATAGGTCAACTTGCATTAATTCAGTCATGAATTTAAGAGATTAGGTTATCGCTTTGAATTTTGTGACCACGAGCATCGCCCAGCGTACAGTTCCCTTTCCTTTTTCCTTAAGTTGGTAAAAATTGAGGGAGAAAGCGAAAAACAAAATGCAATCGAAAATCAATGATGCATGTAGTCGTTTAGAGATACTTACAACGTTTCCCAGCACTCTCCATGTGGATGCATAGCCTGAATTTTAAAATCTATCTTTATGAAATAAGTCGAAAAACTACACCTAAGCAGAAGCTCTATCAACGTTGAAGAATTCAATTTATTTGACTATGTAGAATGTACGCTATGTGCATCTATGAATCTCCTAAGATTTTACAATTGTGAATCTTATGATATTCTGGTGTGGCCTAAATTACGAAATAGATCAAGCAAAGATGACCTACGATATGTATAATTTGTCTTAGTTCTTTTATCTAAAACATCACTCAAGTGGAGAACCACTCACGACACAACCACCACAAAGAATAATAAAGTTAGCAGACCTTCATTACACACATGAGATCTCAATGGATAACCGCTGTAAATAGGCAATTAATATTACAACTTAATGGCAACACGAGATATGACATTTATCAACGAAGTAGTCTCTCTAATTATTTTGCTTTGCAAACTCACCCGCTAGAAACTCAAAGCTTCTCGCCTCTGCGGTCTCAGGAAAGTTGTAAGCTCCATGGGCCTAAAACAAAACAATATATTATTAAGTAATTCTTGAAAAGTCTACAATATTAAATTATGAAATAAAAACAAATCACAAAATAAACAAAAGTAACAATCCAACAATACATGCTCAAAATAATTAATCTAGAAATCACTAAATAAATATTTTGACCTAAAATAATCACAAAGTGTGTCGCATCCCTGGCAATGATGCCATCTAATGAATCGCTAAAAGCATAGGTTAATTTGTATCCGTTGTAGCACGTGCACTTAGCGGGTCATGCAAAACCGAGAAGAATCTCAATGATGAGGTTCTCTGCTTGAATTTATGAACATTGGCTGTCCAGGGTCAAACACAGGGAGACGAACAATTCAATAAATAAATTTAAGTATCAAATATTTAATATAAAAATCTATAGAATGATCGTAGCGAGCGGATGCACAATACACAAAAGAGATAATTTTTCAACACATTGTTTAGGCAATCAATTTACATGAAGACAATAACGCACAAACATCACAATTATGACAATCACAATGGTTAAAGACACGATAGAAAACTTGATTAATCACAGAAATACCTTGAATTGTTTTAAGGATAATTACATCAATAATTACGAAAATATGGTCTGAGTCTCAAAAGCATTCAATAATAATTAATTCTTGATTTCACTTTGATGCTTAATTGAATATCTGGAAATTAAATAACTTAATGGCTTAAAGACATTAATAATAAATAATTAGAATTGAATCGCTAATATTCAAGGTGAATACCAAGTAATAATACTCACATAAAGTCCTTAATCAATTTCATTTTAAAGTCAACATAAGCACTTAAGAAAATGTATAAATCAAGAGTGATCTTTAAACCAAAAATTACAACGAATTACCAAGAGATAGAGTATCAAATCAACTTTCAAAGGAGACCAAAATCACTTCATTTAGATTTTTAAGCTAAAAGATATTCAAGGTTTAATCAAGGTGCATTTTTGCAATAAAAGTACAAAGTTTTTATTAGAAACAAGAACAAAACTGGACTGAAATGCAATTAAAAGAAGCTACACAGGCTAAAATGTAAATTTTAGAATGTGTGGTGATTTATCTACTTATAAGATAAACTATAGGATGGTCGCTGCAATTTTCCACGTCACTTCCGCAATGCACATGACATGGCTAGGCTCAGATGTAGGGTCGGGGCTAGGCTCGGATGTACATGTAAGCATCTAGTTTTTTTCACATGAGGTGAGGCTGCAGGCTCGACTCACAACCCTCATGATTGAACACTGCCTCAGATTTGGCGACGTGGCATGGTTATAGCTTTTGGATCACGTCGAATATAGTGGATCCAATGGTGGTTGATATTCAAGGGCTCTTCAATGCATCTGCAAGAGGCGGAGCTCAGGCAGGACTCTGGCTTGGGCTCAAATCCTCCTTTGTTGTGTCTCATTTCCACTAGAGGTCGTGAAACCTTCTTGATGACACTGCAAAGTCCGAGATGAACTGAAGATGAAGAGGAAGCCCTCGTAATGACCTGTCAGTGACACACTATCGATGGCGAAAATGGAGGCCGGAGCACAACCACAATCTCTGACCAAAGAAGCTAAAAATCCTGCATCGTTAGTGCAAATAAAAACTAAAGCCCAAATTGTATAGTCATGGGGGCTATGAAGTGGAATGGAGGACTTATGAATATGGAGGATATAGCCCTAAATCGGTTCCAAGTCAACTCAGAACCTAGAATGAATCCGAGTGAATACACATGGAGATGTGGAATGGTTCATGGGGATGCAAAGCTTGAATGATCAATGTAGTGCGATGAGATCCAAATTATAAATATGAATAAAATATAGCAATGGATCTCGAGAAAGTAGTCAAACAAAGAATGAAGAGAATATCGAGTTAATGCTTACCTAAAATGAAAGGATGAATTCGACTGAACTGAAGAAGACTCGCATGCCTGATTGAAGCTCAAGAACATCGGGTCATTACTTTGTGTTCTTGTCTAGAGAACGAAGCTTGAGCAGAACCCAAGAAGGCATATAACTTGGTGATGAACCAAGGATCTCGCCGGAGGTCTTTACTCTATCGCGGCTCTTTGAGTCACCCACTCTCCGTCACAGTGAGGTAGATGGGCTAGGAAGGACCTTACGTAAATTGTTTATGCGGTTGCTGATGGTCGGAATCAGGGTTTTGAGAAGATGGAGGTTTGGTGGCTGACAGAGGAACATGGAGGTTTCAATTGCCAATAATTGTAACTAGGTTATGACGTAGGGTTGTTTTAGTAGTTGGGAAGATTACTGATGTTAGGAGAAGTAAATGGCAGTGGCTGTTGGTCGGAGGGGAGATCGAGGAAGTTGGGATAATAGGAAGAAGTTGGCTGGTTTAGACAGTTTGAAGAGAGAAGGGGAAATGGCTAGAGGTTGGGGACGAATCCCCAACCGCCCGATCAAAAGATCCGATGGTTAGAATTTAGGCACTTCAGACAATCACGATTGAATCTTGGAGTGGATCAAACAGTCAAAGCATAGGCGACTACATATGGCTAGGATTTGGCCGATCAAATGAACACACGACCAAGACTAAAGGCAGGTCACATAACACGAGAGAGCCACGTGAGCATCCAGGGAGGCGACACGTGGCCTAATCAGATTTAAGATAAATGTAAAAATCAAGGAAAATTAGAAAAGAAATAATTAGGAGTAAAATCTAGAAAAATGTTGAACATGAGATCTACAACTTTTATGTCAAAGTCAAAGAGATCAGAGGTTATCTATACATAAATAAAAAATAGATATTAAAATTGCTATAAAGCAATTTTCTTTCAATTTTCTTTTTCTTATTTTTTTGGGTTTTTATTTTATTTTATGTTAACTTATTTATATACAATATTATACTAATCTTTATTTTATCTTTAATAATACGTAAATACATACAATAATAGACCAATAATAGGCTTATATAATATAGTGTAATTGTTGTCATTTATATTCAACAAACAAATTATTAATTAATATTTATTGTTAACGAATTGTGTTGATTTACTAAAGCAAGAGAGATGATCATGGTAATTAATGATGATAAATATGGGATTTAGCACATTCTCCATCTTCTTTCATGTTCTGAGCACCTTCAGATTGATTTGGATATGTAGTTGAACCTACTTCTCACTGTCATCCACCGGAGGGTCTCATTCTCCCACCATTAATCATCTTTTTCAACTATTGTCCACCGGAGGGTCTTCAAGTTTTGATTCCGAGCGCTGCAAATTTTGGTAGGTCCAAAAGCAGAATTGGGAGAAAGGGGCAAGACCTGGAGGTCCACTTTGAGCTGCAACAATCTTGACCCCCATATAGCATATCAATCATCATCGAGCCTTCATGCCATATCCAATTGATGTAGGAGCCCAGATGGAACGATCCACGACTCCCAGATATTGATTTGTGTGTAGATCGTCCAAGATCTACTTGATTGAAACTCGATACTCCTTTCATTCTTCTGAGTTCTTCCATCGAGCTTCGGATCCACATGATCAAGAAATAATTAACCATGTAGAAGAGCACACCGTCAAATAAAGCCCCAAAAGTCTATCAAAGATCGTGCCTCCAGATTGAATCGGCATTGTCCATGTGCACTCGGTTTTGAGCCATTAGATCATAATCAAGGACGTATCTCACCTGGTGATTATGCCACATGGATTGGCTGAACATTTGCACTTTAGCCTTGCTCATTTCTTATTTTATAAATAAGTCCATTTGGAAAATGCGTCATTCTGTGCTTCAATGATTTTTCATAAACAACATTGCCATTTATTTTATTCATATTTTAGTCTTCTTTGAACTGAAGAGCCATGCTTTCTTCGAAATTTGCAATAAATGATTGGAATTATTGTGTTATTATATGGTCCCTGGAACATAAATATTTACATCAAGGTCCTGTCCGGCGCATTTTATGTGCATTGGCACTCACATTTAGGAAAATTACATGGATACCACTACATTTATTGGATTTGTTATTCATTTGATCCAGAAATTATTTTTCTTTTCATATTAGTTCATGTGAGTTTGCATTTTGATTGATTGTTTATTACATTTAAAAAATAACATGTTATTATTTAAAAATCGAAAAAAATATCTTATCTCTCCTAATCTCTTTTATTAACAATAGTTTTCCATTTCTAATATTTTTCTTATTTTTAATAATTAAAAAACCTAAAAAATATCTCTTGTTCGCAAAATAATCAATAAAAACTAGAAAAACAATTTGCAAAAATCTGAAAAAAATAGTGTGCATGTGTTTTTATTTCCTTTATTTTCTGACCAAAATTCTTTTTCTAATTTCCCACAAAAACCTAAACTAGTAGAAAAATAATAAAAATATTGAAAAAATACGTAGAAAATATTTGAAAACACAAAAAATTAAAAAATGCCTTCTAGAAAACTCAAAATTTCGTCTTTTTGTTTGTTCTTATTTTCATAATTTTTTATTTTATATTATATTTTAAAAACAAAAAACATTTGCATTATATTTTTTCTATATCATTTTTCTTATTTTTATTTTTTTTAAAAACCAAAAAATTAAAATTCTTGAAAAATACAAAAATGGTAGAAAATTTTCAAAGAAATAAAAATAATTTTATTTTTATTTTGTGGATAATTTTTCTATATTTAAAAAAACAAAAAGAGCTTCTTTCTTTAATTTATTGAATCCTTTCTTTTATTTGTTTTATTTTATTAAAAATCAAATATATTTCTAAAAAACTAAAAATCGTAAAAAAATCATAATAAGAAAACCATAAAAGTATTAAAATTAAAATTCATAAAAATATTAAAAAAGTCAAAAATTCACAAAACTAAGAGTAGTATGTACATGATTCCTTTTTTTATTTTTCTATTTTTTATTGAATTAATGTACTCTCAGGATTTTTTAGCCTCTCTGAGTCCGATTCTATATGCTATATGTGTAATAAATATAAAAAACTCTTTTGCTTTTAGTTCTTCATTTTATTTTTGTTTAAGAGTTTATCAATAATTTTTGTTGAGGAACTTATAGGGTTGCAAAGACATTGCATTAATTCAGTTCAATTAAAATCTCAAAAGTACATGTTCTACCCACAAGGGAAGGACGTGGGGAGCAAGCAAACCTTAAACACGGAACTGGAGCCTGAAGAACTATACGAGTCTCAGCGGGTTATAATAGAGATTTATGAGCCCTCGAAGAAAGCCTGACGCAGTTGCTTATAACGGGGGCAGAGGGGATATGTTGTACATATACCTTAGCCATAACTTATAGTTTGTTTGGTGTAATATGGCAAATAAAAATGGAATAAAAATATTTTGTAAAAAGCTTTTAAAAATTCCTTGAAAAAATATTTTGTAAATATTTTTATAAAATCTTTAGGAAAATCTTTGTACTTATGTTTTGCAAAATATTTGCAAAAATTATTTGTAAAATTGTAGAAAAAATATTTGCAAAATTCTTTTTATACAATTTTTCATAAAATCGTTTTGTTTGTAAAATCTTTGTAAATTATTATATATCAAAATTATTTATATCCGAAAAATGTTTATAAAATATCTATAAATAAAATCTTTGTAAAATGAATTGTAAAATTTTGTAAACTAGTTTTGAAAACCTTTTGTAAAATGGTTGCAAATAATTTTGTAAAATTTTGGAGAATGTTTTGTATAAGATTTTTCTAAAATATTTTATAAATGTTTGTAAATCTTTTGTAAAATTGTTTGTAAGATATTTTATTACCTTGTATATAAATAACATGTTTATACATATTATTTGTATATAATAGTTTTACAAAAAAATAAATAGAACTTTTAATCACCTTGTAAATAAGTGACTAAAATTCTTTTTGCATAACATTTCTTTAACTAAATACTTGTATAACATTAGTATAAAGTGTAAAATTCATTATTAAAAGTTGTAAATAAAATTCCTTTTTAGATACAATCCACCTTGTAAAATTTGTAGATAAAACTAGTAAAGTTCTTCTTGTGAAACTTGTAAAAATTGTCTATAACTTTGTATATATACTTTGTATAAAATTCTTTTAATGTGTATGAAATCCTTCTGACCTATTGTAAATATGTATAATACTCTTTATTAAAAATCCTATGAAAATTGAAAATATTAAATCCATAAAAATTACCAAAACTCTCTGAAAATGTTTCAAAAATATTTATCTTTTCTTTTTAGTTCCTTTTTTTCTTTTCTTTGGAAAAAATACTTTGTATATATTTCTTGCATGTCCTTTTGCAATTTTAAGAATGAAATTGATGCTTAAATCAATATGGAATAAAATCGAAGAATGGAGTTAGATTAAGACCATAATCCACTTAATCTCAGAGTAATCTTATAGGAATTGGAGTTGAAACTTTTCAGGTCTAGTGACTTAATTCTTTGAGTCCACAAGACTATGTTCACATGTCCTCTTGATCGGTCTAAGTAGAATAATTCATAAACACACATGATTGTTTTAGACAGTAACCTATCATGGTCATGCACTTTACATGTAGTTCTTCACTAATGAGGTGGTGAAGGTTAGAATCCTCTAGCAAGAGACTGATGAACCGCCAAATGCTTAAGTTAATTTGGATCCATTGTAGAACCGGGACTTAGCATTTTATATGGAGCCGAATGAATGATCTCCGCGAGGAAAATTTGGCTTTAATTTATAACTTGGGAAGTCTAGGGTCGAACATAAAGACATGAGCCATAATACAACTATTTAGGTGTTAAATATCTAGTTTAAGTGACTGATAAATTATTTAGGTCACAACAAACAAAACAATGCAGGATGCAAGATAAAATGAACATCGCAAATGCATGCGTGCATTTAGATGAGATTTGACAATAATTTAATGCAAGCTAGAAAACAATGATGGATTGAACAAAACGAGAATAACTTATCATATGCACATACAGAAATAAATATATCCTAAAATACTTTATCATATTTAAGCAAATGACTAATTTGATCGGTTTCCAATTGAGCCACAAATGAAAGCCAAAATTCACAAAATATGATTGAAAGCATTTATTTATTTTCTAATTAAATAACCATACATTATGCATCAAATTAGAGAATAAACATATCCATATGAAAAATAATTAAATTAGAAACAAAATGACACTAAAATCATCTCAATTGGATATATGATGCTCAAGATATTCATGTTTATGTGCAGAACATAATGTAGTAAAAACATGCAGAAATTCATACATATAGGTCCCTACACAGACTAAAATGCAATTATATAAAATTAATTAAAGAATTTAATGAATACCTCCTGCGCGAGGGTTTTTTTTTCAATAATGGATAACTAGTAGGGGAGACATAACAATGTTTCCAAGACCACACATGTGGGGCATGCACGGTCCTATGGTCAGACAGAGGTTCGTGGCTCGGCCCATACGATGAGAGGTGATGCTTCAACTCTGGTTCTGTGCTGAACGAGGCTGCAGGTCTTGATAGAAGGCTCGTTCTGAAGATGTGGCTGCAATTGGGCTGTCAGATCATCCCAAAGTTGCTGTAACTCATGATCGAATTGGCAGCACCGCATGCGGCGATGCGAGAACTGGGCTCCGATGAGCCCCTCCTTCCTCCTACATAATGTTATGATTCTCTTGATGGCCGGAGGAGGTTTCCACATGGCTCACGAATATGATACTTGGATGGAGAGAGCCCTAGAGTACTTAGAAGAAGGTGGTGAGGGAGATACATCGGAGGCATAACTCTAGATCGGAGCTCCCTCAAGAATTCTAGCCATTGAAGGTTTCGATACTTTTAGATGTTAGAAGAATAGTTAGCCAAAGCTGTAGATGTGTGTGCGTGTGACAGTGAGTGGAATGAATGGCTTAGGCGACATGGAGAAGACGACTGCCCACAATGGGTATCTATTCGTTTGAACGGAGAAGAAAGGAATGGGTGGTCGAGGTTATCGAGGAAAAAAGAAGATTAAGTCGATCATCCGCGTGAATCAGTGATCCACGAGGATGGTTGGAAGCACTTTGCTTCGAAGGATTGATTCATATACATCTGAGCAAAAAGTAATAAAAAAATTAATCAAAAGCATAAAAAACATTACTTGAAGGATTGACGAATGCTCGCCGATGGTCGAATGTCTTGGTCTGAGATTTTATTGGACCTCGGGTCGTGGCTTAGCTTTCATACATGGAAATGATGTTGAACTGCCATCAGAGATTCTCTATCATGTCCATTCCAGCCATGGGTCTCACCAGGCCGAAGGTCGTCTTGGCCTCCATCTATCCTACGACTCCATATCACAGAGACTAGGAGAGGGCTAGGCCTTGGCCAAGACAAGGGTGGGCGATCACCTCTTGGGGCGACGATGGGCTATTTTAAGCGGACTCAGGTGGTAGTTGCAGAAGATTTTGAGTGAGTTACAACCACCGCTAATGATAGGCCCATAAGATTTAAGGGAATGTGAGGAAGTTGGCGCGGGTTATGAAGGTTAGGAGATGTTGTTGGCAATGGAAGTTGGCAAGAAGAATGGCTGAGGAGGTTGGTAAAATTCTGTGATGTTGGGGCAGTTGGATCGTGGGGATAACAGATATAGGAGGACAACGCACAGTAGCCGTTAAATGAATCGATCCAACGGCTACCTATGAGGTGCTATTGTACGATGTGGATAAGGTATGATCACATTTCAGACCACGGTGGATATCAGATGGCGTGGAAGCACGATATCCATCAGATCAGAGGGGATCTGACAATGCAGAAAGGAATATTGTGGAAAAAAGAGCGTGGGCTATGTGGGCAGCCCAAGGGCGACAATTGGCCCAATTAGAATTAAGAAAAAAAGAGAAATTTAAAGAAAAATCCAAAAAGAGTTAGATAGAAGATGAATTAGAAAAACTCATGAACATGAAAGTTTTAGATCTCGTTGAGATGTACAACTTTCATGTAGAAGTCAAAGAGATGTCGTGTATACATAGATAAAAATTAAATACTAATTAAAATAATATAAAACAATTTTCTCTCAATTTTCTCTCAATTTTCTTTTAATTATTTTTTGAAGTTTTATTTTCTTTTGTGTTATTTTTTTTCTATACAATATCATTCTGAATTTTATTTCATGTTTAATGAAGAATAAAAACATAAAATACTAGCACAATAATAGGGTTATATTAATATATATTGATGATGAATATCAGATTCATCACTCTAAATCTCATTAATAAAGCTCAAATCCCTCAAAATCATCGGCATTTCTTCATTTATTCTGCATAATTAGCATTCTTTCATGTTTTAATAAGAATCGCATTTTCACACTCATTTCTGCACAAAGTAAGAAGCCAAAAATCCCAACCAAAATTGACCTTTAAATAGCCTAACATCCCTGATTTTTAACTAATTCATGCTAACTTTGAATGACCCAAAACCACCTCCACTGTGTATATATCAATAACAAGAATAAATGGAAAATACAAAAAAAATCACAAACCCAATAAGTGGACCAAAAACCCAAACCCTAGTTTCAGGATTTCTGGACTAAAACCCTCATATCTCCCCCATCCAATGTTCGATTTGATCCTACTCACTTTTGAACTAATTTACATTTAAATACCTTCAAAACAAGACCAAGTTCAAGTGAATCGGAGCTCGTATGTGAAAGTTGGGTTTTGGGCCTCTTTTGTACATTTTGTATTTTAGCGGTTTTTGACCTATTATTTTATGTACATAATCACCCTATTTTTATTTATTTCATTTTCATTTGTCCTCTTTGATTCAAGTTTTATTAAAATGCGTAAAAATCCAAATCCAAACTGAGCTTGAAATCAAAGAAACAAATTGAGTCAGAGTCTTCACTAACTGTTTGTAAAAAATTGGTCTTTTTCGTGTTTTACTTTATTTCTTTTTTTTGTTAATTAAAAAAAAGTATAAAAAAATAGATTAATGTGTAAATATTTATCATTGATTTTACCATATTTTTCTCGTATTTTTATCTGATTTAAAAATGACAAAAAAAATTTATAAAATCCAAAAATCTAGGTATTCCATGTACATGGGATACCCTAAAAATATCACTTTGTGCAATTGATCGATTTTGGTTTTGATGTCTTCATGAAAGTTATAGATCTCATTGAGACGAGCAATTTTCATGGAGAAACTTTTTTGATCCGAGCCGTTTGCTATTTATTTTAGATTTTTCAAAGTTTTAATTTTCCCGAATTCTTTGGTGCTGGAGCTGCCACGTATTAGCCATTTTTTGAGTTTTATATAAAAAATAAATAAAAAAATAAAAGTCCTCGCACGTGCGTCTTACGTGCCTCCCAGGCACGTGCCACGCACGTGCTCCCTCCTGCACCCATCCGACCGCCACATGTCTCGACATGGACCATCCAATCTCGACCGATTGGACTCCCATGGATCGCCTTCCTCCTCCGTTCACTTTCCCCTTTCGCACCTCCTGCCTCCCATGATTTCTCCGCCGCCCCGTGATCTCGCTGTGAAATCTCCGGCCACTGCCTTCTCAAAACTCTGCCCGTGTATCTCCGATTTCCTCCCAATAAAACTCTTCAATCAACCTCTGATCCCAATCACCCTCGATCTCCTAAAATCACACATCAAATCACCGTCAATCATTTCCTCTTCCGGCCAACCCCGATCTTATAAAATCTGCTCCGCCCTGACCGAGAAAAACATCCGTCGTTATCACCTAAATGAGGAGAAGCTCGGTGGTGACAGCTCGAGCTCCTACCCCTTCCCTCCGGCGAGGTCTGAGGCTCATAGCCCCGTCGTAGCCCTGCGGTGTCTATCTGCTGCTACTCTGCTCCGGACTTCGTGGTTGTCGAGCCAACGACGATCAACTACCCTTGACAGTCATCTTCGACAATTATCATCGCCTTCTTCGTCAACTCCTCCGACAACCTAAGACTCCAACAACCGCATGTACTCCTTCATAGTCCAACCAGAGCTTCATAACCAATGTCACCAACCGCTCTGCCACCGACTCCACCGCCGCGCCTTGAGCAAGCTCCGTTCTTCATCAATGTTTCTCTGTCTGCTAGAAGCTTTATCGAGCTCTTCGATCACCTCCAACTCCTTCAGAGCTTCTCCCTCCATGCCAGTCGACCCATCAGAATGCCTTCAACTTGCCACTCACCAGCAACTTCCTGCCACATCCCCACTCTGCCAAAGTTGCAGGAACCTACCATCGTGCCTTGCTCTCCACCACCGCACCTTGCTCTCAGCCCAACACCGGTCCACCTCCGGGCAGGATGCCCGAGACCCTCCCCGCGTGCACGTCACGTGCAGGGGAGGAAACTTTGCATGATAGCCCCCTAGATCTGTGCTAGTCACGCAGTGCCCCAATCATCCACCGGTCACGTTCTTTGCACTTGATCGCTTGGTTATTTTGTGAAGAAGCCCCCGGAGATTCACTATCTACACAGAGGTCCCTATCAATAAAACAAGGGTCACACACGTGCTTTCCATGGAAGTTTTGTAGATGTACCCCCAAGGGTATAGGTAACAACAAAATCATCCTTCCATTGCATTTTTTTATATCTACATATTGCATAAATACCCCTGTACTCCCCCTCAGTTTTGACCTCTCTGTTACATTATTTTATTATTCAAAAATAGGCATTTTGTTTTACAGTTAATTCTCTACGTTATGGCATATTCTTGACATTTTTGTGATCATTGGTTAAATAATAATTAATTATTTTACGGAAAATTGCATACTTTTCCCAATTTGCGCTCTTATTTTTATAATTGATTAACCGTTGCTCTAAAAATTCCAGAAAAATCAAAGATTGTAGAATTAATCGTGTTTAACATTGTGCCCAAATAGAATTGCATTTGCATGAATGGTTTGCCTTGTAAAAATCATTTTGCATATTTCGATATTTTATTTTTCATAGGTATTAAATCTCATATTTTCGAGGTTTAGGATTTTTCTGAGATCCATTACCTAGTCAAGATCTTGGATAATTTTATCTCATGAAAATATTTAGGTTTAATATTTATTATAATTAAAAATTGTAATTTACTTTGTTTGCATTTAAAAATTCATAAAAAAAATCATCTTGCATCCAAAAAAATTACAGTGCATTCATTTCATCATAATTATCATCTTGGCCAAGTTTTCTATTTTGTGGACATCGTTTGGTCGACATTTACATTTTAGTACCTAAAATAGGTCAAAGTTGCATTTTGCATCCTTAATTGCATAAAAAATTACAAAAAAAGACCTCATCGAAAACTGCACACGAACTTTGATAGACAAAATTCTAGGTTGTTCCTTTGCCTCCTTGTGTTCGACTTGGGACTTGCCCAAGTAAAATAAACATAAAACCACATGAGTAAAAATTAACTAAATAATTATGGTTATTTCTTGACCGATTCCGATTGCTCGCCTACAACGAAATGACAAATATTTTTAACGCACGACCATTCCACGACATATATTTTAACTAGGGCAATCTCGGAACCGTCAGATGGCACCGTTGCTGGGGAGGCAAACGACTTAATTTCTTGTCTGAAATTTTTTTTTGGTTTTCCACATTCGGGTAGTCAGAACCCTGAATTTTTCACTGTAAATTCCATTTTTTTCAACATTTATTTTCAGCATTTATTTTTTCTTATTTTTGATTAATTTTTGAATCACTCTCTTACATTGTCTCTCTTATTTTTCTTGCGAGGTACCCAACATACGTGGAGCGGTTTTCGAAACCGAAGCATCTTCACCGACTTCCAAAAAGCCGCAATTAATTTAAGATCGAGTCGAGTCGTGAGAGAGTGCAGAGTGTAGGATTTTTATTTTCTGCAATTTTTTTATTTATGTAATTAATTGCACATTTATAACAGTGTCCATTTGGATTCTCACATGTGTAAAAAGACCTTGAACTGTTTCTGTGGTGTGTCGTGGCGTGTTTCACTCTCTGGTGAGGGTGGGGCCTGAATTGAGTGGCGCTTAGGATAGACCTACACTTACGGCTCTTAGAGAATTTTTAATTTTTAATTGTGCTCGCAAGATTTAAGGCCACACTGCACTTTAATTGAGACTCAATTTAGATCGTTTAGTTTATCTAAATTCAAATTAATTCTTTCCCGCTAATAGAACTTTCTGCTAGGTGCGATTTTTCATCGGCTTGCATTCATTTAGAATAATTTCTCAATTCTGCATTGCATCCCACATGGAGATTGTGAGGATTCACTATAAGTCTTCAAACTGAGCATACATCATAATTTTTCATGTGCATTGGCTTTTCCCGAACTTCTCCCTATTGTTCTGTCACATAATTTTAAAAGAAATTTGGGACTCAACGGTAGACGTGTATTTGTGCTCACTTAATTTTTCAGTAATCGCCTAATTAAAATTGGGATTGCTAAATATAGTCGATTCTAAATAACCCATAAAATCAAGAATTTTTGTGGGAGAGCAACCCCGACCTTGGATTCTTTTATTTTTTTGAGTGAGCGAGAGACGACACTTAAGGCTAGAGCCCAAACCCGAATTTTCATATTGACTACTGATTCTACCAAAACCGATTAGCTACTTCTCAGTAAGGATCTAACGGGTAGCTGGTAAATGGTCCGGATTTCCTTAGCAGAGTGAGTGGTTTAGAGGACACTGCGTAAGGCTCCATCCTCAAGTAACGGGTAGCCATTTTACGGTCCGTACTTACTCCCATACTAGATGAAAGTATATGCAACTAGTCGTAAGAATTCGGGCCAGTCATTAGGAAATTTCTGGCACCTAACACCTCGCTAAATTCTTTCCAAGATTGTCTTATCACCTATTAAAATTGAAAAGATAATAGCCGAACTCTTGCGTTTGTATTGGTGTGCGTGAACCAATTTCGAAAATCAAAAGATGCACATTTGCACTCTCAATCTCCTTGATAAAAATTTCTATTGACTATCCAGTGCACTTGCAAGGAGATCAACCATGACAATCCATCATCAACCTCCTTTGACAAACACAGGACAATGGTCCGAGCACCTATCTGATCTATATTATGAAAATGAATTTGTCTCGGTTAGGCCCAAATCAACTAAAACATCTTCTTTCAATAATCCTCCAACATTTGTGGGAGACTTTCACCCTCGGATGAATTTGGCCCCCTCATTGAATTCCTACTCGAATCATTCAACCACACATGACCACCTACCATCTTAGAATGAACCGTCTTATTCTCGATTTCTCGTTGAAACTAATAAACCATTTCAAGATCAAATCACTTTCGAATCTCATGAATGGCTGAGAAACCAATCCCATATGGATAGACCCGCACTTTATCATCATCAACGTTGGATTGACTGTGACGACCAACCTGACTACAACTCCTTTGATTAGTCGGTACATACAGATGACCAAATGAATGATATTGACACATATGCAGCTTGTATGACTCCATTATCTGAGGATACAATCAATCATGACCATGGAAGTAGACTCTACTCAAACCAGCATTACATGTCTAAGTCACGACATGTTGAGTATGAGACCTACACATTCCCGCAAAATCCTTCCACTGAGCAGCCTCCTTCCATAATTTTTGAAGAGAAAATTTCAGAAAATAACAATGACATATCATATATTCCAAGAAACTCTCTCTCAGCACATAGAGGAAAATGGAAGATGAAATTATTGAATCTCAAATGCAAAAACACACAGACTGCTCCCATGATTGATCATGAACGGAATTTTGAGGATGATATTTCGAGAATAAGTTAGAGATTCGAATTAATGGAGGATAGATTTCTAAAATTTGCCGACCGACTAATTTCACTCTCTGGGAGCTCAGATATAAAAATGGATGAGGAAAAGATTGGATCTCATGTTGACAATTTTGAAGATATTCAGAAACCTAGGGACGATTCTGACAGTGGCACTTCTACATATTACTCCCCTAGGAATGACCATGTGTCTGACTCTTACTCAGAACATCAAAGCCCTTCTCATTTACGGAAGACACCACATCACCATACCACAAAGAAAATACCAAAAAAATTGGAATATTCAAAAAAATCAAAAAATCAAAAATCCAGAAAAAAATAATAAAAAATAAAACTAAAGAAGATATGAAGAATTTGGATCCTTTTTTACAGGAAGCACTGAAGAAAAGATTTATTTTCGAACTTCCCTTTATACAAGCCATTGATCACTTCCCCGATCTTAAAGGATTTGTAATGGATAAATTAATGATGAAAAGGTCGGATAAGATAAGAACAAAGACTGAAAGACATATCTTGTCGATGGCCTCCTTTTTGGTGTTGAGGCGAAAAACCATGAGGCGCACAGTGAAGCGGTTGCCCGGATTTGACTGTGGAATGAAAGACACAATTTTCTCCCATGCTCGAATTGATGACAATTCACCGATCAATATCCACCGACCTTTGTATTTCACTAACTCAAACTCGGACCTATCAGGAAGATACGAGAGATTGTTCAATTGGCTGGCCGATCGATAAAGCGGTTGAGAGGAATCATTTCTGTCATCATGGCATTCCAAGGTGCTCCGCTCAAAGTGGAATTCACGATCATTGTTATTGAGCATCAGGGAGAATTCACACAGTCTCCAATTATTACCGGAAAGCCATTCTTAGCATTGGCTAAGGTAATTATTGAGTGTGAGACTCGGGAAATCAATTTTACAGTATTGGAAGCACTTTGATCTCACCCACTCTTTGAGGAACCATGATTTTCTAAGACAACCCACGAGGTCCCCGACGACCGTGACCATGAGGCGGTAGAAGAGCCCTACCCCGCTACTACACCTGAGATAGCGGTTGTTGATGAGACTATTGGTTTAGAGACTCCCCCCCTAATTCATTCCCATCTGCTCTCACCATGGAGAATCAAGTATGTGAATCATATGATCCAGATACTTATGCATGGTCGCACCCTAGGTCAACCTATTTTGACTACCTTGATCACATCAACTCGACACAGGAATGCTCCAACATTAAAATAATTGAGAACGAACATGCAGAGACTCTCCTCAGTATTTTAATGACTGCGGAACTCAAAATAGAAGAATGTTTCTTATATGATCCTGAGACATGCATGGTCGCACCTAGGGGCAACCTATTCTGAACAACTTGACCAAACCTTCCTAAATCAAGAGTGCACCAGCATTAAGATACTAAGAACAAACACGTAGGACAAAAACCGACCAAGGAGAAGAATTCCAATAGTTATTCATCTGGAGAATCAAGTGGACCGACGACTTCACGAAACAAAATTTACTCCTTCATTGAAAAAGAAAGTCACCTTTGACCTTCCGGAAGAGGAATCATCTGATGATCTCTCCTCAGGTTCGGAAAAAGGAAATCTACATGAGTGAAGTCTATTCAGCAGTTCTAAAACCATATCATCACAAGAATCCAAAATTCGACTCCCGTTTGACGACTCCCGTTCCTCACTATTATTCATCAAAAGTTGATGCTCCCGCTCTCATAAAATACACTGGAATTATCTCTTATGAGCTGATTGAGATTGGTGCTTCAGATATTCATCCGAGGACAAACTGCTTGATCCCAAGAAGGAACGTATTCTGAGAGAACAACTGAAGAAACAAAAAGACAAGAATATTTGGAGTGTGTCCACTTTCAAATACTATTCCTCTGAGGATAACTCTGATGATGGCTACCTTTCATCTGACTAAAATGCTTCATCTACTATCCATCATGATTTTTCTTAGGATGATACTGATAATAGTTGGGAATCATATGCTTCATCTCGTTCTCGTCATTACGATCTCCCATGACAGGCTCACAAAAAGATCAGCCAAAAATTGCCTTAATCATCGGCTACCCACCCTCCCTCCTGACCACATCGGTCTCCTTGTACATCTTCTTTTTCTACTTAGGTCAAGGCCTAAGTAAAGGGGGGACCGATGCCATATGTATTTACCATCCTCCCCATCTCACGATCATTCCACTTACACCCTTCTTCCTTACTTAGCTGACCAGAGCCTAAGTATAGGGGGAATCGATGCCCATCTATACATACTCTCCTCATTCATATATTCCAACTCATTTTTTCGCTCTTCTTCTATACTTAGACTGTTTACAGTCTAAGCATAGGGGGGCGTACCAATCTATCTTTTTCTTTTTCTGTTTCACTCTCTTACGCTTAGCCCGAGCTATGTCCTCTTTACGCTTCTTGTGCTATGAAGACACAACACTCGCTAAGTATAGGGGGGTCTGTATATATACTGTGTCTATATTTTACCCATACCTCGTACTTTCACGTAAGTCAATATGTATTTACGGGGTGGGTAATTAATTTGAAAAAAACAGCAAAAATAACAAAAAATGTTTTGCTACTAACACTGACTGTGTCTAACCCAATTTTTTTTTTGAAAAAAATAGCTTCTTATTTTTTGCATTAAAAAACTAAAAAAATCACAAAAAAATGTGTCTGCATTTCACATACCTGCACTTCATCCTGCACTTTATGCATTTGCATCTGTGAAAAGTCTTTGGGTTCCGAATCGAGTTATGAGCAGAAACCGAGAGTGGTCTAGACTTGACCTTAATCCACCTAATTTTCAGAGGAACTTCACCAAGAAATAGGATTTTAGAAGCTTCAGGTCTTTGACTTAATTCTTTGAGTTCCACATGATAATGTGTCACATTTGACTCTTAGTGTCTAACATGGTCTCTTCATTCTGGGTACAACTCTGGAATAGGGAATCAATTTGTACTCTCGCACTCTGCACTTAGCTCAACTCAGATGGGA
This sequence comes from Ottelia alismoides, assembly GCA_037367405.1. Lineage (NCBI taxonomy): Eukaryota > Viridiplantae > Streptophyta > Magnoliopsida > Alismatales > Hydrocharitaceae > Ottelia > Ottelia alismoides. The sequence continues at coordinate 537,947 of JAZKJV010009676.1, read as the reverse complement.
TGTTGGAAGACTGTGTGAGTTTCTTTTCTGGTAGCGTGGAAATCTAAAGACCGGAGTACGGGTTGAAATAAAGCTTCGGAAAAGGGATAGATGGTTGGGCATAATTTTTTGTAAGATCCCAACAAATGTATGGAAACAAAAAGATTCTATATCCGTAGGGGCACAACGAGATCCAAGCAGAACCACCAAAAATTCCAAATACAAAGAAGCCACTACTAAATAAATATCTTACCAAAAAGGTCCAAGCTTCAAGTAAACCTGCAGATCTTAGCGGAGACTCAACCACACTGGCCATCTTCACAAGGAGAGGTGACTACATTGGCCACCCTCCAGTTCTTTTGTCCTTCTTCTAACTTCTCCCCCAATTTGATTGTGAACACAACGCGATAGACCTTAGAAGGAAATACTGGACTCTACAAGGACGAGTTACTGGAGAGGAGGGTTGCATGGTAGTTCGGAATTCTGTATGGGAAGAGGTAAAACCTTTCACGCACATGAGTCTATTGTTCAATGTTCATAGGGTATGCTTTGGGAAGAGGATTGATCTAAGATGACTTCTGAGCCAAAACTGTGATAATGATGTGTAGAACTTGAATGCTGTTGAGTTTAAAATTCTAAGTGTCACAAAAGTTCTGCCAAACTAATAATCCAAAAGTCGAGTCTAGTTTCATTTTCACCTTCAGCTCATGGTCTTGGTATGGAACCCAATCTCATTTCACCTCATGCCATTTCTTTTGATGCTCAGGGACGATCATGGTTTAAGTATAGGGGGATGATGAATCTCAGATTCATCACTCTAAATCTCATTAATTAAGCTCAAATCCCTCAAAATCATCAATATTTCTTCATTTATTCTGCATAATTATCATCCATGCATGTTTTAATAAGAATCGTATTTTAGCACTCATTTCTCCACAAAGTAAGAAGCCAAAAATCCCAACCAAACTTGACCTGTAAATAGACTAATTTCCCTGATTTTTAACTAATTTATGCTAACTCAAATAAACCAAAACTACCTCCACTGTGTACATATCACTAACAAGAATAAAAAATACAAAAAAATCACTACCCCAAATAAGTGGACCAAAAACCCAAACCCCAGTATCAGGATTTGCAGACTACAACCTTCATATCTACCCCATCTAGTGTCCGATTTGATCCTACTCACTTTTTAACTAAGATTCATTTAAATACCTTCAAAAGAAGACCATGTTCAAGTGAATCGGTGCTCGTATGTGAAAATTGGGTTTTGGGCCTCTTTTGTACATTTTATATTTTAGCGGTTTTTGACCTATTAGTTTATGTACATAATCACCATATTTTATTTTATTTTTTTTCATTTATCATCTTTGATAAAAGTTTTATTAAAATGTGCAAAAATCCAAATCCAAGATGAGCTTGAAATCAAAGAAACAAATTGAGTCCGAGTCTTCACTAACTGTTTGTACAAAATTGGTCTTTTTCGTATTTTACTTTATTTCTTCTTTTTCTTAATTAATAAAAATAAAAAAAATAGATTAGTGTGTAAATATTATCTTTGATTTTACCATATTTCTTTCGGATTTTTATCTAGTTTAAAAATGATAAAAAAATATAAAACCCAAAAATCTAGGTATTCTATGTACATGGGATACCCCAAAAATATCACTTTGTCCAATTGATCGATTTTGGTTTTGATATCTTCATGAAATTGTAGATCTCATCGAGAAGAGCAATTTTCATGAAAAAACTTTTTCGATCCAAGGACGTTTGTTATTTATTTTATATTTTTCAAAGTTTTTATTTTTCCGAATTTTGTGGTGCTGACACGTGGCAGCTCCTGGAGCGGCCACATGTCAGCCATTTTTCAAGTTTTAAATTATTAGTTTTTATATAAAAAATAAAAAAAACTAAAAGTCCTCACACGTGCGTAGCTCGTGCCTCCCAGGTACGTGCCACGCACGTGCTCCCTCCTACACCCATCCAACCGCCACGTGTCTCGACATGGACCGTCCGATCTCGGCCAATCGGAGGGCCCATGGATCGCCTTCCTCCGCCGTTCACTTTCCCCTTTTGCGCCTCCCGCCTCCCTTGGTTTCTCCGCCGCCCCGCGATCTCGCTGTGAAATCTCCGGTCGACTCCTTCTCAAAACTCCACCTGCGTATCTCCAATTTCCTCCCAGTCAAACTCTTCAATCAATCTCCGATCCCAATGACCCCTGATCTCTTAGAATCACACCTCCAATCATCGTCAATCATTTCCTATTTCGGCCAACCTCCATCCTATAAAATCTGCTCCACCCCGACCGAGAAAAACATCCGCTGTTATCACCTAAACGAGAAGAAGCTCGGTGGTGACAGCCCGAGCTCCTCCCCCTTCCCTCCGGTGAGGTCCAAGGCTCATAGACTCGTCGTAGCCCTGCGATGTCCATCTGCTGCTACTCTACTCCTGCCTTCATGGTCGTCGAGACGACAACGATCAACTACCCCCGACTGTCATCTTCGACAACGATCACCGCCTTCTTCGTCAACTCCTCCGACAACCTGCGTCCTCAACAACCGCATCTACTCCTTCGCAGTCCAACCAGAGCTACATCACCAACGTCGCCAACCGCTCCGCCACCGACTCCACTGTCGCGCCTTGAGCAAGCTCTGGTCTTCATCAATGCTGCTCCGCTTGCTAGAAACTTCACCGAACTCTTCGATCGCCTCCAACTCCTTCAGAGCTTCTCCCTCCAGGCCAGTCGATCCATAAGAATGCCTTCAACTTGCTTCTCACTAGTAACTTCCAGCCATGGCCCCACTCCTTCAAAGCTGCAGGAACCTACCATCGTGCCTTGCTCTCCACCTCCGCACATTGCTCTCAGCCTGGCACCGCTCCAGCTCCGGGTGGGAGACCCGGGACCCTCCCCGCGTGCACATCGTGTGCAGGGGAGGGAACCTTGCATGATAGCCCCCTAGATCTGTGCTAATCATGCAGTGCCCCAATCATCCATCGGTCGCGTACTTTGCACGTGATCGCTTGGTTATTTTGTGAAGAACCCCCAGAGATTGACTATCTACACAGAGGTCCCTATCAATAAAACACGGGTCACGCATGTGCTTTCCTTGGAAGTTTTGCAGATGTACCCCCAAGGGTATAGGTAATTACAAATTCATCCTTCCATTGCATTTTTTATATCTATATATTGCATAAATACCCCTGTACTCTCCCTCTGTTTTGGACCTCTTTGTTGCATTATATTTTTATTAAAAAATAGGCATTTTGTTTTACAATTAATTCTCTACATTACGCCATATGCTTGACATTTTTGTGATCATTGGTTGTTTAATAATTAATTATTTTGTGGAAAATTGCATACTTTTCCCATTTCCGCTCTAATTTTTATAACTCATTAATCGTTGATCTAAAAATGCCCGAAAAGTAATAGATTATAGAATTATCTATGTTTAACATTGTTCCAAAAAAGAATTGTATTTGCATGCATGGTTTTCCTTGTAAAAATCATTTTGCATATTTCTATGTTTGATTTTTAATAGGTATTAAATCTTACAATTTCGTGGTTTAGGATTTTTCTGAGATCTATTACCTAGTGATAGATCTTAGATAATTTTATTATAACTAAAAATTGAAATTCACTTTGTTTGCATTTAAAAATTCATAAAAAAATCATCTTGCATCCAAAAATTCCAAAAAAAATTACAGCGCGTTCAATTCATCATAATTATCATCTTGGCCAAGTTTTATATTTTTCAGACATCATTTGATCGACATTTACATTTTAGTCCCTAAAATAGGCCAAAGTTGCATTTTGCATCCTTAATTGCATAAAAAAATTACAAAAAAAGACCGTCTCGAACACCGCGCATGAACTTTGATAGGCAAAATTCTAGGTTGTTAATTTGCCTCCTTATATTCGACCTTGGGACTTGCCAAAGTAAAATAAACATAAAACCACAACGCGCAAAAATTGAATAAATAATTATGGTTATTTCTTCACCGATTCTGATTGATCGCCTACAACAAAACGACAAATATTTTTTAACACACGACCATTACACGACATATATTTTAACTAGGGAAATCTCGGAACTGTCAATTAACAATTATCTACAAGACACAATTTGTAAATTAATATTAATCGTCAATGAATATTATTTATTAACTTGAGCAAGAGAGATAATATTAGTGATTAATGATGATAAATATGGGATTTATCACCCCCCTATTCCTATGCTAAGCTCATCCTTGAGCTAATAAATAAAGAATTTAAGTAGATGGTTCATTTAATTTGTGAGCTCTATCACATATGCAAGTGAATATGCAAGGCTCGATTTAACATAGAACACTTGGTTTTAAGAATCCTAGAACTCTAAGTTGATCCAAGTATTAATCAAAAGGAATTCAACTCATCTAAGTATCAGACTCTCAATGTACACACACATACACACACACACACACACACACACACACACACACACATATATATATATATATATATATAAGAATTATGACTTAGTGTAGACTGCAATCAAGATAGCAGAGCCAAAATATCACAAAAATTCCAATCTCAGAAGCTCTCCGAAGGACCCAGCCCTCCACACTAGGGAATAAATATAGTCTTGCTTCAATCCACCATCTTGTTAGACTTCAAAGGTATAGATGGAAGGCCAAATCATGGAGGATATAGAATTGTGTACTTATTTTCACTTCCTCTCATTGGAACAGAATTCTCTCTAAGTGCCAATACTCAACAGATTTTTTATTTTTATTTTGCTAATCAGTGTGTTCGTCAAAAATAAATTTGAGTCATCTGTACTTGTTTTCCTTGGAGTACACCAGGATGCATCTTTTAAAGGTATCTAATATACCTACACCCGAACTTGTAGCACTAATGATGTAGAGCCCTTTTTTTGGTACTAGCCCGACTCATAAAAACATAATGACTTGGTCCAAGTGAGAATTTAAAGGTTGGGAGCACATGTCTTGAATATAATATCTCATATAATATAACTTTGTTATGTGATGATCATTTCTTTCCACTTTTCATCATTTTTTTATTCGAGGGAACTCCCTTCTTTTTGGCAAACTCCAATGCTTTTACAAAAGATTGGCGTACACTGATCAACTTCTTAAATTAATGTCATAACACCCTGGCACTTTAGGTCAAAGTCAAGAGATAGCTTGAGAACATGTCCCATACTGGCTAAGATGCTGATGCTAAGGATTCACGAAACCTTGATTAATTTTATTCCATCCTTGAGCATTATATAGATCAATTCCCAACTCAAGCTTCAAATCGTAGTCTCCTCGGTGATACCTTAACTCATCTCAATCATAAATACAACCGTGCATGTGAGTGATAGTCAAATTCTTTTAAGGGAGATTAATTATGAAATATAGCATGCATATCCTCAAACTAAGGAAGCATGAATTTTTTAAGTGCAAGACCCTAATGATTAAGACATGATAACTCTACGTCTTATGGACTCCTTAAATCCAGTGATAAAGATCATCTCAAGCCTTGAGTGCAATGTGAAATTGTCAAAGAATAACACCAATTAATAAGTTAATATTTTTGTGATTTTTTTGTTTTTACATTTTTTTCTTGATTTAGTGGAGTTACTTAATTAGATTCATTTACACCCTTAGCTTTGAAAAAGAAATTTGAAAACTCTTTGCAAACAATGTCACGTAGATATAGGTTTTCAAAGCATTTTACAAATGATTTTCCAAACATGTCAAGCTGTATGTTCACAAACCATGTAAAAACTTTTTGAAACCATGTCAAATATGTATACAATTTTCAAAATCATTTCAAAACAAATTGTACAACATCACTTATAAAATGTAATACGATAACTGCAACCCCAATAGTTTAAGATTTTGTAAAATATGAGCTATGGCTAAAGTGTATATGTAATATATACGATATACCCCCTATACTCAGCTTTTGCTATGTTATCATAGCACGAAGTGATATGAAGCCATAACTCATGCTAAATATAAAAGAATATACAAAAACGAATGAGAAAACCATAGGTACAAAATGAATATAAATAATCAGTTTGATGAAGACAAGGACTCGGGCATGTAGAAGTCCATGCCAACCTCGCTTTGAGCTCTTTCCCTCGATATCAGTTCCTACCTTCGGTTATAGAAACAGTCAGACTTCTTATTGTTTAGCTCGACTTCCTTCATATTAGTCCCCCTATACCTAATCTGAGAAATAGCTTTAAGTATAAAGATATGAATTAAAACTAGGTGACCCGAGGGGAGCAATCAGAACGACTTTGGATCCTCCTATACATAGGTTGAAAATAAGCCTAACTACAAAGAATATGAAGCTAAGCGAAGAAGGGACCAATGTTTGTTTTGGGAAGATTGAAGAATAAAACAAGATCAAACAAACCCGATTATTTCATCAACACACAGTGAAGACCATAAATATGGTCTAATTTCTTGTCTCTTTTATTGGTGATAATAAAAAATTTTCATTTATTACGAGCATGCTTACTTAGGGTTTGGGCTCTATCCTATAGATACAAATTCACCTCTCAACCAATGCATATATACCTGTAAATAATGAGAGGTTTTCGCTCCCAGAACAAGGTAAATTTTAGCTCCCTTTTAATTACATCAATCTTCCATTAACATTCCCATTTTTAGAAATTAGGTTATCACTTGTATTAAATCTCTTAACAAAAAAGTCATCATCTACTATCCAGTCCCATTTCCATATTATCCTAGCAAATCATGAAACAGAATAATTCATGCAGACGTAAAATCATGATGCCATGCTAAAGAGAAATACTTATAGTGATTCCAGCTCTCTTCATGCACATGCACCTAATCATTATCTAAGTGCATGCAAGTAGATGAAACACCACAACTAATCATAATTTATATTAGCGGGAAAAAATCACATTAATTTGAGCTAGGTTGAATGTAGATTAAGTGCATCTCAGAGATAAGTGAATCTCTTAAGATGAAGTTAGTGTGTCATATACTAGGATTCAAGGACTAAAGATATAAAGTAAGGAAGCTCTAGGAGTCGCGTGCATAATCCCTAATATAGGCCACTCAAGATGAGTCCCACCCACATGAGGGTGAAACAGACTCAACACACAAATAATAGAATCCAAGTACATAATATACATCAAATATAATAACAAAACAATTTTCGAAAGATTTGATGGCTTCTTCTGCGGCTCCTCTCAGCATGAACTCCATCTTGAGCTTCCTGACTCCATTCTCCACGATCGTCCACGATAAATGGGCCCTACCATAGAAGAGAAGAGTTCAGATATTTCAATGATTATAAAAACAAATATAATAATGCATAAAAATCATATAACTGGATTGACCTAGATAAAATAAGAATCAACTTAACCTGAAATTTTAAACCTAAATAATTATATTAATGAAACCATGTCTCTAGCCACAGCACAATCTGATGAACCGCTAAATGCTAAATTAATTTGGATCCATTGTAGCTCGGGCACTTAGCGTGTCATATAGAATCGAATGAATGATCTCCACGAGGAGGATTCAACTTTAATTTATAAACTGGTAAGTCCAAGGTCGAACACAAGGACACGAGCCATAATACAACTATTTCCGTGTTAAATATCTAGGTTAAGTGATTGACAAATTATTTAGGTCAAAACAAACAAAACATTGTAGGCAAGCAAGATAAAATACACATAAATGCATCCATGTAATGAAATTAGTTTTGATAATAATTTAATGCATGTTATAAAATAATGATGGAAAAACAAAATGAGATTACATGAACATATCCACATATACACATAATAAGCCCTAAAATACTTCATGGTATTTAAGCAAATGATTAATTTGATCAATTTCCTATTGAGTCATAAATAAAAGTCAAAATTCTTAAAAATAAATGAAAGCATTTATTTCTTCTCTAATTAACTAATCATACATTATGCACCAAATTAGAGAATAAAATATCCGTATGAAAGATAATTAAATTAGGAACAAAATGGCACTGAAATCATCTCAATTGGATATACGATGCTCAAGATTTTCATGTATAAGTGCAAGGGCATAAATGTAATAAAAACATGCAGAAATCCTTACATATATGTCTCTACAATGACTAAAAGAAATTATATAATATGGGTTAAGGAATTTAATGAATATCACCTACGTAGGGGTAATTTTGGAATAGTGGATAATCGGTATGGGCGACACAACAATTTTCCCTAGACCGCATGGATGTAACACACACGGTCCTAGGCTCGAGCAGAGGTTCGTGGATCGGGTCACATGGCGAGAGGTGATGCTTCAGCTCTGGTTCGATGTTGAACGAGGTTGCAGGTATGGATGCAAGGCTCGGTTTGAAGATATGGCAGCAATTGGGCCGTTAGATCAACCCCAAATTGGGGTCATCTGACGATGCATGTTACTCCTGATCGAATGAGCAATGCCACATGCGGAAGTACAGGAACTGGGCTCCGACGAGCCCCTCCTTCCTCCTCCGTGATGTTTTTGATTCTCCTAATGATCGGCGGAGGTCTCCAGATGGCTCACAAATATGAGACTCGATGGAGAGAGCCCTAGAGTACTTGGAAGAAGGTGGTGAGAGAGATAAGTCAAAGGCATAACTCTAGATCAGAGCTCCCTCAAGAATTCCAGCCATCGAATGTTTCGACACCTGCAAATGTTAGAAGAATAGGTAGTTGTGTGTGTGACAATGAGTGGAATGAAGGGCTTAGGGAGCATGGAGAAGATGACTGCCCGCAATGGATATCTCTTCATTTGAACCAAGAAGAAAGGAATGACTGATCGAGGTTATGGAGGAAAGAAGAAGATGAAGTCCATCATCTGTGTGAATCAATGATTGACGAGGAAGGTTGGAAGCACTCTGGCTCGAAGGATTGATGCGTATACAACTTAGCAAAAATAAATAAAATATAATATCAAAAGCATAAACAAGATTACTTGAACGGTTGAAGAATGCTCGCCGATGGTCGAATGGCTTGGGAAGAGTTCTTCTTGGACCTCGGGTCATGGCTTAACTTCCCTAGCCAAGGGAAGAAGCTTGAACAATCATCAGAGTTGTTGTATGATGGACATTCCAGCCATTGGTCTCACTAGGTCAAAGGTCGTCTTGGCCTCCATCTATCCTGTGACTCCCTGTCACGAAGACTAGGAGATGGTTGGGCCTTGGCCTAGACAAGGGTGGACGACCGCCTCAAGCGGAGATGATGGGCTATTTGAAGCGGACACAAGTGGTGGTTGCAGAAGATTTCAAGGGTGTTTCAACAACCACTAATGGGAGGCCCATAAGGTTTAAGAGGTTGTGAGGAAGTTGGCGTGTGTTATGGAGGTTAGGAGAAAGTGTTGGCAATGTAAGTCGGCCGGAGGAATGGATGAGGAGGTTGGTAAAATTTTGTGAAGTAGGGGCAGTTGGAGCGCGAGGATAACGGCTAGAGGAGGGCGACGCACAATAATTGTTGGATCAAGCAATCCAACGGCTACCAATGAGGCGCTAGTGTGCGATCTACATAAGGTCTGATCTTTGATTAGATGGCTATGGATATCAAATGGCATGGAAGAAATATAGCCATCAGATCAGAGGGGATCTGGCGACGCATAAAGGAATCATGAGGCAAAAAGAGCATGGGCCTCGTGGGCGGCCCGAGGGACGACCGTGGCCTAATTAGAATAAAAAAATAAATTCAATGAAAAATCCAAAAGAGTTAGATAGAAGATGAAGAAAAAAGTTATGAACATGAAAGTTTTATATCTCGATGATATCTACAACTTTCATGTAGAAGTCAGAGAGATTAGAGATCGTCTATACATAGATAAAAAATAAGTACTAATTTAAACAATATACAACCATTTTCTCTCATTTTTTGCTTATTTTTTGTATTTTTATTTTCACTTATGTTCATTTATTTATATACAATATCATTCTATTTTTTATTTTATTTTTAATGAGGAATAAAACTTAAAATATTAAACAATAATAGGATTATATTAATATATATTAAATAGTGTCAATTATCTACAACACACAATTTGTAAATTAATGTTAAATGTCAATGAATATTGTTGATTAACTTATGCAAGAGAGATATTATTAGTGGTTGATGATGATAAATATGGGATTTATGAGAGATGCACGTGAATGGAAGCGTACGCAGTCTCCTTGAGTGGCCAATGCGCCGAACATAGTCTAGTGGCATTGATGTCTAACATCGGGATCTGCGGGTTGCAATAAAGCTTCAAAAGAGGGATGGTCTGCTGGAATAATTTTTCTAAGACCCCAAAACATGTGCAGAAAAAAAGATTATATATTTGCAGGGTCACAATAAAGATCTATGTAGTGCAACAACTCTTTTCATCATGTAGAAGCAAATGTGTATCCAAAAAAATATCATTCATGTATATATTCGACCATATTGATCTTGGTTCGGAGAGACTGTAGATCTTAGTGGAGACCTGACTACACATGCCAGCTTCACAAGGAGATGTGGCTACACTAGCCACACTCCAGTTCTCTTTTTATTATTCTACTTCCCCCCTTCGATTGTGGACACAGCACACACTTGAACATAGAAGGGAATACCACGTTCCTCGAGGAAAGAGTAGATAGACAAGCGAATTGGAGTTACCTTACTAAGAGAAGGTTGGTCTTTATCATTTCTAAAGAGGAGAGCTATATTTCACATACATAGTACACGTAGATTCGTACTCATCATAATTTACGTATGAGGACCTGTTCTAATCAGACTGTTGAGGCGACCTGAATAGGAGTCTTTTGGAACTTACATTCTGTTAGGTTTTAAATCCATTTCTCAATAAGGTTCCACCAAACTAATAATCCAGAGGTCTGACCGAGCTCAATACTTATATATTATGATGAATAGCTTAAAAATCGAAATTGTTCTAATTCCATTATTTTTCAGTTCTTCTTTTATTTTCTTTTTAGTCACTTATTCTTCTAATATGTGTTTACTAGGGGACTAACAAAGGTAAAGTATAGGGGATTGATGAATTTGTATTTCACCATCTTTATTCATTTATTTTTGCTTAAAATCTCTTCTCAAACACTTGTAAATATTAATAAATGCATGTTTTTATCGTTTCTTTCACTTTTTAAATATTATGTAAATATCATTATTTTTAACCTAAAATAAATAAAGAAAGAAATAAAGGAAAAAAGGAAAATAAAGATCGTATATATGTAATAAATATGGGCTTATTCTAACCTTGAGTGAAGGTCAAAGATTGACCTGATTGACAATGAATAAAATAGAGGGAGATATGGCCTACTGTAAAAAAATAAAGAAAATTAAAATTGTTCTCATTGTAAAAATTACGCATATGGCATCTATTCTATATATAACACCTTAATATGTTTTATTTATCACTCTATTCATCTCAAACAAAAATGTTTTCTTTTTGGAACTTGTACAAGAAAATAAGATGTAAATATTAAAAATAATTGTTGGAAGATTCATTATTCATTGTGAAAATAATGAGGCTTTGAAAAACTGCAAAGCAAAACTTTCCAGACCGATATCTACTCCATGAAAAGTCAAAAATAAGCAAACTCACTTTCATTGTACTCCAAATAAAATAATATTCAAAATGAAAGTTGTTTTACTAAAATTGGAGTTAAGATGCAAAATGTAGCTTTTTGGAGGGTATTGTACATTGTTGCTACAATATATATTGTGTGAATATTTTATTTTGATTATTTTTTGTACATATTTGTGCATATTGTATTTTAAAATAATTGTAAATATTCTATTTTCTCCAACTCAACTAAGAATAAAATTTAGAAAAATGAAAATATGCAAATATAAATTCATTGTACACATTGTGCATATACTATGTATATTATAAATACATTTTTTATTAACATAATAATTATTATGTAAAAAAATAAAATAAAAATATATTTAAAATCCTTATATGTTGTAAATAAATAAAATAATAATTTATATAATTATTTTTAAAAATAATATATTAAAAATTCAAGTGTTGTATATATGGTTATATATACATGTGAAGAAAGAGTATTCTTTAGTTTTAACCTATTTAATTAATTTATCTAATTTTAAAAAAAAATCTCCTAAATTATCTTTATTTAATTCCTAAAATTTTCATTTACATTATTTCTTTATTTAAATTCAGATATTAATTTTTTTAATTTATTTAAATTTTCTTGAATTTTGTCCTTTTTTGACTTTTGTCTTATTCTAGGATACACCCCACTAACCTGGGTTCCATTTCCAAGTTCGCCCAATAAGGCTCTTCACCGGAGGTTCTTCCCTTGTTTTCCCTCTCGATCTAGTCACACTTTACCTTTGATATCTTCTTGATTTTGATCACCCGATTAACAATAAACCTCGTCTGAATAAAATTTCTGATTACTTCTCCTCGACTCGCATGCTCTTTCCATTTGAATTTCTCTACAAGCCACTGCTATAAGTACCCCTCTCCAGCTCAATCAGCTCCTCTAATCCGTTCTTCACCCTCATTTCGTCTGAGATTGAGTCTAGGAGAGAGACGATGACAAGGCATCTCCTCCATTATTGAAAGTGCAGCATTAGGTGTTGTAAGACAATATCCATCTACCTTGCTGGACCTCCGCCAGCACGGTTGAGATTCGTCGACTTTCATATAGGATTGAGGCAAAGATCCTTCTTACTCCATCCTTAGGTAATTGAGGTTATTTTCTTTCTTTTTAGCTTTCAATTTAGCATTTTATCTCCAGTAATTATTTAAATCCGAATACTCATCCATCAGCTCTGATCTGCAAGATTGGAGCTACACAATCATAGATTGCACAATATGACCCTCGATCAACATCCGCCAACACTTTATCCATCACCTTCCATATCATACCCTCTCAAGATCATATTGAATTTGGAGATTGATCTCCTTCCCGACCATCACCACTAGAGATCTCCGTCCACCCCTCTTATCTCATTGTATTGTCATAATAACCTAGGTTAGATTGCCACTTCCGAACATAGGATCTCTTGCAGATAGCAAGAGCGTACCTGGGAGCTTGGATTTAGATCTAGAGAGCTACTTCTACCTGCATACCATGTGAACTCCCAGGAGGAGGATCGGACATCAATGCATCTCCAAAGCATATTAGATCATCAAAGGAGAGCTGCACCAGTTACTATTAGTCTTCAGGCATCGATTTGGGTGTAGATTGGCTGAAATCTAGTTGATAAAATCTTGACTATGCACCTTCTTCCATATTCTTCTAGAGCTTATCTTTGCCATTAAATGAAGAACATGAGATCCATATAGCATCTCCTTCGTCCAACAATCCCCAATTCTAGACTGTAGATCGAGAGGCCTAGATTAGATCCATATCGGTCGTGCACACTTGCTCTTTAATCATTGATTTCTCGTGGCAGATCAGATCTGAGCCCTTCAAAGTGTGCGCTCCTCTGCATGTGAAAATGGAGACTTTACACTTTAGACCTTGCATTTTCTTGGATTTGTAAATAAACTCGAAAAGGACGTGTGTCATGATATGGTGATTTGAATTATTGCATATATTACCTTGTGATTCATTTTATTTTCAATCTAGTCCTCTTTGACTATATAAATGTGCCAACCACGTGACACTTTGGTAAAATTGCAAGAACTGTCTCGTATTTTTTGTGTTACTACTTGATCCTTTAGAATTAAATAATATCCAACAAGTTTGTGCCACGATGCACACCATTTTGGGTAAATTGATAGGTTTAACCCTATATTTCTCTATGTGTTTCCTCTCATTCTTTAAATAACTTTTATTTTCATATGTACCGTTGTGATGTAGATAAATGTTTTTTATGTTAATTAGGTATAATAAGTAAAAAACCACTTTTAAAAATTCCCTAAAATTACAATAAATTCATGCTAATTAGTTTTAATACCAGTATTTTTTGTTTTAGATTTTAATTAGTTTTAACATTTTAAAAAATAAAAAACACTTTGTTTTATTTCTATTTACGAAAGATAAATAATTAAAAAATAAAAAAATGTTTTAAAATTTCTATAAAAATGTATATATGTGTCTTTTTATTTGTTTTAATTCATTTATAAATTCCAGCTTTTAGATCTTAAAAAACCCAAAAAATTGAACAATACGGAAAATACACAAGAAATGACATAAAATCAGAGAAAAACTCTAAAAATTTACAAAATACCTTTATGAAAACTTAAAAAATTTCTCTTAGTTACTGTATATATTTCACTCATTTTTTTATTCCATTTTATATTTTAAAATAACAAAAGCATTTGTTTCTTTTACTCTTTGTTATTTTTCTCAAATTTTTAATAGTTTTAAAATCCTAAAAAATTCATAAATTACTCCAAAAATCACAAAAAGGTAACAAATTTCAAAAATTAAGAAATATTTTTTTTCATTTTTGTTTGGTTTTAGAATTCCAAAAGGTTTTATTTCCTTTTCTTCTTATTTATTTTCATTTATTTTTGTTGTCTGTTATTTAAAAAATATAAAAACATTAGCAAAATTGAAAAATCATAAAAAATATGAAATCAAAAACCATTGATATTTATATATCAAATTAAAAATCGATAAAAAAATTTAAAAAGATAAATAATTAACCAATACCAAAAGTAGATTTCTTTGAGGCTCCTCTCTTATGTCTTTGATTTCTCATTGATTTAAATAACCCTCGAGAATTAATTGTTACTTCCCTGAGTTTGATTATGTGGGCTATACAGGTAAATAAATAGCCGTTAAATTTCTTGCTCACATTTTCATCTATTTTCGTGTGCACGATTTCTCTCCTTTGAATAAATAAGTTTTTTTGACGCTTCTTTGGGTTACTGAAGAGGCCAACTTCCACACCGATCTTGTCGGTTCCCAAGGTTAACCGAAAGTCGTTGAAGCGACCAAGTATAAAAGCGGTTCAACCAACAAGTACCACAACTTATCATAAACAATGAGTAATAGTGTGAAGCACAATTTATCATACTTTACAAATGTAAATGCATATCAAGTAAGTGTGTAGAGGTCGAACCATTAAGAGCAAGCTAGGCAACCTACGATTATTGTTAATCAAATTTTATATGCACATGCTTTTTGTTAATATACTAGTATGGGTTTTTTATTTTTTTAATTAGTTTTTAATTAATTAAATATAGATAATAATATAAATATAAAGTATTATATAAATATATGTATTGCTGTATAAATAAGGACAATGAAATTCAAATAAGTATATTTCCTCCTTTTTTAAGGGTTTCTTTATTATTTAGGGTTTTACTTTTGCAAATTGTGAGTTTCTTTCTAAATTTTTAAAATAAAATAATTAATATATATAATATATAATATAATAGTATAGGCCATATAGTATAGGTATATGTATATAAATACATATAGTCTATAGTGTATATATATGTATAAATATCTCAAAAATAAAGGAATTTTTTTTATGTGTTTTTATATTTTACTAATGTTTTTGTGACCTTTCTAATATTTCTGGATACTTTTACGAGTTTTACATAAGGGGAAAATGCAAAACAGGGAATTAATAATCTAGTTGAATGATTTTCAGATTTAAAATATCAAATAAGTCCCAAAATATCCAAAATCATTTTTAATACATGCTATATATAATAAATAAAATAATAGAATAGAAATCATTATTTTGGGATTTTAAACTTATTTTGGTAATTTTTAAATGTTTTAAGTGCTTTTTCAAATTTTAAAGTTTTCTTTTGAGAATTTTATGTGATTTTTGGCCTGGAGAGAAATTACAGCATAGTAAATATAATATATTTTTTAGAAGGGTTTTAATTTGTTTGGTATTTTTAAGACGAAATAGGGAAATTAGGGTCTCTTTTGGAATTTTAATAAATCATTAAATGCCTATAAATCTAATTAAAAATCATAGCAATGAAGTACATCATTCGTGGCATCTAATATAATTTTAGCAAAATTAAATGCGAATAGGAGGTATTTTTAACAAAAATTTCAAGAAAATGCATTTTGATTACTAGCAAGGACCAAAATGTAATTAAAATAAACTTTCTATTCATTTTGGATCCCTACATACAAAATCTATGGTCTAACATACAATTTTCACGCAAAATATTAGAGTATACATGCATGGGATGGGAATATATGAAAATATACAAAACATTTGGTCCTTTATACAAATTTTACTCAAAATATAAGCTTGTATATACAAGTTTTAAGACTAAAAATAAATACATAAACCCAATAAGGTATACATGTAAAATTCCCAATGCACGTGGGGACCCACGTGATATGAGCTGACACATATCTTTAACTAGTTAATAAGAAAAAGCATGGACCTTATCGCAAAATTTTCTAAACATTTTACACTCGAAATGATATTTACTATACTAAAAATAAAATAAGGTAGAGGGGGATCATTGGAATTTACCCATGATGCATGCCAAAGAATGACATAGATTGATTCACTTAAGTGCATTGGACGGTCCAGCTCGCGCATCGCTTCGCCTTGGATCGAACAACTGGGATTAGATATGGGAGTGCGCCGTTGATCTAAGGCTTGCTGCACTCTTCCAAGAACAGGGAAGAACAATGTACATCCCTACCTTCAATCGATGATATCTCCTCCATTCTGTGCTCTTCTTTGATGGTCTTTGTTTCTCCACCTCCCGGAAGATCGTCCATAGCGATTGATGGCTCAAGACGGTCCAGGACCTATCGATGGGGTCCTTGCGCATTGTGGAAGATGGATCTCCTTGAGACCCTCTACATGTTCAATTCTAGGCCTAGGAAAGGTCCTTCAAGCACGGGACTTGCACGAAGAAGTTCCTTGGCTCGAGGCGATGAACCTCGATCCATTTTGAAGCTTGAATGCATTGATATGGAGATGGGGGAGAGGTTATGGTGATAGGTAGCAGAGGAACCTTGGTTTGTCGATCGAGACACGATCGGGTGGTCCAGATTGATGGTTTCTGTGGAGAACATGACGAGGAATTCAGTGGGATGGAAGGTGATGTTGGAAACCGTCGAGAACAGGAGAAATGGTTGGAGACCTAGCAGCTTCGGTGAACGAATGATTTGGAACTACAACTACTCTAATGCATTAAAACCCAATCTAATTGCAGAAATGAAAAGACGGGAAATAAATCTACCTAAGAATAAAAGGGTGCAACTCTTATACATTCAATGGTGGGTAGGGAGCAGGGCGGATGGAGCTCGCCATGGATCCTCTACTCTCCTCACTCCACCGCCTCCGAGCTCGGGGGAAGGACTCGTTGTCACCAAACCTTCTAACTCACACGTAGGGACACGATCAGGAACTCCAAGATGGCTCAAAAAACCAAATACTTGAGTTGGGTCCGTATTTATGCATAGAGGTTTTGACGATTTTTGAGTTAGATTATTGAGTAGCTCGATGCAAATTGAGTGAATCTAATGAGTGTGTGTGGATCACATACATGATGGAATCTGAATCCTAGATGGACTCGAGGCAAAAGGAAGAATAGAGGACTCAGGCACAGGCTGAGAAGACGCGTCGCTCGAGGTTCTGACAAATGTCAGAATGAAAGATGGGCAGTTGACCATAAGTAAACAATACAAGCCACACGACTGGGCCACGTCAGCCCATGTCGAGACAAAAAAAATTTATTCAATAATAAATAAATTAAAAATAGTAGGATTAATCTTGAAAAAGTCAAAACAAGCAAAATATGTATTACTTTTAGGACTATTTTATTATGATTTTTATTAAATTTAATAAAATAATTTATTAGGTGTTATTATTTTTAATGTATTTCTTTTTTATTTCTTTTGAGCATTTAATTTTTTTTGGTGTTAAATAAATAAGTATCATATGCATATTTTTTATTAATTAGAGTAAATTTTATCATGTATTTACATAATTTTGCACAATTTTTCTCTTTTGATTTATTGTGTTAACTAAATACATATACATTATGTATAGTTAAATTTTACATGTATTTATATATATATTATTTTTATTATTTATTTCTAATTATTTTATTTAGCTTTATTGGTATGTATATGTTATATACAATATATACAAATACTTAAAAATATAAGGGTGAACTAAATGTAAAGAATAAACAAATTGAATATAATATGCAAGTATATTGTACAATATGGCCCAATACCTAACTTCTACAGATGAACTTCGATTTTAGTGAAATCACCTTCATTAAATAACTTACGAAAAGTTATATATAACTAAAGGTGATTTTGATGCATTTTGAGTTTTATTGAGGAGTGATGAAAAACTTTGCCAACTTGGGTTACGGAATTAATTATAGTGTTGTTGTTACCCAACTCAATTAACCAAAATCGAGAAATTTATTCAACCACAAGCAAATCAAACAAGTAAAATGGTGGTCTAAGCTACTTTTATTAACTTGGTATAGCGACAAGGTCAAACACAAGGGGCACTATGATAAAGTAAGTAGTCATATCAAGATATTTAAAGTATTTTTGTTTTATTTTTTGTGGTTTTTATTTTGCAAATTTTAATTTTTGAAGATAAGGAAAATAAAGGCAAAGAATAAAAGACAAATATACACTCTTTTGTATTTTCTCAAATATTATAAATAACAAGAAAAATCACGTAAAATTATTTTTGTGTTTTTAACAATTTATTAATGTTGTTTTCAAATTTTTGGATACTTTTTAGATGTTTTTGGGATTTATAAAATTTTAAAAATGAGAAAATAACAAAACATTACATAATTGGGAATGTTTTTCAAATTAGAAATATCAAATATGATCAAACTCTTGGAAATAAATTTTATTAAAAACTATATAAAAATATCTACAACCAGAGACAAAGAACATAATTTTTTTATTTTTCTATTATTTTATATGATTATTATGTTATTTTTAAGGTTTTATAAATTTTCATAGTTTTATGAAAACAAATGAAAAAAATTAGAAAGAAATTCTGACAAAAAAAATAAAGCTACTCTATTTTTAGAACTTCTAAAGATATTTTTGAACTTTTACGAATTATCTAAGGTAAGCAGGGAGTTTTTTGAATGTTTTTGATTTTTTAATAATAGTAAATAAAAGAAAAATGACAAACGAAAATTATAGCTTACAGAAAATGCTAACAATACCTAAACCTAATTCTGAAGCAATTTTTGGAGTTATTTTGCAATTTATTGCAAGTAATTAAGAGAGAAAAAATTAAACAATGCATAGAGGACCTAGATGCAAATATCTAAGTTCTAGGGGCCGAATGATAACACGTAATAAAACCTCAGGGACCAAACAGAAAAAGACCAGACAATACGTGCGACACATGTGATTCAGGCACATATGGGTATAAATGCAATTACTAAAACATTTTCTTTTTCATTAACCAACTAAAAGCTCAGGGTTAAGTTCGAAAATACCCATTAAAGCACATGTACAGGCGCGTGACCTCAACTCAGCTCGACTAAAATGCAAATAATAATAATACCGGGTCTTTACTGCAAACATTCTCTACTAATTATTACAAATATTAGACTGAAAAGTTAATAATAGATTAAAATGGGTAAAGTGTAATATACCTTACATGTGGCATGGTGTGCATATATGGCTCTGAGGACTGTAATGCACCTCTGAAAAGGATATGACGGTGCAAGATCATGGCACTAGTGTACGATCCTGATTGTCCGCAGGTACAAATCTAATGGTCTTGTGAAAAGGCAATGACATGCATCTCTAATCAACATGAATCTTAATGAGACCGCCCAGATTTGGGTGTGGATGGGTAGTCTCAACCAAAACTAGGAGGATGGCTTCTAATCCAACGGATATAAAGAGTGCTGGAAGAACACGAAGAAGGTGACACTGGGGTTGCTTTGATCATGAATATCTAGAGCAAAAATGCCTCTATTAACCAGCCAAAGGATCTGTCATCCTCTGAAGTGATTACATGTCGGACTGGAGCCTCGGATGGCCCAAAAAACTACGCGATGGACTGGAAGAGATGTCTCCTGGAGATGCTCAGCCGCATCTGATGTTGCTTGATTTGACTCCTCGTACGCACCTGAACCTACAAAGATAATCGAAGCTCGAAGGCGAAGTCTCGTCCAGGGTTATTTTTAGGCGAAAGCCAAAGAAGTGGAGGGGTATGGAGATTGACTTCTGACGAATATGGAGGAGGGAAGTTTAGTCTTAATCTCGATCGATAGATCGAGCCTAAGGGGGTCAAATCATGAGGGACGGTGGTCGGTGATATGGCATATTGATATGAATGTTTGAATGTGGGAATGGAGCTCCGAGCTTGATAGTTGGAGCAGAAAGGATGGACGAAAGTGCAGATGAATGAATCGAAAAGGATGGTGAATGGAAAAAGTAGATGGCTACCAAATGATCAGAGATGGGAAAGCAAATCAGGGAGGAGTGAACGACGGATTGATTGCCTCAACACGATTGTGGAAGGTCGAGGAGGCTACTCGCAGCAGAGAGCACCGACCAAGATCGAGTTGTGATAAACTCGGCACCTCCAAATAGAAGCTGCAGGATCCTGTCACTATCTTGTGGACTTAAGTGTAGGAGAGGGGGCACAAGGAATGAGCTAGGGCACGGAGGAGGCGAAAGAAAACATTTATAGGGTACCTCAGATGCCTAGAAGAATAAAAATAGTTCACGGAATCCGAGGTGGATTCGGACCCTCCTAGGGATCCGTGAGTATCTCTGATCATCACGGAGCACATGGGTCTGCAATCTAAGGGAAGATATGGACAGAACTGAGTGGAAAACGAGGAAAAAAACGAGTTTGGCGAGGGTTGGTGGGTCGGACCCTAGAAGGTGGAAAGGTAGACCCGATTCCACAGACCGGGGTCGACCAATCAGAAAATAGCATTTACAAAAATCAAAGAGTAATTAATAAAAATAGTAAATGGCCTTAAAATAAAAAATGAATATTGTTAAAGATGTTTGTTATTTTACAAACTATTTTTCTGTGATTTTAATAATTTTTATAATAATTATAATATGATATATATAAAATATATTGTAATGTAATAGGATAATATATCTATATATTATATACATATATTTTTATTTTATTACTTTTATAAAAATTGATTTTTTTTATATATTATTTATTTACAAAATAATTTAAATAATATAAAAAGTTTATTGGATTTTCAAAATTTAATTACATGTGTTAATAAATTAGGTTTATATATAATAAATACATTATTAGACTTTTTGTACAAAGAAGAATTGAATTTATTTTTATATTATTTTGTATTTTATAAATTTTATTTTAATTTATTTTATTATTAGGAGTATATATAAGTGTTTAAAAATACAATATATACCATTTATTTACAAAATAAATAAATAAATAAATACATATATACAAGTATAGGTATTGCACAATTGTACGCAATCTAATTTTTGCAATTATTTTTATTGTTTACATGACATTTTCATTTACAAATTTTATTAATATTTAAAATTATTTTGAGATTATTTTATTTAGAAATAAAAATAGGTGAAAGATATATATAGGATGACTAATGATGAATACATACAATGAATGAGGACCCTATCTCTCCCTACTTTATTCCTTGTCGATAAGGCCAATATTTGACATTCTCTCGAGGTTCAGGTTAGTCTACATTTATTGCATAAATGCATCCTTGTTTTATTTTATTTCTTTTTGTTTTCTTCTTTCTTCTTTTATTTTAGTTAAAAACGGTTGGACATGCAAGCCCACGACGAGCCATTATGCAATAAATGTTATTGCGAATATCATCCCCTGATATGAAATGAAGAATATATAATTTGCATAATAGGTCCCTTAGTAAAATTAGGGTTATGTACCATGGCCATTTTGATGATCATACAGCTGTTGATTCAAGTATTGAATCATAGAGGCTGGTGCTTGGATGAATAATTAAAGAGTTAGATTGAGGAATCATCAAGTACCGTCAAATGATTGTTAGAGATGATCTCCAGCCTGAGTAGGAGATGGCAATCCTTTCTCACTTAGGCTGATATCTGACCGACCTCTTGATGCAGTCCTCTACATGGGAATAGAGATTCAGAGGTGTCAGATTAGTTAGGTAAAGAGTTGACTTAACGAGATCGAGATAACCAAAGTCCTGTGTCGTATGCTATCATGATATAGGCACGCATCCTCTGACCGGAGACAGATGTGTTACTATATGTTTGAGTATGTACATTTGGCAGACAAATAGGTTGATGACCTAATCAAGGTCTATACACCGGGGCGTTGGTGTGCATATAAGGGCATATGGGTAATACGATCTCTCAAAGGGATCATACAGGTTCATTACTGAATCGGAAGACATGAGCTCACTCATGAGATATTGGGAAGAAGCAAATTCGGTGCACGATCATCTCGCTTTGGAAGCTTGACTGAATGTATAGGTTTGTTATATACTTTTGGAAAGTATATGATCAAGACCTAGGTATGATATATGCTTTTGGAAAGTATATGATCGATACCGACTCCCAATGATTGAATGAGAAACTTAACGATAAAACCCTGAAGTAGATAGTGTAAAATTGATCTTATACTTCAGGTTTATTCTAGGTCTTCTAGTATGCAGGATGTACAGGTATTGGGAATACCTGAGGGTGATGTGATCATAAATGATTGTATAACCATGACGCTTCCATTCCTAAGGAGTTATGAAACGAGTCTGTATTTTAGTGACCCCTCTCAGTAGAGAAGTAATCTGATCTTAGTTAAAATATTGGACATTGATATGAATGTGATTCAGATTCAATGAGAAGATTAGATTTGCGGCCTTGATTTAATCAAACATCTGTGGGAGGCCCGAGATCTGGATTTAAGAAGTGATCTCAATATCCAAGTCACTATACGTGGAACAATACAATCGCCATGTCCTTATCTCCAAGTATCCGCAGAGAAAGTGCATTATCCTTGAAAGAGTTCAGGATAATTTCATTGTTGATATATGTATCCAAGCATTGACAAAATGGATAATTAAATGTGATTTAATTATCATGAATAATATGAATTGGATTCATATTATAAGGAGAGTTACCTTAGATAATTGAATGTGATTTAATTATCAAAGATTTAAATAATATGAATTTGATTTACATTATTTGGGCACATGAGAATAGATATCCAAGATGGTTAAATGTGATTTAATTATCATAATGTTGATAGAACTTTTCATATTAATCATATATATTATAAATGTGATTTATAATATATAAGAGAGAACAATTTGTAATTTACATTTGTTAATTGAATGTTCATGCGAATTGGATTCACATTAGACATTTAATTGAAAATGTAATTCACTTTTTATTAAGGGTTGTGAATGTGATTCACAATTTTCTAATGGTAAGATTGCAATATTCACAAAATAATTATGAATTATTTTTGTTGAATAATTTACAACAAGTGTTGTAATTCTTGGAGATTTCCATGGAATAATGTAATCTCATGAGATATCTTGAGAATACATGAGATTGCCACCAAATCACATATTATGGAAGGAGGCAATCTTTATACCATAATCTCCGTGCTTGATTGGTTTAATTTGAGATTAAATCATATTGATTTATCAATATATAATTAATCTAAATTAAATTATTTGTTGTTGGTTTTTACCAACACAAATCTTGCCCATTAAAAGAAACACAAATCAATGAGAGCTATTGGATTTGTGTTGCCCATGGATTGAGATCCATGGATCTCAAAATATTATAAAAGGAGAGGCACCCCTTTTCTATTCCTTACACAATGAGAACAAAAGTCTCTCTCTCTCTCTCCTTCTCTCTCTACACGCCCTCTCTTCTTATCTCATGTGGCCGTCCATCATGGATGCCCTATAGAGGTTCTCCATCACGTAGCGTCGTCGTTATGCTGCCCGATCGTTTGCTCGTGGATCTCCGTCTCCTTCGATGCGCCTCGCACGTGAAGAAGATGTCGGATCTCGTGTGTCGAGATCAGGAGATCCGCCGCTTGGATCATCGACATGGATTACGAGGATAACATGTTTCGTCAGCATGCTCGCAAGCGTCTCCTCCATCGGATAGGACTTGAGATAGTAGGTCTCTTCGTTTAGAGACTCGATCGCAACCACGATTCAAGAGGTAATCCTATTACTTATTTTTGGTATAGACGAAACAATCCGAAAAGTGTTCTTGGATCATGTGGTTTCGTCACATGAAAAATTTTAATTTCCGCCGCATAGAACAACTATTGTGACTAGTCGTTCCCCGTCGTATTCGATACGACGCTCACTCTTCCATGATGCGCTTTAGGATTATCCCATATCCTTCAAGTGGTATCATATCCTTAGGTCGGAGGTCTCGTATACGATCCATAAACCTAGGACGACTTGGGTTCGTTAAGGTTGCGAAAGTTTTTATCGCATTTTATTTTCGCACATCTGTTTAGTGAATAAATTCTTCCATGTTTAAAATGTTTAAAACGAATTAATCACTTATATTTTGTTCCCCATTAAATAAGGAAATCATAGCATCTGAGTTTACGTAATTTGGATTCCGTTTGCTCGAGACATGGTCGTTTTAATGAACATGTATTCACTGTTACGGGAACTGCGAAACTTAACATGATTAATGAGTTAATTACTGTTCTGATCCGACTAAAAATGCGTGAAATATCACTTAGGTTCTGTCATAAATCAAATTAGGAATCTTTGGAAACTTATTTTGTCTAATTCGGATTTGAATTGATTGAAATATGTTAATTTTACTATGTAGGGGTCACTGCTGAAATTACATTCCTAATCAAGAACCATGTGATTGTCAATTAGTGAAATTAATTGTTAATTCATGAAGTAATTATGGAAAATATTTGAGAAATATTTAATGATGATTATTTCCTTAATTGACTTGGACACAACCAATAAATTGATTAGATTTGATCTATATCATGATTGGAAACACGATCAACAAACAACTTGCTTGAATAGGATTTGGAATTTGTCTAGCAAATTTCCTTATAATCAAAATTATTTTGATTATTACTATATGATATAATTTTGATTGAAGAACCGATGATCATCTCAAGTACACATTTATCTATTTGACATTATCCTTTCCTGAGGTGGATATGGTGTCTAGTCGGGGAGCGTTGGGGTAGCGGGTCGCACCGGTTGCAGTCTGTCCCACTCCCGCCGGTACTGGCCATCACAGCGGGTAGGGACTCGATAATGCCGGAGAAATAAAGGTGTATTTTTTTTAATTATTTCAATTCGAATTAATACATACTTTGAGATAATACCATATATATATTCAAGTAAAACCGATCAAGTTTGTTGATTGAATTGGACTAATTATTGATTTAATGAGATTGAATTAATTATATCCAATTAAAACACTCTATTATGAATAGATGTGTATTTTCCTTGGAAGAATTAATTAAATGAATATGATTCATGATAATTAATTAAAATTTGAATATGAGGTGGAGGATCACATAAGTGACATCCCTGGTCTCCCGTCAAGGCGAAGGGTTTCCGTCGCCAGGGATTGCATATAGGGGACGCCTGTCCGAAGTGATAGCTCCTGTATGCAAGCCTATATGGATCGGCATCTTTGGTTCTCGAAAGAGTAAGGCCGTATGCGTAGTGACCCCAATATCGGATCCTCATATTACTGGGGCGATATTGGATTGTGCATAGCGAGTACTATTCCTGTTGACAGTTGGTTCAATTAACGACGGGTCAACATCACCTTAGGGGTGGTGGGCCCAGGTATTCAAGACCGAATTGGGAGATGCAAGTTGGACTTGCAAGGCGGAATGTGTTCTCGCTTCTTTTTATCCGAGTTACATCATATTATTGGGATGTAACAAAGATAAGGAAGGAGATCCCAGATCTTGATGTGATATGATGGTAAGTATATCTCTTACATTGAAAGTGATTAAGGGAATGAGCTTTCAGTGTTGACAAGGCAAGACAACTTTGATATAAAAATTCCTACATCAAAGTAAAATGTGTATATATATTTATATATATTTATGCAAATTTCTTATTTCAGATAATCCTTCATTAAATCCACTCAATAATATACTCAATAATAACCAGTTAAATATCATGGATTGGATCCATGGTCAAGACATTGTACTTGCAGTTGAACACATAATGTATGTGGTTGCAATGTGCAAGTTTCCTCATATAATGAGGAATGACAATTATAATAGACAATAAGACTTCAACCCTAGGGTTTGTATGTCGATGATGAGGAACACCCAATATACATTGGATAAAGCATATCCTAAGTATAACAAGAATCCTACATGTGACCTGGGGTATTGAACAAAAAGAAAGAATGAACATAACAGAAAACATGGACATACAAAGAGGCTGATGGAATTGTAAATCAGGTATGAGATGCAAAAGATGAGAATCACATAACACATCTCATACAAAATGAATTGGGGAAACATAAACGGTAAATGGGTCATGATCAAGAAAGGGTTTTATGCGTTGATTCTTGACTCGAAAGGTGGACTCACAAGATAACTTGGATATGTAAATATTGTCATTGTCATGCACCTTTCTGACCAAATATGGTCCCTTCCACTTGCTCTGTAATTTCCCTAGAAAAAACTCATTCGTGCATCAAATAGCCAAACTCTCTGATCAGGCTCAAACTGCTTATGGAGGATGTGGGAATCGTGACATATCTTGACTTGATCCTTATGTTGTATGCTACTCGAAAAGGTTGTATCTCTAAGCTCCTCCAGTGCTGCCAACTCTGCCCTCCTCTGATCTCCTACACTCTCTCAATTAAATAATATCTCTATGACTTGCAATAGTGACTTATGCTAGATTTCCATAGGTAGTGTCATGGCCTGCCATAAACGAGTCAAAATGGAGATGTACCCAAAGGTGTCTTGAAGGATGTCCAGGCGGACAACCTTCTACAATATCATCTTGATCTCCCGGTTCCAAACCACAACAAGACCATTCATCGGTGGATGATATGAGTGGAAACTCTATGGTCTATACTGATCTCGTTAGCAAGAGCCCTTACCATGTTGTGGATAAAATGAGTCCCCCAGTCAAAAATCAAAATGTTAGGAACCCTGAACCATGATATGATATTCTTCCTCAAAAATATGCAAATAGCCCTTGCATCAACGGCTCGGGCTAGGATGACCTCAACCCAACGACTCACATAATATACAGCCAACAAAATGTACTTGAATGCCTGACACTTAATGAATGGGCCCATAAAATCAATTCCCCATGCACTAAAATCCTCACAGAAGTGAATGGGTTGCATCTGCATCGTTTCTCTATGACCACAACTACCCATCATCTTACAGTTAGTACACCGCTTCACGAATTCATCCGAATCATTGAAGAGTGTTGGCCACCAATGGCCGGATTGGAGAAGCTTTTGTGTTGTCCGTCTCCCAAAGTGATGTCCTCCTGCCTCAAGATTGTGGCATTAGATGAGGATGTTGTGGTGCTCCTCCTGAGGAATACACCAATGCCAGACTATCCCTCCCTTCATGGTAAAAGGTGGGATCCTCCCAATGGTATGACATGGATTTCGCAGGGAAAGTCTCAAGTCGTTGCTTGGTCCTACCTTGCGGAACTTTCTTGGCAACAAGATAGTTCACAATGTCAGCTTACCATAGGAGAGATTTGATAGCAAGAATCATCCCGTCTAGGAAACTCTCAGTAATAGGTATGGTTGTCTCAAAATCCTCAAGATGCTCTAATTGGGAGAGGTGATCCGCCATCACATTCTTGACTCCAGGTTTATCCTTAATCTCAATATCAAACTCTTAGAGTAGAAGGATCCATCTAATCAAGCATGCCTTGGCATCCTTCTTATCCATTAAGTACCGGATGGCTATGTGATCACAGTAAATAGCCACTCTAGATATGAGAATGTACGATCTGAACTTATCCAAAGAAAAGACTACAACTATCTTCTCCTTTTCTGTAACGGTGTAGTTCCACTGGGCGGCATCCAAAGTATGGCTAGCATAGTCAATGGCAAAAGGTAATCGATCTCTCCCATGTCCTAGCACAATCCCTACGGCAAAATCAGAATGGTCCGTCATGATCTAGAATGGGAGAAACCAATCACATCGCTGAAGACAGGAGCCATCCAAACCAAATCCTTGAGAGTCTGAAATGATGAAAGAAATTTATCATCTAAAAGGAACTCGATGTCTTTCATGAGAAGATCAGTAAGCGGTCAAGCAAGATGATTGGAGTCTTGAATGAACTATTTATAGAAAACGACATGCCCAGAAAAGACTGTAACTCCCTCAGATTGGACGGTGTAGTGAGATTTTTGATCATATCCATCTTGGCGAGATCGACCTCCATGCCCTTGTTGGAGATTATATAACCAAGGACTATCCCTTGAGTCATCATAAAATGACTCTTCTCTCAAGATAGAACAAGGTTGACCTCAATGCACCGATGAAGCACACGGTCTATGCATGCAAGATAAGCATTAAACCCATCGCTATAGATCGAAAAATCATCCATGAATACCTCTAAATATTCACCGACCATGTCCGAAATGATGGAAACCATTCACCTTTGGAATGTAGCAAGGGCCTTACATAATCCAAAGAGCATCTGTCTAAAAGCATACGTCCCAAATGGACATGTGAATGTCATCTTGTCCCAGTCTTCGGGCAAAATGGCCACTCGATTATACCCCGAGTACCCGTGAAGAAAACAATAATGACTCTTCCCAACTAATCTCTTGATATTCTGATAAATGAATGGTAGCAAGAAGTTCCTTCTTGGTGGTCTGATTTAATAATCTTTAGTCCATACAGACCCTCCAAGAAATGGGTACATAGGTAGCAATCTCCTCTCCAAATTCATTCATAACTGTACTGATACACATCTTCTTAAGTACCAAGTGTAATGGACTAACCAACTTGGAGTCGGAGATGGGGTAGATAAAATCGGTGCTTCAACACTTAGATATTTCTTTCATGACCACTTCTCTAAGTATTGAGTTGAGCCTATGTTGGAACAAACATGAAGGATTAGTGTCATCCTCAAGATAGATGTGGTGGGAGCACAGGGACGGACTTATCCCTCAGAGATCTGCTACAGACCAACCGATTGCCTTGTAGTACCTTTCAAGAACGTCCATCAAACGAAATTCATGGTCATCAGTCAAATCCGCTAAGATAATGAATGCAAACATATAAGGCTCACCTGCAAGGAATATGAACTTCATGCTATGCGGTAAGGTCTTCAACTCTGGGCATGTGGGAGCAGGCAAATCTAGCCTCTGAAATGTCTTCGTGAATACTACCCGATCTAAAGGTGAGAACTCTCGCTGCTCATCTGAACTCGATGAAGATGCCCCTACTAGTATCTTTATCAACTACATTAGATCTATCTTCGTCCTGGATGTAGGCTCTGTAGACATCAAACACGATAAATACTCATCAAAATCCTGCCAATCAAAATCTTGTATGAGTATGAGGGATCTGAATCAGAGTGATAAGAAATGAAATCAACCTTGCTACGAGAATCTGCATCGCCAGCGTCTAAAGTATCCTATGCCACAAATGTGCTCTCTGAACTCTCATCAGTGGCATCTGTGAATATGCGGAGTATGAAGGTGTAACAAGAGCTTTTAAAATTGGGTCTACCTGAACTGCCTCATCGTCTCTACTCACAAAATCACACTCGAGGTGGATGTATGACTTTGAATCTATCGTCTATTTTGATCCCTCCTCTGAGCTAGCTAAATCTCTGGCTTTCAACTTCTCAATTGTATCTATTTGTATATTCTCACCTTTGACGTGAAAGTGTACCTACCCACTATCATTATCAGACATGGCCTTTGCTGTCTCCAGAAAAGGTCAGCCTAATATGATGGGGGTATTGGTCACACATTCAGGGATCTCCATGTCCAACACAACGAAGTCCCTGGAGAATTTAAGACCCTGATGGTGACTACCACAACCTTCAGTAACCCCTTCAGCCTCTTGACAGATCTATCTGCAAACTGAAGTATTATCCAGCTCTAACAAAGAGGGCCAAACTCAAAGCGATCAAGTAAGGCTACCAGAAGAAGGTTAATCGAAGACCCGTTGTGTATTAGAGTACGATCAAACCACGGCTCCTGAATGTGTCATCTGACATATGGAGCCCCTGCATCTGGTCTCATGGCTAGCAATCTGTTCTGAATAGCGAAGCATATGACATGGGTGAGCACATGGATCTCTGCACTATAGTTACGCCTCTTCTTCATATGGATTGTGGTATTCTCTCTAAGGTTCTTCTGGAAGAGAGGGATGTGCTCTAATGCTTCATGGAGACTCAGTTGTATATGGAATTTGTCTATCATCTGCTCGTTGAACTCTAGATGCTGTATCTTTTTGGTGTTTTTCATTTTTTATCCTTCCCTAAGCGGAGTGCTTGAGGGAAGGGGATAGAGGGACCCTCCTTGGTAGCTCGAGGGTCTAAAGTAAGAGTGGGTATATTATCATGCAAATACTTGGAATCCATATGATCATTATCAATCACATCAGATGGACTAGGAGACAATGCATGAACATTTACATTATTCATATCTCTGATTTTAAAAAAAATCCATTTTTTGTAATTATCTAAAATCATCATCCTTAGGTATAGGAGTAAAAGTCAAAACAACTGGAGCATCCGCATATAGACTCTTATTGGCATCAGTACCACCGACAACATCTGAAGAAGCGGCATTAGTACTGTGCTTAGGCCTAGCATGTGAAAAAAATGTGGCATCGGCACCACCATCTGCAGTATCTAGTGAAGGGACGTCATAAACACCAATGACTGGATCATCCTCAAAGGGGGTGGCATCAACACCGCCATCAACATCA
Source organism: Ottelia alismoides (assembly GCA_037367405.1). Taxonomy (NCBI): domain Eukaryota; kingdom Viridiplantae; phylum Streptophyta; class Magnoliopsida; order Alismatales; family Hydrocharitaceae; genus Ottelia; species Ottelia alismoides. The sequence goes on along the minus strand of JAZKJV010009676.1, from coordinate 507,108 downwards.
ATATCAGCGGCATCAACGCTGCTCTCTAGCTCGTCTAGGACTTTAGAGTCTACATCTGGATGCCACCAAGACGAGTCAGCATCGGCTGGCTTCCTACTACTACTAAGTGTCACAAAATCAGCATCAAATAAATAATGCATATCATCAAGTACCTCACTTGGAGTGGTGAACTCTGTAGATTGTACCTGCTCAATTTTCCTCTTTAGATTGTTCAGATTGGGCTTGATTTGTATGGGTATGGTGACCTTGCCATTGATGATCTCTCCCATCACCTAATTGAACTCATCCACCTCTTGCCGGAAAGTAGTTTGCTGCTCTGCTAGCATACGAGTGAGAACCTCTAAAGTTGGGCTCTCATGCGAGGGTGCATGACAATTGGATATTTACCTCTCTAAATGTGCTGAGGCTGGCCATGCTGCTGCTGGTAAGAGTGAGAGGGAGGTTGGCGAAACTGGGAGTGAGGTTGCTGCTAGCTCCACTGCTAACCCTGGACTGGGGTCTAGGAAGCGTGTGATGGGAGTATTTGGGTTGCTGCTGCTGCATGCCCTACCCTGGTTGTGTCGGAGGATGCTGCTGGGACTAAGCACCTCCAGTAGACCGTCTGAAACCGGGTGATTATGATGGATACCTAGGTGTTGTTGGTACTAAGAATACCAAATCCTATTGACTTCCATTAACGACTATGTATGCTCGTGCAATTGTGGGGAAAGGGAGGCCAATGGATGATCACTCTAATATACCACCATATGTCTGTCTAGTGATGGTCGTGGTGGCAAATGGTATTGTAGGGGTGGCTGAACATGTTTTAACCTGAATGTGTTGAACCTGTCTGTATGAGGTAGAGAGTTGCGACGATTGGCTCCCCTGATCAACATGTGACCTAGACTAGGGCAAAGAAGAAGTATGTGCCTCTTGGAGGCACATGATTGTGTATTAAGGTCACTCAAAGTCTAGGCTAGTTCATCGATCATGTTGAGCTTATCTAGTTCCTAGATCTTCTTCTTCTCTATAATCTCCATGTGGTCCACCTTGTAGCTAATGATGCCATGTCCGTAGCTGGTGACTATGCTATTGCTATGGCTATAAAAGATAAAGATGGGCCTGCCTCTATAAGTGCAACTCGGTGGTGAGACAACGCATGTGAAGGAGACTTCCCTGGAGAGTAGACACGGGCTTGGGGTCATTACTATATAGTACTCAACCATCTCCTCATAGATTTCCTAGACATGGTCTTCATCCTTGGAAAAATAGGACCCTCCACAAAAGGCGTTGACTCGCCCCTACAACTCAGGTGTCAGCCCACAAAAGAAGCTCTGGACAAGATTCATCTTGCTGATATCATGATGTGGACACCTATCAATGAGCTCTCTAAAATGATCCCAAGCCTCATGGAACTGCTCATTTTGGAGTCATGGTGAAATTGCTGATCATCGCTCTTGTTGCATTCGTCTGACCGATTGGATAGTACTTGTTGAGGAACTCGGTCCTTAACTGCTCCCAGGTGGTGACAACCCTCCCCAAGTGCTTCAGCTAGTAGGTTGTCCTGTCATCCACGGAAAACGGGGAGGCTATCAACTTTATCATGTCCTCGCCCACCATCCTATCGAGGACTGTATTATAGATCATCTCAAACTACTGAATATGTAGATGGGGCTCCTCGGTGGCGTGCCCATGGAACTTGGGCAACAATTGAATCATTTGTGGACAAAGCATTAATCTCTCAGAATGGCTGGAAACTGAAACCACCTGTGGGTGAGAGTTGCACTAGTGTTTTGCAACGCTCTCACGGTGCAAAAAAGGTCTCTATGGATCATGAGCCACCTCCTGGTGTCTGTGTCTATCCTCTGCTCGGTTCTTAGGTATCTCTCCTCTTCCACCGGGCCTCTCAAATGTGGCACCTGGTCTCCCATCTCGCATCTTTGTAAACTCCCGCCTCATCTCTATCATGAGGAACCCCATGTCTTGGATTTGTCTCTGCAATGATTATAGGGATGCTAGGATGGTGTTCTTTATCGTAGTCTCATCAAACATATTGTGAATGTCTTCTTGCGCATCCAGTATCCACTCTTGGGCCATCTCATCAACTCTGAAAAGGAAATAGAGCAGACCCCAGATGTCACCAAATCAACAAATTTATGCACTGACTAGTGTTGTTGTACCTCAAGTGATGGACCGGGAAGGTCGAAAAAGAAAGAAAGTGGAATACTCATGTTCTGAGAGTGGATTTGAGCTCTCAAGAACCTCAAATGTTGTACCTCAAGTTATGGACAAGTGTGCCGTGAAGCAGTGCCACCAAAGCTAACCTAAGAGACCGCTTGCCCATCATCGTGATGTGGGGAGTAGTGAAGAGTAGATCTGGACTGAAAACAATAATGAGAAAACAAACCCACAATTCACCAACTCAACACAATGATGACCGTGAAAGCTCAGTCGTTAAACTTTTCTATTTTAGAGTTTAGTGAGAATACAATTACTTAATAGGACTCACGGTGAGGTCACCTAGGGTTGAACCTGACCAAGCCGGTGGTGCACACGTAACTTGGACAAGACCACTTCTGCTAACGGTCGAAGGCAAGTGCTTGCATCTCAACCATACATCACTAAGTAATGTACATGAGCATAGGGCAAAAATCCATGGATTTGGGCTCTAATCCTTAGCATCTATGTCCTTGACCACTCTGGCCAGAGGTGAGTATCTGCATACAAGGAGGGGATTACTCTCCCCAAAACAATGAATGTGATCGTTACATTTATTTTAGAGTTGAGTTTGTTTATCAGTTCTGATTTTATTGGGTTATCACTTTTGGGGTGTTTTTGAATAAAGACATGTCTAATGAATTTTCTGATTTCCTTTTTATTACTATTTCCAAAAAAAGAGAGGGAGGAAGACAGAAAAGCTGATGCACGATGAAATCAATGATGTGTGAACAAGATAGAAGGCATACCTTGCTCCAACAGTCTGCATGCAATATCATCCACGTATAAATGTAAAGGCAGAAAATAAACTACCTATATGATGCAAGAGGAAACTTCCGTAAACAGTAACTTCTATTATGGGAAGAACATGGTACTAACTATATCGAAATGAGACCAACGTCCGATCTTCGATGCCCTCAGTGTGCTCCACAACTGGTCCTGCCAGCATTGCATGCGACCTCTCTCGGCATGCGGTCTCACTTCCAAATAGTTAACAATTTATTTAACTATGTCCAATCGATTCTATAGGAACAAATATTCTATTAGGTACTTGGACCTAATCACTACATGGTTCAACGAAATAAAAGCATATGTCTAGGGTTCACACATAGAAAAAAATAAAATTGTGTCAGAATACTCAAATAAATGAGAAACAATATAATAAAGGTGATGAAAATGATGATAGAAACACGGTGAGGTCCACCAAGTGCGCTGGCACTCAGAGTGTCCAGATTCTCTGACTGTTATTATAAGTTTGTACATAAATAAAATGAAATGAAAATAAAGCCTACACACTAAGATAGTCTTCTACTCCTTCTACTCCTCCTAGGTTGCTCTCTCTTGACGACCGGTGTAGAATGCCCGACCTCTACCTCTCTAGGGTGCGTCGGTTCTCTAAAGATAGCCTCCCTTGCTCCTCGGGCCCTTGCAACAAAGGTGAAACAAGAAGAGTGTCAAAAACAGTTATGAGTGACAAAACAAATAAAATAAAAAAATAATGAGAAAATAATCACAGAAAGAAGAATCCTAACTACCTAGTTGTGCTCCCCTGCACCGATGCCATTCTAATGATCGACTTTACCCATTTGGGTTAAGAAAATCAAGCAAGTAAAGTAGTGGTCGAATCTACTTTTATTAACATGGTATAGCAACCTGGGTCGAACACAAGGAGCCCTATGATAAACTAATTTGTTAAATCAAGAGATTGAAAGGAATTTTATTTTCTTTTCATTGGGTTTTAATTTTGCAAATTTTAATTTTTTTAAAATATGGAAAATAAAGATAAAAAATAAAAGACAAATATACTCACTTTTTGTATTTTTTAAAATTGGGTAAAAATAACTAAAAAAATCAAGTAAAATATTTTTGTTTTTTAACATTTTTAATGTTTTTATAATTTTAGGATAATTTTTAGATGTTTTTGGGATTTCATAAAAGTAAAAAATAGAGAAAATAACCAAACAATGCACAATTAGGAGTGTTTTTCAAATTTAAAATATCTAATATGCTCAAAACTCATGGAAATCAATTTTATAAAAAACTATATTAAAGTATATACAAATAGAGACCAAGAACATAATTTTTTGATTTTTCTATCATTTTATATAATTTTTATTAGATTTTTAAGTTTTTGCAAATTTTTAGAGTTTTATAAAAGCAAATTATATAAACATACGATTGAATTCAAACACACAAAAATAAAGCTACTCTAATTTTTTAGAAAATTTTAAGACTTTTTCAAATTTTTATGAACTAAGCCACGCAGGGACTTTTTCTATTGTTTTTAAATTTTTTGTAATAGTTAATCAAAGAAAAATGATAAAAAATACCATTCAAAGAAAATTCTAACAAGAACTAAACCTAATTTTTATGCCTTTTTGGAGTTATTTTTCTATTTATTGCAACTAACAAAAGAAAGCAAAAATTAAATAGTACACAGAGGACCTAGATGCAAATATTTAAGTTCCAGGGGACCAACTATATCATGTAATAAAACATCATGGGACAAAATGCAAAAATACCAGACAAAACAAACGGTACACGTGATTCAAGCGCAAAGGGGTATATATGCAATTACTAAAAATCTTTTCTGTTTCATCAACCACCAAAAATCTTAAGGTCAAGTTTGCCAAATACCCACAAAAACACGAGTACAGGCACACTAATTCAACTCTGCCGGACTAAAATGAAAATAATAAAAATACGAGGTCCTGACTGCAAATGTTCTTAACTAATTATTACAGTTATTAGACTGAAAAGTAACTAACAGAAATAAAAGGGGTAAAGTACAATATACCATGTAGGTGGCATGGTGTGCACATGATGCTCCGATGATTCAGATGCCCCTTTGAAAAGGATCTGACAGTGCAATATCGTGGCGCTGACGCATGGTCCTGATCGTCCACTGGTACGGATCTAACGGTCTTGTGAAAAGGCTATGACGTGTGGCTCTGATTAACGTGAATTTTGATCGAATCGCCCAGATTTGGGCATGGATGGATGGTCTTGATCAAAAAAGGAGGATGGCTTCTCATCTAATGGAAATGAAGTGCGCCAGAAGAACATAAAGAAGGTAGCACCGAGGTTGCTATGATCATGAATATCCGAAGCTGAAATGCCTCGATTAGCCAGCCAAAGGGTCAATCACCACTCTTGAAGTGATTACGCATTGGACTAGAGCCTCAGATGGCTTGAGAAACTGCTCAATTGAGATCTGGAAGAGATGTCGCCTTCAGGTGCTCAGCCACATCTGATGGTACTCGATCCGACTCCTCGTGCGCACCTGAACCTGCAAAGATACTCGAAGCTCGAAGGCGATGCCTTAGCTAGGGTTACTTTGAGGTGAAAGCCAAAGAAGTGGAGGGATATGGAGATCAACTTCTAGTGAATATAGAGGAGGGAAGTTCGGTCTTAATTTCGATTAAAAGATCAAGCCTAAGGAGGTTAGGTCAGGAGAGAAGGTGTTTGGCGATATGGTGGATCAATCTAAATGGATGGATGTGGGAATGGAGCACCGAGACCAATGGTCGGAACAGAAAGGATGGATGACAACGTAGATGAATGAATTGAAGAGAATGATGAACAGAAAAAGAAGAATGGGTGCCAGTGTTTAAAAATACAATATATACCACTTCTTTATAAAAAAATATATATACAAATAAATACATGCATGCAAGTATAAGTATTGTATAATTGTACACAATCTAATTTTTGCAATTATTTTTATTATTTACATCACATTTTATTTTACAAATTTTATCAAGGAAAATAAAATATTCTGAGATTAAAATAAAAATATGTGAACGATATTTATAAGATAAGTAGCAATGAATATATACAATTAATAAGGATCATATCTCTCCCTAATTTATTCCTTGTTGATTGGGACATACCTTCTCTCAGTGTTCGGGTCAGTCTGCATTTATTGCACAAATAAATCCGTATTTTATTTCCTTTCTTTTTCTTATCTTCTTTATTCTTTATTTTAGTTAAAAAGAATGTTAAATGTAATATATTAACAAAATCATGTACAATGCTAATTTATTAGATTTGACATATATTTACAGGTATTTTACATAGGAAAATTGGCTAAAATAAATAATAAAGGATGTGAATCATGGTTTCATCAAGGAGATATGAGTCTGGGAAGCTTGGGTTTTGGCTTTTTATTCTGAGTATATAAGGTACACTTTGTATTAATTTTGTGTAAACTAAATTTTGTATTTTTCTGTACATTTTTATCTACAATGTTTATGTACAAGTTTATAAATTTGAGGTATAAATAATAAAGAATAAATTAGGTCCCAAATAAGGCTTATCGATAAATAAATAAATGAGATTTGTATTGTGTTATTAGCCCTTATCTCCCTCTATTTTATTCCTTATCAACCAAATCCATTCTTGACTTGGTCTCGGGGTTTAGGGACATAACCTTTGGCATTTTATTCTTTTTCTTTTCTTTTCTTTATTCTATAGTTTTGGTATTAAAAACTATATTTTTTAGACAATAAGTGGAACAAATAATGAATGTTAATTTGTACCGAATAATGTTATATACATGAATCAGCTAGGATTTTTAAGGTCAAAAATATAGAATAAAGGTGATGAAATGGAGATTCATCACCCCCTCTATAGTCATCTTTGATAGTCCCTAAACATATGTAATGAGTGCAAAAAATGAAAATGAAGAAAGAAAAAGAAATAACTTGGAATAATTATTGACTTTTAAAATCTTCTTAATAAAGTCCAAGTTCGGAGCTCAGAGATGGCCTTTTTGATTAATGGTGTGTCAGAACTACATAGAAGTTGGGTAGTGTGACATAACAACCCTTAGATTCCATACTCCTATCTTTCAGTCCAATTTACAGCCAGGTCAGGACCATCCTCTCAGTCGCATACTCTTGCTACCTTGAAACGATAGAACCATGTGTGTGAATTTGTTTAGCTCTTCCCAGACAAAATCGTTGAACCATCAAGGCGTCCCCTCTTCTGGTAACATGTCCTCATGGAGACAGATTCCCTTCTAATGTCAGATGATCCTAGTCTTTACAACTGAATGGGGGAGAAGTTAGAAGAATGGGAAAAGATGTGGGAATGGACCAGTGTATCTTCATTCCCTTGTGAAGTCAGATAGTGTAACTAATTCATCACCAAAAGCAAGCTTTTTCTGAAGCTCAAATTCTTGTGGAGTTTTTAGTATAGGCCCTTTTGGATATTTTATTTGACTTTGTACAACTTCTGCATTCATGTTTATGCCCAGGTGGATATAGCATCTATTTGTTCCACTAATTTTTTGAGGTCTTAGAAGAAGTTGCGACGGTAGACCATTCCTTATCCGAAGCATTATCTCAATCCATCTCCAATCATTAGATGTCATTGTTACAGAAAGAAGTGGGTTAGAGTACCAATGTTGGCAATACTTAAGAATGGTTCCTGAGCCAATCTTGACAAAGCAACCTTGCATCGTCCCGACTTATACTCCAAGATTTTTCAACAGTCCATCTGGGTTGAACTAAGTTCTAAGTGCGAGGATTCCCGTCAAGTCACTATCTCAAGAATCTTACGGATGATATGAAGCATTCTAATTAAGCACATTCAATTGACTCATGAACATTGTCTTATGTAACCTAAATAATTAAGTCAAGGTGACCTAAAAAATCTCAACTTATAGTCCTCAATGGGTAACTCCGAAATTAAGTGTATTAAGGTCTATTCCAAGCTCCAATCTTCATATTATATTAGGAATTGTTCCGTTATCTAGGTTATTCCAAAAAGTGCAAATGTTATGTACAATGCAAAAATATTTTTGTTAAGTTGTTTTCTAATTTTGAACTTTTCTTGGATTTTTGAAGAAGTTTTGTAAGTTTTTATGCATATTTTGAAAAATATTTTTGCAAATGCTTTTCAGATTTTTGGATTTTGCAAAGTTTTAGAGATTTTTAAAAAACAAAAGGTTTGTGGAAAAAAGGAGTATGTGTAGATATTTACACTGGCATGCCTCTTTATATTTACAAGGTCGGGACGTAGGAATTTACAAGGTGTGTATGCACAAACTGTGTAAAGAATCTTTATTTATTCGAGTTATGAACATAACTCTCGAAATATATTGAAAAGACTTTTGCAAACAATTTGAAAACTTTATTTTGCAAACTAATTTGACAAATAATTTGTACAAAATTTCTACAAAATTTGAAAATCATTTTGCAAATAGTTTTCAAATGGTATATATACAATTTTAAACTATTTTTTGCAACTATTTTCCAAAGATTTGCAAATATATCTTCAAAATGTTTTTTTTCAAACAAGGAAAGACATTTTTACAAATAAAATATTTTTACAAAGGTAGAAAACATTTCACAAAACATTTTTCAAATAGTTTAGAATAGATTTTTCAAAGTACTTTTGTTAAAGGAAGAATTTAGGGAACGATGTTACAAAAGATATGTCAAAGGAAGAATTAAAATTTAATGAAAATTTTAATATGGACTACTCATTGGTTCAATGTTATATTTTGGGGTCTTTGTCTAATGTGCTTCGGAAGCAACATATGGACATTAAGAATGCCCATGATATAATGATGAATATAAAAGAGATGTTCGGTGATATGAAATACGTAGAGCGCAGTTGGAAGCATTAGTTCTGAAGTGTTTGGCCTGCTATGTGAAGAAGAAGAGTCACTGTGTTGACTCATCCTCTCAAGCTTCCATACATCTGACATCCAGTGAAACGAATGTCTATCATCATTGCAAAAGGTCAGGGAATTTGATAAGATATTGTCCATATTATCAGCAAACATTTGAGAACGGTATATACAATGTTCTAGCATGTATAAAGTCTATTTTCATCATTAAAATCAATTTTCTCGTAGGACGAGAAGATAGTTGGGTAATAGATTTTAGTGCTTCTATTCATGTATGTAATGTCTTGCATCTGTTTCAAGAAACGAGAAATCGTGAGGATGGAGTGATAGTCATCCAGATAGGATCCGATGCAATTATTGTAGTAATTGTCGTTAGAACTTACAGACTGTCTTTGCCTAGTAGGAGAGTATTTTTACTTAGAGAGTGTCTCTATGTACTAGTAGTTAGAAGGAATTTATTAATTGTATCTAATTTAGTAAATGGATATGACATCTAATTTTGTAAAGAAGTAATCATAAGTCGTTAAGATGAACATATTTGATGAATATGTGATTCATCACTCTAAAAGTTGAAAATAGAGCTTTGTTCCCGGGTAATTAGATTCATGTCATCACTTATATTGCATAATTAGCATTCATGCATGTATAAATAATATCTGCATTTTAGCATTCATATTTTCATTAAATAAGGAGCCAAAAATCACTTGTACATAATCACCTATAAATACCATATTTGTATCTTATTTATGCTAACTCCAAATCCAATAAAATCAATCTATAATGTATATATTACAAACACTAATAAAGAAAAATATCAAAAAAATACTAACTTGTAAAATTGTCCAATAAAACCAAAATCCAAGTTTGAAACCTTGAACCTTAAAATGCACATATCTCTCTCATATAGTGTCTGAATTAAGTCTAATCACTTTTAAAGTAATATACATTCAAAGACCTTTAAAACAAGACCAATTTCATTAAAATCAGACATCGTATGTGAAGCTTGGGTTTTGGGCCCCTATTGTATATTGTACATATTGAAATTTTGTCCTTGTATTTTATCCATTTATTTTCTTAATTATTAAAAATCCAAAAGAAAGAGATTAAGTTGTAAATATTTCTTTCATATTTTTTCTAACTATATTTTGATTTTTATCAAATTAAAAATGACAAAAAATTGCAAAAGTTGAAAATGCGGTATTTTATACTTATAAGATACCACCCAAAAATACACTTTGTACATATGGCTTCTTTTGATTTTCGATCCTTCACGGATGTTGTATATCTCATCGGGACGAGCAACTTTCTTGTTGATCACTTTTTATTTGAACCCTTTTGTTATTTCTTTTTTATTTTCTATACATTTCATTTTTTATTTTTCCAAGTACGACACGTGGCGGCTCCTGGAGCCGCCACAAGTCACCCTCTTTTTTATTACTTATTAATTTCATATTTTATTTTATTATTTTATTATTTTATTTTATTTATTATTTTATTTTTTATTTTAATTAATTATTTATTTATTTATTTTCTTTTATTTATTTTCTCTTCTTTATTTTTAGTAGCCTACTTATTTTATTTATTTTATTTATTTATTTATTTATTTTCCTCTTTTACTTCTTCTCCCTTTACTTGTCCTCTACTCCAAGTCAGCACTCCTCCACCTCCTCCACATTCTCCACATCTTTTCTAACTTCCCTCTCCTTCTTTTTATTCCCATCTCCTCCTTCATTCATCTTCATCCGCCATTCTACGAGTGAGAAGAGCTCTAGCCCTGCCAAGGCTCTGAGGTGATAGCTCATCCAAGTGTGTTGAGCGACGACGAGTCCATGCGAGATCCGCAAGCCTCGTTCGCATAGCATCCCTCCACAAAGGGATTGCCTAGCTTCTCAGCTTTTCGCCATGCTGATCGAGGCCACGACAGAGGTCGCATACCAAAGTTCCTCTAAATTGCGGCGAATCACATGTAAATAGTCCTCCTTTTCCTTGTCATTTTATTTTAATCTGATAACTTTTTTTCCTTGTTGATTCATATCACAATCACCATCATCATTTTATCCTATACCATTGTCACAAATCGCACACACACCACATCTTCATTCCTACATTTTATTCCTATTTTAAAAAAAATATTACAAAAAAAGGGAAACATGAGAAGCAGTTGTCGTCGCCCCTCCTGCCTCCACGCCATCGTCTGCGCGCCAGTGGCCTGCCGCCCCCCCCCCCCCCTCGCCGCTAGTGTCACCCCTCTAGGCCCTCCCCCCTCCAGCCGTGATGCTTCCCCGCCAGTAAAGCCGCCACTCTCCACTCGGTGCGCCTCGTCCCCGTCGTTACACGCACCCTACGGCGTAGCGCCGTTGGCCGCGACCCACCATCGCTAGCCCCTCACCGTCTGTGCACCGCCGTCCCAGCGCCGCGCTCCGCCTCCAGCCTCGAACGCGGCCTGGCGCGCGCCGCTGCCTTCTTCATGTGCCCTAGTGGGTTCCATTATCGGAACCCATGGTGGTAGAAGGTCCTTTTTTGGAAAATTGCATTTTTAGTCCGTCATTTTTCTTTAATTGCAAAAGGGCCTTGCTACACATTTATTTGTTAAATATTTAATTTCTGTATTGCAAAGACAACCCTATGTTTACGCAATAATTTGGACATTCATGTGACATCAATTTTTTAATAAAAAATTGCATTTTGTTGAGAAATTAATTCTTTATCTCTTGGATATTTAATTAGATTTTTGTGAGCATTGTGTAATTAACTAAAATTATTTTGGTGAAAATAAAGATCTTTCACCCATTTCTTGATATGCAATTCATAGTTAATTCAATATAGCTCCAAAAATTGTGAAAATATGATGCACATAAATGTGCTTTAATTACTAATCAAATTTCATCTAAATTGGAGTTGACTTTTGCATAAATTAAATTCTTGAGTGATTTTTGTAATTTAATTTTTATTTAAATCCAAGAACATCATTTTTACGTAATTTCAAGTCTCTGTGTTCCTTGTTAAAATATCTTTGTGAGATACAATTTCTACTAGATAATTTAATTTCATGGATTTAATAAAAATTAAATACTCATAGTCACTTTGTTTCGATTAAAAAATAAAAAAATCATAAATTGTCAGAAAATTCCAAAAACAATAGTATGGCTTTATCACATAATATTTCACTTCCTGTAAACTTGTCATAATTTTTGCATATGGTTTGCATGAAAAATTGCATAAAAACCCAAAAAAGTTTACATTTTTTATTATTACATTTTAACCTCAAAAATTCCAAAAATATTACATTTTGCAATCATCGTTGGATTAGGTTTATAGGAAAAATACATTTTGGCTGAATTTGGATTAATTTAATATTAAAATTAATTGGTCAAGTGGCTTTTTTCTTAATAACTAATTCATCTGCATTTGGACATTGGCATTCTTATCGCATAAAAAAATATCAAAAAAATCTCCCTTTGAAAACCATAATCTAATTCATCTAAGTCGATCTGAAGTTGTTCCTTTACCTCCTTGAGTCGACCGTGGGGCTTGCCCATGTTAAAAAAGCATCAAACCGCACATTAAATAATTCGACGATTCATCAATTCGTGCGGTTATTTTTTGATCGATCTTGATTTCTCGACTACAACATACATTTAATGAAAAAGGGCACATCAACGGATACATTAAATGGCACCGTTGCCGGGGAGGCAAATGACTTAGGATCATTTTAGAAAATTAGGTTTTGGTTTTCCATCCCCAGGTAGTCTAATTCCCGATTTTTCTTGTGAATATTTCTCTGTTCATTTATTTTTTAATTTTGTGTTGGTCTCTCTGACCATTGTTTATTTTTGTGTGAGGAACACGAGGCATCGAAGGTGATTCGCCAAGCGAGCCGAAGAACCAGCATCGATTTGAACTGGGTTGTTTTGAGAGAATTTGTATAAAAAGTGTCTACATTTACAGCGGTTTCTGTTCGGGTTCTTGTGCGTGTAATTGAATAATAAAAAGAACCTCTGTGTTGTTTGGTTGATTGACGTAGGATAGGAACTGCACTCGTGGCACTTGGAGCTTTCTTACAACTGTTTGTGCTCGTAATATCAAGGATCACACTTCACATATAAAATACGCACTTAGATGACATAACATAGCCAAATTTAACTTGTTCTTCACTGACTAATAGAACTGCTTGTACAGGAGCGGCTTTCATCGCTTGCATTCATTTAGTGTAAAATTTCAATTCAGTATTGCATCTTTCATTGTAGAGAGCAGGAGGTACTGTAAGTCGTCTTACTCAAGCATTCATAATCATTTTCTCGACCGCACTAACTTTTTCTGATTCTCTCTCTCGATTTTTCTAACCTATGATAAAGGAATTGGGACTGGACGGTAGACATGATTGCTTGTGTGGATTACTTATAGGGACAACTACTCTCTAAAATCGGGACTGTTAATTGAATTGGACCAAAGAAAATTGACTAAAATTAACCCTTATTTACGGGAGAGCAACCCCGACCTTGATTTCAGGATGAGTGAGGCTACAGAGTGTGTGTGCACACCCTAAGATAAAGCCAAAATCCCCGCCTTCCATATCATGTACCCCGATCCTCGCAAATATCACAGGCTGAACTATTTGAGGTTCGACTGACCAGCACCAAGCAGCGTTCGCCTTCTTTGGCAGGTAGATAGGGGAAAAATAGCGGTGCACCGTGACAAGTTACTAGTAACCCACTAGGGTGAAGTTATAAGCCTTGTCATCCTCCGCCTACTTCGATAGGTAGATAGGGGTAGGTCCTTGAACTTATTAGCTGGTGATAGGAGCGAAGAGAGGAAGGGCATCGATATCTTAGGCGACAGGTTAAACAGGGGAGACGCATCCGACTTTGAGCCGACTTCCCTTTAGGTCACGTAATCCATACTATTTACTTGAAAATTACACTTAAAATCAACCAGATTATTCAGACCGAGCTTTTGGTTCTTCACCATGTTGAGTGTGAACTCAGGGTTTGCTCTTTTGGTTGTCTGTGTGTCTGTCCGTTTGTGTTATCCTGTGTATTTGCATGTTTTCTACCTCAATCTACTTGCATTCATCATTTCCTCTTCAATATGTTGGGATATTGGTCCCCATAACCTGAGACCTCTGGTTATTCCTCCTCGACCATATACCGTTCATCTTCGCCTTCTCCTTCTTCCATGTATCCTCTGCCATCCACGGGAGACCCTTGCCCTTGGTCAGTTCCACCTCGACCCAATCATGAAGTTAGACCTTCGACTGACTTTCCCATTTCTTCGCATTTCTCACCTACTCCATATTCTAACACTCCAGATCGACTTCTCTCTTGGGCTGACTGTCCTTATTCTCGAGAGCTTGCTGGAATCAATGAACCATACGAAGAACAAGCCACTGCTGAGACAGATGAATGGCAGAACAACCTGGTCGATCGAACAACCTGAATGCAGAGTCCCGCACATCATGATTTACCTGACTTGATTGACTTCAGTGATCAAGCTTACATTGACCAGACCTCATACCAGCCATTTAGAGAGCCTACACATTCACAGGATTGGACTCATGAGCTAGTCTTACCAGTCCCCCGTTCGTTGACTCCATTATATGAGGCTCCGACCAATGTATTCCATTCAAATGTTCCATACTCAACCCAGCATTACATGCCAGATTCTAGATATGTTGAGTATGAGACCCCAATATCTCAACACTATCCTCCAATTGATCAGAACTCACCCATGATTTGTCATGACAACAATTTGGAGGATGACATTTCCAGGCTTATTGAGAAAAATGTATCATTTGGTGACAAGTTGAGAGTTCTCATGGAAATATTGCACTCAATTTCTGCTAGCCTGGGTATGAAAGTGGAGAAGTAAGTAAGTAGATTTGATGTTGAAAATTGAGAGATCATTGGGGAACCCACACACTCTGTACAACTGGAGTCAATTCTACCTTCCTCTTCTACTAACCACTTGCCTTCCAATTTAAGTTTGATCATTCATCCACAAAAAACATCAAAAAAATTGAAAATCTCAAAAGACCATAAAAATAGAAAATGAAAATGACCTAAAAAAATTGGATCCTGCCATAAGGGAAGCACTCGATGAAGAACTGATTTTTAAGCTTCCCTTAATAAAGGCCATAGATCACTTTCCCGACCTCAAACGATTTGTGAGAAGTAAGTTAATGCCTAAGAGGTCGGGTAATAAGAGGACAAGGACTGAGAGATACATATTTTCTATGGCCACCTCCTTGCTGATGGGGAGAAAGACCAAGAGCCGCAGAGTGAAGCGGTTGCCTAGGGTTGAATGTGAAATCAAAGACACTACCTTTACCCATGCAAGAATCGATGATGACTCTCCAATAAATATCCTCCTGACCTCTGTCTTTGACAAGCTCAAACTCAGACCAATCAGGAAGTCAAAAGAGATCGTTCAGCTGGCTGATCGATCTATCAAACGGTTGAGAGGAAACATTTCAGTCATCATTACTTTCCAAGGTTCTCTACTCTAGGTAGACTTCACAGTCATTGATATTGATCACTGAGGAGAGTTTACCCAGTCTCCGATTATTTTCGGGAAGTTGTTCTTTGCCTTGGTTGAGGCGACTATAGATTGCGAGACTCGGGAAATCGATTTTACCGCATTGGGAGCGCTCGACCTCACCCATTCTTTGATACACTTTACTCAAAGGTGACCTGCATATCCGCAGACAGCCGTTACCACAAAGAGATAGATGAGACCTGTCTCTCTACTAAACCTGAGATATCGACTGTCCGGACGACCATTTGTTCAGAAACTTCTCACACCTCCACTCCACCAACTGCTTGCACCACAACCATGAAAACTTCTAAGGAGGATTCATGACCAGAAGCTATCATTGAGTCGAACACGACTTTTGCTGATTGCCCATTTTGATGATCCGACAATAGATCCCACTAATTTCAAGTCAATTGAGATCACTAGCACCTCCCCGAGACATGTGTTGACCCTTCAGGAATATTACAGTCTATATGGTGAGGCATCTGATGAGGAACCCATGGTCAGCACTAAACTACATCCCGGACCTTCAAAGAAAACAACCAAGACTAAATTGACCTCACACAAAAACACTGTTGCTCCCTCCTCTAGCCGGTTATCTAGTGAGTGGAAGTCGAGAAATGATCCCTCAAGGCGCATCACTCTCCACTCCCTCTCATTGATTCTGGTTTTAGAAAACCGACTAAGAAAGTTTCCTTCAACATACCGGAGAAGGAATTTTCGGAGGAATCCTCATCGGGTCCAGATGAGGTGATTTATATGAGTGAGGTAAGTTCGGTTGTTCTCAAGCCTTATTTGAACAAGCAACTGTGTGTCGAACCTCGTCGGACGATCCCTTCACCTCACTACTATTCATTTGAGGACGATTCCGATGGTGACTCATATTTATATTATCCACCTCCTCGCTCCCGCAAGAAGGTCCGTCACAAACCTTCTTAATCCTTGTATATCTCACCCCTCCTTATATATATTTTCTTTCCCTCCCTCCCCAGTGATTCGAATCACTCGCCCTAGCTCCATATCATTTCATTTTATAGATATACTTAGGATGACTAGATACTAAGTATAGGGGGAGAGTGACCCGAGTCTCTTCCTAATTATATGTACATTATCTAGATCTCATCGGTTCTCACACTTACTCATGTCTTATACTTACGCTGACCAGAGCCTAAGTATAAGGGGGATCGATGCCCATCATGTATATATACTCCTCTATTTCCCCTCTTAACCTCGACCGCCTCATTTTGATCTTCTTCTACACTTAGGCTGCCAGAGCCTAAGGATAGGGGGCGGATCAACTTCTATACATTTGTTATTTTAGCTCCCCTACGCTTAGCACGAGCTATGTCTTTTTCCTCGCTTCTCGTGCTCTGAGGACATAGCTCATGCTTAGTATAGGGAGGCGTGTATATATTACATAAATACTTTAGCCATATCTCGTACTTTCATGTATTTTCGTGTATTTTTGTATATATTATGCAATAACTACGGGTGGGTAAAAATTGATTTTTTTTAAATACATGTATACTAGTATGTATATTGTATAATATGTATAATACTTCTATAAAAAGTTGTAAAATTCATGTAAATAGTATTCTTGTAAGAATTGTTGTATAACATTTGTATAATTTGTATAAAAAATTCTTGTAAAATTTGTATATATGAAAAATACACAAAACAACAAAAAAATAAAAAATAAAGGCTTCTTATTTACTCTTGCGTATCATCCTTGCATTAAAAAAAATGTGTCTTGCATTTCGTTCATCTACATAACATGTCATCTGCATATCTAGCATATGCTAAGTGAAACGTTAGTGGGTTCTGAACCAAGTTATGAATATATGTTGAGGAGGGATTTGATTTGTCCTTAATCTATCTAATTTCTGAGGAACCTTATAGGAACTGGAGTTAAGATTTTTCAGGTCAAGTGACTTAATTCTTTGAGTCCGCAAGTCTATGTTCACATGTCATCTTGATTGGCCAAAGTAGAATATAGGCAGTGACCTAACTTGGACAAGCACCATGCAAGTAGCACTTCATTTATGAGGTGGTGAGGAGGTAGAATCCTTTAGCTTGGAGTAGCACACAGGTGGAAACATCCGTCCTCCTCTTGGGATCGTAGTGCATCTCAACCTAGTCCGGTGGTGTTGACGTCTAAGGACGGGATGTTGTGGATTGCAATAAATCTTCAAAAGAGGGATAGTCTACTGGCTTAAGAAGAAAAACTCCTGATGTACATGTTGCACCTTGTATATATGTCAAAAAAAAGGAAAAAGAAAGAAAGAAGGAGAACTCCAAAAAAAGTGGACAGACCTGATTGAAAATAAAATGCATGACGGAGTATGTATATTTGCAAGGCATATGCTTCAAAGCCTCATACCATAGAATCCAGCAGCTGGATGACTTGGCTATACTAGACAAGCATCCTTGGATAGGTAGCTACACTGGCTACCATCCATTCTTCTCTCTACCCCTCTCCTTGAGCTGGTTGCACTTGAAATTAGAAAGGAATACCCCGCTCCTCGAGGAAAGAGTTACTGGACTGGAGAATTAGAGTTACCTTGTTAGAGGAGGTTGTTTCTTTGTCATTTCTGATGTGGAGAGTTATATTTCACTTACATGGTACAAGCAAGATTCATAGTCATCAGAATTTGCGTATGAGGATTTGCTTTGACCTGACTGTTGAGGCGTCTTGAATAAAAGACTTATAGAACTAGAAGGTTGTTAGGTCTTAAATTCAGATCACAATAAGGTTCCGCCACATAATTAATCCAAAGGTCGAGTCAATCTCCATTTTCACCTTTTATTCATGACCTTGGTATGGAACCCAAAATCATTTCACTTTTTGCATTTCATTTTAGTTGCTCGGGGACGAGCAAGGTTTAAGTCTAGTGGGTTGATGATTATGTTATTCATCACTTTAAAATTTGAAAATAGAGCTTTTTTCCCGAGTAATTAGATGTATTTCATCACTTATATTGCATAATTAGCATTCATGCATGTATAAATAATAGCTTCATTTTAGCATTCATATTTGCATTAAATAAGGAGCAAAAAATCACTTGTACATAATTACCTGTAAATACCATATTTGTATCTATTTTACATTAACTCCAAACCCAATAAAATAAACTCTATAATGTATATATTACTAACATTAATAAAGAAAAATATCAAAAGAATACTAACTTGTAAAATTGTCCAATAAATCCCAAATTAAAGTTTGAAACTATGAACCTTAAAATGCACATATCTCTCTCATACACTGTTTGAGTTAGATCTACTCACTTTTAAAGTAATATACATTCATAAACCTTCAAAACAAGACTAATTTCATTAAAATCGGAGATTGTATGTGAAACTTGGGTTTTGGGCCCCTATTGTATATTGTACAAATTGACCTTTTTGCCCTCATAATTTATCCTTTTATTTTCTTAATTACTAAAAATCCAAAAAAATATTAAATTGTAAATATTTCTTTCATATTTTTTCTAACTTTATTTTGTTTTTTCTCGAATTAAAAATTACAAAAACATTGTAAAAGATAAAAATGTGGTATTTTATACCTATAAGATAACACCCAAAAATACACTTTATACATATGACTTCTTTTGATTTTCGATCCTTCACAAAAGTTGTAGATCTCATTGAGATAAGCAACTTTCATGTTGACCACTTTTTGCTTTGAACCATTTTGTTATTTTTTTTTTGATTTTCTATACATTTAATTTTTTTATTTTTACAAGTATGTCACGTGGCAGCTCCTGGAGCCGCCACGAGTCACCCTATTTTTTATTATGTATTAATTTCGTATTTTATATTATTATTTATTTTATTTTAAATAATTATTTATTTATTTATTTATTTATTTTCTCTTCTTTATTTTTAGTAGCCTACATATTTTATTTATTTTTTCCTCCTTTACTTATTCTCCCTTTACTTGTCCTCTACTCCAAGTCACCACTCCTCCACTTCCTCCACATTCTCCACATCTTTTCTAACTTCCCTCTCCTTATTTCTATTCCCATATCCTCCTTCATTCATCTTCATCCTCCATTCTACGAGTGAGAAGAGCTCCAACCACGCCAAGGCTCCGAGGTGACAACTTGTTTATAAGTGTTGAGCGACGACGAGTCCAGAAGAGATCCACGAGACTTGTTCGCGTAGCATCCCTCCACAAAGGGATTGCCTAGCTTCTCGGCTTTTTGCCAAGCTGATGGAGGCCACGACGGAGGTCACATACCATAGCTCCTTAAAATTGCGATGAATCACATGTAAGTAATACTCCATTTCCTTGTCATTTTATTTTTATCTGATGATTTTTTCCTTGTTGATTCATATCAAAATCACCATCTTCACTTTTTTCCTACACCATTATCACACATCACGCACACACCACAACTTCATTCCTACATTTTTTTCCTGTTTAAAAAAATACAATAAAATTATTAAAAAAACTAAAAAAGGGAAACAGGGAACGCAGCTGCTGCTGCCCCTCCTGCCTCCACGTCAGCCACCTGCCCACTAGAGGCCTGCCTCCTCCCCCTTCGCCACTGATGTAGCCCCTCCAGGCCCTCCCCCCTCCAGCCACGGCCTTCCCGGTCGTCACTCCTACGTACAGGCCACCATCCGCTGCTGCCTCATTCTACGTGCATCCGTGCGCGCCCAACACGCCGCCAACTCACTCCAATCGCCTGCCAGGTGCACCACCCTCCATTGCTCACGCTCCCCGCCGTCCTCGCTGCGGGAGTCACGGCCACCAACGCTGCCTCCCTCCTTCATCTGCCCGCCAGATCGCGTACATCCCAGCCATGCGCGGTGCTTCCCTGCCAGCCAAGCCACCTGCGACAAGCAGCGCAGTCCTCCACGCCGCCGTCCCGCTCGGTGCTACTCGTCCCTACCGTTCCACACGCCCTCCGCCGTAGCGCCGTTGGCTGCAACCTGTCATCGCTAGCCCCTCGATGTCCGTGCACCGCCATCCCAACGTCGCACTCCGCCTCCAACACAGCCTTGTGTGCACCGTCGCCTTCTTCGTGTGCCCTAGTGGGTTCCATTCTTGGAAGCTACGGTGGTAGAAGGTCCTTTTTTGGAAATTTGCATTTTTAGTCCGTCATTTTTCTTTAATTGCAAAAGAGCACCGCTGCACATTTCTCTGTTAAATATTTAATTTCTGTATTACAAAGACAACCCTATGTTTACGCATTAATTTGGACCTTCATGTGGCAACATTTTTTAATAGAAAATTGCTTTTTGTTGATAAATTAATTCTTTATCTCTTGGATATTTAAATATATTTTTGTGAGCATTGGGTAATTAACTGAAATTATTTTGGTGAAAATTAAGATATTTTACCCATTTCTTTAACTGTAATTCATATTTAATTCAGTATTGCTCCAAAAATTGTGAAACATTTAGAGATGATGCGCATAAATGTGCTTTAATTATTTTCCAAATTTTATTTAAATAGGACTTGACTTTTGCATAAAATAAATTCTAGAGTGATTTCTATAATTGATTTAATTAAATCAGGAACATCATTTTTACGTAATTTCATGTCTCTTGTGTTCCTTATTAAAATATCTTTTTTAGATAATTTTTCTACTAGATAATTTAATTTCGTGGATTTATTGAAAATTAAATACACACATTCACTCTATTTCCATTAAAAATTCATAAAAAATCATATATTGTCAGAAAATTTCAAAAAAATAGTATGGCTTCACTTCATCATATTTCACTTCTAGTAAATTTTTCATAATTTTTGCATATCGTTTGCATGAAAAATTGCATAAAAACCCCAAACAAGTTTGCATTTTTCATTATTGCATTTTAACCTCAAAAATTCAAAAAAATACATTTTGCAATTATCGTTGGATTAGGTTTATAGGAAAATACAATTTGGCTGAATTGGGATTAATTTCGTATTAAAATAAATTTGGTCAAGTGGCTTGTTTTCTTAATAACCTAATTCATCCGCATTTGTGCATTGGCAT
Organism: Ottelia alismoides; assembly: GCA_037367405.1. Taxonomy (NCBI): domain Eukaryota; kingdom Viridiplantae; phylum Streptophyta; class Magnoliopsida; order Alismatales; family Hydrocharitaceae; genus Ottelia; species Ottelia alismoides. The sequence continues at coordinate 485,748 of JAZKJV010009676.1, read as the reverse complement.
TCTTATTGCATAAAAAATTACCAAAACAATATCGCTTGGAAAACTATAGTCTAATTCATCTAAGCCGATCCGAAGTTGTTCCTTTGCCTCCTTGAGTCGACCCTAGGGCTTGCCCAGGTTTAAAAAACATCAAACTGCACATTAATTAATTCGATGATTCATCGATTCGTGTGGTTATTTTTTGGCCGATCCTGATTGCCTAACTACAACAAAAATGATATACATTTAATTAAAAAAGGCACCTCAGCGGATACGTCAATATTGGAGAAGATTTTATAACTTTTGGTGGACTCTCCATATTGTGCATTAATGAATGTGTCATGAATGTTATGACCATAGTAATAATAACCTCAAGTAATCCAGAGATGATAATCAATCTACAATGATTTGTCATCAAAGGTTAGGTCATTTATCTGTTTATAGGTTATATAGATTGCTAAAAGACATTTAGATTATTTTAAAGTTCAAAGGTTACCTATACGCAAACATTGTATTCGAGGTAAAATGACTAGAGCACACTTTCGAAACAAGGGAATTAGAAGTGAAGGTATACTTGACCTAATACATACCAATGTACATGGTTCCATCAGTGCAACATTTCAAAATGGATATCGATATTATGTGACATTTATTGATGATCATTAACGATATGGGTTTATCTTCCTATTACGTCACAAATTTGAAATCTTTGAAAAGTTCAAAGAGTTCATGGTTTTGGTTGAGAACAAAATCGATAGGAAGAGTAAACAGATTCAATCTAACCGAGGCGTCGAATACCTCTTAGATAAATTCAAGGAATACCTTAAAGAGAGATAAAAAAAACTTCACAACCCTAAGTCTCAGAAGGCATTTATTGATGATCATTCAAGGAATACCTGAGGTTCTTGAACCAGAAACGGGAGAGAAAAAAAGATGAAACACCCATATTTATTTGAATGAGTATGAGGGTGTTTATTCCACCTAAAAGGTATGGATTTCATTGGTCAGTTGAGACTTACAATGATCTGACTACAAATAATGAAGTACTTGTATATCATGACATGGATAGATGGATGCTTGCCATAAAGTTTGAAATGGAGTCCAAGCACAATAACGGTGTATGGACCCTAGAGGATCCACCTGAAGTGGTAAAACCCATTGGTTTTAAATGGATCATCAAGAGAAAGAGGGAACCTAATGGGAAGATTGAGACCTTCATGGCACGGCTCATAGCCAAGTGCTACACATAGAGAGAAGGCATCGACTATGATGATACATTCTCTCATGTGTCCATGCTCAAGTCCATAATTACATAGCTACCTATAGTTGTACATCTTGACTGTGACATCTAGAAGATGGACATCAACACTAAATTCCTCCGTGGATTCCTTGACCAGGATATCTATATGGAGTAGCCCCATGGCTTAATAATTGAGGAAGGAAAAGTGTGCAAGCTGAAAAACTCCATCTATGCGCTCAACAAAGCATCTCGTAACTGTAACATCAGATTTGATGAAAACGTAAAGAGTTATGATTTCGTTCCAAATCCCAATAAGCCATGTGTGTACAAGAAGATTAGTGGGAGTGTCATTGTGTTCATCGTGCGTTAAGTAGATGACATCCTTATCATTAGAAATGATACAAGTTTTATGACAAGTGTTAATGTTGTACAAGCAAGCCGACGATGTGCCATTATGCAGTAAATGTTATTGCAATAAATTCCCTGATATGAAATAAGGAGTAACTAATTTGCATAATAGGTCCCTTAATACAGTTAGGGTTATGTACCATGGCCATCTTAATAATCATACATCTATTGATTCAAATGATGAATCATAAAGGTTGGTGCTTGGATGATATCTAAAGAGTTACATGGAGGACTCATCAAGCACTGTTAGGTGATTGTTAAGAGAGGATCTCCAGCTTGAGAGGAATATGGCAATTCTTCATTATAGGTTAATATCTAACCGACCACATGATGCAGGTTCTCTGCATAGGAGTAAAGATTTGGAGGTATTATATAAGTTAGGTCAAAGAGTTGGCTTAACGAGATCGAGATAACTAAGACCTATGTCGTATCTATCAGGAAGTAGGCACGCATCCTCTGACTGAAAACATATGTGTCACTATATCTTTGAGTATATACATTACGTAAACCGATAGGTTGATGATCTAATCAAGGTCTATACACCGATGAACGTGTGTGCATACAAGGGCATATGAGTAATACGATCTCTCAAAGGGGTCATATAGGTTCATTACCAAATCTGAAGAGATGAACTCACTCATGAGATAATGGGATCAAATTCAATGTATGGTCGTCTCCCTTTGTAATCTTGATTGAATTTTTAGGCTTGATATAGGCTTTTGGAAAATATATAAGCAATACCTAGGTATGATATATGCTTCTGGAAAGTATATGATTTATACCAACTGCCAAAACTAAATGAAAACCCTAAAGAAGATAGCCTAAATAAGATCTAAAACTTTAGGTTTATTCTAGTTCTTCCAATATGCAAAATATACTGGTAATAGGAATACTCGAGGGTGATATGATAATAAATGATGGTCCACGATGCTTCCATTCTCTGGGAGTGGTGAAACATGTTCAGATTTTAATGACTCCTCTCAGTAGAGAAGTAATCTAATATTGGTCCAAGCGTTTTACATTTATCTGAATGTGATTCAGATGAGAATAATAGATCTACAACCTTGATTTAATAATGCTTCTATGAGAGGTCCTTAAGATCTGGATTTGAGATGTGATCTCAATATCCAAGTCACTATATGTGGAATGTATAATTGTCCTATCCTTATCTCCTAGAAATCATGGAGCAACTGCATTATTCATAAAAGATTTCAAGAATATTTCTTCTGATGTGTTGTATATATGAGCAATTAGTAATTGATAACTAAATGGTATTTAATTATCACGAATAATGTGAATGTGATTCGTATTATTTTAATGCATGAGAATTACGATCTAAGATAATTAAATATGATTTAATTATCATGGATATTAATAATGTGGATAGTACTATCCATATTAACCATATATATTATAAATGTGATTTTAATAAATTAAATATAACTATTTTTAAATAGTATTTACAAATTAAATCTTGATGTGAATTAGATTCACATTGGATAATTGATTGAAAATACGATTTACATTTTATTTTGGGTGTGTAATTCACAAATTCCAATGAAATGATAGAATTTGACACAAAATAATTTGGATTGTTTTGAAATAATATACAAAAAATGATTTGTAAATAATGAAGGATTATATGACATATGAGATCTCATATAAAATGAAGAAGAATGCCCCCTTCCATATTGGGAGGGTGGACGACCACACTTGATTTAGGACTCGAGGTAGTCATCCCCCATCAATTGAAAGGAGGTTTGCCTCCTTCCTAAACATTCATGGTATATTAATTTGATTATATTAGTTTATATTTATTATGTATTAATTATATATTTAATATATTTTAATTAATTGTTTTATTTTTACAACAAAATCGTGCCTATTGAAAGAAACATAAATCAACTTGACCATTGGATTTGTGTTGTCAATGGACTATTAATCATGGACTCCTAAAATATTATAAAAGAAGAGGCAATCCCAGCTCTTCCTTTACACAATAGAATTCACAATATCTATCTATCTCATCATTATATAGACCACCTATCTCTAAAATGACCATCCACTTTTTAACCTAGAGAGGGTTGTCGTCATCGTCGCGCCGTCATGTTATCGCTTCGACCGCTTGTAGATCTTCATCATCCTCATTTCTTCTAGTACACAAATAAGAACTCGGATTTCATGTGACGAATATAGGAGATCCATCTCTTGGATCAACATCTTGGATTGCGAAAATGTTGCGTCTCATCAATGCGCTTGCAAGCGTCTCCTCCATCGGGTTGGACTTGAGACATGTGGTCTTTTGCTTTAGAGGCTTCTATGTCAACTTATCTTCAAAAGATATTCCTATATCTTTTATGTGGCGTATATGAAACGATTCGAGAATTGTTCTCGGATCATGTGGTTTCATCACTTAAAAAAATTAAATTCTGCTACCCTGAGTTACCAGTGTGACTAGTCGCTTTCTGATCATATATGATGCGATCTTCACACTTTCAAGATGCGCTTAAGATTTCTTACATAACCTTCAAGTGGTATCATAGCCTTGGTAAAGATCTTGGATATGATATGAAACCCTAGGTGGATAAGGAGTTGTAAATCAGATGCACGAGGAATCGTTGTTTTACATTGAATGCTAGTTTTGAATGGATTTTTTCAATGAAATAAAAACCTACTATTTGTGCAATGTTTGGGCATCTTTTTTTGCTTAATAAAATGTATTTATAAATTCTAAATACGTTTCGAAAATAGGAGTCTTTTATTGGTAGCAAAATTGCATGAATGAAATTCGAAAAGTTCCCGTCTCGATCTTATTTTTGCAAGTATTCGCGGATCAGTATGAAAAGTTTTTTCTTACTTTTTTTCCGTAATGAAACATGACATAAAACAATAATTATGTATAGAATCAGACTAGCAAACCACTTGAATTTATTTCGCACGAGTCTGACTACTTTTTCCGTAGATATTCCATATTTAGTGGAGATAGGTCGGGATCAATGAATCTCTTTTCTTAATGTGTTTATCATTCAGTGGAAATTATAGAAATTATGTACTTTCTTAAATTTTGATGCATATAATTATGTAATAATTAATTAATCATCATTTGCCACTGAATGTATGTTTCATAAAAGCCCTAATTTATCCTACAATAGTTGTAAAACAACTTTTTCAAGTAATGTCAAGAACATGTTTGCTTAATACGACTAGAAATTTAGGATACTTAAAATTGTTTTAAAGATGCATAATCTCTGAGTGATTACTATATATAGTATGATGCTGGTCATCAAAGTTGATCTCTAAAACCACATGTACGTTGGCATTATTTTGTAATGTTCTCAATCAGAATAGTGAAGGTGTCGAGTCCGGGTATGTTGGCTTGGTTTACTAATTAGCACCTTGCATGTCAAGGAATTTTTCCCTCCAAGCATAACTTGAGTGTACTGGCTAGATCTAATTTTGAGGAAAGAATAATATGAGTAAGTCAAGCGGTACTCTAATTAATAAAATACAAAATAATATGTACTTGTGAGATCTCATACTAATTGGTAATATAAAGTAAATTCTAATTGTTTGTTGGTTGATTGATTGAATTGATAATTGATTCAATATGATTAAATCAATTAGATTCAATTAAAATTAACACTCTATCATGAATACAGATGCTTGGAAGAATTGATTACGTAAATAGGATTCGCAATATATTACTCATATGCCCTTGTATGCATACCAACTTGTCGATGTATAGACCTTGATTAGGCCATCAACCGATTGGTCTGCCAAATATACAAAAATAGACATATTGCAATACATTCCCCTATTTATCTTTATTAATTTTCTAATTTAGTATAGTCCTCTAGTTGTTAGATTACTATCTATAATATATCCATCATAACTATTTATGATAGGTATATTCAAGTATTCATGTTTATTTCCAATATTCAGAAATAAACAATGAGTGTATTCTAATAGCTAAGTCATAGAGACATTCTCTAAGACTAAGGGCTCTTCTAATGAAAATATGAAATTTATCTATCCAATGGATATTGTTGCAACAATTGCATCAACAACCTTATGCATCACTATTAAACCTTAAGATCAAATGGTCTTGTCTTATAAAACCTATGCAACCATTTTTAATATTATTAGAAGAGTAAGATACAATTATTAAACTTAGGTCTTATTTACTAAGCAAGTAAATTTCAATGATTATATGTAGATGTATAACATTCTGATGCACTACCCGAGTCCTTTTCAAAAGTGTTTCACATAGTCTAGATATTCATACCATCAACACATCGACTTGTTGCAGTATTGGCATTCATCCAACTCTTTGGATGTCATATGTGTGGAAATTGCAGAAGTACAATCAACTCTTTTACTTTCCTTCTCACTTGGGTTAGACCCATGCTTCCACTATGGTTCCTTCATCTATAAACAATCATTGCTTAAGATAAAGGATCTCTTATGTTAAACTCGAAAGATTTCAATATATGAGTATTTCAACATTTATATATGCCTCATTTAATTCATACAATATGAATATTATGAAGCTTCATGAATGACTTGAGTATAGACAGTGAAATGATGACACTCATCGTATCTACATCCATCTTAACTCTTGAAGACTTTGGTTCAGGTAGGTGCTCAAACATTTTTCAGTACATCATTGTTATTTCGTTTTTCTCAGATTTTTAATTAAATGAATTATTCACAAGTAGACGCAACACAATCAATCATCAAAAAAATTATTTTTTTTATTCCGAAGCTAATAGTTACAGAAAATATAGCAAGAGAATTTTTGCTATTTAATTAACATGTATAACAACATGATCGAACTCAGGGAAGCGACAATTGTCGAGGGTTATTTAAATAATCGAAAAAAGCAATTAAAAGAAATAAGGAATCTCAAATGCTAACTATCTTGGTTTTTATGAAATTTTATCTTTTCATTTTTTTAAATTTTTTTATTTCTATTATTTTATTTTCTGATTTTCAAATTTATAATGATTTTAATTTTGCATTTTTTTTAAATTTTCAAAAACATAATTTTCAAAACAAATTTATATATAAAAGAAATGTAATTTTTTTATTTCTCAAATATGACAAAATTCTCAAAAATGTTCAAATAAAATATAATCGTATTTTAATAAAATATTTACTATCTTTGAAATTTTTCAGAAATTTTTATTTTTTTAGTATTTTTAAAATGAATAAAATAAGGGGAAAATGCAAACAATGAGCAAATATGAATATTTTTTAATTTCAAAATAATAAATAAATGCGAAAATAATGAAAATTGTTTTTCCTAAAAACTATATAAGTTTATCTACAATCGGAATTGAAATCACATTTTTTGGATTTTTCTACAATTTTATATGTTTTTTTTAATATTTTTTGTATTTAGCATTTTTTTGGGCTTTAGAAATTGTTACATATACAAAATTTGCATAGAAATTAAAAAACACCAAAATAAAACAAATCTGTTTTTTAGAATTTTTAACGTTATATTAAAATTTTTATGAATTTTCTAATTTCAAAAAGTTAAAAATGCAACGCTTTTATCTTTTATTAATATCAAATGATAATTAAATGCAATGAAAAAATTACCCTAGACAGAGCAACTAAGCAGGAGATAACACTATTTTTTCTGGAATTTATTAACCTCAAATCCTATTCATTTCAATGAAAAGAACATGCAATTTTAAAGTCTGGTAAACATGCACTTATTTACAAATAGTTTATTGTTGTTGCATAAAAACTAACATTAAATAAAAGTAGGAAGAATTTCGTAATTTACCCACAAAGTTCGTGCGACACACGTCCTTGAGATTGGCAGGGACTTTATTGCAATTGAAGAAACTTAGTGGGGCTTGAATGTAATTTAACCCAAAAAATAGGATTTTCCAATTTGAGTGCCTGTTCATTTCCTTTCAATGCCAAATGGGAAGGGGGTTGGCACCGCCCTCTTCTTCTCGTCTCCAAGCAAGGGGCAGCGGTCGGCGGTGCAGCTACAAGACGGTGGGTGGCTGTGGGTGGCATACGTCAGCGGCGATGAAGGGAAGCAGTCGATGGTGGGGACTAGATGGCAGCGTACGTGCATGCGGGTGGCATGGGTTTCGTGCGTGATGAATCTGCGATTCGTCATCTTTATTCATTTATTTTAGCTTAAAATCCCTTATAAAACACATGCATATAACGCTAACTCCATATTCTTACTAACTTGCATATGTGTAAATATTGTACATTTCTGACTAATTTTAACCTAAAATAAATAAATAAAGAAGAAAGGAAAAATAAAGAAAAGAAAATAAAAATAAATAAATAAAGAAAATAAAGTAAAAAAAAGCAAGACTGTATACATGTTGACCCAAACCCCGAGAGAAGTTCAAGACTTGACCTGATCGACCAGGAATAAAGTAGGGGGAGATAGGGTCCTTAACCAAAAAAATCCAAAAAAAAATCGTGTGTTCTCCTTTATTTTGTATATATCTGTATAAAACTAACACTAATTTATTTGTGCCTTAATTGACCTCAAATCAAATAACATTCAAAACCAAAGTTGTAAATAAAAATGTGTTCTAATTACTAAACTTGATTGCACAATTAAATCATGTACAAAATGAAAGTAGCCACACATGGAAAAAACACTAAGAACTAATTGAAAGACCAATTCCGGCTCCATATGAGCTCAAATTGAATCAATCTCAATTCCATTGGACTCGAAATTAAATTTTCTTTAAAACGGCTGTATTTTCATAATTTTTGGAGTTACGGTTAAAAGTCGGTTTTTTGGGGTGGTTTATGCAGTTTTCCCATGTATTTTGTGCATATTATATATATTGTAAATTAATCCCACTGATTTTTAAAAATAAAAATAAAAAAAATAAAATTCTTTAAAAACAAAAAAGGGGCTAATTCATCATTTAACCTTGTATAAAGTATCACATATGTATGTATTATATGTATATGGTTGCTATTTTTAATTAACCTTCATAAAAAAATAAAAAAAATAACATTTTTTAATTCAAATTAAATAAGTAACGAAAATTCAAAAAAATGGATAATTTTGTAATTAGTTTTATCTCTCTTTTATTTTCATTTTCAAATTTCATCTCCCTTCCACCAAAAAAATTCAAAAATTCATTTTAATTTTCATCTCCATTATCTCTTTATTTAAAAATTCAAATTTCATCTCTTCTATTTATATGGCTCCTTCTCCCTCATTCCAACTGGATCAATCTTTAAAGAGAGGAGCCCGATCTTCGAGAGTCTTCTTGTCGAGAAAAGGTGTCTAGCCTCCGAGCCGTCCGGTGACAGCGATTCGGCCTTCGTCGAGGCGATCACGATCCATTTTCCGCTCCTAAGGTGAGATCCAATTTTTTTCTTCGTATTTTTATCTTAGTTTAATCGTACTTTAGTTCATCGAATTTTTTTTCTCGTTGGCAATTTTTTCTCTAGATGTTAAAAAAAATCCATCTCGATTTGATCTGCCACTGACTCGATTTTTATCTCATCTTCTCGATCACTCCGCCTTCGATTTCTATCTCCCACGATCTCTCAATTCCGGCTGCGTATGGTGGTCGGAAATCGGATTCGAATCCCTCATCATTCGCTGAATCCCCATTCACTTTCTGATTTTGTAGATAAATAAAAAAAAATTCCTTTAGTTCTAACGTTTGTTTTGCAGGATAAGAAAAAATTAAAAAAATTCTCCATTCTATCTAACATTTGTTTTGCAGGGAAACATTACAAAAAAATCAAAAAAAAAATATTTCTTTATTCCTCTATTTCCTTATTTTCAGATTTACAAAAAAATAATAAAAAAAGTTTTTTTTATTTCCTGTTTACATTCCATAAGAAAACAAAAAAATAAAAAAATAAAAAATAAAAAAATCATCAACAGCATCAGGCGGACGGCCGCCGTCACCCCAGCCGCCCGCACTCGCCTACACCAAGGGCGACGGAGCCGCCACCCCCTCGCCGCTTCCCCTCCATCACTCGTCGCCGCAGTCTCCCCCAGAAGCTCCTGCACACGCCCTCACGCCGGGGCTGTACCACCTAAGTCGCCCGCGCCGCCCTGATCTCGAAGCCGACCTCCAAGGCTCCGCCCGCGCCGCCCCTCCTTGCGCCAACGTGCCACCTCGCACGTGAGCCGCTCTAGCGGCGTCGCCTTCAGCCGCAACCGCCGCCTTTGCCAGCGCCGCACCACGCGCCTCCGCAGCCCCTTCGACGCCGCACCGCCCTGCCCGCCAACCGCGACGTCCTCCGCCCTTGCGCGCCTGCACCACCTTGAAGAAGGAGGCGGCGGCCTGCTCCCATCGTGCCTTCTTTGATAAGAAACGAAGATCCAGAGAGAAACCCTAAGGGTTTAGTATTTTATTGGCAAAATTACACAAGTAGCCCTCGGAGTTCTCAAATCTACAAAGAGGCCCTGCCTGACTCGAGCACATGATATGCACATGGTATATTGGTAAATTTGCACTTTCTCCCCTGTTATTTATTTTTATTAGTTATTTGAGGCAAAACCATTGAACCTTAATATTTCAGTCCAGAACTTTTCCAGTATTTACATTTTAGTCCCCAAACTGCAGAACGATGATTTGCTTGTGCTTTTGAATGAAATAAATATTTTTATTCGCCCAAAAATTTTGCAAAAATTGTGCTATGCTCCCGATGTTCATATCTATCTAGCATAAATTTTTTGTTGCATTTAGATTTTATTTATTATTATTAAAAAATCAAAAACATGTCATTTTCCTTGCTTGAAATTCCAAAATTAATAAAAATTTGAAAATAGCTCCAATAATTCCAAAAAAAATTAGGGTAGTTTGATTTCATTGTCTTTTAGTTTCTGACCAATTTTGATGCATTAATTATTTATAAAATCCAAAAAAATTGAAAAATATCAAAAATCTTCTAAAAATCATAAAATATTCTACAAAAATCGAAAAATTGTGATTTCAGTCCCTATTTGTATTATTTATTTCTACTTTATCTTAAAAATAATTGTCAGGAGTTTTGGTCATTTAAAAGATTTTTAAATTGCAAATTACTCCAAGCTGTGCACATTTTATTGTTTTCTCACTGTTTGATTTTTAGAAAAACACAAAAACATCTGAAAAATCTACAGAAATTCTAAAAAACGATTTAAAACTATGAAAACTCAAAAATATTTTCTTTGGTTTTTTTTCTGAGCATTTTTGACTAATTAAAATAATTGCAAAAAGAGTTGGTGTGTGTAGTGTTGATCCTTTGAATCATTGCTTCGCGTCATTTTTGAAAATTAAAAAAATGCAAAATCAAAATCACTAAAAGTTTGAAAATCAGAAAATAAAAAAATAGAAATAAAAAATTAAAAAAATTAAAAATATTCAAAAAAATCACAAAAACCAAGGATAGTGTCCTTTGAGATTCTTATTTTCTTTTAATTGATTTTCGATTAATTGAATAACCCTCGGGAATTGTAGCCTCTCTGAGTTCGACATTGTCCGCTATACATGTTACTAAGTAGCAAAAATTAAAAAAAATAATCTTTTGTTGACGGGGTTTCGGGGATAAAAGTAACGACCTATTCATCAATTAATTTTCCATCCTCCACGAATTCCCGTTCAACAAAATGGCGTCGTTGCCGGGGAGGCACGGCGAGGGTAGTTAGGTTTCTCTTTTGACCTACTATTCTTGATTGTAAATATATGTTTACATTTTTGCCATTCATTCCATTGTTCATATCACTGCATTCATTTCATTTCATTTTTTTCTCATCTTTGATAATTGTATTTCTTACACATTTTCTTCTATTTTTCTTGCGAGGGCCTGCGGAGCGAAGGAGGCGATCTTAGGAGAGCCGAAGCACCCAAGCGACGTGGAGGCGGCTTGATTCTTCACCAAGCCGCAGAATAGTGTGAGAAGAAGAGAGTAAAAAAAGAGAAAAATTTTAAAAGAGAGAGAGAGAGAGAATTTCTTTTCCATTTGAACTTTGTATCAGGACATTCATTTGTTGCGGGGTCTGTTTCGCCAAGTGCCGGTGCACTTGGGGGACCTCACCGGTTTTGTTTTCATCGCCTTTATTTTTCTTTGTTTCCCGCGGATTTCGAAAGCCACATATTGATTGCTTTAATTAATTTGCTTGAGCCAGGTAATTAATTAGGTCCAAACACCCTAAACAAGAATTTCTGTGCCTATAGAGTAGATCGTAATTTGGACTTAGTCAAATTAACTTGTTCTTGCCCGTTAATAGAAGTTATCATCTAGGACGGTTCACTTGCATTTGCATATAGGTTAGTTTATTTTTTGTATTTAAATTCTGCACGGATCATTGCATGTAGAGTGATGACGACAAAGTACGCATCTCTAACCCCGGCATGCATCATTGTTATTAATCGCGCATTGGCATTTCCGATCTCGTTCCTTGTTTTCACACACATAAGTTAAAAAGGAAATTAGACACTCGGTAGGCGATTCTTTGAAAACATTTTAACCAAGTGATAACTGCCTAAAATTGGGACTGCTAAAGAAAACTCAACCCTAAAAAAAACACAAGGAAAATCATTGTTCTGGGGAGAGTAACCCCCTCATTGTATTCGTTTTAACTTGCTCGCGTACACACTAAGGATAGTGCCCAAATCCCATAATTCAGCCTAAGTGTTTGTACAACTTTGTGATTATCACCTAACTCTAAAACAGACAAGATTAAGAGACCGAACCTTCACGGTCTTCACATTGTGTTGAGTTGGTGAATTGGGGGTTTGTATTGTGTTTGATTGCTTGTGTGCATACCAGTTCCTTCTGTGCATTTGCGCCTTTTTCTCCATATCTTTTGGCTTGACCCTCGTGCTCTCTCATCTTTTGTTTCGAAGATGGCCGACTGAAGTTATTTTAATCCGATCTTCGCAGATACCTCGTACTCTCCAGACGATCCACCTTCATTTTTCCAGGAGGACTTTCCTCCTGATTTTTGTGCATATCCGCCTAACCCATTATTTCAGGAAGCGGAGGACTTTGATTTTCACCCACCCTCATTCAGCCCACCCGGTCCTGAGATTTTGGAGTCACCTTTCATGATTTCCACACTTGAGACACTGAACCAGATGGTGGAGCATATGAAGTCGATGATTAACAATCTCTTTAACATAAATACGAGCCAGAACGTTGCTCCATTATTTGAGGATATAGATTCACTTGAGGATAATCATGAGAGCTTGAAATCATCTAAAATACAAAAAAATGAGAAAATTTTGAAAATACAAAAAGATTTCGGGAGAGACGTTGATTCATTTTGTGAGGAGAGGACCCAAATGACCGATCATTTACCCACACAGCCATGTCCCAACCTTGACCCTGAGGATGCTACTGTACAGACTGCTCTTGGTAATCCTTGTGTAAATGCTGATTCTGACCTCCTCCCTTGTATGGATGAGGTCCAAAAATTCAAAAAAATACTGACTGAACCCGAAGTGGTAGCCACCCTTCATGAGATCATTAAAGCCCCACTTCAACAGGCCATGACAGATTTATCTACTCCTCAACACAAAAAGAGAAAGCGAAGGAGGATATTTGAGTGTCACATCTTGACCATGGCCACTGCCTACGCCATCTTTCACCGTCCATATTTTAAGAAAGGGAACACGGCCACACCTCTTGTGAGTTGCTCCATATCTGACTATTCTTGTGATAACACTCTCCTTGACGGTGGTTCATCAATCAATGTAATACCCTTCTCAATGGTACAGTCTCTTCATCTTGGGCCTCTCAGAAAACCAGGATGATAGTTCAATTTGCTGATGGATCTATCAAGAGGCCGAAGGGTATTCTAGAAAATGTTGTCATTTCTATTCAGGGCCTGAATTTTACTTCGGATTTTGTTGTAATGCCTATGGAGATCTCCGCCTCTGTGGAGCACCCTCCAATCATCCTGGGACGACATTTCCTTGCCTCTGCAGGAGCCATTATTGATTATGGTTCAGGAGAGATTCGCTTCCGTTCTGATGTAGGGAGCGATGTGTTGATCACTACACCCACTACCGACCAGATACCTGCATCCCATGAGAGCCCGTCTGTGTTAGCCAACCCCAAGGAAATTGACCTCGATGATAATACCAGAGATTTTTGTTATATGTTGGATGATAATGAAACCCAAGAATTCCTCTACAATGAGGAAGACTCGGAAAGCATAGACCTTGGAGTTCCCTCCTCTGGTATGTGGCGATGCATTGATGACATCCGCAGGATTTACGCGATAAACACCCTAGAGCGGAAGGCAGATTCTGAGACTAGGCAGGACGGACATGATTCAAATACTTCCACTGATGAGTCTGTTCCTATTCACCATGATTCAGATGAGACCAATCATGCCCAATTTGATTTGATTGCTTTTATATTAGAATTTGGGCCTTTTGATAGAGATGATGATCCAGTAGAGGCTCGCATGTCTGATATTGATCCTACTTTTTCGGAAAATGATTTCGAGCCATTTTACTTTGATGTTTGCGAGACTTCCCAGGCCATACATGACCATACTACTTCCAATAATCGGTCTAGGCCTGCACAATCTGAAACTGCTGAGGATATATTCTTGGTCGATTCTACTCAGTTCATATCTAATGATGATCCCAATATCGACCTACACCTTGTCAAATCCATACCTCAGTGGTCCCGCAAGAAGGTTTGTTTTCGACCTTCTTGACCTTTGTACATCCACTCCTCTTGTATATCCTTTCGTTTTACTCCGTCTTCTCCCGTTTTATCATTCACCTATTTTCCGTGTGTGTATATATGCTATACTTAGGATGTGCTTTATCTTAAGTATGGGGGGGTGAATGATTTGTGTTGTTCATATTCGTCTTGTTCATCACTCTTGTTGTTGCCTATACTTAGGGATACTCTACCCTAAGTATAGGGGGGTGATGTTGTTCATATCATGTCTTTTTATTTTTGAGTCTGTACATTCTCTTCATCGGTTTTCCCTTTTTGTACACTCCACTATACTTAGGATTACTTGATCCTAAGTATAGGGGGATCACCATCTTCTCTTCTTTATATCTTTTCTTTTCACTTTTCTATACTCAGCACGAGTTATGTCTTCCTTTTTTCGCTCTCTGATCACTATGAGGACATAGTTCAAGCTAAGTATGGGGGGGTGTCGTATATATTGTATATACTTTAGACATAACTCGTACTTTTAAATATGTTTATTTGGGGGGTTATGTGTATAGTTTGTAAAATCCACGTGCGTAAAAAAAACAAATAAACAAAACCAAAAAAAACAAGAACAAAACAAAAACACAAAAAAATATCAAAACACAAAAAAAAATCAACAAGACACAAAAAAAAGAGAGAGAAAAAACAACCTTGTATATACTTGTATATATTTTTACTAATCCTTTTTTCAAAAAAAAGCCATAAAAAGTTCAAAACTAGAAAATTGTTTAAAAAAATTATGTTCTTTTCACATGTGCATCATTCCATTTTAAAAAAAAACCCTTGCATTTTTCATATGTTGCATTTGCATGTGCATTTTTCAGGATAAGTATTGGCATTTAAACTATGTCTGGAATAAAATTGAAGAATGGAGCTTAGTTGGACCTTAATCCTCCTAATTCTTAGAGGAACTTCACAGAGAAATAGGATTTTAGAAGCTTCAGGTCTTTGACTTAATTCTTTGAGTTCCACATGACAATGTGCAGCGTTTGACTCTTAGTGTCTAACCTGGTCTCTTCATTCTGGGTATAATTCTGGAATAGGGAATCAATTTGTACTCTCGCACTATGCACTTAGCTCAACTCAGACGGGATGTTGGAAGACTGTGTGAGTTTCTTTTCTGGTAGCGTGTAAATCTAAAGACCGGAGTACGGGTTGAAATAAAGCTTCGAAAAAGGGATGGACGGCTGGGCACAACTTTTTCTAAGACCCCAAAAAATGTACGGAAATAAAAGATTCTATATCCGTAGGGGCACAACAAGATCCAAGCAGAACCACCAAAAATCCAAATACAAAGAAGCCACTACCAAATAAATATCTGACCAAAAAGGTCCAAGCTTCAAGAAACCTGCAAATCTTGGTGGAGACTCGGCTACACTGGCCAGCTCCACAAGGAGAGGTGACTACACTGGCCACCCTCCAGTTCTTTTCTCCTTCTTCTATCATTCTCCCCTAATTCGATTGTGAACACAGCGCGACAGACCTTAGAAGGAAATACCTGACTCCGCGAGGACGAATTATTGGAGAGGAGATTTGCATGGTAGTCCGGCATTATGGATGGGAAGAGCTAAAACCTTTCACACACATGAGTCGATTGTTCAATGTTCATAGGGTGTGCTTTGGGAAGAGGATTGATCTAAGATGACTTCTGAGCCGAAACTGTGACAATGATGTGTAGAACTTGAAGGCTGTCGATTTTAAAATTCTAAGTCTCATCGAAGTTCCGACACACTAATAATCCAAAGGTCCGACAGAGCTCCAAACTACAATTTTATGAAGATAAGTTTAATACTCAATGTTGTCCTACTTTCTTCATTTTTCCTTTCTTTTTCTTTTTCTTTTTCTTTTCACTTATTCTTTCAAATAAGTGTTTGCTAAGGGACTAGCAAAGGTAAAGCATAGGGGGATGATGAATCTGCGATTCGTCATCTTTATTCATTTATTTTAGCTTAAAATCCCTTATAAAACACCTGCATATAACGCTAACTCCATATTCTTACTAACTTGCATATGTGTAAATATTGTACATTTCTGACTAATTTTAACCTAAAATAAATAAATAAAGAAGAAAGGAAAAATAAATAAAAGAAAATAAAAATAAATAAATAAAGAAAATAAAGTAAAAAAAAGGAAGACTGTATACAGGCTGACCCAAACCCCGAGAGAAGGTCAAGACTTGACCTGATCGACCAGGAATAAAGTAGGGGGAGATAGGGTCCTTAACCAAAAAAATCCAAAAAATCGTGTGTTCTCCCTTATTTTGTATATATATGTATAAAACTGACACTAATTTATTTGTGCCTTAATTGACCTCAAATCAAATAACATTCAAAATTAAAGTTGTAAATAAAAATGTGTTCTAATTACTTAACTTGATTGCACAATTAAATCTTGTACAAAATAAAAGTAGCCACACTTGGAAAAAACACTAAGCACTAATTGAAAGACCAATTCCGGCTCCATATGAGCTCAAATTGAATCAATCTCAATTCCATTGGACTCGAAATTAGATTATCTTTAAAATGGATGTATTTTCATAATTTTTGGAGTTACGGTTGAAAAGTCAGTTTTCTGGGGTGGTTTGTGCAGTTTTCCCATGTATTTTGTGCATATTATATATATTGTAAATTAATCCCACTGATTTTTTAAAATAAAAATAAAAAAAATAAAATTCTTTAAAAACAAAAAAGGGGCTAATTCGTCATTTAACCTTGTATATAGTATCACATATGTATGTATTATATGTATATGGTTGCTATTTTTAATTAACCTTCATAAAAAAATAAAAAATAACATTTTTTAATCCAAATTAAATAAGTGACAAAAATTCACAAAAATTGGATAATTTTGTAATTAGTTTTATCTCTCTTTTTTTTTTCATTTTCAAATTTCATCTCCCTTCCACCAAAATAATTCAAAAATTCATTTTAATTTTCATCTCCATTATCTCTTTATTTAAAAATTCAAATCTCATCTCTTCTATTTTTATGGCTCCTCTCCCTCATTCCAACTGGATCAATCTTTTGAGAGAGGAGCCCGATCTCCGAGAGTTTTCTTGTCGAGAAAAGGTGTCTAGCCTCCGAGCCGTCCGGTGACAGCGATTCGGCCTTCGTCGAGGCGATCACGATCCATTTTCCGCTCCTAAGGTGAGATCCAATTTTTTTCTTCGTATTTTTATCTTAGTTTAATTGTACTTTAGTTCATCGAATTTTTTTCTCGTTGGCAATTTTTTCTCTAGATCTTAAAAAAAATCCATCTCGATTTGATATGCCACCGACTCGATTTTTATCTCATCTTCTCGATCACTCTGCCTTCGATTTCTATCTCCCACAATCTCTCAACTCCGGCCGCGTACGGTGGTCGGAAATCGGATTCGAATCCCTCATCATTCGCCGAATCCCCATTCATTTTCCAATTTTGTAGATAAATAAAAAAAATTCCTTTAGTTCTAACGTTTGTTTTGCAGGATAATAAAAAAAATTTTCTCCATTCTATCTAACATTTGTTTTGCAGGGAAACATTACAAAAAAATCAAAAAAAATATTTCTTTATTCCTCTATTTCCTTATTTTCGGATTTACAAAAAAAATAATAAAAAAAAGTTTTTTTTATTTCATGTTTACATTCCATAAGAAAACAAAAAAAATAAAAAAAATAAAAAAAATCATCAACAACATCAGGCGGACGGCCACCGTCACCCCAGCCGCCCGCACTCGCCTACACCAAGGGCGGCGGAGCCGCCACCCCCTCGCCGCTGCCCTCCATCACTCGCCGCCGCAGTCTCCCCCAGAAGCTCCTGCGCGCGCCCTCGCGCCGGGGCCGTACCACCTAAGTCGCCCGCGCCGCCCTGATCTCGAAGCCGACCTCCAAGGCGTGCCCGCAGCCACCTATGGCCCCGACCGCCTTCGCCTTCACCGCCGCACGCACGTGGCGTCGTGCGTGCCTCACAGATCCCCCTCTAGCAGATCCGCCTCAGGCCTCCCGCCTCCAAAGCTCCGCCCGCGCCGCCCCTCCTTGCGCCAACGCGCCTCCTCGCACGTGAGCCGCTCCAGCGGTGCCGCCTTCAGCCGCAACCGCTGCCTTTGGCAACGCCGCACCACGTGCCTCCGCAGCCCCTTCGACGCCACACCGCCCAGCCCGCCAACCGCGACGTCCTCCGCCCTTGCGCGCCTGCACCACCTTGAAGGAGGCGACGGCCTGCTCCCATCGTGCCTTCTTTGATAAGAAACGAAGATCTAGAGAGAAACCCTAAGGGTTTAGTATTTTATTGGCAAAATTACACAAGTAGCCCTCGGAGTTCTCAAATCTACAAAGAGGCCCTTGCCTGACTCAAGCACATGATATGCACATGGTATATTGGTAAATTTGCACTTTCTCCCCTGTGATTTATTTTCATTAGTTATTTGAGGCAAAACCATTGAGCCTTTATATTTCAGTCCAGAACTTTTCCAGTATTTACATTTTAGTCCCCAAACTGCAGAACGATGATTTGCTTGTGCTTTTGAATGAAATAAATTTTTTTATTCGCCCAAAAATTTTGCAAAAATTGTGCTATGCTCCCGATGTTCATATCCATCTAGTATAAAATTTTTGTTGCATTTTGATTTTATTTATTATTATTAAAAGATAAAAAACATGTCATTTTTCCTTGCTTGAAATTCCAAAATTCATAAAAATTTGAAAATAGCTCCAATAATTCCAAAAAAAATTAGGGTAGTTTGATTTCATTGTCTTTTAATTTCTGACCAATTTTGACGCATTAATTATTTATAAAATTCAAAAAAATTGAAAAATATCAAAAATTTTCTAAAAATCATAAAATATTCTACAAAAATCGAAAAATGGTGATTTCAATCCCTATTTGTAGTTATTTATTTCTACTTTGACTTAAAAATAATTGCCAGGAGTTTTGGTCATTTAAAAGATTTTTAAATTGCAAATTACTCCATACTGTGC
This sequence comes from Ottelia alismoides, assembly GCA_037367405.1. Lineage (NCBI taxonomy): Eukaryota > Viridiplantae > Streptophyta > Magnoliopsida > Alismatales > Hydrocharitaceae > Ottelia > Ottelia alismoides. The sequence continues at coordinate 466,470 of JAZKJV010009676.1, read as the reverse complement.
ACATTTTATTGTTATCTAACTGTTTGATTTTTAGAAAAATACAAAAACATCCGAAAAATCTACAAAAATTCTAAAAAACATTTTAAAACTTTGAAAACTCAAAAATATTTTTCTTTGATTTTTTTCTGAGCATTTTTGACTAATTAAAAAATTTGCAAAAAGAGTTGGTGTGTGTAGTGTTGATCCTTTGAATCATTGCTTCGTGTCATTTTTGAAAATTAAAAAAAATGCAAAATCAAAATCACTAAAAAATTGAAAATCAGAAAATAAAAAAATTAGAAATAAAAAAATTATAAAAAAAAATATTCAAAAAAATCACAAAAACCAAGGATAGTGTCCTTTGAGATTCTTGTTTTCTTTTAATTGATTTTCGATTAATTGAATAACCCTCGGGAATTGTAGCCTCCCTGAGTTTGACCCTGTCCGCTATACAGGTTAATAAGTAGCAAAAATTAAAAAAATAATCTTTTGTTGATGCGGGTTTTGGGGGTAAAAGCAACGACCATTGACAATATTTTTACCATTAACTTTCCAACCCTAGAAAATCGTGCTCAACAGTGCGGCGGTGCCACAGGGTGATGATGAGCCACAGGTGGCTGCGATGGAGGAGCAGCAGACTACTGTTATGCCAACGAATGGTCCTAAGGTTGACGACGCGTCGATGGTAGATCAGTGGAGCAGCATGCAACAGCTTAGTCGTGAGGTGGCAGAGATAGCCTCATGATGCTGGTGGAAAATGGCGGTACATCGACTAACATTGGGTGTCGATGGCGCACGGGGAGCGGACGACGGCTTGCGACGGGTGGATCCTGCTGGGGCTGCAGCGACGAAGATGGCTGGCAGCTGCCTGTACCTCCTTTGCTCAGATGGCACCGCGCGGATGGTGCTCCAAGCGCTGGTGGAGATGGTGGCTGGCACTGTCGACGGAGGAGGGCAGGTGGTGCTGGTGGCTGGCACTGCCGCCCAACTTTTTATTTTATTTATTTGTTTTTAATACCTTTTTTCTAATAGTACTTGTTTTTGTTTTTTTGAAACATTAGCTACAACTTTTTTTGTGAAAACAGAAACTGTTTTTTTTATTTCATGTGAACCTGCAATAAAATAAAGATAAATCGACTCAGGCATGATGGCTCGGTCCAAAAATTATTGATAAAAATATGGATGGAGATACAGATCCGGCAAGGTGGACAGATGGATCCGGACCTCCGGCCACCGTGCGTGGTCATAGGTCTGTGGTTACGTGAGGTAGAACGTGAAGCGAGGATCGTGATGGATGATTAAGAATGATTATCTAAGATCTAGAATATAAAAAGTGTTGACCAAACTAAAAATGCAAAAAATAAACTAAGATTTACCTAGGTTGAGAACAAGAAAAAAAAAGGTGGATCTCACCGTGGGAGCAAAAAATGTCGTAATGGCCTCGAAGAAGGCAGACTTGCTGTCACCGGAAGACTCGGAGGCTAGGCACCTTTATACAACAAGAAGCTCTTGGAGATTAGGCCCTTCTTACCAAAGATTGATCAAATTGAAAGGAGAGAGGAGGAGCCATATTAGGAGTTGAATTTTATTTCAAACTTTTGAATTAATATAAAGATAAGGAAAATTGGAAATGGCATAAAGATAAGAAAGGAAGTTAGTGTTATAATTATTTACATAATTAGTTAATTAATTAATTTTCTTCACTTTATTAAATTAAATAATAAATGTTAGTTATTTATTTTTTTGTGAGGGTTATTTAAGGGAATCAAATATATACATATACTATATACATATGGTACATTATATACATAGTTAAATCAGGAAATTAGTTTATTTTTTTATTTTTATTTTAAATAATTATTATTTAAAAATAGTTACAATTATTTACAAATATAATATTTATCAAAATAATATATACGATAAATAAATGGTCAATTTGCACAAACCACCCTGAAAAGCCATCTTTCAAACCGTAACTCCAAAAATTATGAAACATAGCAATTTTAAAGATAATTTAATTTAGAATACAATGGAAGTTAGTTTGATTCAACTTGAGTTCACATGGAGCCAGAATTGATCTTCCAATTTTCGCTTTATGGCTTTTTTCCAGATGTTGTTACTTTTAATCTGTATATGATTTTATTTTGCAATTATTTTTATTATTTTGAAAACATTTTTATTTACTACTTTTGTTTTGAAAATAAATTAATTTGACGTCAATTTATGTACAAATAAAATAGTGTTAGTTTTATATAAATATACACAGAAAAGTATTTACAAAGCATTTTTTTGGATTTTCTGATTAAGGACCCTATCTTCCCCTGCATTATTCCTGGTTGATCTGGTCATGTCTTGACCATCTCTTGGGGTTTTGGTCAGCCAGTATCTATTACATATATATAGTCTTTTATTATTTTTATTTATTTATTTATTTATTTATTTATTTATTTTAGGTTAAAATATCAATATATGTACAATATTTACACAAATGCAAGTTAGTTAGGATTAGGATTTAGTATTATATACATGTGTTTTATAAGGGATTTTAAGCTAAAATTAATTAACAAAGATGATAAATAAAGAATTAGGATTAGTATTTGTACGGTGTAAGTGAAATATAGCTCCCCATCTCGAAAGTAGCAAAGAAACAACCTCTCTCAACAAGGTAACTTTAGTCCCCCAGCCTAGAAACTCTTACCAGGAGGAGCGGGGATATTCCCTTCTAAGTTCAAGTACAACCAGCTCAAAAGTAGGGGATAAGGAAAAGAATGGATGGTAACCAATGTAGCTACCTATCCATGGATGCATGACCAGTGTAGCTAAGTCATCCAACTGCAAGCTTACAAAAATTTGTCTTTGAAGCTCTTATTATTGTTTTTTATATACTTGTATATACACTCCGGCCTGAATTTTACTTTTCAATCATGCTTGTCCACTTTTGGAGATTATGCATTTTTTCTCTTTTTTTGAAAATATATGCAAGGTGCATCATGTACATAAGGAGTTTTTTATGTTGAGCTAGTAGACTATACCTCTTTTGAAGCATTATTCAACCCCATATGATATTGTCTTTAGACCTCAATGCAACCAGATCAGATTGAGATGCACTACACTCCCTAGAGGAAGATGAGAGGTTCCTCCTAGATGTACTACCCTCGTATGGTACTCCATGCCAAGAGATTCTGCCTCCTCACTACCTCCTCCATGAAGACATATGTGTATAGTGCTTGTCCAAGATAAGACACGGTCTGAAAGAATCATGCATGTGTTGTTAAATAATCTACTTAGACGAATCAAGATTACATGTGAACATAGTCTATGGACTTAAAGAATTAAGTCGCTGGGACCTGAGAAGTCTTAACTCTAGTTCTTATAAGGTTCCTCTGAAATTAAGTGGATTTAGGTCCAATTAAGCTCCATTCTTCAATTTTATTCTAGACTTAGTTTAAAAGTCAATATTATCGAGAAAAATGCATATGCAAATGCACGAAAATATGTACAATGCAAAATGCAAGCAATTTTTTTAATTTTGAACTTTTTATGGTTTTTTGAAAAAAAATGATGCACGTGTAAAAAGAGTTTTTTTTTGAAATTTCAATATATGAAACTTTTTATAGACTTTTGGTTTTGTAGTTTTTATGGATTTTTAAGGGAAAAAAGTTAGTAAAATATATATAACTATATACATGGATTATTTTTTAAAAAATATAAGAGAATTGTTTTTCATTTGTTTGGTTTTTTTTAAAAAAATTAGTAAAATATATACAAGTATATAAAAGGATTTTTTAATTTTTTTTGTTTTTTATTTTTTCTTTTTTCTTGTTTTTTTTGTTTTTGAAAGGTGACCCTATACACTCGTGGATTTACGAATTTATATACATATCCCAAAAATAATCATATTTAAAAGTACGAGTTATGTATAAAGTATGTATACAATATATACGACACCCCCCTATACTTAGCTTGAACTATGTCCTCATAGTGATCAGTGAGCGGTAAAGGAAGACATAACTCGTGCTAAGTACAGAAAAGTGAAAAGACTCATATGCTACAACGACTCAAAAAATATGAAATAAATAGAATTCGTTAACCCCGTACACTTAGGATCAAATAATCATATGTATAGAAGATGATATAACTGGGGAGAGCCGAGGGAGAGAATGTACGAACTCAACGGCTCGACTTGACCCCCTCTACTTAGGGTAGAGTAGCCTTACGTATAGAATATCAACAAGTTGGGTGATAATGAGAGATCAGACGAATAAAAACACAAAAGAGATGATATGAACAACACCACTCCCCATACACTTAGGGTAAAGTATCCTTAAGTATAAGCAACAACATGAGTGATGAACATGACAAATATGAACAACACTCGGCTCGTCCAACACCCCTATACTAAGAACAAAGTACGTCCTAAGTTATGCACACACGAAAATGGGGTGGATGAGCGATACGATAGATGTACGGATGTAAACGAAAGTGAATGTACAAGAGGAGTGGATGTACAAAGATCAAGAAGATTGAAAGGATACGTTCTTGCGAAATCGCTGAGGAATGGATCTGACAAGGTGTATGTCGATATTATGGTCAACATTAGACATAAATTAATCAGCATCGACCAGGAATGTATCCTCAGGAGTCTCGGAGTGTCTAGGCACGAACTGGTCAGTGGAAGTAGTGTGGTCATGTCTTGCTTGGGAAGTCTCGTAAATATCAAAGAAAAAGGCTCGAACTCGTTATCAGAAAAAGTACGATCAATTCCAACCTGGTGAGCCTCTGATAGAGCATCATCTTCATCAAAAGGCCTGAATTTCTTTATAAAAGCAATCAAATAAAATTTGGCCTTATCTAGTCTCAGGGTCTTCCTTCCGCTCCAGGGTGTCTATTGTGTAAATCCCGCAGATGTCATCAATGCATCTCCACATATCAGAAGGGGGAACTCCAAGGCCTATGCTTCGCGAGTCTTCCACCTTAAAGAGGAATTCTTGGGTCTCAGTATCATCCAATAAAAAACAAAAATCTCTGATATAATCATCATGGTCGAAGTCCTTGGGGTTGGCTAACACGGGCACGCTCTCCTGGTATGGAAGTCTTATGTCAGTAATGGGTGTAGTGATCAACATATCGCTCCCTACATGAGAACAAGAGCGGATCTCTCATGATCAATAATCAATAGCGACTCTCACATAGGTGAGTAAAGGATGTCATAAGATGATTGGAGTCGCTCCACGGGGGTGGAGGTCTCCATGGGCTATACGACAAACTCAGAAGTGAAGTTCAAGCCTTGAATAAGAATGACAGTGTTTTCTAGAATACCCTTTGGCCTCTTAATAGATCCATCAACAAATTTAACTATCATCATGGTTTCCTTGAGAGTCCCAAGATGAAAATACAATACCATAGAGAAGGGTATTATAATTATTGAAGCACCACCATCAAGGAGAGTGTTATCACAAGAAAAGTCATAGATGGAGCAACTCACAAGAGGTGTGGCATTGTTCCATTTCTTAGAATGTGGATGGTGAGATATGGCGTGGGAAATGGCCATGGTCAAGATGTGACACTCAGATCTGCTCCTCCACTTTCTTTTCTTGTGTTAAGGAGCATATAAATGGGTCATGGCCTGGTGAAGTGGGGCTTTAATGATCTCATGAATGGTGGCCACCACTTCTGGTTCAATCAATATTTTTTGGAATTTTTGGACCTCCTCCACACAAGGGAGGAGATCGAAATCAACATATACACAAGGATTGCTAAGAGAAGTCTGTAGAGTGGCATCCTCAGGGTCAAAGGTGGGACATGTGGTGAATAATTGTGTGGGAAAATGGTTTGGCATGGGTTCCCTCTCCTCAAAAAATGGATCAATAATGTGTCTCTCGAAATCTTTTTGGATTTTTAAAATTTTCCCATTTTTTGTATTTCGGGTGATTGCAGGCTCTCATGATTATCCTCAAGTGAATCCATATCGTCAAATAGTGGAGCAGCATTCTATCATGTTAAATAATTTGCTAATCCTCGAATTCATATTCTCCATCATCTGATTCAAGTTCTCAAGTGTGGACATCATGAAAGGTGACTCCAAAATACCAGGTTCAAGTGAGAGGAATGAGGGTGTGTGAAAATCAAAGTCCGATTCTTGATATAATGGGTTAGTCGAATATACACAAAAATCAAGAGGAAAGTTATCTTGGAAAAAGGGAGGTGGACCTGTCGGAGGGTGCGAGGGATCTGCGAAGGTCGGATTAAAATCACTCCAGTCCGGCATCTCCAAAACAAAAGTCTGGGATCAGGAGAACACGATATTCAGCTCAAGCTATGTAAAGAAATAAGGCACAAATGAACGGAAGGATCGAGTATGCACACAAGCAATACGAAGCAAAACACATCCCTCAATTCACCTACTCAACTCGGTGAAGACCATGAAAGCTCGGTCTCTTAATCTTCTATATTTTAGAGTTAGGTGAGAATCACAAAAATTGTGCAAAGACTCAGTTTGGTCTATGGGATTTGGGCACTAATCGTAGTGTGTACACGAGCAATTTAAAATGAATACAATGAGGGGATTACTCGCCCCAAGACAATGATTTTTCCTTACCTTTATTTTAGGGTCGAGTTTTCTTTAGCAGTCTCGAATTTTAGGCAGTTGTCACTTTGTTTGAATATTTTCAATAAATCTCCTACCGAATGTCCAATGTCCTTTTAGATTATGTGAGTGAAAACAAGTAAGGAGATCGGAAATGCCAATGCGTTATTAAACACAATGATGCTTGCAGGGGTTAGAGATGCGTACCTTGTCACCAACACTCTACATGCAAAATGATATGTGCATAGGTTAAATACAGAAAAAATAAACTGACCTATATGATGCAAGTGAACCGTCCTAACAATAGCTTCTATTAATGGGCAAGAACCAATTAAATTTGACTAAGTACAACTACGCTCTATTCTATAGGTACATAAATTCTTGGTTAGGGTTTTTGGACCTAATTAATTACCTGGCTCAAGAAAATTAATTAAAGCAATCAATAGGTAGCTCATGAAATCAATGTGATAGAAATAAAAAAGCGATGAAAAAAAACCAGGTGAGGTCCCCTAAGTGCACTGGCACTTGGTGAAACATACCCAACAATAAATGAATGTCCGTTTACAAAAGTTCAAATGCTAGAAATAAATAAAAGAAAGTCTATTTTTTAAATGCTTGGTATCCTTCAAATCTTCTTCTCCTCCTCTCGTTCTCTCCTACGACTCGATAAAGAATCAAGCTGCTTCCACTTCGCTTGGGTGCTTCGGCTCTCCTATGATCGCCTTCTTCGCTCAGCGGGCCCTTATAAGAAAAAGGAAAGAAAGAAAGTGCAAGAAGTACAATCATAAAATATGAGCAGGAAAAAAGAAATAAATACAGTGAATATGAAGAATGAAATAATGTTGAAAAATATAGACAAAAGAAATTACAATCGAGAATAGTAGGTCAAAAGAGGAACCTAACTACCCTCCCCATGCATCCCCAGCAATGACGCCATTTCGTTATTTCGCTTTTCTCGGGTTTTTAATTAAATGAGTTATTCACAAGTCGTCGCAACCCAGTCAAGCGTAAAAAAATTATTTTTTTTACATAAAATAAGGTAAGAGAATTTTTGCTATTTAATTAAATTATATGGCAATAGGAACGAATTCAGGGAGACTACAATTCTTAAGGGTTATTTAAATAATCTTAAAATATCAATTAAGAGAAAAAGGGAATCGCAAATGCTAACAAGCTTGGTTTTGTGAAATTTTTATATTTTTTTTTAAAATTTTTTATTTCTTTTTTTATTTGTAATTTCACAATTTTAATGATTTTAGTTTTACAATTTTTTTTCCAAAAACATAATTTTCAAAACAAATTTATAAAAAAGGAATGCATTTTTTATTTTTCAAATATGATAAAAATGCTAAAAAAAATTCCCAATAAAATATTTTTATGTTTTGATAAATTTTTAACTATTTTTGTAATTTTTCAGAAATTTTTGTAATTTTTAGGAATTTAAATGAATAAAATAGGAAAATTTCAAATAGTGATCAAACATGATTATTTTTCAATTTAAAAATACTGAATAAATGTGAAAATTATGAAAATTATATTTCCTAAAAACTAAAGAAATTTATCTATAGGCAGGAACTGAAATCAAATTTTTTGGATTTTTCTTCAATTTTATATGACATTTTAAGATTTTTAGTATTTTGCATTTTTTTGGGTTTTAAAAATAGTTAATGCACAAAATTTATGCAGGAATTAAAATACACCAAAAGAAAGCTAATCTAATTTTTTTAAATTTTTTACATGATATTCAAATTTTAATGATTTTTCTAATTTCAAATAGTAAAAAATGCAATGTTTTTTATTTTTTAATAATATCGAATGATAATTAAAAGTAATGAAAAAAATACTCTAGACAGAGCAACTAAACAAGAGATAACATTGGTTTTTCTAGAATTTGTTGACCACATATGCTATTTATTTCAATGAAAAGAACATGCAATTTTAAAGTCTAGAAATTAGGGGCTTATTTGCAAATAGGTCATTATTTTTGCATCTATAATAATAAGAAATACATGCAAGAAGAATTTTGCAATTTACCTACAAAGTTCGTGCGACGCACGTGCTTGAGACTTGTAGGGACTTTAATGCAATTAAAGGAACTTAGAGGGGCTTGAATGTAATTTAACCCAAAAAATTATTGTTTTCCAATTTGAGGACTTGTTCGTTGCTTTTTAACACCAAATTGTAAGAGGGCATGCGCCACCCTCTTTTTCTCGTCTAAAAGCTGGGGGTGACAGTCGGCGGTGCGGCTTCAAAGTGGTGCGTGGCGGTGGGTGGTGCACATCAACGGCGATGAAGGGACGAAGTCGATGGTGGTGACTGGATGGCGGTACACGCATGTGCAGGCAGCACGTGTTTTCCGTGATAGTGCATCAGGTTAATGACGAGCTGTAGGTGGCTACAATGGAGGAGTGGCGGACTATTTTTAGGATGGTGGATGATGATGCGGCTGACCACACGTCGGTGGCGTATCGGTGGAGCAACGCATGACAGCTTAGCCGTGAGGTGGCAGAGATGGCCTTGTGGTACTAGCAGAAGATGGCAGTGTGGCGGATGGCGGCAGGTACCGAGGGCGCACTAGGAGCGGGCGATGTCTTGCGACGGGCGGATCCTCTTGGGGTGTAGTGGCGGAGATGGCTGGTGGCCGGCAGCCCCTCCTCCACTCAGATGGCTCCGCACGGAAGGTGCTCCAGGTGTGGGGAACAGATCTGGATGGCGGTGGAGATGCTACGACCGTTGGAGGAGGGCGTAGTGGCACTACAGCCTAACTTTTTATTTTTTTTATTTAAATTTATTAGTAACTTCTTTTTACATCATATGTATTTTTTATTTTTAAACAATATCTTCATTTTTTTGGAAAAATAGAAACTTATTTTTTTTAATTCATGTGAACCTGCAATAAAATAAAGATAAATCGACTCGAGCACGACGGCTCGGTCAAAAATTATTGATAGAATAATGGATGGATAACGGATCTGACAAGGCGGACAGATGGATCCAGATGTCCGACCACCGTGCGTGGTCGGAGGTGTGTGGTTGCGTGAGGTAGAATGTGAAGTGAGGGGAGATTGAGAAAATTAAATGAAAAAATCAGAATCGATGGCAAGTCAGATTGTGATGGTTGATTAAAATGATTAACTAAGATCCAAAATAAAAAAAATGATGACAAAATTAAAAATGCAAAAATTAAACTAAGATTTACCTAGGTTAAGAGCAAAAAAAATGTGGATCTCATTGTCGGAGTAGAAAATGTCGTAATGGCCCCGACGAAGGCCCACTCGCTGTCACCAGAAGGCTCGGAGTCTATGCACCTTTCTACAACAAGAAGCTCTTGGAGATTAGTCTCCTCTCACCAAAGAATGATCAAAATGAAATGAGAGAGGAGGAGCCACATTAGTTGGGAAAATAATTGAATTTGAATTTCAAAAATTTGAATGGAGATAAAGATAAGGAAAATTGAAATGAGATAATGATAAGAAAGGAAGTTAGTATTAAAATTATTTGCATAATTTATTTATTTTCATGACTTTATTAAATTAAATAATAAATGTTAAGTATTTATTTTTTATGAGGGTTATTTAAGGGATTTAATTATATACATATACTATATACATATGGTACATTATATAAATAGTTAAATAAGAAAATTAGTTTATTTTTTGATTTAAATTATTCATATTCTTATTTCATTTTTATTTTAAATAATTAATATTAAAAAGTACTTACAATTATATACAAATACAATATGTATAAAAAATACGATAAATAAATGGTTAAATTGCACAAACCACCTGAAAAGCCATCTTTCAAACTATAACTCCAAAAACTATGAAATCACAACCACTTTAAAGATAATTTAATTTGTAATACAATGGAAGTTAGTTTTATTCAATTTGAGTTCGTATGGAGCCGGAATTGATCTTTCAATTTTCGCTTTATGGCTTTTTCCTGATGTGATTTTGCAATTATTTTTATTATTTAGAAAACATTTTTATTTACAATTTTTCTTTTGAAAATTATTTAAGTTGAGGTCAATTTATGTACAAATAAAGTAGTGTAAGTTTTATACAAATATACATAGACAAGTATTTACAAAGCATTTATTGGATAATCTGATTAAGGACTCTATCTCCCCCTATATTATTCCCGGTCGATCAGGTCAAATATTGTCCTTCTCTCGGAGTTCGGTTCCGCCTATATCTATTACATATATACAATCTTTTTTTTGTTTTCCTTATTTTTTCTTTATTTCTTTATATCTTTATTTTAGGTTTAAATAACAATATATGTACAATATTTACACAAAGATGCAAATTAGTAAGAATAAGGATTTAGCATTATAAACATGTGTTTTATAAGGGATTTAAATCTAAAATAAATGAATAAAGATGATGAAATGCAGATTCATCAATCATCTTTTATCGAGACACCATTCTGCATAATGTAGTGAATCAAGTCATTCATGATTAAATGTTGAGAGAACATATGTATGTCAAAACATCTACATAGGTTTTTTAAGGATTTATGATAATTACGATCATCATTGACATGATCTTTTTAAAGCACATTCGATGAGAGATCAAGACTATATAGACATACAGACCCAATATTGTTGTCCTATTGTCTATTTAATTATCATTCCTTATTATCATGAGGAAACTTGCAAATTGCAACCACATACACTATGTGTCCAACAGCAAGTACAATATCTTGATCATGGATCCAATCCATGATATCTTACTGGTTAGTACTGAGTATAATTTTGAGTGGGTTTAATGTAGGTTATCTAAAATTAGAAATATTTGCATAAATACACATTTTACTTTGATTTAGGATTTTTATATCAAAGTTGCCTTGCCTTATCAAGTCTGAAAGTTTATTCCCTTTTTCACTTTGAAAGTAAGAGACATACTTACCCTTATATCTCAAGAAAGATCTAGGATCTCCTTTCTTACCTTTGTTGCATCCTAATAATATGAGAAACTGTAACTCTGATCAAAAGAAGCGGGAACTCATTCCACCTTGCAAGTCCAACATGCATTTCCTAATCCGATCTTTAATACGGGGGACCACCAGCCCTAAGGTGATGTTGACCCATCGTTAATTGAACAACTGTCATTAGGATTAGAACTTGCTACGCGCAATCCAATATCATCCAAATATATGAGGAGCAGCTATTGGGGTCACTACATATATGACCTTTCTCTTTCGAGAAGAAAAGACCCTGATCCATGTGTGTAGGATCCGTCACTTTGGACAGGCATCTCCTACATACAATCCATGGCTACAAAAACCTTCAACTTGACAGGAAACCATGGATATCACTTATGTGATCCTCCATATCATTTTTAATTTCTATTTATTTATTACGAATCATATTCACATAATTTATTCTTCCAATGGAATTCCATCTTTATTCATAATAGAATGTTTATTTTAGTTGCATCTCAAAAATTTAATCATATTAAATAAATTATCAATCCAATTAATCATTCAACAAATAATCTTGACTGTTACTAGAAGTATGGTATAATCTCAAAATTGGAATAATTCAAATTTATATAATTATAAAATACATCATTATCTTTCAAGCATTATCATTTCCTTACTCGTTATCATGGCCAATACACACAGGATTAGGACTGACTGCTCATGGAGCAACATTTTATCCCAACGATCCCCAACTAGAGACCATATCTACATCAAGTAAGGATAATGTGATTTTATCATTTTGAATTTAAGATGATAATAGACATTAAAATTGAAGTTATATCATATAATATTAATCAAAATCATTTTGATTAATATTATAAGGAGATTTTCTTACCAAATCCTCAATCCTTTTCAAGTAGCAATGTTTTGCATTTAAAGATTGTCCTACAACTATTGTAGATAAAGTAGGGTTTTCATGAAACATACAATCAATGGCCTATGATGATTAGTCAATTATTTTCATAATTATTAGGCATCATAATTAATCAAGTAAAATTCATAATTTCCATGATTTCCATTTAATTATAAAAACATTAAGCAAAAAGATTTGATTATGTGATCATCTTTCGACCAGTCTCCACTAAATATTAAATATCTAGGGCAAACAAAGTCGAAATCACTTGAAATAAATTCAAGTGGTTTTCTGGTTTGATTCAATAATTCATCCAAATGTGTATTTCTTGTTTTATTATGGTAAAGTAGTAAGTAAAAATAATTTACTTACAATTCCGTGAATACATGCAAAACATTTTTCATGACGAGAACTCTTCGAATCATATTCATGAACTTTTGGTACCATTATTAGGTAACTATTTTGGAACATATTTATGCATTCTAAATACATTTAATAACCAAAAAACACGTCTAAACATTGCACATACCTTATGTTTCTATTTTACGAAAAACTGATTCGAATCTTGCATTCAATGCAAAAACAATGACTCTCGCGCATTCGAATCTTGAACCTTGATCGCCTAGGGCTTAGTATCTTATCCAATACATATACTTAGGATCTGATGCCCCTTGAAGGTTTTGAGGAAAACCTTAAGCGCATCACGGAAGTGCCAAGATCACATCCTATGCGATCGGGAGCGACTAGTAGCACTAGTCGCTCGAGGCAGTGGAATTAAAAAAATTCAAGCGGATGAAACTACATGATCCAAGAACACTTCTTGAATCATTTCATCAAGACCACAGAAAAGTATTAGGTTTACCTCTTGAAGTGTTCTTGTGATTGTGTCTCCAAATGAAGAGACCTCCTTTCTCAAGGTTGATCCAACGTAGATCGCACTAGCGGACGCGATGATGAATCGTGTGCTTCTTGCAATCCACATTGATGATCCGAACAACGAATCTACTAATCTCGTATCACGAGATCCAACGTCTTCTACACGAGCGAGATGCATCGAAGGAGACGGAGATCCATGAGCGGTCGAAGCAGCGACACAACGATGTGGCGACAAAAGCAATCCTCTCTAGGGCTTAGAGTAGACGACCACACAAAGGAGAGAGATGGGATGTGGGTATGAGAGAGAGAGAGAGAGCATGCAATTATATTGTCTAAAATGAAAAGCTAGGGTTGCCTCTTCTTTTATAATATTTAGGGAGTCCATGTATCTCAATTTATGGGTAACACAAATCAAATGGTTAAGATTAATTTGTGTTTATTTCAATGGCCATGATTTTTGTTGTAAAAAATACAACAATAATTAATTTAATTAAGTCAAATATATTGAATAATCATAAATTAATTCAATTAAATCGAGAGACAATAAAGGATTAGGAGTGGAGGTAATCTCCTTCCTAATTAGAGGGGGGGTGACCACCAAGATTTAGGATTAGGGTGGACGTACATCCTCCTCTCTTGAAAGGAGGGCCTCATTTTCCTATTTAGTGAGATAATGAATCACAGGTTATCCATTAATTATTTACAATAACTTTCATGTCACTTATTTCACTAAATTAATTCCAATATATTTTGGGAAATATCGATCATGCCATTAGAAATTTGTGAATCATATCCACTCCCAAAATAAAATGTAAATTACATTTTCAATTAAGTGTAAATCCAATTCACATCATCATTTAAATTGTAAATTATATTCACAAATAGCTCTCTTATATAATAAAATCACATTTATAATATATATGATTAATATGGATAGTGTATCCACGGTATCCATGTTCATAATAATTAAATCATATTTAATTATCTTGGATCTTTATTCTTATGTGCACAAATAATATGAATCACATTCACATTATTCACATATTTGATAAATACGTAACATTTAATTATCTTAGAAAACTCTCCATGTATGGCCAAATATAGTGGATCAAATTCATAATATTCATCATAATTAAATCACATTTAACTATCTATTTTTTTCGATGCTCATACACATTATCAACAATGAATTTATCCTTGAACTCTTTCTAGAATAACACGCTTTATCCGAGTATACTTGGAGATAAGGATCGGACGATTGTATGTTCCATGTATAGTGACTTGGATATTAAGATCATATCTCAAATCTTTATCAAGGTGACCTCTCAAAGATATTTGATTAAATAAAAGTCGTAAATTTAATCTTTTCATTTCATTTGAATTGTATTAAGATAAATGTCCAACGTTTTGACTTATATCAGATTACTTCACTATTGAAGGGATTCACTAAAATTCAAACCTGTTTCATCACTCCCTCAGAATGGAAGAGTCATGGTTATACAATCGTTCATGATTACATCACCCTCAAGTATTCGTAATACATGTGCATTTTGCACACTAGAAGACCTAGAATAAACCTGAAGTTTTAGATCTTATTTAGATTTTCTCCTTCAGGGTTTTACCATTAAGTTTCTCATTTGATCATTGGCAGTTGGTATCGATCATATACTTTTGAAAAGCATATATCATACCCATATATTGACCATATACTTTCCAAAAGCATATATCAAACCTATAAATTCAGTCATGCTTCCAAAGTGAGGCGACCATACACGGAATTTAATTCCCAATATCTCATGAGAGAGCTCATGTCTTTCGTTTCAATATTGAGCCTATATGATCCCTTTGAGAGATTGTATTACTCATTTGCCCTTGTATGCACACCAGCTCTCCGATTTATAGACCTTGATTAGGCCATCAACCTATCAGTCTGCCAAATATACAAACATATACATATAGCAATACATCTATCTCCGGTCAGAGGATGTACGCCTATATTGTGAAATTATATGACATAGGACTTGGTTATCTCACTCTCTCTAAGTCAACTCCTTGACCTAAATTATCTTACACCTCAGAATATCTATTCCTATGTAGAGTACCTGCATCAAGAGGTCAGTCAGAAGTCAGGACATAGAGAAAGGATTGCCATCTCCTTCTCT
Organism: Ottelia alismoides; assembly: GCA_037367405.1. Lineage (NCBI taxonomy): Eukaryota > Viridiplantae > Streptophyta > Magnoliopsida > Alismatales > Hydrocharitaceae > Ottelia > Ottelia alismoides. The sequence goes on along the minus strand of JAZKJV010009676.1, from coordinate 451,025 downwards.
TGCTAGAGATCATCTCTTAATAATCATTTGGCAGTGCCTGATGAGTCCGCAATCTAACTCTTTAGATATTCATCTAAGCACTAGCCTCTATGATTCAACATTTGAATCAACGGTTGTATAAACATCAAGATGGCCCTAGTACAAAGACCTAATTGTACTAAGCGACCTATTATGTGAATTAATTATTCTTCATTTTCAGTTCAAGGACTGAATTGCAATAACATTCATAGCAAAATGGCTCGTCGTAGGCTCGCATGTCCAACATCATCTGTATTGAGTTTGTGAACCCACAAACTTGTTTGGTGTTTGTTTTGATTTAGATTAAGTTCAAAGATAAGTCCCATACATTTGTGCCATTTTTCTTTTGATTGTTTCATTCTCTTTGACCCTAACTCACTTTGAACCATTCTACTATTTTATTTATTTTTTGTTCATAATTGTATACTTCATGCTTCATTGATCTTCGCCTTGACCATTGAGATGATGAGTCATTAATGGCTTGATTGGGATCCTACCGACACCCATATCGATTCCACATAGCAGACATCTCCAGTAATTTGTGGCGATTACCGAGAACCTATTTTGCACTTTGCGAAGCGCTCTCCAGACTCCCTGCCTTCTTCAATAATTCGGGATCACTCTGGTCCCAAACTGTGTCCTTCCTATATGGAAATAGACTTCACTCCCTACACTTCTCCATCCTTAATAATGTTTTGTGTTGACCTTAACCTAGAACATTTCTCTTCATTTTGTGCTTCAATTAAGACTAATCGGGGCATCATTCCATCTACAGACCAAGCGACCGATCTAGAGCATGAGATACTTTCAAATTGCGATTTAGAACGAGGGAAGGGATTTCAATACCAACCGTATCAAGAACAAGGCCAGCAACTAGATCAGACTCAACCTTGCATCTATTCAAGCAATCTAGTAGCAACTCCCAAACCAAGCATTGGACCAAGTTGCCTTCCAAGATATGCTCAATGATCTAAGGAAAAGAAGATAAAACCAAGAGGAAGGAGGAGGAGATTCAAGGAAGAACGAGAAGATGGATCTCGTCGAGGTCCAACAGATGAGTTGAGAAGAGAGAGGCACAAGACTACTCTCATGGAGGCATACATCCCTGGTGCTGGCCATATGACCGAGTAGATCCAGATTCCTCTAGTCCGTGCACATTTTGAGATGAAACCTAAACTCTTACCTCGTCTTCCCACCTTACATGGGAATGCAAATGGATAACATTATATCCATCTGTATCAGTTTGCTTGCATCCGCAGAACAAACACATTACCCTAACATACTATTAGGCATAGTCAAGATGCTTGAAGATAAGGTGCTATACGGGATCAATTATCTGGGAAAGATTGTTAGGACCTGGGAGGAGCTCAAGTATGCATTCTTGCATAAAATTTATTGTCTCAGTCCGCTCAATCAGATGCGATCCAGAATTGCCAATTTCTCCCAAGCCACGCATGAGTCTATTCAAGAGTCTTGGGAGTGTTTCAAAGAGCTACAGGAGAAATGTCCCCACTATGATATTTTCCGAACCAGTCTGGTACAAAACTTCTTTGGGGGATGCACTCTCGAGAGCCACAGGCTCGTAGATGCCACTTTTGGCGGGTCACATTTCGACAAAGATGGGGATATAGCCTAACAGATATTCGAGGAAATGATCGAAGAAGAGGTTGCCTTGTCATCGTCTCACACATATTAGCACCGGCCACAGGTTCAGCAGAAGAAAGTTCATATGGAGGCATCTCATCATATGGACAGGGATGAGATCTCCAACTTATGTATCATTGGAATCCACCTATCCAAAGTGGACATCATTGAGAAACGATCACATATCTCAAAAAAATAGTTTTTATCGAGTAGAGGACACAAAACCTTTATAAATTAGATCAAATAATGATGCATCTAGAGTTTCTAGTGAGTACAATTAACTCCTACTAGTCGGTGCGACATCAGCCACGACTCCTACCAAGATAAAGGAGCCTTTATCACCTCAACCCACTCAGTAGAGTCCAGGGCAACTGACGATCTTGTATGTGTATTACGTGCAAGCCCCCGAGCAAATATTGCCCCAACAACTGCAAAAGTAGATGATTGTCTACTGATCTAAGCTTTAAATTTTAGATGATCCATGTTCTCCACCCCCACCCCTCATTCAGGAGGTGAATGGTGTATGGTTCAATGATGCACAACTGACCTGTCCATCTAGACATCAATATTTCTAGTCTATAGCTAGACATCCATTCCCTCAACATCAATGAGGGAGATTTGTCCAGAATAATTAGCCACAACACCAGTAGTCTCTGCCATACAACATCAATTGGAGACATAACTCTTACCAACATCCATAATACTGTCATCATCAGTAGTATTAGTAGTACGCGGTTTCTCCTTATCAACTATACCTTCCTAAGCACCATCAGTATCATCTTCTCCTCAGTATAATCATAAGTATTCCTATCCACAGCCTCCATACCATTCCCAATCTCAATGTGGCGAGCACACTGAACCATCCGAGGTTGCTCCCGTGAACCTAGCCTTTGACTACATGGCTTAACTGGTGAAGAGCTTAGTAGAAATAAGCCAGAAGCTAGATGACCTCACCGTCACCAAAACTCCTATTCCGACACAGGTGGAGGTCAACCCCAATAATTTCAAAAAGAGAGAGCATGTAGCTTGTGATGTTCCATCCAATCTCACAAAGTCAGATGTTCTTGATATGTTTTTTTATCTAATAATGTCACTCTCAGGAGCGATAGGACCTTGCAACCTTTTATTGTCTCTATTTCTTTGTTTTCCACTTTTTGTATTTACCACCTTATTTTCATTTATTTTGTGGACTGAGCCCTTAGAAATTTAGGATTGCTTGATCGAGTAAATAAGACCAAACACCTAATATATTGCATGTACCTATAGTCTTCACATATGGACTTAGCTCAAATTACATGTTGAATACGTAGACTTGAAATATGTGCCGCGAGAGGTTTCCATACATCGCTCGTAGGATATGGTGTGGCAGGCACCGAAGAGCCTCTCAGTCTAGACACTTAGGTTTCTTCTCTATGTATTTAACATTTGGTTCTTCTTAATTATAACACTTCCTATTTGGGGCAATTTCTTTGTTTGCATTCCATTCATGTAGATTATTTTTATAAATTTTTTTCCTTGCATCCCGCATGGAGAGCGCATTGGAATCACTATAAGTCTTCTATCTATGCATTCATCATTTAGGCACGAAAAGTGAGATTTCCATCGTAGTGTCACCTTGCATTACTTTGCCATTCTCTCTCTAATTTTGTTCACCCAGGGCAAAAAGAAAATCCACAAAAATTGTTAGACACCTTTGCATTGAAGATACTCAAAAAAATTGAAAATCAAAGACTAAAACAAGGGTACTGCTAATTGAACTTTGACCTAACTAAAAGTTGTAACAAATATCATGGTTCGGGATTCATAAAGACACTATTGTAGTTAGGTATATTCTAGGTAGAGCGAGGTATGTCCCTTAAGGAATAGAGGTAAAAACACGATCCGTGGTTGCCTCAACTACCACCTGAGACCGATGAAGTATTGGCGCTTCCATCATATGTGACTGAGTAAGGTCTATCGATGACGGTGTTCCCACTTTGTGTAGAGCTTCGGATTGGTCAGAAGTACAGTGCCTTGGTCACTCCCTTAAGGGTGTGTCTGTCACATTGGTTTGCTTCCGAGTACACAACTTATGGGGGAAGTAGTGGTTTCACCGGTTGGCTTTCTCTCTCTTTTCTTTGGGTGAATAATCGCCCATCATCTGTTTTGAGGACTTTAAAAAGTGTAGATCGCAGGATACAGAGGAGGTGGAACAAGTAAATGGGTACTTTCCTAGTAGTACACGCTCTCCTCTAGGGCTGGCCATTAAAGACTCATGATAATTTTTGCTTGAATCACGTCTCTAAGACTAAAAAGATAAAAATAAACTAACCTTTATTGCTTCATATGTGTTGAGTTGATGAACCCTATTTTGTTTGGTGTTTGTTTGCTTAGAATTAAGTCCAAAGATCAAAGTCCAGCACACCTGCTCATTTTTGTCGCTTCTATCCTTTTGCATACTCCCTTTTGACCCTTGCTCATCGTGAGCCTTCTACTGTTTTACACTCCTTTTATTTCTTTTTCATCATTGTATCCTTCATCCTTTATCAATCTTCTTCATTCCCTTCAAGATGACGACCCCTAGATGGTATCGTCTAGACTCCATCGACAACTACGTTGATTCCTCAGGTTTGACATCTGCCAGAATAAGGAGTGATCCCAAGAAGACAGGATGGACCCTTAAGACTTCTCCTTGGACTATCCTATTTTCACTTGCTTCAGCAACTGAATAGACTCTTGCCTCAGTCTCCTTACTTATATCATGTTTCTTTCTCTAATAAATCCTTTGTTTGAGACGAACTCTCATCTCGAACTTACTCCATCATTTTTGACAGTTAATCGTGTATTATTTCCCAATGTAGATTCACAACCTGATCATAATACCGAGCATGATTCCAATTTTAAGATCGCTCCCCCAAGGCAAAGGAAAGGGATTGCAAAATCCACAACATCAGAGAAGTGAGCAGAACCAAGAGAAGGGCACGAGCCATAACAAGGTCAAGAGTCAGTTACTATCCTCCATTCAGGCAATCCAACAATTACTAACCGACCAAGCACATGCCCACGTCGTTTTTCAAGAGATGCTATATGATCTTAATAGGAGATTAGAGAGAGGAGGAGGAAACATAGGAGGGGGAGATGATGATATTCCTGATTATGAACATTACCATTATGTAGATGGACATTACAGAGGTGAGGGATAAGACAAGAGTGCCCGACCCAAGCCCACTCTGAAGTAGAAAAACAACCTTGGGGTTGCTTGCATCACCGAGTGGATCCAGACTCTAGAGATCCGCAGACATTTCGAGTTGAGACGTCAGCTCCTTTATCTCCTCCCTAGCTTCCATGGGAACCTGACTGAGGAACTCTAGATCCATCTGCAGCAGTTTGGACGCATTTGTAGCACCACTCATTCCCCCAACATCACGTTGGGTGTAATCAAGATGACCTTTTTCCCCTTTAGACTTCAAGGAAAAGCTCTCCACTAGATCAACCACTTGGGGAAAGTAGTGATGAGTTGGGAGGATCTAAAATCAACATTTCTTCACAAGTATATCCTCTCAACCACCTCAATCTTATGTGTTCCAAGATATCAAGCATCTCCTAGGGACCCCAAGAGTCCATTCAAAGGACCTGGGAGAGATTCAGTGGTTTGATAGAGATATGCCCTCGTCATGACATACCAAAGTCCAGTCTAGTACAACACTTCTTCAGGGGTCCCACTAAAAGTAGTCAACATCTAGTTGACATCACCTGTGGGGGCTCTCACTTTAACAAGGACGAGGACACAATATCGAAGATATTTAAGGAAATGTCCAAAAGATAGGCTCACTTTCCTGCTCTCGTTCTTTCCAATTCCTGCCACAGACACGGATCCTCTACAAGAATGTTAATATGGAGGACACTCAGAAAGTCAACATGTGTGATAATTCTGACATGAGTATTATCAAGAGCCACCTGCCCAAAGTGTACATTATTGAGAAGAGGTTGCAAAACCTATAGAAGCTCATTGGGATTGAGCAACACATGAAAGGCCTAGAAAATCTTGACATCATTACCTAGTAGTTGGAGCTAATGGTGAACACTGTCAGTGCCTGCAATGTAGTGACAGTCGCACATGAGCCTCTAGTTGCGAAGAAGGAGCAAACATAGCCACAACCGCCACAGCTGAGTCCCAGTCAGCCCCCGATCAAGCATGTATATTACGTGTAGGCTCCCGAGTCGCTGCTTCCACAACCACAGACATAGATTATCGTTTACCAGCCATCTGAGTTCTAGTCTCAGTACATTGGGATTTGTTCCCCATCTCCACCACTCATCCAAAAGGTAAATGGAGTTTGGAGTAACGAACAACAACAGATGCATCCTCAAGGACAACCACAGGGTCAGAAACATGCCAACCGGTCATTTCACCAACAACTAGGAGGGCGGATATATCAGCTCGACCAAGCCCAACAACAACAGCTTACGGAACAAGGGTACATCTGGAGGCAGAATTATCAGCAACAATCCGGATATAACCAACAACACTATAAGCAACCGGCTACCCCATATCACCATCAATACTCCTCCCAGCAATACCAAGAGCAGTATCCTTCTATTTCTGCTCCTCCTTAGTATTCTCAGGGTTACCAATAACAGCCTCTCCCTCACTATCAGCAGAGTCAGTGGTGTTATCACGCTGAATCTTCTGAGGTCACTTTGGTCAACCTCTCTCTAGACTATTTGGCCCATCTCATAAAGAACATGGACAAGATGAGACATGAAATCGACAACCTGATCGCTATAATGATTGTCATTCGGACATAGGTTGAAGCAAATCCAAATAATTTCCGTCGCAAGGAGCATGTAGTTTGTAGTGTTCAACCATATTCATGTTGAAATGATAATGTTTTATTTAAAGTTTTATCTCTCAGGAGTAGTAGGATATTCAAGTTGTCTACAAATGTGAAGGGAAAGAGCAAAGCATCCGATGGTGAATCTTCATCCAATCCAGCCGATGGGGCCATAGAAGTTTTGGATGGAATAACACCACCCACACAAAATAGACAAAGAAAATGAATAAAATTCAAAATGCAAAAAATAGCAGCAATCAAGGTGAAGTCGCACCTGTGATGGAGAAGCCTGCCTCAGTTGCAGAACCATCACCAGGCGAAGGAGCCATGCTGATAAGGCAGCTCTGACCCGACCACGGTTAAAGAAATGTGTTGTCGGTATAGAGAACCGCGAAGAGATCCGAGTTTATTATCAAACAAAATCGGTTAAAATAGGAGGGAGAGAGAGAGAGAGAGAGAAAGTGAAGTGGATTAATCGGCTTCTCTCCTATTTTAACTTTACACTATTTATTTATCCAGGTAAGTGTCCCTGGCTTGAATAGAAGGAAGCAGAATGTCTTAACTACGGCTTTCGCGACAAGGAATAAATCCCAACAAATTCTCTTTTTATTCTTTAATTTACAAGGGAAGAAATGGCGAACAAATTCGGTTAAAAACAAACTCAAGAAGACAAAAATCAAAACCACACAAGAAAGCAACGAAAAATTCGGGAAACATGCTCGGAAAATCCCTTGGGTAGTTATCAAGCTACCCTAGAAAATACGTGGAAAAATGAGAAAAATATGAGGTTCAAATGGACCTTACAAGCCAAGGGCCTAACTGTAAGAAAAATGTTTAGTTTTTATTACAAAACAGTCCCTAGAGGGACTAAAATGCGAAGAAAATAAGTTTCATTACAACTAGGTCCCCCCGCAAGGACCTACTTGCAATATCTGGAAACTATGGAGGCGGCTTTTAATTTCTGAAAGCTGGTGGGGTTCATGGTGCAAACATTCCACCCCTTCACGTTTGAACGACGGAGATTAGAATGGGGCGTGAGATCCGGGCCGTCCGATCGAGGACATGTGTCACCAAACTGTGCTTATAGATGTTCTTGAGGTTCTTAAGCTTTTGCGCGTAGCTGACGAAGAAGCTTCATACTCCGATTTATCTTAGGCGATGGTTGCGCTGCTTGGGCCTCTTGTAGGGCCAGAGGGGTGGCTCCTCCATCGCTCGAGCTCGCCTGCGGGTGAACTCGAGCGGAGGTGCTTGCGATCAGTGGAAGAAGCTTGAAGAAAGTGACGGACCACTGCTCCTGGAAGCTGATGTAGTTTGTTGCGCCTTCTATGATTAAGAATTACCTGAAGATTAGAAGCTCCAGATGAATTGCATTTGCTCAAGATGGTTGTTGGATCTGCAAAGAGGGAAGATATGTGCTCCTTTTGCGAAGAAATCAGCCAACGAATTAAGAATTGCAAGATCAAAAGGTGTCTCCAGAATTAAAAGGTACGTGTGTGAGTGGTAGCAAGAATTGCTACACAAAATGGTTTGATTTTGAAACAATTTGGATATGGAATTTGATGTGAGTTTTAAGAGGTATGATTAAGTGACCTAATGATGTGACTATAGTCGCTAATGTATGCACGGAGATCGAGAAAGAAAATGGTGAAGATAAAGGAATAGATCTGGGAAAGAGAGGTGTATTTACCTCAGGTGATTGCTCGACGGCCGATCTTTGCCGGAGCTGAACGCTGCGCAAGGCGGCGATGCAAGGCGATCTAGCACCCTGGAACTTCTCCTTGGTATTCCCTCTTCCACGCGTGACAGCTAACTGGTGTTGTCACCACCGCAATTGGCCGGAACGAGGCTTGGAAGGGGGAGGGTCGGCACTGGAAATGGCTTCAGGTTTGTTGGAGATGAGTTAGTTGTAATGGCGCCAAGTTCATGGATATTTATAGATGAATTACTTGGGCTTCAAGGCAAATCCATTGGCTAGCGAGTAGGAGGGTTGTTAGGAGATTAGGATGGAGGGATTGGATTGATCGAAGTAGTTGTGAGGTGCGCGGGAAAATTAGGTGAAAATGGTCGGTTCGAGCAGAAGCTGCACCGGCTTCTTGGAGAAGAAGCACCAGGTGCTGATGCATGTCATCACCTGGTTGGCCAGAGTGTAAAGTACAGTATAAATTATATAATAAATAGTAAATAGCATTATTTTAAATAAGTGTAAAAATGAAACATGTAAATAATTAAATTCTCTAAATTATGGAATAATTAATTTTTGTAAATAATAATTATTATGCGAAATATAAATATTATATTAATAAATAGGTATAAATAATAGGTTTTGGATTTTTAATTCAATAAATAGATAATTAAATATTAATTTTGTATTTTACTAATTATTAGAATAATAAATTAAGGTTATGTGAATTTTAAGGGATTTTAATAAATTAATTTAGATATATTAATAAATACAAGTATAAGTTAACTAGTTCATTTTTATCTATAAATTAGGGTTTTGGATTTTATTAAAATAATAAATAAGCTCCAAAAATTCTGAAATAAATCATCATGAAAATACAATATCATGAAAATATTTAGAAATTATAAGATTAATAAAACTATAAATAATGGTTTCTGAATAAAATAAATAGCCTAGAAATCCCTTTGTCATTAGGTCCCAAAACTGACTTTTTGCAAACGGACATCGAATTTAATGAAACCACCTCTATTAATTAGAGAATATTATTTTTGAACTTTAAAGGTGAGTAGAGTGAAATTGGATTTCGTATGAAGAAGTTATGAGGTTCGGAAGTTGAGAATTTGACAATTCAAAAGTTGGATTTCTTGGTATATGTAGAATATAATATTTTTAACTTATTTTTATATTTTTATATACATTTTTAGAAATAATTAAGAAAAGAGTTTGGTGAAAAATATGTACATGTAAATTAATTGAAAATCAATGAAGTTTTGGTATTTATTTGATAAATATTTAGAAGTGTGTGAAGTTTATCTTAATTTATTTTTATAGTTTTCTTTCCTTATCTCCCCCTACTTATTATTTTGTCGACCAATCCATGTCTTGCAGTTATATTTATTTTTATAAGTCATATTGTACATATATACATATTTACAATATGCCTTCTTTTCTTTTCTTTGTTTTTTATCCTTTTATTTATTTTCATGTCTTTGGTGCTTAAAAGTGCATTTTTATTCATGAATGGAATTAGAATAAAATATGGGAATTAATGAATATTTACATGTATTTGTTAATGGTTTTAAGACAAAATGCGACAGAAAAGTTAATGAATCATGGATTCATCACACGCCTGCATCATTTTTTGGTCCAAAATGTGTAGATGATTTTCCAAATTTTTGACATCTACATGTAAACAATGATATGGATGCATTTTTACCAAATACACTTTCTTCTTGTGTAATATTCATTTTTTGCAATCAATCAAAGCAAAACTGTAAAAAAAAATTGAAAAATTTTTAGTTTGATCCTAAGATCAAACTTTTTGCAAAATTCGATTCTTGACATGTCTTGTTGAAAGCCATGTAGTATATGACAGCAATAAAATGAGGACACAAAGAGGCATGTACAACAAAACAACTGAGCCGTTAGAAGAGAAAACCAAAGACACATATCCTGACCATGGCTACCATGAATGCCATAAGCATTCTCCCACACAAACAGAAAGACAAGGGAGCACCTCTCCTTCGATGCCTAATTTTTGACCAAGAGTTTAAGTGAGCATTGATCAACAGTGTATCCTCAATCAATCTATTTCCTTCCTCCCTGCCCAAGGAATTTGGAGTAGGACTACTCAAACTTACAAAGATGATTCTGCAGTTTGCGTACAGATCTGCCAAGCAGCCCAGGGGCATGTTAGAGGATGTCATTGTCACCGTCCAAGGGATGCAGTTTCCTGTGTATTTCATTGTACTTGATATTTACACCTCTACACCTCCGCTCCACACTCCAATCATCCTCAGTCAGCCATTCCTTTGAACGATTGAGGTGGTGGTATGCACTTGAGAGATTACATCCCGCTCCAATAGTGAAAGGTGTTGATCAAGATACTCCCTGAAGCAAAACCTACGGAAGTTGCATCTGTTACGAGATTGCTTGATTTAATGTCAAAGAAGATTGTGATTTTCTAAGTGAAATCCGAGATACATATTTTTTCATGGACAGTAATGATACCCATGCGTTCCTCTCACTTGGGGAGGGTCTAGAAAGTGCAATTGAATTTCCTGATGTCTCTGATTATGAGATATTTGCTAATGGTCTTGCTGAGATTCTTGAAAAGCAATCCTTGTTTGAGAAGGATGAAATTACTATTAATATGTGTGATGTTCTAAATTCTGAGGTTGAATGCATAGTGGTGGACAACATACAATCGAAAGAGCAAACACCTGCCACAGTTTCTGAAATTATCACGAAGCCGACTGCTTCTCCCTCAGAGTTGAAACCTCTATCCTCCAATATGAAGTTTGACTTACTTGCATGTGAGCCAAATATGTATCTGGTCATCATCAGTTCTCATTTAATTGAAGAAAAAGAATCTCATCTGCTTGAGGTTCTTGAAGGAAACCACAATGTTATTGGCTGGAGTATTACAAATCTCCATAGGATAAATCTATCATTGTGCTCACATCACATCTATATTGATGAAGATAGCAAACCCTCCGTGAATTTTAGAGAAGATTGAATCCAAATCTGTTGGAGGTTGTTACGAAAGAAAACATGAAATGGTGTGATGTGGGATTTATCTATCCCATCTCCAACAGTAAATGGGTGAGTTTCTTACATGTAGTGCCTAAGAAATCAGAGATCACCATTACCTCAATGAAAGAGGAGAGGCGATTCTAACCTAAGTGTCATCCTCATGGTGCGTCTCTATGGACTACAGATGCCTAAATCTTGCAACCAAGAAGGAACACTTCCCATTACCCTTCATCGACTAGAGAGTCATAAGATTGGACGCGAATGAATATTTATGCTTCTTAGATGTATACTCTGGATATAATCAAGCCGCTATCGCACCAGAGGATCAAGAGAAGACTACATTCACCTGCCTATTCGGAATTAACGCCTTCTATTGTATGCCCTTTGGGTTGTGCAATGCACCAACCACTTTCTAGAGATGCATGTTGGATGATTTTGCTGATATTGTAGGCAGCTTTTCCCAAAGTATTCATGGACGACTTCGCAGTCTATGGGGACAGTTTTGATCAATGCCATGGATATTTAGACTGAAAATTAAAAAGATGTTGTAATGTGAACCTCGTACTTTCATGGGAGAAGAGTCACTTCATGGTGCCCTAAGGAATTGTGTTGGGTCACGTCATCCCCAAGTGTTGAATGGAGGTTGACCTAGCTATGTGGATGTTATTTTTGAACTTGTGCCACCCAAAAATCTCAAGCAAGTCCAGTTGTTTTTAGGGTATGTCGGTTTCTTTGTATATTCATTAAATACTTCAGCAAGATTACCCAACTGTTGACATAGTTGCTTGGCATGGAGTTCTATTTTGTGGTCGATGATCGGGTCCACCAATCCTTCAATCTCTTGAAGGATCTTATCACACGTGTTCCTGCCCTACAACCACTAGATTAGTCTCTACCCTTTCACATGATGACATATGCATCAGACATCGCAATTGGTGTTGTGTTAGGACAATGGCGAGATGGGATACCATTTGCGATTCATTACACTAGATGAACACTAGATGAAGCCCAGAAAAATTATACTGTAACAGAAAAAGAGTTACTAGTTGTAGTGTTTGTGTTGGAAAATTTAGATCATACCTCTTTGGATAAAGGGGGATTATCTACACTGGCCATTTCATCATGTACCTATAAAGAAAGAAAGATGCCAAGCCTCATCTAATTTGTTGGATTCTTCTAATCCAATAATTCGACCTATAAATTCGTGAGAAACCAAACATCAAGAATGTGGCGGCATATCACCTTTCTAGAAATGTTGAAATAGAGCCGCCTGAGCAAAACTCCATTCCTATAATAGAGACTTTTCCAAATGACGGAATATTGTCTATATCCACTCTCCCCTAGCATGCAGATATCGTGAATTACATAGTCTCCAAGAAGACACCGTGAGACTGGCTGAAGATAAAATTTGATAAATTATTGACGGACATTCACTTCTACCAGTGGGAGGATCCACATTTATTCAGAGAGGATGTAGATTGCATCTGGAGGAGGTGCATACCTCAGGAGGAGATAATGGGTGTCCTAGACAATTGTCACAAGCTTGAAGCCGGCAGACACCATTTTAGAAATTGGATGACAGTAAAAGTTCTTCAATGTGGCCTATTCAAGGATGCAACAGATTATGTGAAGAAATGTACTAACGGTCAGTGGATGGTCGGAAACATCAGCATGAGAGACATAATGCCTCTTAAATACATTCAGATATCTGACATCTTTGAAGCTTGGGGCATTGATTTCACAGGCCCATTCCCTAATAACCAGGACTTTGAATACATCCTGCTTACTTTTGATTATGTCAGCAGTTGGGTGGAGGCAATCCCTGCCAGAACCGCAGACAACAACATAGTCTGTCACTTCCTAAAGGATAACATCATTTCGTAGTTCAAGATACCAAATATTCTCGTTTCTGATGGGGGAGCCACTTTATTAACAAATAGTCAAGAAGTTGACCAAAGAATACGGCATTGAAAATCATGCTTCAGCATCGTACCACCCTCAATCAAATGGCTTGGCAAAATGCTCGAACAAGGAGATTACAACCATATTGCATAAGCTTGTACGTCCGAATCATAAGAATTGGTCACATCTTCTTGTCTTAGTTCTTTGGGCATACTGCATGGTGTACATGTCTCCTATCAACATGTCTCCTTACTGTCTCGTGTAAGGCAAGCTTTGTCACCTACCTGTGGAACTAATTCACAAATCTTTATAGGCATTAAACATGTGAAACCTTGATTTTAAGAGAGTTGGAAAGAACTGTAAAGTCGATCTGAACCATTTTCTAGAGTTTCTGGACTATGCATATGATAACAACCAGATGTACAAAGACAAAGTCAAGAAATGGCATGATAAAGATATACATGGGAAGACTTTTGAACATGGATAGTAGGTGTTGTTATTTGATGCAACGTTGAAGATTTTCTCGGGCAAACTGAAGAGCAAATGGAATGGGCCATTCATTGTGAAGACTGTGCATCACAATAAAAGCCTTCTCATATCAGAATTGTCACCTAACACACAAACTTTTGTTGTCAACAGACAGATGCTGAAGCTATTTTTAGAGCACGACATATTCTTATCCATTGCCGATTCAATTGAAGTTGTATTTCAAGATTAAATCTCAAATGCCGAAAGGTCAGACACATAAAGCTGAAAAAATAACAAAAATAATTTTTGTTTCTTCTTTTCCTTTTTCCAATTCTTTCGAAAAGGAGTTCACCCCTTTCATCATTGTTATACGTAGGATGTACTTTGTCCTATGTATAGGAGGTGAACACTCCGAGTTATTCATTCCGGAGATCCCTCACCTATCCCCTCAACTCTTGATATTCTATCTATACTTAGGTATATTTTACCCTACATATAGGGGGGACAGGTCGAGCTTATGATTTCGTACATTCCCACCTTGAGCCTCCCTGTCTTGTATATAGTCTTCTCTACATAGGATTATTTCCTCCCAAGTATATAGGGGACGGTAAAATTCTCATTCTTTGATTCCCTAGTCGTTGTTATGTAGATTGTTCTATACTTAGTACGAGTTTTGTCTTCCTTTTTTCTCTCTGATCTACGAGGTCATAGCTCAAGCTAAGTATAGGAGGGTCGTATATACATTGTATATACTTTAGCATTAACTCACACTTTCATATTTTCAATAATATGACTAATGAATCAAAAACATCAAAAATTCTTTGCATACATTCGTAATAAATAAGTTAATGTTTTGCAAAATTATTTGAAAAATTGTTGAGAAATTATTTAAAATTTTTTTTGAAAATTGTTTAGCAAACATTTGCAAAATGTTTTCAAATCTTTGTAAAGATCTTTTATTTGTAAAATGCCTTTTATGTTTAAACAGATTCTTTTGCAAATCTATTTGTAAATGATTTGAAAAATGATTGCAGATATCGATTGAAATCTATGTATAGTGTTTGGCAAATATTTGCAAATTAAGACTTTTAAATGTTTGTAAAATTATTGTCAAAATCTATTTTCAAATTAAATTTTCAAAATGTTTGCGAAATTTTTTTCAAAGATGTTTTGAAAATCTTGTATAAATAACAATTCAAATAAAATCCTTACAACTATCTAGAAAACATGTATATAAATTTTATAAATACTCACTAACAATCAACTTGTAGAATCCCTTGTAAATATTGCTTTCTCGTATAACTACCTACATATAATTATTTTCTAACCTTTTTATATTTCAAAAATCCTCAAAAATTTTCAAAACTCAAAATACCAAAAATATTTGCAAAATCTTTTTTAAAGACCAACATAAAGACTTACAAAACCTTTTACAAAATTCCATAAAAAAGTTCAAAATCAGGAAATAACATCACAAAAATATTTTCCTTGCATAGATTTGTATTTTTCATATTGATGTTGATAATTGAACTAGTCTATGTAAAATCCGAAGATTGGAGCTTTGTTGGACCTTCATCCACTTAATCACTAGAACTTTTAAGGAATTGGAATTGAGATACTTCAAGTCTACTAGACTTAATTCTTTGACATCATGAGACTTGGTTCAGTATAGAATATTTCATAACACTTGAACCATGAGACATGACTCTTATCAATAGTGTCGTAACTTGCACACTTGCACTTCTCCACCTCCTCTTCTTGAGCCGGTTGTACTTGAACTTGGAAGGGAATACCTTGCTACTAAGGAAAGAGTTATTGGATTAGGGAATTAAGGTCACCATGTTGGATAAGACTGATTTTTACTTCTTTAACTAAGACGAGCTACATTCCACTGACATTGTAAAAGGTAGACTCGCCATCGTAATGGACTACAAAGGACATTAAGTTGTTCTGACCATGCTTTTAAGGAGACGTGGCCAGATTCATGTGGGTCTTAGAAGTTGTTCTATTTCAAATCTGTTTCCCCATACGGTTTCGACCAAACATAACTTCCAAAGTTCCTACTAAGATCTGAACTTTGATTTTTTGAAAAAACATTTGAATGTTAAATTCAATCCAAGTTCTTTCTTTTTTTTTCTTTCTTTTCTTTTCTATACTTATAGACATAAGTGTTATCTAGGAACTAGCAAAGTCAAGTATAGGGGGGTGATGAATCTCCATACCATCATCGTTATTCTTTCATTTCAGACTTTAAGTCCTACATAAATATATGTAAATAACATTATTTTGTACAAAATAACATCTATTATTTGCTTTATAAATATTGTAAAAAATCTTGAATTTGAAGCCAAAATAAGAGGAAAAAAAAAGAAAAAATGAAATGAAATTCCATAGGTATTGAATGACCCTAAACCCTGAGACCTAGACACCATGATGACTGGGTCGATAAGGAATAAAGTAGGGGGAGATAAGGGCCAAAAATACAATATAAAACACTAATTTTTAATTCATCAATAAGTCGAATCTGGGACGTATTTTATTCTTTATTATTTATCATCAAATCAATATACTTTGTACATAAAAGTTATAGATAACTATACAAAGAAAATTTAAAAATTTATTTCGTGCAAAAATAATGCACCACTTACTTTATACACCCTAAATAAAAAGCCAAAATACAAATTTCACAGACATGTATCTTCTTCATATGAAATCAAAATTCACCAAAATTAACTTTAATTGTAGATAACTTTCAATTAGCTATTTATTGAAGGTGATCTCATTTAATTTAGAGTTAAGATGCAAAAGTAGGTTTTGAGCCCCTGTTGTACATTATACAGGAATAAAATAATCATTTTATTTAATCTTCAAATTTTTACTATTTCATAATTTTATAATTTTGTAAATAATATTGTAATCAATATACATAATTAGAATAAAATGAAACAATGAAAAATACAATAAAATAAATAAGCGAATTAAATATATAGATGAATTATATATACATATACCTATATAATAAATATACATAATTATTTAAATGTTCACATAACCACAAAAAATAAAATAAAACTATATTTATATGTACTAAAACAAGTTATAAATATATAAATTATGTAGATAAAATAATAAAATCTAAAATATAAAATAACCAAAATATATGTGAATATACCTATAAATGTACATGTAAAAAATAACATATCGTAATTATTCTTGTAAAAATAAACAAAAATAAGATAAAAATACTACATAAAATAAAAAGAAATTTTATATGTTAACCAAAATTTTATAAAATTATTTATTGTTTTATTTTAAATTCTTTTTGGATTTATTTTCTATTTTGTCTTGTTGTGGCTTATGTAGACCAATCGGGTCGCAACCTCGATAGTCCCGCTGGTCAATGAGTCTCCCAGCAACCCTAGGTCCTTTAGCCTCATTGACCATGCTACTACCTCGATTTTTTCCCTACTTACCATGCATCATTTTGACTTGATTCCTTCTCAACTTTTTATCATCGATCGTCTGTCGTTCACGCCCCTTTGATTTTTCAATTGATGAATCACTGTTGCGACCATGATTCTTGGTCGAAGGAACGCCTATATATATGCCCCATGCCTTTATTGATTTGATTTTGATACCACTTCCACATTGAAATCCCTAAGTCTTCTGGTCCTCGAGGGTACTGGTGACAGCAGCTGATTCGCACAAGCGCTTGGCGCGGAGGAAGAAGCTAGTAGGAGGAGATCCGAGCATCATTGGAGTAGCTTGGCAGAGCTCCATCTTGGTTACCTTATTCTCAGGTTGAACCTTAGTTTATTTAAATATGTTTATTCCTAGCATGGTATATATCCTAATTTGAGATTTAATTTCGATTATTTTTACATTTATTCCATAAAATTCTAAAATTGAAGTTCATCTGAGCTTTTGCTCCGGGCACTATCCCACCATCCTCCCACCGTTCCTCGACCCTCTTGATACTCTCGTCATTTTCTCTCGATGAGTTCAAAGTGTCCCACACACCTTCATTCAACCTAATACTCGTTGGATAAGGGAATTAGCTCTCCTCCTTTATTGTATGTCAGAGAGCCTCCGCTCACATCCATACTCGCTCATTTCTAATCAAAAACACCTCTTGCACCTTTCTTTTTCTTCGTTGGAGATAAGCCTGCATATATTGGAGGATAAAGACCAATTTTGGAATTTCGGTTCAGTTGAAGCACCTGGAGCTCTGTCGCTTCATTGACCTCTAGAGCCGACTCTCGTGACCTTCGAACCGTTCGGAGGCCTCCAGCTGCAACCCACGTCTGTCAGGAGCATTTTGCACCTCGTCGCAAATCCATAAATCGTCGGAGCTGGTGTGGGGAGAGGATCGAAGTTCGCCTGAGCAGGCATTCTTCCATGTTCTTCATCTATATCTCTCTACCGTTGGATAATCGAAGAGCGCTAGATTGTACAACTGTCATTACATGCATGGTCCCTTAGCCCCCAAATCTTCTGCTGAGATCCAATCTCAACCCTTTCGTACAAAGAGTCGTCCATTGTTGGTCGAGCAATGCATGTCAAGTGAAAGGATCCGAGTCGGTCACAATTGGTTAATCGATCGGGCAGTTATTAGAGTGGAGTTTGTTCAGGAAGAGTTTGTTCGAACTGACAAGGTTTAGTAATTTAAATAGGTGAAATGATATAGAGGTAATGAAGATCTAAGGTTGGGCATATGAGATGGCCCTTATATATGGGAAATTGATGGGTTAGATTTGAGAATTGATTGAAGATGAAGCACAGATAAATCCGTGAAGAATGGATATTAGAACAAAGAACCTCCAGGTTCTTGGAGGAAGAAGGATGTGGTCCTAACATGTGTCCGCACCGCATACCCTATAAATTAATTGCATTATAAATTATGTAGTAGTTAATAAATTATTTTATTTAAAATAAATATAAAACAAAAGGAGTAAATATTTAAATTACCTAAATTATGGTTTAATTTATATTTATAAATAGTGTATATTTTATGATTTATAAATATAATATTAGTAAATATATAATATACATAATAAAATAGCTTATTCATTTTTAATTCAACATTTCAATGAATAATGTATTACTTTTT
Source organism: Ottelia alismoides (assembly GCA_037367405.1). NCBI lineage: Eukaryota > Viridiplantae > Streptophyta > Magnoliopsida > Alismatales > Hydrocharitaceae > Ottelia > Ottelia alismoides. The sequence goes on along the minus strand of JAZKJV010009676.1, from coordinate 432,352 downwards.
TATTTTTTTATTTATTAGGTCCCAAAACTGACTTTTTGCAAATGGGCTCCAATTTTAGTGGAAATCATAGTCATTAATTAGAGAATATTATTTTATGAATTTAAAGGTGATTATATTAAAACTGGAGTTCGTATGAAGAAGTTATGAGGTTCGGAAATTGGGAAATTAGTAATTTGAAAACATGATTTCTTGGCATATATAGAGGTTGGAATTTTTTATGATATATATATTTAGGCAAACATGTGAAAAGAGTTTGGTGAAAAATATGTACGAATGAATTAAGTAAAAATAGTTGAAGATTTGGTAAATAATGAATATTAATGTGTAATGTGGGTAATAAGTTATTTTTGTTGTTTTCTTCTTTATCATCCCTACTTCATTTGTTGTCCAAGTTCTATTGACTTGGTATAGAGGGTTAGGTTATATAAATATATCTTATAGTTATATTTATATTTAATTAGTCATCTTGTATAATCTATACATATTTACAGTATGCCTTCTTTTCTTTCTTTTTATTATTTTATTTTTTACACGTTTTTGATGCATGAAAATGTATTCTTATTCATGAATATGCTTTTGATAAAAGATGTGAATTAATGTATATTTACATGTATTTGTTAAGGGTTTTAAGACAAAATGCGATAAAAAGTTAATGAATCATGTATTCAACAAACCCAATACTTAAATTGTGCTAGTCCCTTAGTAAACTTTTACTTGAAAAATAATGAAAAATAAAGAAAGTTATAATGAATTTGTTTTCCTAAACCAATTCATGAGAACGAACAAATGATAGAGCTTGTTCGGGCCTTAGAATAAGCATTTTGTCGGAGCCTGAAATAGGAGTAGGATTTTAGTCTCTACCGTCCCCATGTTCTACAAGTCCTTATTCAGGTTCTCCTCGACAACCAACTTAGATCCACTTATCCATGTCATCTATCTCTTTCAACTTTGAATTCAATTTGTATGATGTGTGAATTGTGTTAGCTCTTCCTACTAAAATAAGCGAAGAAACAACCCACTCCAAAAATACACTCCCATTGGTTCCTCATCTAGCTATTCTTTCCTCGAGGAGAGGGGTATTTTCTTCTATGTTCAGGTCATGCTGTGTAGACAATTGAATAGATAAAGAAGGTAGAAGAATGAGAAAAGAACTGGAGTGTGACCAGTGTAGTCACATATCCTTGTAGAGCTCAACCGGTGTAGCCAAGTCTCCACTAAGACATGCAGGCTTTTTGGAAGCTTGGACCACTGTGGTTGTATTTGTATTTAGTGATTGGTTCTTTCTGGTAGAATTTGTATTGTTCTTGTTTGTGCTGCATCAATCTTTTTCTATCCTGACGTATATAGCATCCTTTCTTCTATTCATTTTTTGGGGTCTTGGTAAATTGTGTTAGCAGATCTTTCCCTCATCTGAAGTTTTATTTTAACCCCACAACTCCCTTCTTTAGACATCCGTGCCACTAGACAAGGATGAAAATGCACAAGTGAAATAAATTTCCCTTGACAATATCATGCAAGTCGAGCTAAGTGCAAAGTGCATGTGTCCAAAATTTATCCACCGTTGAAGATTTAAACGGATGACACCAAGTGTTCTACTTAGGCAAGTTCGAACTTGGTCTCATGGAACCCAAATATTTAAGTTGAAGACCTGAAGAGTCTAAATTCCAGTTCCTAACTAGGCTCCATAAAATGAATGTCAAAGGCCATAATCAAGATCTATCCTTCAGACTATTCCCAATCTTTAGTTCGAGAAACTAGACTTATTCTGAAAAATGCTAATGCAAATGAAATACTGTTTTTTTGAAGTATATTTCTTCTTAATTTTACTCTTATTTATGGATTTTAAAAATTCGTAATTTTTACGAATTTTAAAACTTTATATTTTTATAGATTATTCAAATTTTATAAACAAACATATTTATAAGAATTTAAAAGATAAAGTACCAATATTTTATTTTTGATTAAGAACTAATGTATTTTACAAATTTTATATACTAAGATTTTAAATATTAAGTTACTTTTACACACTTTAATAAATAGGATTTTAAATAAATATTATGCATATTTTAAACACATGTTTTAAATACAAATTTTAAATAAGGATTTTAAATAAAAATTCTACATATATTTTACTTATTTACAAGGACTTTATAAATATTTAATAAAAAACTTTTAATTAAATTTAACACTTACCCACTTTTATGGATTTTATAGATACAGAAAATACATAAAAGTATGAGTTATCTACAAAAGTATATAGAAAATATATACGGACCCCCTATAGTATCGACAAGAGAAAAATGAGGACATAACTCATGGAAAGTAAAAGTCGGTGAAAAAGAATAGAAGTAAGTAGCCCTCCCTATACTTACGATATGCTCATCATAAGCATAGTGCAAGACAAAAACGAGGTGACTTAGGGCGAGGAATTTATAAACAAAAGAAAGAAAGAAAAAGAAGAAAAAACAAACTTAGTGAAATCACTTGATCCCCTTATACTTAGGATCAGACATCCTAAGTATAGAAAATAATGTGGCCAAAAATTAGGAATGACAAATAGGTGTAAAAGAAAGGAAAATCAAGAGAAAATTAAAAGAACAAAATATGAAAGCAAAAATCAAAGGACAATCGGTTCCGCATATATTTAGGATCTGATATCCTAAATATAAAGACGAGCAAAAATGGGGATGATTTGGGTCTAAAAAGAATATACAAGTGTGGTGTACTCCTGAAAATGAATGGCTCAAAGATCTCTACAAGAAAAAATCAATTGGAAGAGTAGTCATGAGTCATTGTACAAAGTAGTTCATCTCATCCTGGGTCATACAGAATCATTTGTTGTGTGAGTGTGCACGATCCCTGGATGTCTGTGAAACCATGCATTTTTTGTACTATATTTTAGAATATTTTTTACTCTTAAAAATTTAAATGACCACATCATCTCCTAGAGCTCGTTGAGAACTTTCCAATGAGCCCAATAATATCAAATTCCGACATTCCTAGCCCAAGATACTGATGTTTTGAGGTGGATGGTCGAGATCAATATATGGATCCGAGCCAGATCCGAATTTGGATCCACATCAACCTCTCCTTTATAAATAAGATATGATAGGATGTTGTCTAAAAAATCTAGACACCACCATCGTTCTCCCTCCATGGAGAATCACCACCTTGGCCGGATTGGTCGCCGGAGGCCGTTGTTGAAGTTGGAGAAGGTGCTTCGATCAAAGATCCGGAACCACTGCCAAGTAGAAAAGCTCGAGTTCACTTTTTTACGTGCATTCATGTAGTGATCGAATGGCGAAAATATCATTTGCTCACGAGAGCAGATCCTGTGGGAACATTCTCGGAGGTAACGATGAATACCTCCCTCTTCATGTTGGTTTCCACATATTTTTCTTCCCATATACTTGAACATGCTTAGAGCCTTAGTTATTATTATGATGTGATCCATATACTAGTAACAATGTTTTACACCTTCTTGCTATTGGTTTTCATACGATTATCGGTTCTATATTTTGTATATCCTTATAGCCTCGGAAATTCTTATGCCCCTATGTTTATATGGTTGTAAATGCCTTGATTTTATATCCTCTTATTCGTATATGGATTTATATTGTGATTGATTTTGATGATATATTTAAACCAAGCATATTCTATTTCCTAATTATAGAAGCGATGCATTAGATGGTGTCCTTTTGGTTTAAAAATTTTATCTGAAATTAAACAACGCAGTAAAATTTTCTTGACATCCTCGTATGGACCAATTTGATATACATGATTTATTTTCCGAATTAAAACTACCTTGATCTGATGATTGATTTCCAATGAATAGATAAAGTTGTGGTCCAATTCTCCTACTAATGGTATTATTTATTTTTTGTCTTATCATTGAAAGAATGGATAATATCATATATTATGACATCTAAACCCTTCATCTTCTTAAGGCTGAGATGCATCCATTTACAAATGCTGAAATTCCCACTTTTTTATTAGATTTAGATGCATAAGCACAATTACTTATACATGGTTATATGTGGATGCCATTGGTGGAAGAAAAGGTGGGCTAGGGGGGATGCCAGCCATCTCACAATCTGCACGTTGATGTTAATAATGTACATTAACATCCAATTAGGTGTTAGTTTAGGCGTTATTGGAATTAACGTACATACTTCTTGGAGATTTTAATCACTCAGTTGTTGAGAATATAGGTCCTTGATTAACTACAAGTGTCATAGAATATTATTTCATATTCTCCAAGATGCCCATTAGTTTTTTTCATCGTCATGAATTTCATGAATAGAAGGATACTGTTAATCATACATGTCATGTAACGCATTTGTATGCTCTACAATACAACACATAACAAAGTTCGCATATATCTATCCACCATCATTAGGTACATGAACTTCAAAATATATAATATCGATCATTGGTCAAGACTCCTTAATGGGATAAGATAATAAAATAAATGGGCACTATTGTTATCACTGATAAGACTATGAGCCGAGACTTTGTACACATTTTTGTATATGATGACCTTCAAGTAACTAATCAATTAATGGGTTGCAATTCAGATACATAAGTCAGATGCTAACTCGCACTCATAAAAGTGACAACCATGAAATACGAGTGTACAAATATGTACCTAATGATTCCACTACCAACTAGCAATTTGATGCATTGAAAAGGTCGAGGGTTTGATCTAGTTTATTATTTGATGGGTTCATTCTTACGGTGGTCAGGTAGTGGAGTTTGGTGTCTCAAGGGATTGGAATATTGAGAACGGAAGTGGCACCAACTCTGCTCTGATACCACTTATTAGGAACACGACCCATCGATATCGTCTCCTCTCGGATACCGGATCCCTTGATACGGAAGCGGATGTAGATACGAGCGGAGGCGGAAACGACCACCATCACAGAAGCACATGAAGAAAATAACAACTAGGTATAACGTGGTCGGTCGCCTCTCATGACCACCAGAGAAGAAAGACCATTAAAAGCAGAACGAGTACAACTCTCTTTGTTCCCTTGCTCTCTTCCTCCCTTCTCTCCCTCCCCCCTTTCTCTCTAGGGGTTACATGGTTCTTGTGGTGATGTTGAGGCAATGCCTCCACCCCCCACTTTAGATAGCCCAAATACAACCCCATAGTCCTTTTTACCAATAGGACTATAAATAGAATACATCTCATCTACTATTAGGATTCGGAGTCAATCCCATTAGGATTCCCAATCCTAATATGACTTTAATCCTAACAATCTCCCCAGGGCCATCCTCATCATCTGCAAGTCTCATCAGCAGGAACTCACCACCTCTATGTAACACACCCTTTACTGGGTGCTCTCAACTTGCCACCTTGCACGATCTCCTGCCAGCTGCTGCTAGCAGAATTCTTTGACGCATCTGATCAATTCAAAGAGACCACCATATCATGACTTCGGCAGATTGCGCATGTGTTGCATTGCATCATCTCGTCGATGTCGAAGCATGTTCTGATCCATCACATTGTGTCCCTTAAACAATGTTGAACCCATTACTTATACGTCGCATCGTGTCCCTTCAACAAAACTGAACTCGGCTCTGATATCAGTTGATGGGATACAACTTGGTACCAACTCTACTCTGATACCAGTTGTTAAGATACTACCTGGTAGCAACTCTGCTCTGATACTAGTTGTTGGAACATGACCGGCCGATATTATCTCCTCTAAGATTCTGGTTGTTGGATGTAGATATGACCACTAGAACCACGGAAGCACGTGAAAGAAAGAGCACATGATATAACGGTGGTCGATCACCTCTCGAGAGCATCGCAGAAGAAAGATCACTAAAAGAAGAATGAGTATAACTCTCTCCATTCCCTTGCTCTTTTCCTCTCTTCTCTCCCTCTCCCCCTTTCTCTCTAGGGGTTACATGGTTCTTGTGGTGGTGTTGAGGCAATGCATCCACCCCCCTCTTTATATACCCAAATACAACCCCATAGTCCTATTTCCAATAGGATTGTAAATATAATACAACTCAACTAATATTAGGATTATAAGTCCAATCCCATTAGGATTCCCAATCCTAATATGACTCTATGCTTGACAATCTCCCCCTCGAGTTGAATTCCATCACAATCCTCATCATTTGCAACTCTCATCAGGAGGAACTCACTACCTCTAGGTGATGCACCCATCACTGGGTCCCCTCAACGTGCCACCTTGCATGATCTCCTGCTAGCCACCGCTAGCAGAATTCTTTGATGCCTCTGGTTGATTCCAAGAGACCACCATATCAAGGCTTCTGCGGATTGCGCATCTGTTGCATCGTTTCATCTCGTCGACGTTGAAGCTTGTTCTGATCCATCGCATCGTGTCCCTTCAACAATGTTGAACCTGGCTCTGATACATCACATCCTGTCCTTTCAATAACACTGAACCAATCTCTGATACCAGTTTATGGGATAAAACCTGATACCAACTCTGCTCTGATACCACTTGATGGGAACAAACCACTAGTACCAACTTTGCTCTGATACGTCTTATTGAGAACGGAAGTGGCACCAACTCTTCTTGGATACCACTTGTTGGGAACAAGAACCGTCGGTATCATCTCTGCTCGGATACCGGACCCTTGGATATGAAAGCGGGTGTAGAAACAAGCGGATATGCAAACAACCATAATCACAGAAGCATATGAAGAAAATAACAACTAGGTATAACAGTGGTCGGTCAACTCTCGCGACCATCGGAGAAGAAAGACCACTAAAATAAAAATGAGTACAACTCTCTCTCCATTCCCTCACTCCCTTCCTATCTTCTCTCCCTTTCCCCCTTTCTCTCTAGGGGTTACATGGTTCTTATGGTGATGTTGAGGCAATACCTCACCCCCCTCTATTATAGCGCAAATACAACACCATAGTCCTATTTCTAATTGGACTATAAATAAAATACAACTAATCTACTATTAAGATTAGGAGTCCAATCCAATTAGGATACCCAATCCTAATATAACTCTAATCCTAACGTGGACTTGCGCCCATGGGTCTCGGGTAGATGCATTGATGATCATGACTCCAACAGATGAGTTGGTTGACGTATTGTACCTAGCAACCTAGTTGCATCCAGAGTCGCTCGACGGAGTAGGCAGGTGGCACGGTTGGCATTCTTGGTTTCATACTTATAGACAATATTAAAACTCGGTTTAGAATATAATGTGACCACATTGAATTCTATCTTTGAGTATTATTATTGTGAGAGGTGTTCCAAGATGTGATTTGAAGTTGGAGAAATTGGATTATGGTCTTTATCTTGTTCTAGTTGAACAAAGATCCTTGAAGGTTTACTCAAGATGACAAATAAGTTCTCGTGTAATGAAGGCATGAGAGTCATGTACTTGCGTGTGCTAAAGTAATATGAGAAATGATTTATGATCCAATAACGGTGATTATAGTTCTATACAATTGTGAACTCTAATAAATGGAAAAATATCAATATCGATGTTGTAGTACTTAAATGATCATTAAAAAAATAAATAAAATTTAATGATAATGTAAATCCTTGTAAATTAGTATAGTTTGATATATTCTAGTTTCTATCATTTATGCAAATATCATTAGATATACGTACACAAGCTTTGCTTACCCATGCATTAGTTATTATAGGGTTTGCCTCATTACTTGGCAATTTCTCAAAACATCACCCTCATGTGAACCCAGCAGGTGTACCTGAGAAAAAGCCACAACAGTAGCAGCTTAGAGAAGATCAAACTTTCCAAATTATACTTGCGCCAGACAGGGTACGTTTACTCAGAGTAATTTATTTTGCTTCTATATTATTTCCATTTTACTTAGAGAGACAATGAAATCAGAAAACTTTGATTTCTATAGTTATATCTTGTATCTCATTTGTGGAGATGGACTTGATGATAATTATCGATGAGAATAAATATTTTAGTTACATTCCAAATTATATTATTCTCCCATTGTTATATGTATTTCAAATGTTGATCTAATATGTATAAGATGGTTTGCTGAGTATCAGAGCTCATGGGCGTATTTGGACAGTAGGTCCAACCTTATCATTCCATTGATTTCTATAGCTCGAGGGATGGGGCGTTACAGATGTATCGGATACCGAAACTCCATTCCCTTTGTACATGTTAGATATCAACGAGATTTTAAATATAAATATAACGACAATGTCTTCTATCCTTGGCATTAGTTAAGGAGAATAATTCAAGTCCTGTTTAATGTGTCCATTATCTCTCTAGTCGTAGAAATATTTTCTAATATAATGATTCTCGTAGGGAATCATGCCGCCTCGTGATGACCCTGATGTTTCATAGTAGCTGGCTTTACTAGTTCAGGTCTTGCAGGGTATACAACATCTTTAGGAAGTATTGGAACATAGGCTCCTTTAGCAGGAGGACTCCTCTTACTAGCCCTCTCGTGAGGAAAAGGAAACGTTCATCCTTCGTTGTCTCTAGACCCTGAAGGATTGGAGTATTTAGAGGAATTGCAAAAACATCAGATGACATATACAACCTACTAGAGGTCTAAGGTACACCAATTCTTCATCACAAGCACACCGGATGAGGTTGCCGGATGAGGTTGAGTTGTGGATGGATCATATATCCAAGGTATTGCGGATGATTCATGCTCCCTAGGAGACTTGGCTTACGTTTGTGGAGTTTTTACTAGAAGGTTATGTTGAGCATTGGTTCTACGCCACCATCGAACATATGGAGGGTACCTTAACGTGGGAAATATTTCTTAACGAGTTCCGTAGCCAGTTTTACCATGATCACATGGTTGAAGATCAGAGGAGGTTATTTGCTGAGCAGAACAGGGTTCAATGACAACCCAAGAATACCTCATTTGTTACATTGAGCTCTCCCACCACTTGCTCATGACTACTTCTCTTCCTGAGGAAAACTTACATAAGTTTATCTGTTGTTTGTGTGACTATGTGCAACACCAATTATCTACATTGGATTTCACTTCCATCAAGGAGGTTTCTGCTAAGTCTACCAAGATGGAACAATGCAGAGTCAGATTTAGGGAGGCCAGTCACAGTTCCAGCTGCAGCAGTCGGGAAGATCAACTAGCCATGATTTCTATAGATCTCAAAAAGAGCGTCGTTTCCACCCAGTTGTAACCACTCCTACCATTAGCAGGTTTGCTCCGACGCTTACTTTGGGAAAGGGCCAGGCAAGTCACGGTACTACCTCTTTCCACTCTTCTACACACTCCCATATCCACAAGACAAGAGGTGCTAGCATTGTCTCAGGAGGCTCATTTTCTCAGTCAGGAGATCGTCAATGTTTCCACTACCAGTAGCCGTACCATTTCAAGGTCAGGTGTCCTTTACTTACAGTAACTCAGGTGGCCATCAACTAAGTGTACAATCAACTTTCTCATCTGGACAATCACCTAGATCAGCTTCCCATCATGGAGGTCGAGGTTTTCAATGCCATCCATCACGACCAAACTTCAGCGCTGCAGGTTCTAGCGCCCCAACACAGGCTCGAGGACAGTTGAATGCAATCACACGTAAGCAAGCCCACACATCAGTAGCTGTAGTGCGAGGTATGATTTCAGTGCATGGTATTTCCTTACATGCCCTATTTGATTCGGGAGCCAGGTACTCTTTTCTAGCACAACAATTAATATCTAGATAAGATAAGGAGTCAGTGTGTGTTTCATCTCCTTACTAAATCAAGGACTTAGGGGGGCAATTATTCATAGTATGACAAGTAATAGAGAATGTAGGAGTGCAGATTGGTGGGAACCCTGATGCCCGCATATCTTTCACTCATTCAGTTGTAAGATTTTGATGCCATATTGGGTATGGATTGGCCCGAGCAGCATCATATGTGCCTCGATTGCTTCGAGAAAATAGTACTCCCAAGCATACCTTACTTTCAGTTCGATGGGTGGACAACAGATAGTGAGCCCTTGTATGGATCTGTGTTTAAGGCCCAACACATTCTCAATCAGAGTTGCATAGGTTTTCTCTCCTATGTTGTGGAGTCACCTGCACACGATCACATGATTGAAGATGTTATAATTGTATGAGATTTTCCTGATGTATTTCTAGAGGAATAACCTGGCCTACCACCAGAGACAGAGATCGAGTTCGAGATCACTTTGATTCCCGATACACAACCCATATCTATCCATCCATATCGAATGGCACTGGTCGAACTTAGAAAACTGAAAGTACAATTGCAAGAGTTGTTGAAGAATGGATTTATTCATCCCATTACATCACCTTGGGGAGCACCGGTCCTCTTCATAAAGAATATGGATGGGTCTATGCATTTTTTCATTGATTATAGGCAATAGATTAATAGGACGATAAAGAGCGTTATCCACTGCCACAAATAGACGATCTTTTTGAACAGTTGCAGACCGCAGTAGTATTTTCAATGATTGACCTAAGATCGGGTTATTATCAATTGAGTATTAAGGACACATATCTGCTTAATTCCCCTTTCCGCACCAGATAGGACCACTATGAATTTGTGGTCATGCCTTTTGGACGCACGAACACCCTTTCCGCATTCATGGATATGATGAACCGGATTTTCTGCCCATACTTGGATCATTTTGTGGTGGTGTTCATTGATGATATCTTGATCTACTCACGTGATGAGCATGAGCGTGAGCAACATCTTCATACTATTTTAGAGACACTCAAATAACACAAGGTGTTTTCTTCGGTCATGTAATTTTTGGCTTAACGAGGTAGTTTTCCTCGGTCGGGTAATTTTGGGAGCAGGCGTTGAAGTCGTTCTAGCCAAGATAGATGTACTAATGTCTTGGAAATAGCCCAAGATAGTTACTGAGATACGCAATTTCTTTGGACTCACCAGGTACTATAGATATTTTTTCAAAGGCTTCTCGTGGCCAGCCCTACCACTTACATGTTTGACATAGAAGGATGTCCCCTTCATTTACCAGTGCTCTGATTCTTACCCTTCCTTCAGGTACCTTAGATTTCACAATGTACACTGATGCATTGAAGGAGGGTTTAGGAGTACTATTGATGCAATTTAGTCATGTTGTAGCATACACATCATGCCAACTAAAGAATTATGATCGGAGCTACCCTACTCATGACTTGGAGTTGGTAGCTATAGTCTTTGCATTGAAGATATGGCACCACTATTTATATGGCGTAGCATTTGAGATTTTTACATATCACAAGAGTCTCAACTATACTTTTGACCAGCGTGAGTTGAATATGAGGTAAAGACAATGGATAGAGCTATTAAAAGATTATGACTGCACGATCTCTTACCATCCGGGTAAGTAGAATGTGGTAGCAGATTCTTTGAGAAGGAGAATGCATACTAAGGGTACTGCAGCATGGCTCCATACAGTGGATTATGGGACATGATTGTACATGGTCAACAGACAAGTCAAAAATTACAAGACTTGTTCCATCGATGTCTGAAGGAGGAGTTTGACAGATTCAAGGTTTGTGATTCCATCGTGTGGAAGGTATATCTTGTTTGCGCCCCTGATGATGATGAGTTGAGGAGAGACATCTTATATGAGGCTCACTATTCTAGATTGTCTATCCACCCAGGAAGCATCAAGATGTATAGAGACCTCTGTCAGCACTTCTGGTGGGAAGGGATGAAGAGAGATGTTGCATAATATATTAGTCATTGCCTTAATTATCAATTGGTGATGGCAAAGCACAGGCATCCTCCTGGCTTCTTACTATCACTTCCTATCCCGGTGTGGAAACGAGAGCATATCTCAATGGATTATGTGACATACTTACCTCGTACAGTAGGTGGATAAGATGCCATATGGATTATTGTGGATCAATTAACCAAGTCCACACATTTCATTCCTGCGAAAATGACTGCACTCCGGTAGATTTGGCCAAGTTATATATACAACTCGTTAACCATCTGCATGAGATTTGGAGGGAGGTTGTATCTAATAGAGACTCTCATTTCACATCGCATTATTGGGGAGAATTCGTGAAGGTCCTAAAAAACAAACTGTGCCTTAGTTCATCCTATCATCCGCAGACGGTGGGCAATCGGAGAGGAAAATTCAGACCCTTGAGGAGCTACTCCTATCTTATGCCATTGTGTGGTAAGGATCTTGGAAGAATCACCTTCCCTTGGTGAAGTTTACTTATAACAACAACACCATGATAGTATTGGCATGGTACCCTTTGAGGCATTATATGGGAGAAGATGCACCACTCCCTTGTGATGGAAGGAAGTAGGCTACAAAGATATTTATTCCACTCAGATAATCGAGGATACAACCAGAGCCGTAGAAACGTCTAGAAAGAAATTATTGAATGCGCAAAGCCAACATAAGAGTTATGTTGATAAGAGGCATCGTGATCTGGATTTTGTGGTCAGAGATTTTGCATTCTTGAAAGTATCTCTAATGAAGGGTATTCAAAGATTTTGTGTCAAGGATAAGCTGGCACCATTGTTCATTAGCCCTTTCGAAATTTTGGCCCATATTGGGAAGGTAGCATACCGAGTAGCACTTCCCCCGCACTTGGCAAGCGTGCATGATATATTACGTGTCAAACCTTCGTAAGTATAATCGAGAACTTCGACATATAATTAAGTATGAAGACTTTGCGGTCGAACCTGATTTGTCTTCTCCTGAGGCAACGATGTAGATCTTAGATCAGAAAGTCAAAAAGCTACGATGGAAATATATCCCTTTGGTCAATGTATTGTGGCAAAGTCAGAATGCTTAGGAGGCCACGAGAGAGCCTGAGGAAGATATACAATAGAAATACCCTAGTCTTTTTGAAGGTATGATCAGGAAACCCTACTTCAATTCTGTTTAAGACTTTTATGATCTTCGCTCTCTTTAAGATATTTAATCATGAATACAAGTCTCATTCAAAACATATACGTTAAATCCAACGTCTCGACGACGAGACTTCCTTTAATGTTTTTATGATGTGAAACAACGTATTGTATTGTCCTAAGTTTAGAGTATTTTTTACTTTTAAAAAAATAAATGTCTATGTCATTTCGTAGAGCTCATCAAGATCTTTTCAACGAGCTCAAGAACAACAAATTTCAACATTCCTAGTGCAAGATATTGATGTTTTAAGGTGGATGGTTGGGATCCATATATGGATTCGAACTGGATCCTAATTTGGATCCATTTCCACCTATCCTTCTGTAAATAAGATATGATAGGATACCCTCTCAAAAACCTAGCCACCACCATCCTTCTCCCTCCTTGGAACACCACCACCTTGGCCGGATTGGTCGTCAGAGGGTTGCCATCGATGTTTGAGAAGGTGCTCCGCTCAAAGATTTGTGACCACCATCGCGTAGGAAAGCTTGATGTCACCTTTGTGCGTGCATTCACACTATGATTGAGCTATGGAAATATAGTTTCTGCGTGGGAGGATATCCCGCGGGAACATCCTTGTAGGTAAAGATGAATACCTCCCTCTTGATGTTGGTTTCCTCATATTTTGTTCCCGTGTACTTGAACATGCTTAGAGACTTTGTTATTATTATGATTTGATTCATTTACTTTTAACAATGTTTTACAACTCCTTGCTATGGATTTTCTACGATCATCTATTCTATATTTTATATATCCTTAGAGCCTTGGAAATTCTTATGACCCGATGTTTATATGGTTGCCAATGCATTGATTTTATATCGTCTTATCCCTATATAAAACTATTTTGTGACAGATTTTGACGATAATTGTAAACCAAGCATATCCCTATTTCATGATTATCGAAGCATTGCATTATATGGTGTCCCTATGGTTTAAAATTTTATCTAAAATTATGCTACATTGTAAAATTTTCTTAACATCCTCGTATGGACCAATTTGATATACATGATTTCTTTTCCAAGTTAAAACTACTGTGACCTGATGATTGATTTCCAACAAGTAGATAAAGTTGTGGTCCAATTCTCATACTAATGGTATTTTTTAAATTTTGTCATATCTTTCAAAGAATGGATAATCCATATATTATAACATCTAAACTCTTCATCTTCTTATGGCTGAGATGCATCCATTTATAAACATTGAAATTCCCACTATGTTATTAGATTTAGATTCATGAGCGCAATTATGAATACATGGTTATATGTGAATGCCATTGGTGAAAAAAAAGGAGTTTGATGCCAACCATCTCACAGTCTGCACCTTGATGTTAATAATGTATATTAGTATCCAATTTAGTGTTAATTTAGGCATTATTGGCATTAACGTAAATACTTCTCGGAGATTTTAATCACATCGGTTATTGAGAATATAGGTCCTTGTTTAACTACAACAATATTATTTCATATTCTCCGAGATGCCCATTAGTTTTTTTATTGTCATGAATTTCAGGAATAGAAGGCTATTGTTAATCATATATGTCATGTACTACATTTGTATGTTCTACAATAGGGCACATAACAAAGTTCGCATACATCTACCCGCCATCATTAGGTACATGAACTTCAGAATAAATAATATCTGTCATTGGTAAGGACTCCGTAATGGGATGAGATAACAAAATAAATGGGCATTATTATTATCATTGAAAAGTCTATGAGTCGAGACTTCGTACATATTTTTATATACGATGACCTTCAAATAACTATATTAATTAATGGGTTGCAATTCAGACATGAAAGTTGACGCTACCTCACACTCCTAAAAGCAATAACCACAAAATATGAGTGTACCAATATATATGTTTATGATTCCACTACCAACTAGCAATTAGACATGTTGAAAAGGTCGGGAGTTTGTTCTAATTTATTATTTCATGGGTCCGATCTCACGGTGGTCAGGTAGTGGAGTTTGGTGTCTCAAGGGATTGAACTTGCACCCTTGTGTATCAGGTCGATGCCTTAAAGTCACGACCTCAACAGACGAGTTGGGTGATGTGATGCACCTAGCAGCCCGGTTGCATCCAGAATTGCTTGATGGAGTAGGAAGATGGCGTGGTTGGCATTCTTGGTTTCGTACTTATAGACAATATTAAGACTCAATTTAGAATATGATGTGCCCGCATCGAATTCTATTTTGAGTATTATTATTGTGAGAGTTGTTACGGGATGTGGTTTGAAGTTGGAGAAATTGGGATTATGATCTTTTTCATGTTCTAGTTGAACAAAGTTCCTCGATTGTTTACTCAAGATGACAAATAAGTTCCCGCAAAGTGGAGGCATGCGAGTCGTGTATTTACGTCTACTAAAGTAATAAGAGAAATGATTTATTATCAGATAATGGTGACTTTAATTGTATATCATTGTGAACTCTAATGAATGGAAAAAATATCAAGATCAATGTGGTAGCACTCAAACGAAAATTAAATACATAAATAAAATTCAGTGATCATGTAACTCCTTGTAAGTTAGAATAGTTTGATATATTCCAGTTTCTACCATTTATGCAAATATAATTAGATAGAGTTACGTACACATACTTTGCTTTCCCCTACAATTGTTATTATAGTGTTTGCCTCGTTACTTAACAGTTGCTCATAATGTTACCCTCGTGTGAACCCAACAGGTGTAGCTGAGCAGCAACCACAACAGTAGCGGTTTTGAGAAGATCAAACTTTCCACATTATACTTACCCCAGACTAGGTGCGTTTACTTTGAGTGATTTATTTTTCTTCCATATTATTTTCATTTTCCTTTAAGAGACAATGTAATGAGAAAATTTTGATTTCTATAGTTCTATATTGTATCTCATTTGTGGACATGATGAATCTCCATTTCATCACCTTTATTCTATCATTTTGGCCTTAAAAACCCCAGCAAATGCATGTAAATAGCCTCAATTTGTATATAATAGCATTCAATGTTTATTGTATTCATTATACATAAAATCAGGTTTTTAATGCCAAAATTATTTAATAAAGAGAAGAAAAGAAAAAGGAATAAAATATTGCAAATATTTAATGACCCGAACCCCGAGACCAAGGCCAGCATGGAATTGGTCGATAAGGAATAAAGTAGGACCATCCACGATCATCATCCAATCGCCCCTCATCTCCCTCGCAATCCTCGGCTCTCACCACCTGTACCAGTCACCCCTTCCTTTAAGTACCTCGCCTCCTCCTCCATATCCCGTCGTCCACCAACCTAGGGGCTGAGGCCCAGCCCTCCGACTCCTCCCTGTGACAGGGGGAGGAGCTCGGATCGAGCAACGATGACCCAGAACCCCCGTGAGACCCACCGCCGATCACGACGGTGCTGCGGAGGCTCCAAGCCCCGCCCGAGCTCGCTGGCATGGCCAGCCAGTATGTGCGAAGACCTGGGCATCTTCTCCGCTGCCCAGCCCAGGCTCCCACTCTGCCCAACCTCAGGTAAGTCCCCTTCTTCTTTCTTTGCATTTTTCTTTAATTTTCCTTAATTATCTAGGTCCCTACCATCGTCCTCGACCTCCATTAATCACCTCCCGAGCTCCGCCTTTCAACCACCTTTCACCCGCACGTTTCCGATTACACCCCTCCTCCGTCAAGACCTCCCTCATCCCAGGCTTTCTCCTCTACTGGAGGCGGAGGAGAACCCACCAAGGGCTCCGCTTCTTTGCCTTTGCCAAGCCCTCCGTCCATCTCATCTCGCACGCACGCACGCCTCAATTTCCATCTAACCCCCTTTGCAGGTCCACATCTTCATTGGTCGGACCTCGGGCGGAGCCGAGTTCTAGAGCTCCGCCTCCGACGATCAGGCGTCGACATAGGATTCCAGGCACTCCGGCATCTTCTCCAACTTCGGATCTTCATCGCCAGACCTTCAGTGTCCTTCCCCGAGCTTCACCGAGCACAGAGAGGCGTGGAGGAGCTCCAGGCCTCACGTCGGAGCTCCGATAGCGCTGCCACCTTCGAGGAAGAAGGAATAGCAGATACCGTTGGATCTCGCCCCAAGGCGGAGATCCAACGGCCCTGGAGCAGCCACGTCGCCCTCCCGGAGCGCAGAGGCTCGATGGGACCGAGCCTCGCCTGAGGCAACCTCGAGCCGCCACGTGGCCCGAGCCACCTGCTACGGCCGTCCGAAGCTGCACCGAGCCTCGCCCCCACCCGAGCCTGAACTCATGTGCCTCACGCATGTGGGTGCTGGGCTTTTTGCATCGGTGCCCTCGCAAGTTTCGCATATTACATTCAGGTCTAGCGTCATGTGCATCACACGTGTACCTATGGGCATTTTGCATTGATACCCTCGTGGGTTTCAAATTTACAAAAATGCCCATGTACGTGAGGGTAATTTACAGGGAAGGTCCCGATCTTTTTCAAAATTACATTTTAGTCCCTCCCAGGGACCTGTCTGCAATTTTATTTCATGTTTTCTTTCAGTTATGCCCCTGTCTTCTTTATTGTTTATCTTGAGCATCGTATGTCCGATTAAGTTGATTTCAGTTTCATTTCGAAGCTCTTCTCGTGGTCTTTCTAATGGCATGCTTAAATTTGAGATTAGACACTATGAACTTTAATGCATTATTTTATTGTCTAAGTGCCTGGCTTTCCATGTAGCTCATGCCTAATTGCCACTAGAATGAATAGTGCTTCTTTAGTTGACACTGATTTGACTCATCTTTTTACTGGCTCAAGTAATTATCATCTCGGACATATGTTTATTGCATCTCATTGCATTTATTTGCATGATAAAATAAAAAAAATGCATGTTCATTCTTTCCTTTGATGCATTGTCTTGTGTTGCCTTCTTGCATAATTTGACCTATATGTTCTTCAACTCAACACTTAGTTAAATTAATGAAAAATCTGAATAATACGAGAGAGGCTCGTGTCTCTGAATTCGACCTTGGTATCTTGCCAAGTAAAAAATAAAATAAAATACGACCATCTGATTTTGATTGATATATATTTAAATGAGATGATCTTTGATGAGCCCATCTCGGCCTGACTGCGATGACATTATCAAGTGCTAATTCAGCACTATTAAAGGGCCGATTACATGGCTCATCAGGAGGTCCATCGACCGAAGGATGAAGCTGTTAGCACGCAAAATGGAAGTGGAGTTGTTCGCTGGAGCGGAGCTCCGGCGAACTACGGGTGGCCTAATCTACGCTACACCTAAGGGCTAAACATTAATATAATGACGGAAATGAAATGCTAGTACTAAAACCTATTTAAAACACATAAATGCGTAGCTCGTACCTGGTGAAGCACCAAGGAGTAGAGGCCTCGCTGGAGCGGCGGCCTTGGGTGCAACCGCTGCCTCTCCGACCGATTCAAAGCGCCAGCGGGTTCCTTCTGTCACAAGGAACACCGTCGGGACCGAATGCGAGGAAGGGATTGGACAGAGGCTGACCAAAATTGCGAAGAAGGGATTGGATAGTGGCTGAACAAAATTGCGAAGAAGGCGGAGGAGTTGGACCTCGAATCGCAGAGCTGGAGAAGCTCTGGTTGATCTGATGCGTGGGTTAAGCGTAGGACGCGTAGGGCAATGAAGTGGAGGTGAAGCGAGGGTCGGATCGTGCGTAGATCAGGGTAGAGAGGTTCACCAGAGCTGAACTCCGGCGAACTTCGATCTGGGCCTAATCGAGCACCTACGGTCCTACTGATTACTCTAACTACTGGATTAAAGGCTAAAAACGAAAACTAAGCTACACAACGAGATAAATCAGCTCTTATACCTGGTGGTCGACCAGGGAGCAGGACCTCCGGCGAGCGGCGGCCATGGGTGCTTCCCTCAACTCCTCCGACCGGCTGAAGCATTCAGGCAACCCCCCCCCTGTCACGAGGATCCACTAGAGACTGGAAACAAGGGTGGAAGGTGACCGAAGGGAGACCAAAATGGAGGAGGAGGTCGAGGGTTTTATTTATATCCATGGTGACGCACCCTTATTGATCGGGGTGCCACGAAGAATCGGCTGGTCCGATGCTGGATCTAAGATGCTAGCGTGAAGATTGGAGCATAGACCGAGCATTTTCATGAAGGAATCTTTGCCTGGGAGTCAAAGGATCAGAAGAGGAAATTCGGAGAAGACGGGCCAAAACGACGTCTGACACCAGGCGGCTAGGGGCAGAGGAGTTGACCGGGCGGTCAATGAAACCTGATTGGTCCACCTCAGCCTTATTTTGACCGATTTTTAAAACATAATAAATGACTTTATTTATTTTTACTTATAAAATAAAAAATGTTTATTAAATAATGTAGTATTTATTTATGATTTTTATTTATTTTTTGATGTATTTTATTAGGGGTTTATTTTAATGATGTATTTATAGGTATATTTACATGTATTTTATTTTTATTTTGTGTATTTTTATTTTATTATTTTATTTTCTTATTTTATAAATTTATAACTTATTTTTGTGAGTGTAAATATATTTTTATTTAATTTTTATGAGTTTATTTACATATTTAAATAAATAGGTATGTGTAATAGGTAGGTATACTTATAGGTATTTGACCTATATTTTATATACATTTTATATATTTAATGAATTTTATTGGATTTTATTTTGGATTTACATTTTTAATATATTATAAATAATATTTACAATTTAATAAAAATATGGAAGAATAAAATAATTAAAGAATGTATTTCCTTTTTTTATTTCTGTACATAGGTAATATAGGTATTCTTGGTCTATGTATTCCATAGACTTATTTTATTTTATGAATTATTTTTGGTTTTATTTTAATTTCAATATGTACATGCATTATATATATTATTTACAAAATTATAAAAATATAAGTTTGTAAAAATCATGAATAATGAATAAATTGAATATTTTAATAGGGTAAACTGTACAATGAGGGCCAAAAACCTAACTTTCACAAATGAACTCCAAAAATTATGAAACCAATTTTATTAAATAGATCTTGAGAAGCTATATACAATTAAAGGTGATTTTGGTTGATTTTAAGTTTTTATTTGCAAGATATGGGTCTGTGAAGTTAAGATTCTGGCTTTTTATTCTGTGTATAAAATATACATTGTATATTATTTTTACACAAACTCAATTTTGTATTTTTATTCACATTATTATCTACAACTTTCATGTACAAAATTTCTTTATTTGATGAATGAATAATTAAGTACAAAATAGGCGTCAAAATACATAAATGAATGAATAAATAAATGAGGTATTATTGAGTTATTGGCCCTTATCTCCCCCTACTTTATTCCTTGTCGACCAATTCCATTATGGACTTGGTCTCGGGGTTAGGGTCATAAAATATTTGCAATATTTTATTCCTTTTTCTTTTCTTCTCTTTATTCTATGACTTTGGCATTAAAAACCTTATTTTATGTGCAATAAATGCAATGAGTGGTGAATGCTTATTATAGACAAACTAATGTTATTTACATACATTATCTAGGGTTTTTAAGGCCAAAATGATAGAATAAAGGTGATGAAATGGAGATTCATCACCTCCCTATACTTGCCTTTGCTAGTCCCTAGCAAATACTTATGCAGTAAGTACAAAAAGAATAAAGAATTAAAAGAAAAGAAAAGGAGGAATGAAAAAGATAGAGTGAATAGGGATGCTTTCAGTGCAATATATGTCCTTACAAAATCAGAATTTGGAGCTTCTGTTAGACCTTGGGTGTGGATGTGTGTAGAACCTCGTCGGGAACCAGCTTTAAAACACAACAGCCTTCGAGAGTCACAGAACCCGGTTCAACCCACCTCAATAGCCTGGTCAGAACTGGCCTACGCCATACACAAACCCTTATGACTATGAAGCTGACTTGTACAGTGTAAGTAGTAGTGGCTCTCCCCAACTGACAAAGGAACTGACTTCTCCAGAATGACAACCCAATGATTCCCTAATCCATCCCTCTACCGTCGAGGAGCGGGGTATTCCCTTCTAAGTTCAATTGGCATCCAACTCAAAAGGAGGAGGAGGGGAAAAGAATGGACGGTAGCCAGTGTAGCTACCTATCCTGGGATGCAAGACCAATGTAGTCAAGTCATCCAGCTGCAGCCTCACATGGTATAACTTTGACGCACAAGCTTGCTTATCTTCTGTACAACATATATACATGCTTCGGCAAGCACTTTTATTTTTATTTTCAAGCCTGTCCAATTTTTTTCGGAATACTATTCACAGCAACATTTACATAAGGACTTTTTTCCTCCTGAGCCAGAAGACTATCCCTCTTTTGAAGCTTTATCGCAACCCACACTCTCCTGTCATTCGACTTCATTGAAACTGGACCAGGTTGGAGTGCACTTCCCTCCCTAGACGAGGACGAATGTTTCCACTCATGTGCGTCTCAGACTGGCAAATCCAACCCCCTCACCACTCCAACTGAGTTGAGCCAAGTGAAAGGTGCAAGTTTCCAAGTTAGGCCACGGCCGACAAGAGTCATGTGTGTGTCTCGAAAAGTTCTAGTTAGTCAGTTGAGGTGACTTGAACCCAGCCCTGATTTCTCAAAGAATTAAGTCTGAATAGACCTGAAGTACCTTAAACCTAGTTCCCATAAGGTTCTAGTGCAGTTAGGTGTGGTAAGGTCCAACCAAGCTCCAATTTAAGACTTTATTGGACTGGTTCAATCATCAAGCTCACTCAAAAAGAATATGAATGATATGCACATTCTATGCACAATGAATGATGCAATTTTTCACAATGAATTTAAGAATCAAAGAATCTTTTTACACAAAGAATTTTTTCAAATAAAAAAATAATTTAAGAACACAAAAAGTATGTACAACTATTTACACGGGCGTGCTGCTTTATTTTACAAGGTTAAAGATCTTTAAAGAATTTACAAGTGTTATCATGTTTGTTACAAGTACATATATGTATACAATTAACAAAGACTTTTTATTTAAAGGCTTCACAAATCTGCCCATTTTTATTTAGTATTTCTTAGTTTTATATTTTTTGTTATTTATTATTTAATTTTTTTTTCTTTGAAAATATTTTCAAAACTATAGTACATGATAATTTTTGCAAGCTTTTACAAGCATTTAAAAACTATTTTGCACAGATGTTGTCACACAATGTATATACATTTGCCACAATAGTTTTTTACAATCATTTTTCAAAACATTTGCACATAGGTTTCCAAATCCTTTGTTTCACATAAAGAAGAAAATTTTTCAAACAAAAAAAATTTTACACAGGTTCAAAACATTTCACATCAAGTTTTCCAAACAGTTCACACTATTTCTCAAATCATGCTGTAAAGGTATTTAACCTGATTTATTAATCAGTATATACAAAGAAAAATTATAATTTATGTACAACTTGGTTTAGGCTCTTACAAGTTTTATTTGGAATTATTGCTTATTTTTTTATGAGAGATTTTTGTGTATACTCCTCAGACTTATTTGAGAATCATTTTCAAAAGATTTTAAAGACTATAGTCCAAAATATTTTTACAAACCTATACACACATTTGGAAATGATTTTGCAAAGGTTTTTCGAACAATATAGATAGATTTTTCAAAAATAATTTCACAACCAATTTTCCAACCATTTGTAAACCATTTTTCACACATTTTTATTTCACTCAAAGAAATTAAATTTTCGCAAACAAAACTATTTACAAAGGTTGAATACTCTATACACCATATTTCTCAAACACTTTTCAAAAGATTTCGCAATGAGATCATCTTGCACAAAGCAGTTTTCCTGATTTATTAATCAGTATGGGCAAAAAGAATCTGAGGAGCTCACAATCATCTTTTATTATTGTAATAGAAATACTTTTAGCATCACTTTTTAACTTGAAGTAGTAGTTTATTTACAGTATGAGTTATGGCTTATAGTATATACATGGTATATATGACCCCCCTATACTTAGCTTGAGTTATGTCCTCATAGATCGAAGAGAAAAGAGAAGACATAACTCGTACTGAGTATAGACAAGTCTAAAGAATACACAAATAAGGAATAAATGAATGAATGAGAAGTTGACTGTCCCCCCTATACTTAGGATCAAGTAATCCTAAGTGTAGCAGACTGTACACAACGCAGGGAGGGTCAAGGGTGGGAATAAACATATCGTACTCAGATTGTCTCCCCCTATACTTAGGGTAAGATACTCCTAAGTATAAATAGGAAGAGGAGACAATGGAGAGGATCAAAGAATAAAAGAACTCGAGGTGCATACCCCCCTATACTTAGGACAAAGTGTGTCCTAAGTATAGAAGACTGACAAAAAGGGGCAGCACCTTTTGATACAAAAACGAAGATATAAGAGAAAGAAGAAAAGAAGAAAAGAAGAAAATCAGATAAACAGTTTTTGCAGTGCAGCGTCTGAATCTTCTGATGTTGTCACTATTGTGGATATGTCATCATGGTGCAGAAGCTGGATGGAGTTGACAACAGCCAAGAATGTATCTGGTTCAAGGTAAGGCTTCAGGAGTTGACCGTTGACGACGAATGGTTGTGCGTCAGGAGACAATTCTGATATGGCAATACTTCCATTGTCATGCACTTCACGAACTCGGAATGGCCCTATCCACTTACTCTTTAATTTACCTGGGAAGATCCGCAACTTTGCATCAAATAACCACACTTTTTGTCCAACTTCAAAGGTCTTTCGTCTGATGTGCCGATCATGCCAGTGTTTCACCTTCTCCTTGTACATCAATGTGTTATCATATGCATAGTTTCGAAACTCCAAGAGTCTGTTCAGATCATCCTTTCTTTTCTGACCACTTTTTCGTGAGTCCAAATTGCACATGTTAATTGCCCATAAAGACTTGTGAATTAATTCAACGGGAAAATGGCATGGCTTTCCATATACAAGAAGATAGGACGACATGCCCAAGGGAGACTTGTAGGAAGTTCTGTAAGCCCAGAGAACTGAGTCCAAGAGTTGAGACCAGTTCTTTCTGTCCGGCCGTACAAGTTTCTGCAAGATCGTCTTAATTTCTCTGTTCGATAATTTGGCCATACCATTGGTCTGAGGATGGTAAGGAGATGTGACACGATGGTCGATGCCGTACTCCTTCATTAGTTTCTTGACCTCTTTGTTAATGAAATTGCTACCCCCATCTGATATGAGAATCTTCGGAATCCCAAACCGCGCAATGATGTTATCTTTCAAGAATCGGCACACTGTCCGACTATCAGCGGCTCGAGCGGGAATAGCTTCAACCCAATGACTCACGTAATCGACGGAAAGAAGGATGTGCTCAAAACCTTGACTGTTAGGGAAAGGTCCCATGAAGTCGATGCCCCATGCATCGAAAACACGTGCTATCTGAATGATTTTCAGGGGCATCGAATCTTTGGCAGTGAGTGACAAATTCTGCTGAATCCTTGAATAGTGTGGGCCACCAGAATCCACACTGAAGTACTTTGGCTGTCGTAAATGCAATCCGCTCCTTCCCTGAATAAAAGAGGATCTTCCCATTGATAGAAACGGATGGTCGACATGAATTTATTCTTTTGATTCTTCGTCCAATCCGATGGTATTACCCCCGAGGCGAGGTAATTGACTATATCAGCATACCAAGGAAGAGAATCCACTGCTAAGATTGATTCGTCAGGAAAGGTTTCTGTGATAGGTGCACTGTTTTGGGGAGGGTCATGCTGCTCAATTCTGGAGAGATGGTCTGCTACCACACTCTGAACTCCAGGCTTGTCCTTAATTTCCAAGTCAAATTCCTAGAGGAGAAGGATCCATCGAATCAGTCTCGGCTTGGCATCCTTCTTCTGTTGTACGTACCGGATAGCAGAGTGGTCTGTAAAAATAGTGACTTTTGATCCAAGCAAATAGGATCTGAACTTCTCGAGGGCGAAAACCACCGTTAGCAACTCTTTCTCTATCACAGTGTAATTTCTTTGCGCCCATCTAATGTTTTGTTGGCATAGTGAATGGCATAGGGCGCCTTTTCTTTCCTATATCCAAGAACAGCCCCGACTGCAAAGTCTGACGCATCTGTCATGATCTCAAAGGGAAGAGACCAGTCCGATGGCTGTAGGACTGGAGCCTAAGTGATAAGCTCCTTCAGCTGATTGAAAGCAAGGAGAGCCTGCTGATCTACATTGAACTCAGTTTCCTTGCATATACGTTCTGTCAAAGGTCGGGCGATGCGGCTAAAGTCCTTGATGAATCGTCTATAAAATCCCACATGCCCCAGGAATGACCTGACATTCTTCACTGACTGAGGTGGATCTAAATTGGAGATAACATCCACCTTTGCTGGGTCGACTTCCATGCCACATTTGGAAACGACGTAACCCAGTACAATACCTTCGGTGACCATGAAGTGGCTCTTTTCCCATGAGAGTATCAAATTGATTTCACAACATTTCTGAAGCACTTTGTCTAGGTGCCCAAGACAAGAATCGAAGCTATCATCATAGACAGAGAAGTCGTCCATGAACACCTCGAGAAAACTGCCTACCATCTCGGCAAAAACTGCTAGCATGCATCTTTGGAATGTTGCAGGTGCATTACATAATCCAAAGGGCATTCTCTTGAAGGCATAGGTGTTGAACGGGCAAGTGAAGGTAGTCTTCTCTTGATCTTCGGGAGCGATTGCCACCTGGTTGTACCCAGAATACCCATCCAAAAAGCAGAAGAACTCCTTGCCTGCTAGTCTTTCCAGAACTTGATCAATGAAAGGCAAGGGGAAGTGGTCCTTCTTAGTTGCTGCATTAAGACGGCGGTAGTCAACACACACCCGCCAGGATGTTGGTACTCGAGTGGATATTTCCTCTCCTTTGTCATTGGTAAACACGGTAAGCACGGATTTCTTTGGAACTACATGCAGTGGGCTTACCCATTTTGAATCGGAGATGGGATAGATGAAGCCTGCGTCACACCATTTCATTATTTCATTCATGACGATGTACCGGAGGTTTGGATTCAGCCTTCTTTGGAATTCGCGAGACGGCTTAACATCTTCTTCCAGATAAATGTGGTGTGAACACAATGCTGGATTTATCCCACGGAGATATGATACGCACCAACCAAGTGCCTTGCAGTTCTTTTCTAGAACCTCGAGAAGATGAGATTCCTGATCCAGGTTCAGCCTGCTGCTGATGATGACCGGATACATGTGTTCTTCGCCCGTAAGGAAAGCATACTTCAGGCCTGCAGGAAGTGGCTTGAGTTCTGGTTTTGATCTGTCCAACTTGTTGGTCACTTCAGACACTATACTGGTGGTAGGATGTACTTTTTTGATGGAGCTACCATCCTCAGCATTCTGTTGAGATCCTGGTGAGGTGCTGAAAGGTTCTGCACTAGGCTCATTGTGTTCGGTCTGGAGTGAATTCTTGAAGTCACCTAATTGTTCCAGCATCAGTGAATCTGTCTCCTAAGAATCATCGAAGCATAGGTCAACTGTGCTTTCCAAGTCCTCCTCGAGAGTGAGGATTTCTTGGGTCTATGAATCATTCAACGACAGTGATGAGTCTCTGATTTCT
The DNA here is from genome assembly GCA_037367405.1 of Ottelia alismoides. Classification (NCBI taxonomy): domain Eukaryota; kingdom Viridiplantae; phylum Streptophyta; class Magnoliopsida; order Alismatales; family Hydrocharitaceae; genus Ottelia; species Ottelia alismoides. The sequence goes on along the minus strand of JAZKJV010009676.1, from coordinate 406,015 downwards.
GCAATAAAGTCACAGTCCTCTTCTGATACTGCATGGCCCTCATCAGTCGTGGCGTTTGGCTCTCTGATCATGTCTATAGTGATCTGCGTGTTGTTTGAGCTGAAAGTGATCTTGCCGGACCCGTAATCAACCACAGCACCTGATGTACGTAAGAATGGTCAGCCGAGGATGATAGGGGTCTGGAGTAAGGGTGCGGGTGAGTCCATATCAAGGACTATAAAATCAACAGGGAATTGCATCTCCCGCACCTTCACTACAACGTCTTCCAACAAACCTCTGGGTCGCTTGATGGATCGGTCAGCGAACTGAAGGATCATTCGTGTCTGCTTGAGCGGACCCAGCCCAAATTCTTACGTTATTGATGCCAGCAAAAGGTTGATGGAAGATCCGTTGTCAAGGAGAGTGCGCTCAAAGACCTGATCGAAAATTTCACAACTGATAAGAGGTGCTCCATTGTCCTGCTTTTTCTGTGGGAGGTTACTGATGGCTGCTACCGTGGTCAAGGTGAGGACGTGCTTCTCAACTTGCTGGCGTATGTTCTTTCTTGATGGGCGATGCTTGCTGGTACATACCTCTTTCAGACCTTTCTTAACAGCCAGCATGTACTCCACGGCCTTCAGTAAGGGAATCTCAACAGTTAAGTTGTCTACTATTTCCACAACTCCAGGATCAGACAATGCACTTTTTCTTTTTGCAATTTTTTTGGATTTTTCAATTGCATTAGGAAAAGGAATATTTACATCACTGGAAAGCAAAATAGAGTTCTTATTTATATCAGAATTATCACCCACACATTGTTGTACATCCGAACTACAAAAAGGAGTACAAACTGGATCCTGACATGCTGGAGCTGATGGGCGAGCAAAAAGTAGAGTGTCTGCTCCGTCGGCTGGTGAGGGATCGGCTGCTGCTGGCATCTCCTCCGAGGCTGGCACGGCTTTGCTTCGGCTGCAAGCTTCTTTTTGTTGTTTTTGATTTTACTGATTTTTTTGTATTTTTGGCTGAGGATGCTGATACTGCACGACGGCTGGAATGGCTTCTCCTTCTTCTTCCTCCGCACCTGCCCCTATAGCTGGTTCGGCTGATGCAGAAGATGACGATCCACCTGTTTCTTTATTTTCCCCATCCTTGATAGAAGGCGGAGGCAAGGCCCTACCTCTCCTGAGAGTGACAGCATTAGAATAAACAGTAAATCATTTTCTGACTCTACAGACACAGACAGGACATCATATTCTACCTGCTCCTTCTTTTTAAAGTTATTGGGGTTGGCCTCGACCTGAGCCGGGATAGTGGTTTTAGTGGCGGTCAGTTCGTCGAGCCTCTTGGTCATATCTGCCAGCCCTTTGACGAGTTGGGCCAGGCAATCCATGGTCGGGTTCACTGGAGTTAACTCAGTAGGTTTAGCGTACAGACCACGATGTTGCTGCATGTGTGGATGATGAGGTTGTTGCTGGTGGTGTTGGGGTGGTGCAGGAAGCTGAAGCTGCTGATAGGAGGGAGGAGGATACTGTGGGTACTGCTAAGGTGGAGCAGCCGCATACTGATGGAAAGGTTGTGGGTGACGGTATTGCGGCTGTTGATATTGTTGATTCTGCCTCCATTGATTTGCATACGGGGGAGGCTGATGATACTGTTGTGGCGGCTATGAGGATTGCCCAAAATGACCACCCTGAGGTTGGTGGTATTGTCAGTTGGCTGGTAGTTGACCCTGAGGGTGTCCCATAGGACGGGTCGGCTGTGCTTCGTTACTCCATACCCCGTTCACTTCCTGAATCAGGGGTGGTGGTGGGAAGACTGGATTTGATCCTGATACAAACTCTGGTTGGTACACAACCATCTGCTGCTGCGGCTGGCCCCGGTCGGGTGCCTACACGTAGTACACGTGCTGGACTGCCGGTGGCTGCTGGCTCGGCTGAGGCTGATGTGGCGGTGGTTGCTCGTCCTTCCTCTCAGCTGGAGCGTCTGATGGTGCTGCCGACTGAACAGAGTTGATTGTGCCCACCAACAGTTCTATCTGCTTAGTGATCTGATCGATCTTGTCAAGATTTTTGGTCCTCTTCTTGATCACAGCAAGTTTTTCAAGATGCTATGATCGCTTCTCAATGATATCAACCTTCAAGAGATGGCCCCCGATGATGTTGAGGTTGGAGCTCTCATCTCTCTCTGCCTCGCGGGACGCTGCCATGTGTACTTGTTTCTGGAGAATCTGGGGCTGCTTCTGGTATGCTTTGGATGAAGAGAGGGCGGCCTCTCCTTCGGCCATTTCTTCGAATATCTGCCAGACCACGTCTTCATCCTTGTTGAAGTGCGAACCCCCACATGCTGTGTCAATGAGCCTTTGGCTCTCGATGTTCAGTCCCCCAAAGAAGTATTGGACCAAACTGGTCTTCGGGATCTCATGATGGGGGCATTTCTCCTGCAGATCAGTGAACCTCTGCCATGCTTCATGTATGGACTCGTGGGCTCCTTGGGAGAAGTTGCTGATTCAGGCTCGCATCTGGTTGAGCCGACCGAGAGGATAAAACTTATGCAGGAAAGCTTACTTCAGTTCCTCCCAGGTTGTTACAACCTTCCCCAGATGGTTGACCCAATAGAAGGCCTTATCCTGTAAGCTGAAGGGGAATGCCATCATTTTGACAATATCCAAAGGGACATTAGGGTAGTGAGTAGTACGGCAGATGCGTGAGAACTGCTGCAGGTGGATGTACGGTTCTTCACTGGTGTTTCCATGGAAAGCTGGAAGAAGAGCAAGGAACTTGGGTTTCAGCTCAAAGTGAGCATGCACCGGTGGAATGAGGATCCACTCGATCATCTGGTTGTCTCCAGGATTATGTGTCTCCTTCTGTGTAGGTTTGGATGGCGGTATTTCTGGCTCTTCGTCATCACCTCCACCTCCACCTCCTCTTCTACCTCCTCCTCCCTCGGCTATGTTCATCACATCATTCAACATATCCTGAAAAGCTGTCTGTGATAGGGCTTGCTCTGCCAGCTGCTGTTGGATTGCCTGGATTGATGCCAACAGTTGTGCATTGACTTGATTCTGATCTGGCAACTGTCCTTCTGGTTGGGGTGGCTGCTGACCCTTGCCCTTTCCTTGAGGAGCCATGTCAGGGTCTGAGTCGGAAGAAATGAATTTTGGAATAGAATCAAGGGCTCGGTCTGTCTTCTATCTGCAGGATGAGAGAATCCAAATCAGACCACTTGTGAAATTGTTCAGCTATCATGATGAAGCTGGAATTAAGGTCAACCCCAGCATGTTGTGAATAGAAAAAGATGTGGACTGTAATCGACTTCCATTCACAACGGTGAAAATGGGACAAAAGTGATCCCGGCTTATTGGGTGGTCACAAGAAAGATAGAATACGAGGAGTCTGGAGATCGATCCGCAAAGTCCGGATCGGGTTCTCGGGAATCGCCTCGAATTTATTGGCGGAGCTGAGTCTATGGAATCGATGTGGGTGTCGGCGGGGTCCCGACGGAAACCATCCATGGATCAACTTCGCGAAGCACAAGGGAGAATTGGATGTTGGAAGAAGGATACGATGGTTAACGAGGAATAAAAAAGGAGTGCAAAATAGTAGAAAGGCTCGGCTGAGCGGGGTTCAAAGGAGAATGACACAACAAAATTTGCGCAAAGGTGCGGGACTCGATCTCTGGACCTTAATCTAGATCCATACAAACACAATACAAAAATGGGTTCACCAACTCACGCCATGTGAAGTCGTGAAGGTTCGGCTATTTATTATCTTTTCAGTTTTAGAGTTGTTCTTTCAGGCAAATCTTTTAACAAGTCCTTAGCACGCTAACCCTATAGGAGAGAGAGTACTGCTAGAAAAGAATCTTGTACTTGTCCTCCTCCTTTGTAACATGTAGTCTGTACTTTTTGAGGTCCTTGTAACCCTTCCTGGATCCCTAATCAGCCAAAGAAATAGAGAGAGGAAGCCGATAGGAGAAACCAATACTTCGGTTCTCGCTCGCAACGGAATCACCCATGAGTGTGCAAGAACCTACTCGGACGCTAACCGATGAGACAGATACCCCCGTGAAGGTGTGGCATATGCTCAGTACTTCAGACCATGTCGATGTTCCACACAAGGCGGGAACACCATCGCTGACAAGGCCCTACTCGATCACGTACGATAGAAGCGCCATTACTTCGAAAATCCAGGCGATACACAAGGCAGTTGCAGACTGGGTTTTTGGCTCTATTCCTTATGGGATGTGCCTCGCTCATGGGAGTAAGGTTTTGGTCCCCCTCCAAAGGTACCTGAAAACAATGAGGGCTTTATGAACCCAATACAATGATAGTCCATTACGGATTTTTAATTGAGGTCAAAGTTTATTTAGCAGTCCCCTTGTTTTAGTTTTTGGGTTTTCACTTTTTTTTGAGTCTATTTTCATACCAGCGCCTAACGTTTTTGTAGATTTTCATGTAAGTCCTAGGTACTCAAAATCAGAGGGAGATAGCGGAAAAGCCGTGCAAGTTGGTTCCATGATGGAAATCTCACCATTGAACCGAATGATGCATGCTGAGTTAGAAGACTTACAGTGCATCCCAGCTCTCTCCATGCGGTATGCAAAATAGAATTTTTAAACCTAACTACATGGCGGTATGCAAGCGATAAAATCGTCCTAAACATTAGCTGCTATTAGCGTGAAGAACCACAAGTCGGTCACCAACCTTCAATCTAAGAGTCCGGTCTAGGCTCATCCCTCCTCCTCTCGACACATCGAGTTCAGGAGCAGCGCTTGGCAGGGTGGGCTCGCGACGCGTAGGCTCGAAGGCAATGAAGCGACTGTTTAGAGTTTGATCTAAGTCCAAGTCGTACTATAGGTACATGCAAGATTATTAAGGTGTTTGGACCTAGTCTACTCGACCAAGCAAGTCTATGTCTAGGGGCTCCATGCACACAAAACAAAGTAAAGAAAAGGCGGAAAACTCAAAACAACAGGAAACAAAGAAAATAAAGCGGGAAAAACATGAGAAAGCCGCGACGAGGCCCCCAGGTGAACAGACACCCGGGCACTGGACCTCGTGAAGAGTAGAGTCAAAGTTATATTACATGCCAAAATTTCTCTCTCACAATAAATTACAAAAATGATCCTAATTGCTCGAGGCATATCTACTTCACATCCCTTTGCATCCTTGGTGCTCTCTCCAGCTGGTCATGAAGTGAAGACCAACCTCCTCCAAGCTTGGCTGCCTTGACTTCCTAAGAAGCCATCCTCGCGTGGCGGGCCCTCGCAACAAAGTCATAGAGAGATAGAATTAGTATAAGCTCAATCAATGAACTAAAGCATGAAGTAATTAATCACAATAAATAAATGAATCATGTGTGACTGAACAATTGCAAATAAACAGCTATTCACAAAATAAATAATAAATAAATGAATTTTCAAACAAGAATGACAAAATGTAATAGGCTACGCTCATTGCTCCCCGGCAATGACGCCATCTGATAATTGAGAATTTCATAGGGTCTAAAGTAATCCACACAAGGCGGGATCACAATGTCGCTGAGGCGACCGCTCATGAAATCTCGATCAATCAACAATTAACCCACAATGAAATATATGCAATTAAAATAAAAAATGTGGAGTTAAAATTTATTATAACTCTACATGCAAATGTGTATAGGTGTAAGCATGAGTAGAGGTTGAACACTGGGAGGTGAATGGTGGTGTGGTGTAATTGAGTGCACAGTTATTCAATTCAATGATCATGTCCAATTCTTTATTGTTTTTGTGGGTTTTTGATTTTATATTTTTTTTAATTTTATTTTTGTTTTTATAATTTTTATTTTGTTTTTATATTTAATATTTTTTATTTTCTTTTTATATTTTAATTATATAATATAGATATATATATATAGATACATATAAGAGAAGAGAGAGGAGTAATATAAGGATATATATTTATATAAATACTCAATATATAAATATTAGATATATTATTTTTTTGGATTTTTATATTTTTATAACTTTTTGTTATTTTTCTGGAATTTTACTAATTTTTATGTATTTTTAATTCCAAAAATGTCCCTAATATAGGACTAATTAAATAGGCCGAAAATAATTTGGGTTTTAAAATATAAAATAAATATCAAAATTACCCAAATTAATTTTAATATGTAAATAATAATATATAGGTAATTATAAAAGAGAAAAAATATATTTTTGGTATTTTTCTAGGGTTTTTATATTTTTTTGTTGGATTTTGGAGCTTTCTGATTTTTTCATTTTTCTTTTTCTTATTTTTCGGGTTTTTCCTTTTCTAGACTCAATATATAAGTATACCATATATATTTTTTTGTAATTTTTCAAAATGTTTTTATATTTTTTTGATATTTTATAAATTAGAAAGTGATTATTTAGGCTCCTTTTGAATTTTAAAAATTAGGTAAAATGCAAAAAATGCATGTTAAAAAAGTGGGCGTGAAGGTCACTACATGAAGCATCTAACCTAATTTTTGTGGATTTTTCGGATCTACATAGGTATTTTTAATAAATACATAAAATACATAAAAATAAAACAGCCTGGCAGGGGCATTTTTGCAAATAAAAATAACTACAGGGGGCTCTGTGCAAAAATACCAACATAAATAAACATTTATTTAACTTTTAAGAAATATTTAATAATTACAAAAAGCGCTAGGGTATACAATGCAAAATTCACGCGCCTCACGTGGGACTGCACGTGAGGCACAGAAGGACCAAAATGTAATTTAACGAAATACAGGGGGCCTTCTGCAAAATTTACAATTTTTTTACAACGTGCTAATTTATTTACAATATTAAAATCTAAACACAAAAATGGCGGGAACTAAATATGAAAATTACCCCCAAAAGGCGCGCGATCCTACGGGTAGGCTTCGTCCACTTGACACGCGTCGCCCATCCAGCGGCAGATACCGCTTCGCCGATGAGCGATGGAGATTAGATCTCGTGGGAGATCTGGCGGGCATGGCTTCGCTCCATCGGACGGCTAGCACTCGATCTAGGACTCCATCTTCATCACACGGCGGGGAGGGCTTCAGGAAGAACAGTGAGGAAAGTTGGCCTGGGCGAACTTCCTCCGGCGATATCTCTCCCCTCTGACGCTCTTTGCTGCTCCCAAGGATTCCAGAACGTTCCTGGTAGGTGGCTCTAGCTGCTGGAGGTCTCGGATCGGGTGGAGACACATTAGAGCGCCACCACGACATCGGAGAAGTCGAGGGGCTCCAGGTACCTCCGATGACTCTTGATTGCGTCTCCCGGTGCTTATCGACGCACCTAACCTGCAGGAAAATACTCACACGGCTCGAGGGGAGGTCCCTCGACCGAAGGATGAAGCTGTTAGCACGCAAAATGGAAGTGGAGTTGTTCGCCGGAGTGGAGCTCCGGTGAACTACGGTGGCCTAATCTACGCTACACCTAAGGGCTAAACATTAGTATAAAGACGGAAATGAAACGCTAATACTAAAACCTATCTAAAACACAGAAATGCGCAGCTCGTACCTGGTGAAGCACCAAGGAGCAGAGGCCTCGCCGGAGCGGCGGCCTTGGGTGCAACCTCCGCCTCTCCGACTGATTCAAAGCGCCAGCGGGTTCCTTTTGTCACAAGGAAAACTGCTGGGACCGAATGCGAGGAAGGGATTGGATAGAGGCTGACCAAAATTGCGAAGAAGGGATTGGATAGAGGCTGACCAAAATTGCGAAGAAGGCGGAGGAGTTGGACCTCGAATCGCAGAGCTAGAAAAGCTCTGGTTGATCTGATGTGTGGGTTAAGCGTAGAACGCGTAGGGGAATGAAGTGGAGGTGAAGCGAGGGTCGGATCGTGCATAGATCAGGGTAGAGAGGTTCGCCGGAGCTGAACTCCGGCGAACTTCGATCTGGGCCTAATCGAGCACCTACGGTCCTACTGATTACTCTAACTACTGGATTAAAGACTAAAAACAAAAACTAAGCTACACAACGAGATAAATCAGCTCTTATACCTGGTGGTCGACCAGGGAGCAGGACCTCCGGCAAGCGGCAGACGTGGGTGCTTCCCTCAACTCCTCCGACCGGTTAAAGCTTCCAGGAGAACCCCCTGTCACGAGGATCCTCTAGAGACTGGAAACAAGGGTGGAAGGCGACCGAAGGGAGACCAAAATGGAGGAGGAGGTTGAGGGTTTTATTTATATCCATGGTGACGCACCCTTATTGACCGGGGTGCCACGAAGAATCGGCTGGTCCGATGCTGGATCTAAGATGCTGGCGTGAACATTGGAGCATAGACCGAGCTTTTTTATGAAGGAATCTTCGCCTAGGAGTCAAAGGATCAGAAGAGGAAATTCGGAGAAGACGGGCCGAAACGACGTCTGATACCAGGCGGCTGGGGGCAGAGGAGTTGATCGGGCAGTCAACGAAACCTGATTGGTCCACCTCAGCCTTATTTTGACCGATTTTTAAACCATAATAAATGACTTTATTTATTTTTAATTATAAAATAAAAAATGTTTATTAAATAATGTAGTATTTATTTATGATTTTTATTTATTTTTTGATGTATTTTATTAGGGGTTTATTTTAATGATGTATTTATAGGTATATTTACATTTATTTTATTTTTATTTTGTGTATTTTTATTTTATTATTTTATTTTTCTTATTTTATAAATTTATAACTTATTTTTGTGAGTGTAAATATATTTTTATTTAATTTTTATGAGTTTATTTACATTTTTAAATAAATAGGTATGTGTAATAGGTAGGTATACTAATAGGTATTTGACCTATATTTTATATACATTTTATTTATTTAATGAATTTTATTGGATTTTATTTTGGATTTACATTTTTATTATATTATAAATAATATTTACAATTTAATAAAAATATGGAGGAATAAAATATTTAAAGAATGTATTTCCTTTTTTTATTTCTGTACATAGGTAATATAGGTATTCTTGGTCCATGTATTCCATAGACTTATTTTATGTTATAAATTCTTTTTTGTTTTATTTTAATTTCAATATATACATGTATTATATATATTATTTACAAAATTCTAAAAATATAAGTTTGTAAAAATAATGAATAATGAATAAATTGAATATTTTAATCGGGTAGACTGTACAATGAGGGCCAAAAACCTAACTTTCACAGATGAACTCCAAAAATTATGAAACCAATTTTATTAAATAGTTCTTGAGAAGCAATATACAATTAAAGTGATTTTGGTTGATTTTGAGTTTTTATTTGCAAGATATGGGTCTGTGAAGTTGAGATTCTGGCTTTTTATTCTGTGTATAAAATATACATTGTATATTATTTTTACACAAACTCAATTTTGTATTTTTATTCACATTATTATCTACATCTTTCATGTACAAAATTTCTCTATTTGATGAATGAATAATTAAGTACAAAATAGGTGTCAAAAATGCATAAATGAATGAATAAATAAATGAGGTATTATTGTGTTATTGGCCCTTATCTCCCCCTACTTTATTCCTTATCGACCAATTCCATTCTGGACTTGGTCTCGGGGTTAGGGTCATAAAATATTTGCAATATTTTATTCCTTTTTCTTTTCTTCTCTTTATTCTATTACTTTGGTATTAAAAATCTTATTTTATGTGCAATAAATGCAATGAATAGTGAATGCTTATTATAAACAAATTAATGTTATTTACATACATTAGCTAGGGTTTTTAAGGCCAAAATGATAGAATAAAGGTTATGAAATGGAGATTCATCAGTCGTTATGATGCCGGAATATTTGCCTGTGGATCTCCGTCTCCTTCAGTACACCTCGCTCGTGAAGAAGACGTCGGATCTCATGTGACGAGATCAGGAGATTCATCGCTTGGATCATCAACATGGATTGCGAGAAGGACGCATCTCATAAACGCGCTCGCAAGCATCTCCTCCGTTGGTCGGACTTGTGATAGGAGGTCTCTTCATTTAAAGACTTGATCACAACCACGCTTCAAGAGGTAACCATGATACCTATTGTCGTTTAGATGAAACAATCCGAGAAATGCTCTTGGATCAAGTGGTTTTATCACATTAAAATTTTTAAATTCCGCTGCATCGAGCAACTAGTGCGACTAGTTGCTCCCGATATCATTCGATGCGATCATCATGCTTCTGTGATGCACTTGAGGATCTCCCCATATCTTTCGTGGTTCGCCCCAGGCTCACATGGCTAACACATCCTGGCTTTCTTGAGAGGCCCAAGATGAAGAGATTGTTCCATAGAGAAGGATATTATATTGATTGAAGCACCTTCATCAAGGAGGATGTTATCGCAAGAATAGTCAGAGATGGAGAAACTCACAAGAGGTGTGGCAGTGTTCTCTTTCTTAGAATGTGTGCGGTGAGAGATGGCATGGGCAATTGCCATGGTCAAGATGTGACGCTCAAATTTGCTCCTCCGTTTTCTCTTCTTGTGTTGAGGAGCAAATAAATGGGTCATGGCCTGTGATAACTATGGTTTTGGCGAGTAATTAATTAATGTAAGAAGTTGTCATCGGTGTAGAGAGAAAATTGCTCGGGGTCCAAAACCCTAATTGATCAAACAAAGATCAGATGAAATAGGAGAGAGGTGTAAAAAAGAATGAAGGAAATGATTTTTCTCTCCTATTTTATCCTTAAACTAATTATTAACCAGGTAAGTTACCCTGGGTCGAACTAGAGGAGGTAGAATACCTGTATTGTAGCTTTTGAGAAAAGAAAACAATTTCGTGATTTTATTTCTTCTTGAAAAGTCAAGAAATGCTTCAAAACTGATACAAGTTTGCAAAAATAAAAACGAGAAAAATAAGCAAAAAAATCCATGAAAACTATCAAAAAATCTTTGCTATGTAGTTGTGTAACTACCATACAAAATTCGATGAAAAATGAAGTCCAAATGAGGTCCAAAGTTACCCTACAGTTCAGGGGTAGAAGTGCAAAGAAAAGTTTAAAAGATTGTTATAAAAGCTCCCTCTTCAGTGACTGAATTGAAATGAAAAAAAGTTTTGCATTTAGGTCCCTGCATGGGACCTAAATGCAAATCTGGAAAACTTCTAGAGCAGGAATGGAATCTGAAAGCTGACTGGGTTTAGTTTGCAATTGTCACACCCCTTCGACTTCAGTGGTCAAGATTAGAACGCATGCGCAGAACTTGACCATCCAAAGCGGACACGTGTTTCCAGCCTGTAGCTCACCTTTGTTCTTGGTTGTTCTTCCCGTTTTTGCGTAGGTGACGATGGTGCTCCCTTTTCCGGCTTTTCTCTGACGAACAGTTGATCGAATGGACCTCCTGCAGAGCCACAGGGGTGACTCCTTCACCCCTCAAGCTCATTTGAGGTGGGTTGGCTTCAAGGATGGCGGAGGTGATCTTGAAAGGACGACGAAGTTGATGGCACACAATGAGGAGATTTGATGAAGAGATGAGTTATCTTCTTGATTCTTTGTGGAAGGATAAGCTCCAGATGTGCGGATCGTTACTCCAGATATGAAGAAGACCTACAAATGAATGATTTGGGTGCTGGATTCATGAAAGAATTGGCCAAAGTTATGAAGTTTTGTAGGTTATAAAGTAGTTTCCAGAAAATGTTCAGTGAAAATGGAAGATAAATGGAGGCAATTTAGAGTGATTCGGAGTGGATCTGGAGGTTGATTTTGGTGTATGACTAAGAGGATAATTAGGTGAGATTAATTACATGATTAAGGGAAGTAATTGATACACGAATATCGAGAAAATAAATGAGAAAGAATGGAGGATGACCTGTGGTTGCAGGGTGTATGGACCTCTGTTATCTAGGCTCAACGAGGTGGTCTTCCCGGAGCTGGATGTGCGTGACGGCGACGATGCAAGGCGAACTTGGGCCTTGGAACCCTCCACCAACGATCGTACATCCACGCGGAGGCTCACCTAGGCGTTGTCACCACCAAAGGCAGTCGGAATGAAGCGAGGAAGGATGAGGGCCGGCCAGTTAGTTCTGGAGTTAGGAGGAGTTAGTTGTTAATGGCCGAATGGAAGGCTTTTTATAGAGAGATCGAATGAAGGTTTGTTGAAGATCGACGATGGGTGTGAATTAGGGTAGTTAGGAGATGAAGATGGAGAGATTAGATCGGTTTTAGGAGGAAGAAGATGGTGTGTAGAAAAGGTTAAATTCGGGTTGTTAGAACAGAATGAATAGTCAGGTTCTTTGAAGAAGAAAACCAATTTGATGTGATTGGCACATGGATATGGTGCAAGAACTATGGCTTATGGCTACTTCAATGTAGAAGATGAAGGGGTTGGCGACGCCATACTTAAGGTTGAGGGATGTAAGGCCTTTGCACTGCCTGTTTTTTTTTCTATTGTAGAGACGGCAACCATGCATGAACACTACAATATCTAATGCACCATCTTCATCTGGACGTGTTTCTACAATCATAATCACATGTCTAGCCTCTAGGGTTTCTATATTTCCTCAGATCGCCTGGAGAAGTTGTGCGTGATGGAGAATTAGGATTTCGTGAATCCAAGTAGATCTTGTTGATTGCCAATCATATCGACGTTGTCGATGATGATGGAGAATTTTTCAGAACTTGCAGATAAATGCACCTGGTTGGTTGAGATCAAGAAATGTACTAATAAATAGATATTAAATAGTAAATGAGGTTATTTTTAATAGGTATAAAATGAAAAGTATAAATAATTAAATTTTCTAAATTATGGTATAATTAATTTTTATAAATAATAAATAAATTATTAAATATAAATATTATATTAATAAATAAATATAAATATTACTTGATAAATAGATAATTGATTTTTAATTTAATAGATTAATAAATAATATACCATTTTATATTTTACTAATTATTAGGATAATAAATAGAGTACGTATGAATTTTTGTAGATTTTAATAATTTAATTTAACTATATAAATAAAATACATGTATAACTTATGTAGTTCAATTTTACCTATAAATAGGGTTTTTGATTGATTTAAATGAAATAAATAATGTCAGAAAATTCTGAAATAAATCATGGTTAGAATACAAGATCAAGAAAATAATTGAAAATTATAAAATCATTAAAACTATAAATAGTGTGTTCTAGATAAAATAAATAGACCAGAACCCCAGTTGTGGTTAGTTCCCAAAATCGACTTTTTACAAACGGACTCCGATTTTAGTGAAATTACCTCCATTAATTAGATAATATTATTTTTTTAAAGGCGAGTAGAGTGAAATTGGAGTTCGTATGAGAAATTTATGATGTTCGGAAGTTGAGATTTTGACAATTTACTAGTTGGATTTCTTGGCATATATACAAGATAATATTTTTTACTTATTTTTAAATTTTTCTATACATTTTATAAATAATAACGAAAAGAGTTTGGCGAAAAATATGTTCATATGAGTTGACTAAAAATCAATGAATTTTTGATAATTATTGGATAAATATTGAATAATGTGTGGAGTATAGAATTAATTTTTTTTATTTGTTGTCTTTCCTTATCTCCCCCTACTTATTTATTTGTCGACCAATCCATGCTAACTTAGTTTCGTGGATTAGGTTATAAATATATCTTTCAACTATATTTATTTTATAAGTCACATTATACATATATAAATATCTACAATTTGCCTCATTTTTATTTTATTTATTTTTATTCTTTTATTTATTTATATGTTTTGAATGCATAAAAATGTATTTTTATTCATGAGTATAGTTTTGTTAATATATGAAAATTAATGAATATTTACATGTATATATTAAGGGTTTTAAGAAAAAATGCAAACAGAATGTTAATGAATCATGGATTCATCAACCCCATATACTTAAACTTTGTTAGTCCCTTAGAAAACACTTATTTGAAAAAAAAGGGAAAAAGAAAGAAAGTTAGAATGAATTTGTTTTCCTAAACCAATTCATGAGAACAGACAAAGGATAGAGCTTGATCGGGCCTGAAACAAGCATTTTGTCGGAGCCTTAACTAGGATTAGGATTTTAGTCTCAACAGTCGTCAAGTTCCACAAAACCTTATTTAGGTTCACCACAACAACCAGTTCAGATCCTCTTATTCATATCACTAACCCTATCAACCTTGAAGTCAATATGTATTGTGCGTGAATTGTTTTAGCTCTTCCTGCTTGAAAGAAGCGAAGAAACCACCCATCCCAATAATACACTCACATTCCTATCCATCTACTCTTTCCTCGAGGAGGGGGTATTCCCTTCTAAGGTCAGGTTGTGTTGTGCTCACAATCGAATATAGAGAGAAAGTAGAAGAATGAGAAAAGAACTGGAGTGCGACCAGTGTAGACGCATCTCCTTATGAAGCCTAACCAATGTAGCTAAGTCTCCACTAAGATGTGCAGGCTTTTTGGTGGAAGCTCGGACCATTATGGTCGTATTTGTATTTGGTGGCTTCTTCTTTGAATTGGATTTGTAATGTTGCTTGCACTGCATCAATCTTTTTGTACCTCGATGGATATAGCATCTTTTCATTCCGTCCATTTTTTGATGTCTTGGAAAAATTGTGCCAGCAGATTCTTCCCTCATCCGAAGCAAGTATTGAAACCCCAATCTCTCACGTCTTTAGAGGTCAGTGCCACTAGACAAGGATGAAAATGCACCACTAAAATGGATTGCCCTTCACAACCCCATGCAAGTCGAGCTAAGTGCAAAGTGCATGTGTCCAAAATTGGTTCAATGATGAAGAGTAGAACGGATGACACCAAGTGTTCTACTTAGGAACTTTTGACTTGACTTCCCAAGCATGGTCTCATGGAACCCAAAGATTTTAGTCAAAGACCTGAAGAGTCTAAATTCCAGTTCCTAAATAGGCTCCTTACAATGATAGTTAAAGGCCATAATCAAGGTCCATCCTTTAGACTATTTTCAATCTTTGGTTTTAGAAATCAAACTTATTCTGAAAAATGCTAATGCAAATGCAACCGCGTCTTTATGAAGTTTATTTTCTGAATTTTACTCATTTTTATGTATTTTAAGGATATTGTAATTTTTATGGATTTTAGACTTTGCCTTTTTTACGATTTTTTCTATTTTTATAAACAATTTCATTTACAAGAATTTTATAAGATAAATTACCCAAGTTTTATTTGGATTAAATAACTAATGTATTTTATGAATTTTATATACAAAGAATTTTACAAGGATTAAATGAATTTTACACATATTTTAATAAATAAGATTTTAAATAAGTATTATACAAATTTTAAATATATATTTTAAATACATATTTTAAATAAGAATTTTAATTAGGATTTTAAGCATATTTTACTTATTTACAAGGATTTTATAAATAATAAATAAATAATTGGATTTTAAATTATCCCTCACCCACTTTTTATGGATTTTATAGATATAGAATATACATAAAAGTACGAGTTATGGATGAAAGTATATATACAATATATACGCACCCCCCTATACTTTGCTTGTGTTATGTCCTCATAACGTCAAAAGAGAAAAAGGAGGACATAATTAGTGCTAAGTAAAAGTGGGTGAAAAAGAACAAAAGAATAGAAGTCAATCGATCGCCCTATACTTACGATCAGGTCATTGTAAGTATAATGGAAAAAAATGAGGTGACTGAGGAAAAGGAATATATAACCGAAGGAACAAAAGAAAGAAGGAAAAACGAAATCAACGAAATCACTTAGTCCCCCCCCCTCCCATACTTAGGATAAGGCATCCTAAGTATAGAAAAGAATGTAGCCAAAACTTAGGGACCAGTGATTAGTGTAAAAGAAAGGAAAACAAAAGAAAAGTAAAAAGATCAAAAATTGAAATGCGAGAATCAACGGGCAATCGATCCCCCTATACTTAGGATTTGGTATCCTAGTCATATAAGACGAGCAAAAAATGGGGACGATTGTGGACTACAAAGAATATACATGTGGTGTACTCCAGGAAAAGTGCATGGCTCACAGGTCTCTATAGAGGATGAAATGAAGTGGAAGAGTAGTGATGAATCTGTGATTCATGACTCTAAAAGTTGAAAATAAAGTCTTGTTCCCGAGTAAATAGCAGCATATTTCCCCTTATAGTGCATAATTAGCATTCATGCATGCATTCATAATAGATGCATTTTAGCACTCATATTTGCATTAAATAAGAAGCCAGTTCCACTTGTAAAAAAATACACCTATTATCTCCTCAAGAATAAAACACCATTAGTAATAATATAGGGATAAAGGTCAGAGTTCTCTTTTGTAAAACACCCAATAAAGACCTAGAATCCCTGGTTCTTAGAAGGCCCATAGTTCTCTTGTACCAGCTCCAAAATAGGTCTACTCACTTTCAGATGAATACACATTCAAAGACCATTAAAATGAGACTAATTTCATTCAATTCGGAGCTCGTAGGAAGAAGTTGGGTTTTTGGTCCTCTATGTATATTATATCTGTGTATATTTGTATTCCTGTATTTTTTGTATCATATTTGACCTCATCTCCATCTTTGATCAACATAAAACTTGTAGATCTCATCGAGATCTACAACTTTCATGTTTTGAGTTTTTCCAAATTCGGTCTCCTTCTCTCTCTAAACTCATTTCTTCTGGCAGACACTCACAGCTGGCCACGTGGCGCCCTCTGATTGCGCCACGCGGCCCGCTCCCCTTAGCATCATCCGCCCGCGCCTCTGGCTGTTGGATTTCTCTTTGACTCCAACGGCCCAGCTCTCTCCACGTGTGCCCTTAATTCCCAACCGTTTGATCATCCCCGCCTTTCATCATAGCCGCTCGTTCCCGCCTCACTCTCCTCGCGCCACGCGTCACACTTTCATCCACACGATCTATTCCATCATGACCGCTCGATCCACTCGATGTCCTCAGCCCTTCGATCGGCATCTATTCCTCATCACAGCCGTTCGCCAGCTCTCACCCCTCAGTGTGCCACGTGGCCACATTGTCATCCACCCGATCAGCTCCTAAGATCATTGATCTCCACCGTTCACGACCTCGAGGATATCAACCGCCCGATCAAACGCCCATCTCTGATCTGGTCCGTCCACTCGCGCTTGGCCCGCAACTCGACACGTGGCATCTTGTACACCCTTAGATTGCGTCACTTAAGATCTAATCCAAGCCGATCCTTAGCGATCTTTTCTCCACCGTTGGATCGCAAGATCCAACGGTCGAGACTTCGTCTCCTACCTCCAAACTACCTCTCTCCCACGTTCTCAGCCTCGCGCAACACTCGCCCCCTTTCTATTCTCGGCCCCACTCCAGTCACCTTCTCCGATCACCAACGCCACCACGACCATCACCACTCTTCCCTCATCCTCGTCAGCTCCCTCACTCCTCACAACTACCACCAGAATCGAACCACGACGTCCATGAACTTCGCCTCCCCTCCATCCCTGTTGTCACCCTTGCCCTATAAATTAAACACCTCCTGCCACTGTCACGCCTATCCGCCATTACGAGAGGTACCCTTGAGCTCAGAGCAATCTATTGGTGACAGCAATTGAGTGTATCTCCGAGCTAAGACAAGCCTTCACCTCCAGCGAGATCCACGACGTCGCCACGCCGTGTTGCAACTCCTCCGACGAGTTGCGTGAGCTCAGGCCCTCTACCGACCTTTGAGCGACGACCAGGAGCCAAGATCCGAGCTCCATCCCCCACGTAGCATCCTCCACTCTCCTCCCGATCTCCTTCTTGTCTTTTCTTTATTTTTCTCCGATAAAATTCACCCTCCACAACCATCTTCTCGCTCCACCGTCATCCATCTGAGCTCCACGACGGAGCATTGATCCTCATGTTATCCTTAGCTTCGTCAAACACAGCACTTCACCTTCGCTCGATCCCAGCTCCGCCACCTCGGCGGAGCTCGCTCACCGGCCATCCTCACTCCGCCATAGGCCTCTCATCTCGCTTCAGAACACTCCACGGAAACCACGCGTGCTTCGGCTATCTTCTAACCCCCTGCAGGTGCTCTCTGTGATTAGCCGAAGGCTCGTCGGAGCTTCATCTGAGCTCCTCCGTCACCGAGCTCTAGCGCACCTCCTTCCCCTCTGAGACGACCGGATGCTTCGCTGCCTCGCCACGCACCTTCCGACCTTCTCCAGACCCTCCATCACCACTCGTCGATGACAGGAGGATGAGGAGGAGCTACACCAGCTTCATCGGAGCCCATCCCCTCTCCGTCGCAGGAGGCGGAGGGCCGTTGCGGATGACATCCCACGGTCGTTCGATCGTCTTGATCGGACGATCAGAAGCGCTCCACGACGTCTCATTCTGCAACCGTTGGATCAGCCGTGATCCTACGGGCTCGATCACGCCACGTCGTCATCAGCCAAAGCAGCCGAGGGCCGTTGGATTCCACTAGATCCAGTGGCGCTTCATCGTCCACGTCGCCCTCATCGTCGAGCTCCAGGAACCGTTGGATCAATCTAGATCCAACGGTCACTAGTCGAACACGTTGTCACCTCAGGATCGAGCCCCTCACTGTTGGATCAACCAATGATCTGATGGACTCAGACACGCCATGCGTCATCAGACAGCTGCCGTTGGATCATCCTTGATCCTACGGGCTTGATCACGCCACGTCGCCCGATCCGAGCCTCTTCCCCGACCTCTAGGCTCGGATCCCCGAAGCTTTTCCGAGCCAACGCCCGAGCCTCCAGAGTCGCCCGAGCCTCGTCCCGAGCCGCTGAAGTACTCCGAGCCTCAGGAACCCACGTGATCTGTACGTGCTTCCTGGGCTAATTGCACCAAGGCCCCTGAAGGTTCTCCATATTGCATTTCAGTCCCTTCCAGACGCACTTCACGTGAGGAGCACGTGACCCGTGGAAAATTTACATCTACCCCCCGTATTCTACGTAATTGCATAAAAGTCCTTGTCAGCATATTTTATTTCCAGCAATTTAAGTTTTTGTAATTGCATTCTTACCCATGTCTTTGCATGCATATTTAGGCATGCATATTAATTCATTTTTTGAGTTTGAAAAATTGCATTGTGTAGCTTACATTGTCCTACTTATTATGTGACACGTGCCATATTTTTGTAATATCAGTGGAATATTTTTTATTAATTAATTGGTCCATTTATGTGATATTTTGCCCAATTTCACCTTTTAATTAATAGTAATTTCTTTGTGACTCCAAAAATTCCTAAAAAATCACATTAGATCTAGGATAATTAGCTTCACCTTGCATAAAAATTTCATCTCAATTGCACGCATTTCGAGGCCTAAATAATTCATTTGGTGAATTCCTTAATTTATTTTTAATATGTTCATTTCACATCAAAATTAAGGTTTGATAATTTTCCTGGATTCCTCATCTTTAGATCTATCTAGGATAATTTTTATTCCCAAAAATATTGTGATTTGATATTTATTAAAATTAAATTAGTCAAAAATCACCCTGCATTCATTTTTAATTCATAGTTAATTCATTTAGTGTCAAAAAATTCTAAAAAAATAAGGTAGCTTAATTACATCATATTTCATCATCTGGCCAAGTTTCGTTATTTTTGGACTTCATTTGAACACTTATCTGAGTTAACTTTAAAACTGGCCTGATTTTGCATGTGTCTTGCATAAAAAATCGAAAAAGACCAAAAATATTATTCCCTGAAAATCACACTTTCGACATTGCTAAAAATTCACCTAAGGAGACAACTGCCTCCCTGAGTTCGACCTTGGACTTCCAAGTAAAAAATTTTGCCACTCGAAATTAATTTGTAAAAAAATTGAAAGTGGTTTTTGATCCGCTCTCATTATCCGACTGCAACGAACATTAGTAATTAATTTGGACATTAATTTGCTTGAATTAACAAGGGTAGCGGGAGCCTTATCAAGTAGTCATGCATCCTCTACAGAGTAGATCACTTCAACCCGGGCTAAATGATCAGTAGTCTTCACGAAGTGCTTCAGCATCTTCCCATTCACTACGAACGGCTCTGCACCAGGTGACACATCTGATATAGCAATACTACCATTGTTGTGCATCGTTCTGACTATGTAAGGTCCTTCCCACTTTCTCTTCAATTTGCCAGGAAAATTTGCAATCGTGCATTGAACAACCATGCGTTCTGCCTTGGGACAAAGATGTTGTGTCGAATATGTCTATCATTCATCTCTTCACTTTGTCTTTATAAATGAAGGTGTTCTTGTATGCCTGATTTCAAATCTCTACTAGCTCATTTAGATCCATCTTCCTCTTGACTCCAACTTTCTGCATCTCTAGTGAAATCTCTCTGATAGCCCATTCAGATTTGTGCATGATCTCCACGGGCAAATGGCACGGCTTCCCATAAACTAGTCTGAAGGGTGATGTACCTAAGGGAGTCTTATATGCAGTACGATATGCCCAAAGAACCTGGTTTAGAAGTTGTGACCAGTTCTTCCTATCCATTCATACTATTTTCTGAAGAATGAATTTCACCTCCCTATTTGAAACTTCAGCCATGTCATTCGTCTGTGGGTGGTAAGGAGAAGCTACTATGTGATCAATGCCATAATTCTTCACTAGCTTTTTCACCTCCTTATTAATGAAATGGCTATCCCCATCTAAAATGAGAATGCGTGGAATATTGAACCGTGAAATAATGTGTTCCCTCAAGAACCTGCACAATGTCTTGTTGTCAGCGGCTCATGCAGGTATAGCCTCCACCCATCTACTGACATAATCTACAGTGATGAGAGTGTACTCAAAGCCATTGCTGGAGGGAAACGATCCCATAAAATCTATGCCCCATGCCTCAAAGATCTCGCAAATAATAACAGGTCGCAT
The DNA here is from genome assembly GCA_037367405.1 of Ottelia alismoides. Taxonomy (NCBI): domain Eukaryota; kingdom Viridiplantae; phylum Streptophyta; class Magnoliopsida; order Alismatales; family Hydrocharitaceae; genus Ottelia; species Ottelia alismoides. The sequence continues at coordinate 385,296 of JAZKJV010009676.1, read as the reverse complement.
AGGCGTCGCATCTCTAGTATCGATTGTCCCTACGGCTCTCTGACAATCCAGGAAACTCTTCACGAATGTGCAAGCATCTCTAGTAAGAGTCAGCCACCAAATTCTGCTCTGAAGTACCCTCTGCGATGTCCTCATCCCCGAATGATGTCCTCTTAACTCTAAGGAATGGCACAGAATGAGGACACTATTGTATTCCTCTTGAGGAATACATCGCCTGCAACAAAATCCGAACCCAGAGGAAAAAGAATCGGATCATCCCAATGGTAGTATCGTGCCTTGGAAATGAGCTTGTTGACTAGGCCTTTTGGCCAACTGATGAATCCATGATTCATTAACATTCTGTCTGCATTTTGTCTTAAAACCCTTAACAAATACATGTAAATATCCATTAATTTTCATATTTTAACAAAACCCTACTCATGAATAAAAATGCACTTTTATGCATTAAAATCATGTAAATAAATAAAAGAATAAAAATAAAGAAAATAAAAAGAAGGCAAATTGTAGATATGTATATATAAATAATGTGACTTACTAAATAAATATAGTTGAAAGATATATTTATAATCTATTCCCCGAGACCAAGTCGGCACGGATTGGTTGACAAATAAATAAGGGGAGATAAGGAAATAAAACAAATAAAAAATAATTAATTTCACACTCCACACACTCTTCATTATTTATTCAATAAATATCAAATTTCAATGATTTTTAATTAATTCATATGAATATATTTTTCAAAGAAATCATTAGTTAATTATTTCTAAAAATGTATAGAAAAATATAAAAATAAGTTAAAAATATTATCTTGTATATATGCTAAGAAATCCAACTTGTAAATTATCAAAATCTCAACTTTCGAACATCATAACTTTCTCATACGAACTCCTATTACATTATACTCACCTTTAAATTCATAAAATAATATTCTCTAATCAATGAAGGTGATTTCACTAAAATCAGAGTCCGTTTGCAAAATGTCTGTTTTGGGGCCTAACCACAACTGGTTTTTGGGCTATTTATTTTATTTAGAACAAATTATTTGTTGTTTTAATGATTTTATAATTTCTAATTATTTTCTTGATCTCGTATTTTAACTCTAATTTATTTCGTAATTTTTGGATATTATTTATTATTTTAAATAAATTAACAACCCTAATTTATAGATTAATTTGAACTGCGTCACTTATATCCATATTTATTAATATACTTAAATTAATTTATTAAAATCTACAAAAATTTATACATACTTTTTTTATTATTCTAATAATTAATAAAATATAAAATTGGTATATTATTTATTAATCTATTAAATTAAAAATCAATTATCTATTTATCAAGTATTAACTATACCTATTTATTAATATAATACTTATATTTCGTAAAATATTTATTATTTATAAAAACTAATTATATCATAACTTAGATAAGTTAAGTATTTATACTTTTCATTTTTATACCTATTTAAAATAGCCTTATTTACTATTTAATCCTAATTTATTAACCTATTTATTGATTCTAGCCGACCAGGTGTTGACACGTGTCAACACCTGGTTCATCTTCTTCATGAGGGCAGGAAGTTGGAGTTGTTCTTACAACCCGCCTTCGCCTAATTCTACCTGTCACCTCCTCACTCCTTCCTTCGATCCTAACCTTCCAATCCCTACTCCTAACCACCTACATCCACGTCGGCCTTAGATCTTCAACTAACTCTTAATCGGTCGACCTATAAAAACCCATCAAATCATCATTAACCAACTCACTCCTCCTAACTCCAGAAATAACAGACTGGCCCCCATCCTTCCTCGCCTCATTCTGGCTGCCTCAAGTGTTGACAACGCCCAGGTCTGCCCCGCGTTGAAGAAGGACGTCTTGTGGAGAGTTCCAAGGCCCAAGCGCGGCCTTGCATTACCGCCGCCGCAGCGTGGAGCTCCGAGAAGACCGCCTCATCGAGAAAAGATAGTGGAGTCATACTCTGCAACCACAGGTCATTCATCCATCTTTGAAATTTTATTTCTCGATTCTCATGCAATAATTAGATCCCTTAATTACGTAATTAGGATGTTGTAATCACCTTATTAAATGCACAATCATTTCATCCTTCAAATCCAATTCGAAATCACTCAAATTCACCTTCCCTTTCTCTTCTATTTTCATTCTTTTCACTGTTCCTGGAAACCCCTTATTAGATATGCAAATACTTAACGTTCTTGATTTATTTTGTTGCAAATCGATCACCCAAATCCTTAATTTTTAGGTTCAATTCATAGCCGGGGCATCAATCACTCAATTGGAGCAGCATCTGCAACGATTTGTGCCAAAACTTCAAGAACTGGGCATCTATACAATTCCAACCGACTATAGCATTATGGCCGCCATCTTTAACCTTCGACGACATCCAACCACTGCTTCCCACCACCTTGGAGCCCACTCACCTGCAGGCGAGCTCGAGGAGTGAAGGAGTCACCCCTCTAGCCATGTAGGAGGACGAAACTTTCTGCCGTTTACCGAAGATAAATTAAGGAAGACGACGTCGCCGCTACATCTGGGAAAAGGGGAAGAACAGCCTAGAACTCCGGACGCTATAGGCTGATGATACGAGGCGTAAAAGAACATTCCATATCTAATCGCTTGTTCTAATCACAGTCGTTGAAGCGAATCGGTGGAAAAATTGCAACTTAAATCCAGCTGCTTCCAGAAATTCTAGCACTCTACAGAGTTTCAAGTATTTGCATTTAGGTCCCCGATCAGGGACCTTTCTGTAACAGAACTTTATTTCTTTCTTGCACTTATACCCTTGTATTCTAGGATAATTTTGGACATCTTTTTTATCTTGTTTTTCCTCGAATTTTTTAGGCTAGTTACACAACTACCCTAGAAATGTTTCTTGATATTTTTCTCGAATTTTTATCATGTATTTTGCTAGAGTAGAATTGTGTACATTTGTGCTAGTTTTGATTACTTTCTTGTCCTTTTGTTGTATTTTTCAAGAAGAAAATAAAATCCTGAAATTCTCTTCTTTTCTCGAAAGCCGTAGTAAAGGTATTCTGCATCCTCAAGTTCGACCCATGGGAAATTACCTGGATAAAAATTAGTTTAAAGGGTAAAATAGGAGAGAAGCTCATTTCTTTCATCGTGCTTCCATTTCTCTCCTATTTTATCAAAATTTTGTTTGATCGATCGAAATCTGATCTTTGTGGTTCTCTCTACACCGACAATAGCTTTTCTTAATTAACCACGGGCTAGATTTCAGTTCATCACCAACACTATGGACTCTTCTGTGTAACCAGAAAGTTCACTATGTCTGCATACCATGGAAGCTCTTTAACTACAAAGATACTCTCATCTGGAAATCTCTCTGCAATCTCCGGCGTATACTCATCTGAAGGTTGCTCTATTGGTAATCGGGAGAAGTGATCAGCTAACATGTTCTTTACTCCAAGTTTATCTCTAATGTCCAAATCAAACGCCTGAAGTAAGAGAATCCATCTAAGAAGGTGTGCCTTAGCATCCTTCTTTTCCATCAAAAATCTGATAGCTGAATGATCTGTATACCCTGTAATTTTTTAGCCAAGAAGATATGATCTAAATTTATCTAACGCAAATACCACTACCAACATCTCTTTCTTTGTCACTATATAATTGCACTGAGCATCATCTAAGGTACGTCTGGCATAGTGGATAGAACCTGGAAGTCCGTTCCTCCTCTATCTTAATACAACCCTGACCGCAAGATCTGAAGCATCCGTCATGATCTCAAAGGGAATAGACCAATCAGGTGGTTGTAGGACATGAGCACTTATAATCATTTCTTTTAATATGAGGAAGACACTTAGACATTTGTCATCTAATAAGAAATCGATGTCTTTGCCTAATAATATAGTTAATGGTCGGGCATTCTTAGAGAAATCCTGGATGAACCGTCGGTAAAAGCCAACATGCCTAAGAAAATATTGCAACTTTTTGATGTTGGATGGTGGTTCGGATGTTTGATGGCATCCACCTTGGCAGGGTCAACCTCCATACCTTGCTTGGAAATAGCATGCCCCAACATGATCCCGTTTGTAACCATAAAATGTCTCTTTTCCCAAGAAAAAACAAGATCTACCTCACAGTATTTCAGAAGAACCTGGTCTAGGTGCGCTAAACAATCATCAAAGGACTCATCACAGACCAAAAAATCATCCATAAAGATCTCGAGAAAATCACCAACCATGTCCGCAAAGATGTCAAGCATGCACCTCTGGAATGTAGCGGGGGCATTGCACAATCCAAAGGGCACATGTCTGAAAGCATACGTGTCAAAGGGACATGTGAAGGTGGTCTTCTCCTGATCTTCTGGAGCAATCGTAAGCCGGTTGTATCCGGAGTAACTGTCAAGGAAACAGAAGTACTCCTTCCCCACAAACCTCTCTATAACTTGGTCTATAAAAGGTAATGGGAAGTGGTCTTTCTTCGTCGCGGCGTTCAATTTCTTATAATCAGCGCACACCCGCCACGACATGGTTACTCTCTTTGGAATCTCCTCTCCACTCTCATTCTTAACCATCTGAATTCCTGACTTCTTCGAGACAAGATGAAATGGGCTCACCCATTCAGAGTTGGAGATGGGATAAATAAACCATGCGTCGCACCATTTCTTGATATCTTTCTTGACAGCATTGCATAAGATGGGATTCAGCCTACGTTGAAACTCTCTGGAAGGTATGTTGTCATGATCAAGATAGCTATGGTGAGAACACAAAGTAGGATTTATCCTGTGGAGATGGATACAGTCTACCCAATAGCCTTGCAGTTGCTTTCAAGAATCTCCATCAGACAGGATTCTTGCTCTTCGGTCAAATATGAGCTAATAATGACCGGAAACTTTCGATGTGGACCCACAAGGAAAGCATACTTCATATTCGGTGGCAAGGTCTTCATTTCTGTTAAGGTAGACTTTGATTCTGTTATAACCTCATCTGTACGTGTAATGGGATCTGTGCTGGTGGTAGATATATTTGCATTATGGTTACCCACCATCTCAATATGCTCTAGAGTCGGACTATAGAAGATGTCTAAAACAGTATCCGACTTGCTATTGTGCTCATCCTCAAGATGACTAGAGGAAAATAACTCTGCTAAATGGAACTCAGTCTCTGAATCATCTGAGGTGGAGGAATCGGGTAAATTCTCTGATCTAAAATGTCTGCAATAAAATCATCGGTTAGCTGCTCCATGTGATCATCACCATCCATGTTAAAATAAAGTGTACCGTTAGTAGAACTTCCAACTGTAGTCTCGGACCCATCCTCTGCTAGGAAATCCTGGGTCTCTACTCAATATCTCTCAAGGTCATCCAGATGAACCTCATCCATGTAATCGCAAGTGGCTAAAGAACTCAAGGCATCAGAAATGGTTGTAGACGCGACATTGGATGTGTGTGATTCTCTCACCAAATCTATATGTATCTTCTCGCTCTCGACACGAAAAGATACCTTCCCTGTATCATAATCGAAGAGGGCCTTCGCGGTCTCCAAGAAATGCCTCCCAAGAATGATCGGGGTAAGGTATAACTGTATAGGGAAATCCATGCCCAGGATAGTAAAGTCCATTGGAATTTGCATGCCATGCACTGTCACAATAGCGTTCCTCAAAATGCCCTTAGGTCTCTTTACAGATCTATCAGCAAACTGAAGGATTGAGCGGGATTTGTAAAGAGGACCTAACTCGAGCTTGTCGAGTAAACAGGAAGGTAATAGATTGATAGAGGAACTGTTATCTAATAGAATGCGATCGAATACGGCTTTTGAAATCTTGCATCTAACATAATGTGCTCCTGAATCCTTCTTCTTAGGTAATCTGATCTGAATAGCACAGAATGTGGCCTTGGTCAAAACATGCTTCTCTGTACGTGACTTCTTCTTCCTACGCGTGGTACATCTATTCTTCATCTGTTGCTTGAGTGTAGCGAAGTGATCCAAGGCATCATGGAGTGGAATCTTCAGAAGAGTGTGATATTTTAATAGATGCTTAGTTTCTAGAGTAACAACATTATTTTTGTGTTTTTTATTTCCTTTTTCCATACAAAGCATCGGGAAAAGTAATAAGCTCCGGTACAACAAAATTCTCTTTTTGATTAAAATCGGGATCGGCATTTACATCGAGAGTTTTAGAAGTATCTACAAAACTCTCTAAAACAGGAAAAGAAACATCAGCTTCAGGAGTGTCTGCATGGTATGGCATGATATCGTCATCTAATTCGTCTAGGTCCGTGTCAACTGTCTCAGCATTGCTCCCCTCTCTGGTCATCAAGTTGTTGATCCTCATCATCATGGTAGTCCTCCTTCTCAACATCAGTATGTGTATCACGGATCGGCTCTCGTTCCTCATCTTGTGCCCTCCCCTCCTCTTGATCAGGTACTCGGGTGATCCACCGCTCCTGAGACGAATGAAGTTAGATAAGAATTCAGGAAAAGAGATCGTACATGTCATGGTGTCTACCGGATCTGGGTGCCTCCTCTTATTGTTCGGGTTCATCTGAGGTTGGGCTAGGAGAGTGGTCTTAGGTGCGGTTAACTCATCCAGATGATGGTTAACCTGCTCCATCTCGGTCTTATGTGCAGTTTGGAGCGTGCTCAGCATATCCATGATCTGATTCAGTGTTGGGGTCTGTGAAGATATCTCAATCTCAAAGTGGTGACCCTGGCTCTCTATTCTCTCCTGTCTAGGAGTGTACTGCGGTGCGTACGGTTGAGGAGATCTTTGTGGAGTATATGAAGATTGTTGTTGCTTCTGGTAATGATATGGTTGTGAATGTGAAGCAGGATGGTGAAAAGAATGTGGTCTCTGATAAGCATGCTGGTGAGACGGTTGCTGTGTGTAATGCTATTGGTGTTGAAAATGCAGGCATCCATGCTGCGGATGATTGTACTATTGCGGCTGCTGGTGTACGCTCTAAGGAGTATAATGTGATGATGGCTGAATAGGAGTGTACCATATCCCATTGATCTCAAGAGTGACTTGAGACTTAACATCAGCTCTCCAGGGTTGGCGATCTGACTCAAATCAGCATTGGACATATCCTCACGCCAATCAATCTGCAGAGTCTCAGTAGGCTGCACTGGCTCACTCTGCACAAAATGAATCTGACGGGTGGGAGGAGCGGGTAAGGATCTCTGAATAGGCTCAGACCTCGAAGAAGAGTGGGACTGTTAATACTGAAGTTGTAAGTATGTTACCTTCTTCGTTAGATCGCTCAGCTGCTGAGGAAGTGATGAGAGTTTCTCCAACTCTCGCAACGGCTGCAGATCCTGAACTTGTTTCTGAATCACATCGACCACTGTCAATTTCTTGATAATGTATCCCATGTTGGTATTTGATTCAGAATCTGAAATATTTACCACTTTTTGATGCTCTAGGTGGTGTGGCAGTTGCGGGGCCTTCTGGAATGCCCGAGTAGAGTCAACAACTCTCGAGTTCTCTGTCATCCCCTCAAAGATGGACCAGATAGACACGACATCCCGATTCAGATAACTGTCACCACATGCGGTGCTCTCTAGGCCATGGACATCCGGCTGGAGTCCTCTAAAGTAATTATGTACAAGCACCTTCAAAGGTAACTCATGATGAGAGAATCTCATAGTAAGGTTCTCAAATCAATCCCATGCCTCGTGGAATGATTTATTCGGTAACTGCGTAAAGTTGGAGATCTGACTCCTCATCATATGTCCCTCCCAGAGGAAAATATTTAAGCAGGAATGAGGACTTCAGATTGTCCCATGTTGAGATTTCCCTTCCCAAAGGTCTAAACCAGTAGAGTGCCTTATCTGCTAAGGCGAAGGGGAAGGCTTTGAGGCAAACAACCTCCTATGTAACACGTGGATAACTAGTCGTACCGCAAATCATTTCGAACTGATGTAAAAAGGTAAACGGCTCCTCTATAGCAGTCTTGTAGAACTTGGGAAGCAAAGATATGAAGGACAGTCTCAGCTCGTATGACCCTTGACTCGGTGGTAACCGAATCCAATGGTGTAGCTTCTTGGCTTCATGGTCATACTCATCTCGTAGTGTCGCGGGAACAACGACAGGCGATGGTGGATTCCTGGCTCCTGCTCTTAGCACAGCTATCTCAGCTTGCAGCTCGTTCTGGACTCTAAACTGATCTTTGATCTGTAAGTTCATCTACTGTAGTATATCTAGAATCCCCGTAGTAATGTCAGTTGCTGGATCTGGTCTTCCATCTGTATGTTGCACCCTAGTCCGTCGATCCTCAACTGGTCGGTCCTCGACTGGTCCCTTCCCTCGAGCCATATTCTTCGAATCTTCTAGGAAGGAAAAAGTCTCATAAGATCTCAGTGAAAAATGTGCAGGAGAAATAGACAATAATTTGAGGTGAGGGTCTACCTCAAAGAAGGGCTGGGAGGTGAGAGAGTCTGGGTCTGACTCTCCTCGTGATTAGATAGGATCAACTCGAGAATAGGGTCATCCCGAGTCTGTGAAGATGTACGATGGATGGTGGATCGTCGAGAGCTCACAGAGTCTGAGCGTAAAAGTCGTCGAGTCGTCATCTTCGATGTCAAGAGGATACCGAAGAGAGCATGATGTCAAGTCAAGAAAATGAGGGTGAAGGCATATAAGACACGGTATTACGCACACTTCGCAAGCAAACACAAAGCAACCCCAGATTCACCAACACAACCCAATGATGACCGTAAAAGTTCGGTCATTTATCTTGTCGATTTTAGGGTTATTTGTCAAACATGTCTTTTCATGGATTTTCGTAAGCTGATAGATGCCTGAAATTTCCCCGAAACACTGGCCCGAGTCCTTACAATAAATAAAAGGTGGAATAGAATAACCCGGTTGAAGCGTAAAGATTATACGTCTGTAATTGGAATGCATTGTTAGTCCCATAAGAGGTCCCATTCTTCTACCCTTTCCGGGGAGTCGATGACTATTCATATCTATTACCTTGACACAAAGAGTTCGACTTAATGCTTGATTTCTATCCTAGTTGATCATGATTCGACATTAGAAGTATATTGATTGTTCCCCAATAACCGAAGATCGATTTATGTAAATACTACATATTTGATTCCATACATAAATCCATTTTCTTCCCTATAAGTTCCAGTATCGACCAGAATTCTAGTTCTTATTGTTCATATGTTATAGAATGAATATACCATACCAATTGGTTATGAATGGATGATGAGATTCCATTGATACAGAGCCAATTCCAATAGACTTATTGAACGTTCTTATTCTCAACCACTACGGGAGTAAGTACAGACCATTTCCGGCTACCCTTGTTACTTGAGGATTGTGTTATTGCGACGTCCTCTAAACCTCCCACTCTGCTAAGGAAACCTGAACCGTTTCCGGCTACCCGAAAGTCCCCACTGCAGAATAGTGATTAAATGTATGGACTAAGTAGTATATCGAAAGAAACTCGGACTCTGGTTCTAACCTTAAGTGACATCCCCCACTCACAAATCTGGAAAGTGTACATGCAATCCATGTGTTGGGGGTTGCTTTCCCAAAACAAATGATCCTTCACGTTTATTTTAGGTCAGATATATTAGCAGTCCCGATTTTATTTCTGCAGTTATCTCTTTTTTGGATTTTTTTCAAAGCACGTCTAACGATTTTTTAACGATTTTTTTTATTTTATCCTAAATAAGCATGCGCTTAGGTCATGAGTCCTAAAACTAACTATGAAGGTGCAAGCAGAGAAAAAAATCAAATTCCTAAATAAGCACCTAGCCTCAAAAAAGCCGCGAAAAAACGACGATACGAGAAAAGTTGCGGTGGGTTCCCTACTCCCCCGTGTAAAACACTCAATAAAACAGACCCCGAGAAAAAGAGGGAGGAAGGTACAAGTCGGGATGCCCTTACGGGGCCCCCTTCTACAAAAACAAAAAAACAGGCAAGCGCTCTTATTTTTTTCTTTTAAAAAAATACAGAAAATAATACGAGTACAAAAATCCTAACTAATTCTGCTCCTCTTTAACCGACTCGTGAAAGAAGGAGTCGGTCTATGCACTTTCAACTGATTCGGCTTCTAATAAAGCCGGTTGATCCTGTAGGCCCTATAAAATTCATTAGAAAAACAAACACACAAAAAGGTGTAAAATTTTAAAAAGAACAAAAAATGTAAAAAAATCAAAGAGACTTGATAAAAATCGTAAAAGCCATAAAGAAGCGTAAGACAAATCAAACAAAAATCGAAAAGAAATTAGAAAAATCGTAAAACCAAGAAGAAAGAAAAATCTCGAAATAAAGACAAAAACTGTAATAAAGCTAACGCCTTCCCGGCAACAGAGCCATTTCGATATCTAGGGTTTTGGCGAGCGATTAATTAATGAAAGAAGTTATCGGTGTAGAGAGAAAATTGCTCAGGGTCCAAAACCCTATTGATCAAACAAAGATCAGATAAAATAGGAGAGAGATGTAAAAAAGAATGAAGGAAATGATTTTTCTCTCCTATTTTATCCTTAAACTAATTATTAACCAGGTAAGTTCCCCTAGGTCGAACTCGTGGAGGCAGAATACCTATATTGTGGCTTTTGAGAAAAGAAAAGAATTTCGTGATTTTATTTCTTCTTAAAAAGGCAAGAAAATGCTTCAAGACTTTTACAAGTTTGCAAAAATCAAAATGAGAAAAATAAGCGATAAAAATCCGTGAAAACTATCAAAAAACCTTCTCTAGGGTAGTTGTGTAACTACCATAGAAAATTCAATGAAAAATGAAGTCCAAATGAGGTCCAAAGTTACCCTACAGTTCAGGGGTAGAAGTGTAAAGAAAAGTATAAAAGATTGTTACAGAAAGGTCCCTATTTAGGGACTGAATTGAAATGAAAACTAAAAGTTTTGCATTTAGGTTCTTATGAGGGGACCTAAATGCAAATCTTGAAAACTTCTGGAGCGGGAATAGAATCTGGAAGTTGTCTGGGATTAGTTTGCAATTTTCACAACCCTTCGATTTCAGCGGTCAAGATTAGAATGCATTCACAGATCTGGATCGTCCAAAACAGACAGGTGTTTCCAGCCTGTAGCTCGCATATGTTCTTGGCTGTTCTTCCCCATTTTGCGCATGTGACAATGGTGCTCCCTTCTCTGACTTTTCTTCGACGAACAACTGTTTGAGCGGACCTCTTGTAGGGCCAGAGGGGTGACTCCTTCACCCCTCGAGCTCTCCTGTAGTGGACTGGCTTCAAGGATGGCGGAGGTGATCTTGAAAGGACGATGAAGTTGATGGCTCGCAATGAGGAGGTCTGACGAAGAGATGAGTTATCTTCTTGATTCTTTGTTAAAGGATAAGCACCGGACATGTGGATCGTTGCTCCAGATATGAAGAAGACCTACAAATGAATGATTTGGGTGCTCAATTTGTAATAGAATCGACCAAAGTTATGAAGTTTTGCAAGTTATAAAATAGTTTCCAGAAAATGTTCAGTGAAAATGGAAGATAAATGGAGGCGATTTGGAGTGAATTCGGAGTGGATCTGGAGGTTTATTTGGTGTGCAACTAAGAGGATGATTAGATTAGACTAATTATATGATTAAGGGAATTAATTAATACACGAATATAGAGAAAATAAAAGAGAAAGAATGGAGGATGACCTGTGGTTGCAGGGTATATGGGCCTCTGTTATCTTCGCTCGACGAGGTAGTCTTCCCAGAGCTGGACGCGCGCGGCGGCGGCAATGCAAGGCAAACTTAGGCCTTGGAACCCTCCACTGATGATCTTACTTCCACGCGGAAGCTCACCTGGGTGTTGTCACCACCATAGGCAGTCGGAATGAAGCGAGGTAAGATGAGGGTCGGCCAATTAGTTCTGGAGTTGGGAGGGGTTAGTTGTTAATGGCCGAATGGAGGGATTTTTATAGAGAGATCGAATGAAGGTTTGTTGAAGATCGACGATGGGCGTGAATTAGGGTAAGTAGGAGATGAAGATGGAGAGATTATATCGGTTTTAGGAGGAAGAAGATGGCGTGTAGAAAAGGTTAAAGTCAGGTTGTTAGAACAGAATGAATAACCTGGTTCTTTGAAGAAGAAGAAGAAGAAGACCCGGGTGCTCACACGTGTCAGCACCTAGTTGGCTGATGTCAAGAAATGTATTAATAAATAGATATTAATAAGTAAATAAGGTTATTTTAAATAGGTATAAAAATGAAAAGTATAGATTATTAAATTATCTAACTTACGGTATAATTAGTTCTTATAAATAATAAATAAATTATGAAATATAAATATTATATTAATAAATAAATATTAATAATACTTGATAAATAGATAATTGATTTTTACTTTAATATATTAATAAATAATATAGCATTTTTATATTTTATTAATTATTAGGATAATAAATAGAGTATTTATGAATTTTTATAGATTTTTAAGCATATTAATAAATACAGGTATAAGTTATGTAGTTCAATTTTACCTATAAGCATGGTTTTTGATTGATTTTAAATAGTAAATAATGTTAGAAAATTATGAAATAAATCATCATTAAAATACAAGATCAAGAAAATAATTAAAAATTATAAAATCATTAAAACTATAGATAGTATGTTCTAGATAAAATAAATAGCCCATAAATCTAGTTGTGGTTAGGTCCCAAAACTGACTTTTTGCAAACAGACTCCGATTTTAGTGAAATCACCTCCATTAATTAGATATTATTATTTTATGAAATTTAAAGGTGAGTAGAGTGAAATTGGAGTTTTTATTAGAAAGTTATGATGTTCAGAATTTGAGATTTTGACAATTTACCAGTTGGATTTCTTGGCATATATACAAGATAATATTTTTAAGTTATTTTTATATTTTTCTATAGATTTTTAGAAATAATTAGGATAAGAGTTTGGTGAAAGATATGTTCATATTAATTAATTAAAAATCAATGAAGTTTTGATAATTATTGTATAAATAATGAAGAACGTGTGATGTAGAATTAATTTTTTTATTTGTTTTCTTTCCTTATCTCCCCCTACTTATTTATTTGTCGACCAATCCATGCTGACTTGGTCTCAGAGATTAGGTTATAAATATATCTTCTAACAATATTTATTTTATAAGTCACACTGTACATATATACATATCTTCAATTTGCCTTCTTTTTATTTTCTTTATTATTTTCTTTACCTATTTACATGTTTTGAATGCATAAAAGTGCATTTTTATTCATGAGTATAGTTCTTTTAAAAGAAAAAAACTAATGAATATTTACATATATTTTTTCAATGTTTTAAGACAAAATACAGATCGCCAGCCTGTTGAAGTGGGGCTTTAATTATCTCATGAATGGTGGCCATCACATCAGGTTCAATCAACATTTTTTTAAATTTTTGGACCTCCTCCATACAAGGGAGGAGATAGGAATCAGCATATACATGAGGATTGCCACGAGTAATTGATAACGCGGTTCCGACCTGCAGTTTAAGAGATTGTCGGTGTAGAGAAAGCCGTAGAGAGGAAACCGCGTTGATCAAACAAAAATTACGATAAAATAGGAGCTAGAGAAAGAATTGGATAAAGGGGCTTTTTCTCCTACTTTATCATTCACTACTTATTTTACTAGGTGAGTGTGCATGGGTCGAACTCAAGAAGGCAGAATATTAAAACTACAGTTTTTGAGACAATGAAAGAATTCCAAGAAAATCCTCTTTTATTCTTGGTTTTACAAAGAAAGAAATTGAAAAGAAATCCGGCTCAAAACTTACTCGAAATGATGAAATTCAAAATGACACAACAAAGTGACGAAAAATAAGGGAAAATACTCGAAAAATGTCTTGGGTAGTTATCAAGCTACCCTAAAAAAATCACGGAAAAATACGGAAAATTCGAGGTCCAAACAGCCCCTACAAGACAGAGGCATAACAGCAAAGAAAGTTTAATGTTTTTATTACAGAAAGGTCCCTGTGGGGACTAAAATGAAAAGAAAATAAAATAATTACATTTAGGTCCATGCATGGGGACCTAAATGCAATTTCTGGAAACTTTGGGGTGCGGCTGAGAAACTGGAACTTTGCTGGTTTAAGTACGCAATTTTTCCACCGCTTCAGATTGACGGTCGGGATTATAAGTCAGCGTGCGATCTGGAACGTTCGTCTGTGCCACGTGTCGTACACCTGTAGTAGCTGGTTGTTCCTCTTGTTCTTGAACTTCGACTGGCGGCTGATGACTAGGTCTTCTTCTCCGAGTTTTCTCTAGCGAACGACGCGATCCTTGGGCCTCCGACCGGGCCAGAGGGGTGACACCTTCACCCCTCGAGCTCACCCGCGGTGGTGCTCCTCCAAAAGTGGCTGAAGGCGACTGTTCTTCAATAATGAAGAGAGCGATCCGGCTGGTCCTGGAACTGATGTCAATGGTGAGCACCTTCTTTGATTGTGAATATATTTGTGATAAGAAGCTCCAAATGATCTGATGTTGCTCCAGATGATTATTGGACCTGCAAATAATGGTTTTTTGTGCTCGATTTGCGAAGAAATCAGCCAAAGGATTAGGATTTACAAGATCAAAAATGGTGTTTCCAAAAGTAGTGAAGAACGGTGTGAAAAAATAACAAAAGTGATACACGAATTGGTTTGATTTTGAAACGGATCTGAAAGATGAATGGGATATGCATCTAAGAAGAATGATTAATGAATCTAATGACGCAATTATCTACCCTAAACAAGGCACATAGTTCGATAAAGAAAATAGTGAAGGTGGAGGAATAGATCTGGGAAAGAGAGGTGTAATACCTCTGATAGCAGCTTGACGGTCGATCTTCCCGGAGCTTGACGCGGTGTTGGGTGGCGATGCAAGGCCAGGATTCACCTTGGAGCTTCTCCTCTGACGATCGTCTTCCATGCGGGGCGGCGGATAGGCGCTGTCACCACAGTAGTCGGCCGGCACGAGGCTTGGAAGAAGTCGGGTCGGTACTGGAACTGGGGGGTTTCAGGTAGTTGGAGAAGTCTTAGTTGGTTGCGCCAACTTTAGGTTAATTTATAGGCGGATCGAAGGGGTTGTTAGATGGATTAAATGGTCGGCGTGAATTAGAGTTGTTAGGGGAAGAGAATGAAGGGTTAAGATTGATCAAGGAAGTTAGAGTGGGGGGGAGAACTAGTTGAAGTTCGGCCAGTGGAACAGCCTCTGCACCAGCTTCTTGGAGAAGAAGAACCAGGTGCTGACACGTGTCAGCACCTGGTTGGTCAGATATGGAAAATACATTATACATTAGATAAGAAATAATAAATAGTATTGTTTTAAATAGATATAAAATGAAAAATAAAGAGAATTAAATTTTCTAAATTATATTATAATTAATTTTTATAAATAATAAATATTATTCGAAATATAAATATTACATTAATAAATAGGTATAAATAATACTTAATAAATAGGTATTGAATTTTTAATTCGATAAATAATTAAATATATATTAATTTTATATTTTCTTCATTATTAGAATTATAAATAATGCCTTTGTGAATTTTTGTGGATTTTATTAATTAAATTTAGATATATTAATAAATACGGGTATAAGTCATATAGTTCAATTTCATCTATAAATTAGGGTTTTGGATTTGATTAAAATAATAAATAAGCTCCAAAAATTCTGAAATAAATCACAGTGAAAATACAAGATGGCGAAAATATTTAGAAATTGTAAAATTAATAAAATTATAAATGGTGTGTTCTAAATAAAATAAATAGCCCATAAACCTTGTTGTTATTAGGTCCCAAAACCGACTTTTTGCAAACGGAATCCGGTTTTAATGAAATCACCTCCATTAATTAGAGAATATTATTTATGAATTTTGAAGGCGAGTATGATGAATCTGCGATTCGTCATCTTTATTCATTTATTTTAGCTTAAAATCCCTTATAAAACACCTGCATATCACGCTAATTCCATATTCTTACTAACTTGCATCTGTGTAAATATTGTACATTTCTGACTAATTTTAACCTAAAATAAATAAATAAAGAAAGAAAGGAAAAATAAAGAAAAGAAAATAAAAAAATAAATAAAGAAAAGAAAATAAAAAAAAAGGAAGACTGTGTACAGGCTGACCCAGACCCCGAGAGAAGGTCAAGACTTGACCTGATCGACCAGGAATAAAGTAGGGGGAGATAGGGTCCTCAACCAGAAAATCCAAAAAAATGTGTTTCTCACTTATTTTGTGTATACCTGTATAAAACTGACACTAATTTATTTGTACCTTAATTGACTTCAAATCAAATAACATTCAAAATCAAAGTTGTAAATAAAAATGTGTTCTAATTACTAAAATTGATTGCACAATTAAATCTTGTACAGAATAAAAGTAGCCACACTTGGAAAAAGCCACTAAGCACTAATTGAAAGATCAATTCCGGCTCTATATGTGCTCAAATTGAATCAATCTCAGTTCCATTGAACTCGAAATTAAATTATCTTCAAAATGGCTGTATTTTCATAATTTTTGAAGTTACGGATGAAAAGTTAGTTTTCTGGGGTGGTTTGTGCAATTTTCCCATGTATTTTGTGTATATTATATTTGTATATATTGTAAATTAATCCCATTGATTTCTTTTTAATAAAAATAAAAATTAAAAAAAATAAATTTTTAAAACGCAAAAAAGGCCAATTTCGTCATTTATCCTTATATATAATGTCATATATGTATATAGTATATGTATATAGTTGCTATTTTTAATTAACCTTCATAAAAAAATAAAAAAAATAACATTTTTTAATTCAAATAAATAAAGTGACGAAAATTTAAAAAAATTAGATAATTTTGTATTTAGTTTTATCTCTCTTTTATTTTCTTTTTCAAATTTCATCTCCCTCCCACCAAAAAATTCAAAAATTCATTTAATTTTTCATCTCCATTATCCCTTCAAAAAAATTCAAATTTCATCTTTTCTATTTATATGGCTCCTTCTCCCTCAATCCAACTTGATCAATCTTTGGTGAGAGGAGCCCGATCTCCGAGAAAACAATTTCGTCGAGAAAAGGTGTCGAGCCTCCAAGCCGTCCGGTGACAGCGAGTCGGCCTTGTCGAGGCGATCACGATCCATTTTCCGCTCCTAAGGTGAGATCCAAAATTTTCTTCGCATTTTATCTTAGTTTAATCGTAGTTTAGTCTTCGCATTTTTTTCCATCGTTGTTTTTAGGCTTTAAAATCCATCACGACTTGATCCGCACTCAACTCGATTTTTCATCTCACCTTCTCGATCTCCACGCGTTCTTTTCTACCGTTCACGACCTCTCAACTCCGGCCGCGTACGGTGGCCGGAGATCGGATTCGAATCCCTCATGACCACCGGATCCTCATTCATCCTTCCGATTTGTAAATAAATAAACATTTGTTTCTTTCTACTCTCTAACATTTGTTTTGCAGGTTAAAAAAAAAACAAAACAAAACCTTTATTTCTAACATTTGTTTTGCAGGGTCATTAAAAAAAACCAACAAAAACATTAAAAATATAAAAAACAAAAAAAACATTTCTCATCATTTTTTTATTATCTATTTCGGATTTCTTTTCTATATTTTTCGGATTTACAAAAAAAAAGTTTTTCTTCATTCATTTTTATTTACTGTTTACATTCGATAAAAAAAATCAAAAAAAAATAAAAAAAAATTCGCTACAGCAGCGGGGTTGCCAACCCCCGCCGCCCTCCAGGCCGCCTGCCCGCATCCGCCTCCAGCGCTGCGAGGCGGCGCCGGTCCTCACGACCACCTCCCGCTGCTCGCTCTTCTCCATCAGCCGCGTAAGGCGGCAACACCGCTCCTCCGCCTTTGTCCAGCCCTGTCGCGCCACCGCTATCGCCATCCCGCGCGACCTCGCCACCGTGGCGGAGCGCCGCCAACGGCATCTCCGAGCTCCTCCAGCCGCGCTCGCCACAGCGCGCCCCGCAGCCCACTCCGCCGTGAAGAGCGCCACGCCACCTCTTCTGAAGTCGCCGACGTCGCACCGCCCAGCCGCACGCCTCCGCCAGCGAGATCGCCCTCCACAAGCGCCGCCACCGCCCCCGCGGTCGCCGCCGCTGCACCCCGCGTGGAAGAAGAAGGGGCGGGCGGCGCCCCTTGTTGCTGCCCCCTGTTGCAAGAATCCGAAGAAATCTCTTTAGGGTTCTCTCTTGAGTTGGAATAAAAAAATAATTGGGAGAATTTACAGTAGAGCCCCCCAGAGCTTTTGACAATTACCAAGGAGTCCCTGTCAGCCTCAGTCACATGCACTGCACATGATCAACTGGTAAAATTGCGCATTCTTTCCTGTGATTTATTTTTGTTATTTATTTTAGACCAAAAACTTTGAACATTTAATTTTCAGTCCAAAACTTTGGCAGTATTTACAGTTTAGCCCCTGAACTGCAGAAAATTGACTTTGCTTGATCTTTTCATTGAAATAAAGGCTATTTGTGATCCAAAAATTTTGAGAAAATTGTGTTATGCTCTTAATGTGATTCTTCTATTAGCATAAATTTTTCATTGCATTTTGACTCCATTTGATATTATTAAAAAATCAAAAATAGTATCTTTTTAATTGTTGGAAATTGGAAAATTCATAAAAATTCGAAAATAGCTCCAAAAATTCTAAAAAAAATTAGAGTAGTTTTATTTCATTGTCTTTTAGTTTCAGACCAAGTTTCACGTAATAATTCTTGATAAAACTCAAAAAAAATTGAAAAATATCAAAAACTTCTAAAAATCATAAAAAATTCCACAAAAATCCAAAAATTGTGATTTCAGTTCCTGTTTGTAGATATTTTCTTCTAGTTTGTTTTAAAAATAGTAGCCAGGAGTTTTGGGCATTTAAAGGATTTTTAAATTGCAAATTACTCCAGGCTGGTCACATTTTCCTATTTTCTCCTTGTTTGATTTTTAGAAAAATACAAAAACATCTGAAAATTCTACAAAAATTCTCAAAAACATTTCAAAACTTTTAAAACACAAAAACATTTTCCTTTGATTTTTTTTTCTGAGTTGCTTTGATTAATTAAAAATTGCAAAAAGAGTTGGTGTGTGGATATTCTCGATCTTTGTTCATATTGCTTTGCATTAGTTTTGAAAATAAAAAAAATTGCAAAATAAAAAAAAACTAAAAAGATAAAAATCACAAAAACCAAGGATAGTTGTCTTTTGAGATTCCTGTTTTCTCTTAATTAGTTTCTGATTAATTGAATAACCCTCGGGAATTGTAGCCTCCCTGAGTTTGACCCTGTCCGCTATACAGGTTAATAAGTAGCAAAAATTAAAAAAAAATAATTTTTTGTTGACGCGGGTTTTGGGGATAAAAAGCAACGACCTATTCATCAATTAATTTCCGGCAATAAATTCCTTGCTCAACAAAATTTTGCTGTTGCCGGGATAAAAAGAAAATTCAGAAGTCCCCAGAAAACCTCGTCCAACAAAATGGCGCCGTTGCCGGGGAAAAAGAAAAAAAAATAAAAAATCCCTAGAAGTCTCGCTCAACAAAATGGCGCCGTTGCCGGGGAGGCACGGCGAGGGTAGTTAGGTTTCTCTTTTGACCTGCTATTCTTGGTTGTATATTTTTTCCATTCACTTCATTGTTTATATCCACTGCATTCATTCATTTTTTTTCGCTCTCTCATATTTGATAATTGTTTTTCTTACACATTTTCTTCCATTTTTCTTGCGAGGGCCCGCGGAGCGAAGGAGGCATTCCTAGGAGAGCCGAAGCACCCAAGCGACGTGGAGGCGGCTTGATTCTTCACCAAGCCGCAGGATAGCGTGAGAAGAGGAGAAGAAGAAGTGAAGGAGACGAAAAAAAATTTTTTAAAGAGAGAGAGAGAGAGTTTCTTTTCCATTTGAACTTTGTAAAAGGACATTCATTTGTTGCGGGGTCTGTTTCGCCAAGTGCCGGTGCACTTGGGGGACCTCACCGGTTTTGTTTTCATCGCCTTTATT
Organism: Ottelia alismoides; assembly: GCA_037367405.1. Classification (NCBI taxonomy): domain Eukaryota; kingdom Viridiplantae; phylum Streptophyta; class Magnoliopsida; order Alismatales; family Hydrocharitaceae; genus Ottelia; species Ottelia alismoides. The sequence continues at coordinate 365,398 of JAZKJV010009676.1, read as the reverse complement.
TTTCTTTGTTTCCCGCGGATTTCGTGAGCTACCTCTTGATTGCTTTAATTAATTTGCTTGAGCCAGGTAATTAATTAGGTCCAAACACCATAAACAAGACATTTCTGTGCCTATAGAGTAGATCGTAGTTTGGACTTAGTCAAATTAACTTGTTCTTGCCCGTTAATAGAAGTTATCATCTAGGACGGTTCACTTGCATCATATAGGTTAGTTTATTTTCTGTATTTAAATTCTGCGCGGATCACTTGCATGTAGAGTGCTGGCGACAAGGTACGCATCTCTAACCCCTGCATGCATCATCGTTTTTAATCGCGCATTGGCATTTCCGATCTCCTTCCTTGTTTTCACTCACATAAATTAAAAGGAAATTGGACACTCGGTAGACGATTCGTTGAACATACTTAAACCAAGTGATAACTGCCTAAAATTTGGGACTGCTAAAGAAAACTCGACCCTAAAATAAACACAAGGAAAAATCATTGTTTTGGGGAGAGTAACCCCCTCATTGTATTCGTTTTAACTTGCTCGCGTACACACTAAGGTTAGTGCCCAAATCTCATAATTCAGCCTAAGTGTTTGTACAACTTTTTGTGATTATCACCTAACTCTAAAACAGACAAGATTAAGAGATCGAATCTTCACGGTCTTCACATTGCGTGAGTTGGTGAATTGGGGGTTTGTATTGTGTTTGATTGTTTGTGTGCTGGCTAGATCCTTCTGTGCATTTGCGCCTTTTTCTCCATATCTTTTGGCTTGACCCTCGTGCTCTCTCATCTTTTGTTTCGAAGATGGCCGACTGGAGTTATTTTAACCCGATCTTCGAAGATACATCGTACTCTCCAGACGATCCACCTTCCTTTTTCCAGGAGGATCTTCCTCCTGAAGTTTGTGCATATCTGCCTAACCCATTATTTCAGGAAACGGAGGACTTTGATTTTCACCCACCCTCATTCAGCCCACCCGGTCCTGAGATTTTGGAGTCACCTTTCATGATTTCCACACTTGAGATACTGAACCAGATGGTGGAGCATATGAATTCAAGGATTAACAATCTCTTTAACATAAATACGAGCCAGAACGCTGCTCCACTTTTTGAGGATATTGATTCATTTGAGGATAATCATGAGAGCTTGCAATCACCCAAAATACAAAAAAAATGAGAAAATTTTGAAAATACAAAAAAATTCTGAGAGACACATTATCCATTCATTTTGTGAGGAGAGGAACCAAATGCCCAATCATTTACCCACACAATCATCCACCACATGTCCCAATCTTGACTCCGAGGATTCCACTGTACAGACTGCTCTTGGTAATCCTCATGTAAATGATGATTCCGACCTCCTCCCTTGTATGGATGAGGTCCAAAAATTCAAAAAAATGTTGACTGAACCCGAAGTGGTAGCCACCCTTCATGAGATAATTAAAGCTCCACTTCAACAGGCCATGACAGATTTATCTACTCCTCAACACAAGAAGAGAAAGCGAAGGAGAAGATCTGAGCGTCACATCTTGACCATGGCCACTGCCTACGCCATCTCTCACCGTCCATATTTTAAGAAAGGGAACACTGCCACACCTCTTGTGAGTTGCTCCATATCTAACTATTCTTGTGATAACGCTCTCCTTGACGGTGGTTCATCAATTAATGTAATACCCTTCTCTATGGTACAGTCTCTTCATCTTGGGCCTCTCAAGAAAACCAGGATGATAGTTCAATTTGCTGATGGATCTATCAAGAGGCCGAAGGGTATTCTAGAAAACGCTGTCATTTCTATTCAGGGCCTGAATTTCACTTCGGATTTTGTTGTAATGCCCATGGAGACCTCCACCCCTGTGGAGCACCCTCCAATCATCCTGGGACGGCCTTTCCTCGCCTCTGCGGGAGCCGTTATTGACTATGGTTCAGGAGAGATTCGCTTCCGCTCTGATGTAGGGAGCGATGTGTTGATCACTACACCCATCACTGCCCAGAAACCTGCATCTCATGAGAACCCGCCCGTGTTAGCCAACCCCAAGGAATTTGACATCGACGATAATATCAGAGATTCTTGTTATATGTTGGATAATAATGAAACCCAAGAATTCCTCTTGAATAAGGAAGACTCGGAAAGCATAGACCTTGGAGTTCCCCCTTCTGGAATGTGGAGATGCATTGATGACATTCGCGGGATTTACACGATAGACACCCTAGAGCGGAAGGCAGATTCTGATACTAGACAGGACGGACATGATTTGACTACTTCCACTGATGAGTCCGTTCCTATTCACCCTGATTCAGATGAGACCGATCATGCCCAATTTGATTTGATTGCTTTTATAAAAGAATTTGGGCCTTTTGATAAAGATGATGATCCAGTAGAGGCTCGCCAGGCTGAAAATGATCCAACTTTTTCGGATAATGAATTCGAGCCATTTTACTTTGATGTTTGCGAGACTTCCCAGGCCAGAAATGACCATACTACTTCCAATAACCGGTTTAGGCCTGCACAATCTGAAACCGCTGAGGATATATTCTTGGTCGATTCTACTCAGTTCATATCTAATGATGATCCCAATATCGACCTACACCTTGTCAAATCCATACCTCAGCGGTCCCGCAAGAAGGTTCGCTTTCGACCTTCTTGACCTTTGTACATCCACTCCTCTTGTATATCCTTTCGTTTTACTCTGTCTTCTCCCGTTTTATCATCCACCCCTTTTTCCGTGTGTGCGTGTATATATGCTATACTTAGGATGTGCCTTATCCTAAGTATAGGGGGGGTGAATGATTTGTGTTGCTCATTTTCGTCCTGTTCATCACTCTTGTTGTTGCCTATACTTAGGGATACTCTACCCTAAGTATAGGGGGGGTGATGTTGTTCATATCATGTCTTTTTATTTTTTGAGTCTGTACATTCTCGTCATCGGTTTTCCCCTTTTGTACACTCTACTATACTTAGGATTACTTGATCCTAAGTATAGGGGGGGATCACCATCTTATCTTCTTTGTATCTTTTCTTTTCACTTTTCTATACTTAGCACGAGTTATGTCTTCCTTTTTCGCTCTCTGATCACTATGAGGACATAGTTCGAGCTAAGTATAGGGGGGTGTCGTATATATTGTATATATACTTTAGACATAACTCGTACTTTTTACGTTTATTTGGGGGGTTATGTGTGTATAAAATCCACGTGCGTAAAAAAAACAAAAACAAAAAAAAACAAACAAAAAAAAACATTGTATATACTTGTATATTTTACTAACCCCTTCAAAAAAAAACAAAAAAAAAACAAAAAAAAACAAAACAAAAACAACAACAAAACAAAAAAAAATGCAAAACCAAAAATCTATAAAAATTTGCAAATTTCAAAAAAAAAACCTTTCTTTCACATCTTTCCTTCAACCAAAAAAAAAACAAACTTTCTTTCACATTTGCATTTATCCTTTAAAAAAAAGGGAAAAAGCCAGAAAAGTTCAAAACTAGAAAATTGTTCAAAAAAAAATGTGTGTTCTCTTCACATGTGTGCATCATTCCTTTTTCAAAAAAAAAGTGTTCTGTTCACATGTGCATCATTCCTTTTTCAAAAAAAAAAATTTGTGTTCTTTTCACATGTGCATCATTCCTTTTTCAAAAAAAAAACCCCTTGCATTGTTCATATGTTGCATTTGCATGTGCATTTTTCAGGATAATACTGACATTTAAACTATGTCTGGAATAAAATTGAAGAATGGAGCTTAGATGGACCTTAATCCACCTAATTCTTAGAGGAACTTCACCGAGAAATAGGATTTTAGAAGCTTCAGGTCTTTGACTTAATTCTTTGAGTTCCACATGACAATGTGCAGCGTTTGACTCTTAGTGTCTAACCTGGTCTCTTCATTCTGGGTATAACTCTGGAATAGGGAATCAATTTGTACTCTCGCACTATGCACTTAGCTCAACTCAGACGGGATGTGGGAAGACTGTGTGAGTTTCTTTTCTGGTAGCGTGGAAATCTAAAGACTGGAGTACGGGTTGAAATAAAGCTTCGGAAAAGGGATGGACGGCTGGGCACAATTTTTTCTAAGACCCCAAAAAATGTACGGAAACAAAAGATTCTATATCCGTAGGGGCAAACAAGATCCAAGCAGAACCACCAAAAATACAAATACAAAGAAGCCACTACCAAATAAATATCTGACCAAAAAGGTCCAAGCTTCAAGAAACCTGCAGATCTTGGTGGAGACCCGGCTACACTGGCCATCTCCACAAGGAGAGGTGACTACACTGGCCACCCTCCAGTTATTTTCTCTTTCTTCTAACTTCTCCCCCTATTCGATTGTGAACACAGCGCGACAGACCTTAGAAGGAAATACCTGACTCCCCGAGGACGAGTTATTGGAGAGGAGATTTGCATGGTAGTCCTGCATTCTGGATGGGAAGAGCTAAAACCTTTCACACACATGAGTCGATTGTTCAATGTTCATAGGGTATGCTTTAGGAAGAGGATTGATCTAAGATGACTTCTGAGCCGAAACTGTGACAATGATGTGTAGAACTTGAAGGCTGTTGTTTTTAAAATTCTAAGTCTCATCGAAGTTCCGACACACTAATAATCCAAAGGTCCGACATAGCTCCAAACTACAATTTTATGAAGATAAGTTTAATACTCAATGTTGTCCTACTTTCTTTATTTTCCCTTTCTTTTTCTTTTTCTTTTTCTTCACTTATTCTTCCAAATAAGTGTTTGCTAAGGGACTAGCAAAGGTAAAGCATAGGGGGATGATGAATCTGCGATTCGTCATCTTTATTCATTTATTTTAGCTTAAAATCCCTTATAAAACACCTGCATATCACGCTAATTCCATATTCTTACTAACTTGCATCTGTGTAAATATTGTACATTTCTGACTAATTTTAACCTAAAATAAATAAATAAAGAAAGAAAGGAAAAATAAAGAAAAGAAAATAAAAAAATAAATAAAGAAAAGAAAATAAAAAAAAAGGAAGACTGTGTACAGGCTGACCCAGACCCCGAGAGAAGGTCAAGACTTGACCTGATCGACCAGGAATAAAGTAGGGGGAGATAGGGTCCTCAACCAGAAAATCCAAAAAAATGTGTTTCTCACTTATTTTGTGTATACCTGTATAAAACTGACACTAATTTATTTGTACCTTAATTGACTTCAAATCAAATAACATTCAAAATCAAAGTTGTAAATAAAAATGTGTTCTAATTACTAAAATTGATTGCACAATTAAATCTTGTACAGAATAAAAGTAGCCACACTTGGAAAAAGCCACTAAGCACTAATTGAAAGATTAATTCCGGCTCTATATGTGCTCAAATTGAATCAATCTCAGTTCCATTGAACTCGAAATTAAATTATCTTCAAAATGGCTGTATTTTCATAATTTTTGAAGTTACGGATGAAAAGTTAGTTTTCTGGGGTGGTTTGTGCAATTTTCCCATGTATTTTGTGTATATTATATTTGTATATATTGTAAATTAATCCCATTGATTTCTTTTTAATAAAAATAAAAATAAAAAAAATAAATTTTTAAATCACAAAAAAGGCCAATTTCGTCATTTATCCTTATATATAATGTCATATATGTATATAGTATATGTATATAGTTGCTATTTTTAATTAACCTTCATAAAAAAATAAAAAAAATAACATTTTTTAATTCAAATAAATAAAGTGACGAAAATTTAAAAAAATTAGATAATTTTGTATTTAGTTTTATCTCTCTTTTATTTTCTTTTTCAAATTTCATCTCCCTCCCACCAAAAAATTCAAAAATTCATTTTAATTTTTCATCTCCATTATCCCTTCAAAAAAATTCAAATTTCATCTTTTCTATTTATATGGCTCCTTCTCCCTCAATCCAACTTGATCAATCTTTGGTGAGAGGAGCCCGATCTCCGAGAAAACAATTTCGTCGAGAAAAGGTGTCGAGCCTCCAAGCCGTCCGGTGACAGCGAGTCGGCCTTGTCGAGGCGATCACGATCCATTTTCCGCTCCTAAGGTGAGATCCAAAATTTTCTTCGCATTTTATCTTAGTTTAATCGTAGTTTAGTCTTCGCATTTTTTTCCATCGTTGTTTTTAGGCTTTAAAATCCATCACGACTTGATCCGCACTCAACTCGATTTTTCATCTCACCTTCTCGATCTCAACGCGTTCTTTTCTACCGTTCACGACCTCTCAACTCCGGCCGCGTACGGTGGCCGGAGATCGGATTCGAATCCCTCATGACCACCGGATCCTCATTCATCCTTCCGATTTGTAAATAAATAAACATTTGTTTCTTTCTACTCTCTAACATTTGTTTTGCAGGTTAAAAAAAAAACAAAACAAAACCTTTATTTCTAACATTTGTTTTGCAGGGTCATTAAAAAAAACCAACAAAAAGCATTAAAAATATAAAAAAAACAAAAAAAACATTTCTCATCATTTTTTTATTATCTATTTCGGATTTCTTTTCTATATTTTTCGGATTTACAAAAAAAAAGTTTTTCTTCATTCATTTTTATTTACTGTTTACATTCGATAAAAAAATCAAAAAAAAAATAAAAAAAATTCGCTACAGCAGCGGGGTTGCCAACCCCCGCCGCCCTCCAGGCCGCCTGCCCGCATCCGCCTCCAGCGCTGCGAGGCGGCGCCGGTCCTCACGACCACCTCCCGCCGCTCGCTCTTCTCCATCAGCCGCGTAAGGCGGCAACACCGCTCCTCCGCCTTTGTCCAGCCCTGTCGCGCCACCGCTATCGCCATCCCGCGCGACCTCGCCACCGTGGCGGAGCGCCGCCAATGGCATCTCCGAGCTCCTCCAGCCGCGCTCGCCACAGCGCGCCCCGCAGCCCACTCCGCCGTGAAGAGCGCCACGCCACCTCTTCTGAAGTCGCCGACGTCGCACCGCCCAGCCGCACGCCTCCGCCAGCGAGATCGCCCTCCACAAGCGCCGCCACCGCCCCCGCGGTCGCCGCCGCTGCACCCCGCGTGGAAGAAGAAGGGGCGGGCGGCGCCCCTTGTTGCTGCCCCCTGTTGCAAGAATCCGAAGAAATCTCTTTAGGGTTCTCTCTTGAGTTGGAATAAAAAAATAATTGGGAGAATTTACAGTAGAGCCCCCCAGAGCTTCTGACAATTACCAAGGAGTCCCTGTCAGCCTCAGTCACATGCACTGCACATGATCAACTGGTAAAATTGCGCATTCTTTCCTGTGATTTATTTTTGTTATTTATTTTAGACCAAAAACTTTGAACATTTAATTTTCAGTCCAAAAGTTTGGCAGTATTTACAGTTTAGCCCCTGAACTGCAGAAAATTGACTTTGCTTGATCTTTTCATTGAAATAAAGGCTATTTGTGATCCAAAAATTTTGAGAAAATTGTGCTATGCTCTTAATGTGATTCTTCTATTAGCATAAATTTTTCATTGCATTTTGACTCCATTTGGTATTATTAAAAAATCAAAAATAGTATCTTTTTAATTGTTGGAAATTGGAAAATTCATAAAAATTCGAAAATAGCTCCAAAAATTCTAAAAAAAATTAGAGTAGTTTTATTTCATTGTCTTTTAGTTTCAGACCAAGTTTCACGTAATAATTCTTGATAAAACTCAAAAAAAATTGAAAAATATCAAAAACTTCTAAAAATCATAAAAAATTCCACAAAAATCCAAAAATTGTGATTTCAGTTCCTGTTTGTAGATATTTTCTTCTAGTTTGTTTTAAAAATAGTAGCCAGGAGTTTTGGGCATTTAAAGGATTTTAAATTGCAAATTACTCCAGGCTGGTCACATTTTCCTATTTTCTCCTTGTTTGATTTTTAGAAAAATACAAAAACATCTGAAAATTCTACAAAAATTCTCAAAAACATTTCAAAACTTTTAAAACACAAAAACATTTTCCTTTGATTTTTTTTTCTGAGTTACTTTGATTAATTAAAAATTGCAAAAAGAGTTGGTGTGTGGATATTCTCGATCTTTGTTCATATTGCTTTGCATTAGTTTTGAAAATAAAAAAAATTGCAAGATAAAAAAAAAATAAAAAGATAAAAATCACAAAAACCAAGGATAGTTGTCTTTTGAGATTCCTGTTTTCTCTTAATTAGTTTCTGATTAATTGAATAACCCTCGGGAATTGTAGCCTCCCTGAGTTCGACCCTGTCCGCTATACAGGTTAATAAGTAGCAAAAATTTAAAAAAAAATAATTTTTTGTTGACGCGGGTTTTGGGGATAAAAAGCAACGACCTATTCATCAATTAATTTCCGGCAATAAATTCCTTGCTCAACAAAATTTTGCCGTTGCCGGGATAAAAAGAAAATTCAGAAGTCCCTAGAAAATCGCGTTCAACAGAGTAGAGTGAAATTGGAGTTCGTATGAGAAAGTTATGATGTTCGGAATTTGAGAATTTGACAATTTAAAAGTTGGATTTCTTGGCATATATACAAGATCATATTTTTAACTTATTTTTATAATTTATATACATTTTTAGAAATAATTAGGAAAAGAGTTTGATGGGAAAATATGTTCATATGAGTTAATTAAAAATATATGAAGATTCGATATTTGTTTGATAAATAATAAAGAGTGTGTGGAGTGTACTTTAATTATTTTTCTGGTTTTCTTTCCTTATCTCCCCCTACTTGGTTGTTTGTCGACCAGTACATGCTAACTTGATCTCAAGGATTAGGTTATATAAATATATCTTACAGGTATATTTATATTTTCTGAGTCATATTGTACATATATACATATTTATAATATGACTATTTTTCTTTTCTATATTTTATTCCTTTATTTATTTACATGTTTTTGATGCATAAAAGTGCATTTTTATTCATGAATGAGATTTTGTTAAAAGATTGAAATTAATGAATATTTACATTTATTTGTTAAGGGTTTTAAGAAAAATGCAATAGAAATGTTAATGAATCATGGATTCATCAACCCCCTATACTTAAACTTTGCTAGTCCCTTAGCAAACACTTATTGGAAAAGTAAGTGAAAAAGAAAGAAAGTTAGAATGAATTTGTTTTCATCTGTTCTTCATCTGTTGCTTGAGTGTAGCGAAATGATCCAATGCATCATGGAGTGGAATCTTCAGAAGAGTGTGATATTTTAATAGACGCTTAGTTTCTAGAGTAACAACATTATTTTTGTGTTTTTTATTTCCTTTTTCCATACAAAGCATCGGGAAAAGTAATAAGCTCCGGTACAACAAAATTCTCTTTTTGATTAAAATCGGGATCGGCATTTACATCGAGAGTTTTAGAAGTATCTACAAAACTCTCTAAAACAGGAAAAGAAACATCAGCTTCAGGAGTGTCTGCATGGTATGGCATGATATCGTCATCTAATTCGTCTAGGTCCGTGTCAACTGTCTCAGCATTGCTCCCCTCTCTGGTCATCAAGTTGTTGATCCTCATCATCATGGTAGTCCTCCTTCTCAACATCAGTATGTGTATCACGGATCGGCTCTCGTTCCTCATCTTATGCCCTCCCCTCCTCTTGATCAGGTGCCCGGGTGATCCACCGCTCCTGAGACGAATGAAGTTAGATAAGAATTCAGGAAAATAGATCGTACATGTCATGGTGTCTACCGGATCTGGGTGCCTCCTCTTATTGTTCGGGTTCATCTGAGGTTGGGCTAGGAGAGTGGTCTTAGGTGCGGTTAACTCATCCAGATGATGGTTAACCTGCTCCATCTCGGTCTTATGTGCAGTTTGGAGCGTGCTCAGCATATCCATGATCTGATTCAGTGTTGGGGTCTGTGAAGATATCTCAATCTCAAAGTGGTGACCCTGGCTCTCTATTCTCTCCTGTCTAGGAGTGTACTGCGGTGCGTACGGTTGAGGAGATCTTTGTGGAGTATACGAAGATTGTTGCTGCTGCTGGTAATGATATGGTTGTGAATGTGAAGCAGGATGGTGAAAAGAATGTGGTCTCTGATAAGCATGCTAGTGAGACGGTTGCTGTGTGTAATGCTATTGGTGTTGAAAATGCAGGCATCCATGCTGCGGATGATTGTACTATTGCAGCTGCTGGTGTACGCTCTAAGGAGTATAATGTGATGAAGGCTGAATCGGAGTGTACCATATCCCATTGATCTCAAGAGTGACTTGAGACTTAACATCAGCGTCTCCAGGGTTGGCGATCTGACTCAAATCAGCATTGGACAGATCCTCACGCCAATCAATCTGCAGAGTCTCAGTAGGCTGCACTGGCTCACTCTGCACAAAGTGAATCTGACGGGTGGGAGGAGCGGGTAAGGATCTCTGAATAGGCTCAGACCTCGAAGAAGAGTGGGACTGTTAATACTGAAGTTGTAAGTATGTTACCTTCTTCGTTAGATCGCTCAGCTGCTGAGGAAGTGATGAGAGTTTCTCCAACTCTCGCAACGGCTGCAGATCATGAACTTGTTTCTGAATCACATCGACCAACGTCAATTTCTTGCTAATGTATCCCATGTTGGTATTTGATTCAGAATCTGAAATATTCACCACCTTTTGATGCTCTAGGTGGTGTGGCAGTTGCGGGGCCTTCTGGAATGCCCGAGTAGAGTCAACAACTCTCGAGTTCTCTGTCATCCCCTCAAAGATGGACCAGATAGACACGACATCCCGATTCAGATAACTGTCACCACATGCGGTGCTCTCTAGGCCATGGACATCCAGCTGAAGTCCTCTAAAGTAATTATGTACAAGCACCTTCAAAGGTAACTCATGATGAGAGAATCTCATAGTAAGGTTCTCAAATCAATCCCATGCCTCGTGGAATGATTTATTCGGTAACTGCGTAAAGTTGGAGATCTGACTCCTCATCATATGTCCCTCCCAGAGGAAAATATTTAAGCAGGAATGAGGACTTCAGATTGTCCCATGTTGAGATTCCCCTTCCCAAAGGACTAAGCCAGTAGAGTGCCTTATCTGCTAAGGCGAAGGGGAAGGCTTTGAGGCAAACAACCTCCTATGTAACACCTAGATAACTAGTCGTACCGCAAATCATTTCGAACTGCTGTAAAAAGGTAAACGGCTCCTATGTAGCAGTCTTGTAGAACTTGGGAAGCAAAGATATGAAGGACAGTCTCAGCTCGTATGACCCTTGACTCGGTGGTAACCGAATCTAATGGTGTAGCGTCTTGGCTTCATGGTCATACTCATCTCGTAGTGTCACGGGAACAACGACAGGCGATGGTGGATTCCTGGCTCCTGCTCTTAGCACAGCTATCTCAGCTCGCAGCTCATTCTGGACTCTAAACTGATCTTTGATCTGTAAGTTCATCTACTGTAGTATATCTAGAATCCCCGTAGTAATGTCAGTTGATGGATCCGGTCTTCCATCTGGATGTTGCTCCCCAGTCCGTCGATCCTCAACTGGTCGGTCCTCGACTGGTCCCTTCCCTCGAGCCATATTCTTCGAATCTTCTAGGAAGGAAAAAGTCTCATAAGATCTCAGTGAAAAATGTGCAGGAGAAATAGACAATAATTTGAGGTGAGGGTCTACCTCAAAGAAGGGCTGGGAGGTGAGAGAGTCTGGGTCTGACTCTCCTCGTGATTAGATAGGATCAACTCGAGAATAGGGTCATCCCGAGTCTGTAAAGATGTACGATGGATGGTGGATCGTCGAGAGCTCACAGAGTCTGAGCGTAAAAGTCGTCGAGTCGTCATCTTCGATGTCAAGAGGATACCGAAGAGAGCATGATGTCAAGTCAAGAAAGTGAGGGTGAAGGCGTATAAGACACGGTATTACGCACACTTCGCAAGCAAACACAAAGCAACCCCAGATTCACCAACACAACCCAATGATGACCGTAAAATTTCGGTCATTTATCTTGTCGATTTTAGGGTTATTTGTCAAACATGTCTTTTCACGGATTTTCGTAAGCTGATAGATGCCTGAAATTTCCCCGAAACACTGACCCGAGTCCTTACAATAAATAAAAGGTGGAATAGAATAACCCGGTTGAAGCGTAAAGATTATACGTCTGTAATTGGAATGCATTGTTAGTCCCATAAGAGGTCCCATTCTTCTACCCTTTCCGGGGAGTCGATGACTATTCATATCTATTACCTTGACACAAAGAGTTCGACTTAATGCTTGATTTCTATCCTAGTTGATCACATTAGAAGTATATTGATTGTTCCCCAATAACCGAAGATCGATTTATGTAAATACTACATATTTGATTCCATACATAAATCCATTTTCTTCCCTATAAGTTCCAGTATCGACCAGAATTCTATTTCGTATTGTTCATATGTTATAGAATGAATATACCATACCAATTGGTTATGAATGGATGATGAGATTCGATTGATACAGAGCCAATTCCAATAGACTTATTGAACGTTCTTATTCTAAACCACTAGGGGAGTAAGTACAGACCATTTCCGGCTACCCCTGTTACTTGAGGATTGTGTTATTGCGACGTCCTCTAAACCTCCCACTCTGCTAAGGAAACCTGAACCGTTTCCGGCTACCCGAAAGTCCCCACTGCAGAATAGTGATTAAATGTATGGACTAAGTAGTATATCGAAAGAAACTCTGACTCTGGTTCTAACCTTAAGTGACATCCCCACTCACAAATCTGGAAAGTGTACATGCAATCCATGTGTTGGGGGTTGCTTTCCCAAAACAAATGATCCTTCACGTTTATTTTAGGTCAGATATATTAGCAGTCTCGATTTTATTTCTGCAGTTATCTCTTTTTTGGATTTTTTTCAAAGCACGTCTAACGATTTTTTTAACGATTTTTTTTATTTTATCCTAAATAAGCATGCGCTTAGGTCGCGAGTCCTAAAACTAACTATGAAGATGAAAGTAGAGAAAAAAATCAAAATCCTAAATAAGCACCTAGCCTCAAAAAAGCTGCGAAAAAACGACGATGCAAGAAAAGTTGCGGTGGGTTCCCTACTCCCCCGTGTAAAACACTCAATAAAACAGACCCCGAGAAAAAGAGGGAGGAAGGTACAAGTCGGGATGCCCTTACGGGGCCCCCTTCTACAAAAACAAAAAAACAGGCAAGTGCCCTTATTTTTTTCTTTTATAAAAATACAGAAAATAATACGAGTACAAAAATCCTAACTAATTCTGCTCCTCTTTAATCGACTCGTGAAAGAAGGAGTCTGTCTATGCACTTTCAACTGATTCGGCTTCTAATAAAGCCGGTTGATCCTGTAGGCCCTATAAAATTCATTAGAAAAACAAACACACAAAAAGGTGTAAAATTTTAAAAGAACAAAAAATGTAAAAAAATCAAAGAGACTTGATAAAAATCGTAAAAGCCATAAAGAAGCGTAAGACAAATCAAACAAAAATCGAAAAGAAATTAGAAAAATCGTAAAACCAAGAAGAAAGAAAAATCTCGAAATAAAGACAAAAACCGTAATAAAGCTAACGCCTCCCCGGCAACAGAGCCATTTCGATATCTAGGGTTTTGGAGAGCGATTAATTAATGAAAGAAGTTATCGGTGTAGAGAGAAAATTGCTCAGGGTCCAAAACCCTATTGATCAAACAAAGATCAGATAAAATAGGAGAGAGATGTAAAAAAGAATGAAGGAAATGATTTTTCTCTCCTATTTTATCCTTAAACTAATTATTAACCAGGTAAGTTCCCCTAGGTCGAACTCGTGGAGGCAGAATACCTATATTGTGGCTTTTGAGAAAAGAAAAGGATTTCGTGATTTTATTTCTTCTTAAAAAGGCAAGATAATGCTTCAAGACTGTTACAAGTTTACAAAAATCAAAATGAGAAAAATAAGCGATAAAAATCCGTGCAAACTATCAAAAAACCTTCTCTAGGGTAGTTGTGTAACTACCATAGAAAATTCAATGAAAAATGAAGTCCAAATGAGGTCCAAAGTTACCCTACAGTTCAGGGGTAGAAGTGTAAAGAAAAGTATAAAAGATTGTTACAGAAAGGTCCCTATTTAGGGACTGAATTGAAATGAAAACTAAAAGTTTTGCATTTAGGTTCTTATGCGGGGACCTAAATGCAAATCTTGAAAACTTCTGGAGCGGGAATAGAATCTGGCGGAGGTGATCTTGAAAGGACGATGAAGTTGATGGCTCGCAATGAGGAGGTCTGACGAAGAGATGAGTTATCTTCTTGATTCTTTGTTAAAGGATAAGCACCGGACATGTGGATCGTTGCTCCAGATATGAAGAAGACCTACAAATGAATGATTTGGGTGCTCAATTTGTAATAGAATCGACCAAAGTTATGAAGTTTTGCAAGTTATAAAATAGTTTCCAGAAAATGTTCAGTGAAAATGGAAGATAATTGGAGGCGATTTGGAGTGAATTCGGAGTGGATATGGAGGTTTATTTGGTGTGCAACTAAGAGGGTGATTAGATTAGACTAATTATATGATTAAGGGAATTAATTGATACACGAATATAGAGAAAATAAAAGAGAAAGAATGGAGGATGACCTGTGGTTGCAGGGTATATGGGCCTATGTTCTCTTCGCTCGACGAGGTAGTCTTCCCAGAGCTGGACGCGCGCGGCGGCGGCAATGCAAGGCAAACTTAGGCCTTGGAACCCTCCACTGACGATCTTACTTCCACGCGGAAGCTCACCTGGGTGTTGTCACCACCATAGGCAGTCGGAATGAAGCGAGGTAAGATGAGGGTCGGCCAATTAGTTCTGGAGTTGGGAGGAGTTAGTTGTTAATGGCCGAATGGAGGGATTTTTATAGAGAGATCGAATGAAGGTTTGTTGAAGATCGACGATGGGTGTGAATTAGGGTAATTAGGAGATGAAGATGGAGAGATTATATCGGTTTTAGTAGGAAGAAGATGGCATGTAGAAAAGGTTAAAGTCAGGTTGTTAGAACAGAATGAACAACCTGGTTCTTTGAAGAAGAAGAAGAAGAAGAAGACCCGGGTGCTCACACGTGTCAGCACCTAGTTGGCTGATGTCAAGAAATGTATTAATAAATAGATATTAAATAGTAAATAAGGTTATTTTAAATAGGTATAAAAATGAAAAGTATAGATTATTAAATTATCTAACTTACGGTATAATTAGTTCTTATAAATAATAAATAAATTATGAAATATAAATATTATATTAATAAATAAATATCAATAATACTTGATAAATAGATAATTGATTTTTACTTTAATAGATTAATAAATAATATAGCATTTTTATATTTTATTAATTATTAGGATAATAAATAGAGTATTTATGAATTTTTATAGATTTTTAAGCATATTAATAAATACAGGTATAAGTTATGTAGTTCAATTTTACCTATAAACATGGTTTTTGATTCATTTAAAATAGTAAATAATGTTAGAAAATTATGAAATAAATCATCATTAAAATACAAGATCAAGAAAATAATTAAAAATTATAAAATCATTAAAACTATAGATAGTATGTTCTAGATAAAATAAATAGCCCATAAATCCAGTTGTGGTTAGGTCCCAAAACTGACTTTTTGCAAACAGACTCCGATTTTAGTGAAATCACCTCCATTAATTAGATATTATTATTTTATGAATTTAAAGGTGAGTAGAGTGAAATTGGAGTTTTTATTAGAAAGTTATGATGTTCAGAATTTGAGATTTTGACAATTTACCAGTTGGATTTCTTGGCATATATACAAGATAATATTTTTAAGTTATTTTTATATTTTTCTATAGATTTTTAGAAATAATTAGGAAAAGAGTTTGGTGAAAGATATGTTCATATTGATTAATTAAAAATCAATGAAGTTTTGATAATTATTGTATAAATAATGAAGAATGTGTGATGTAGAATTAATTTTTTTATTTGTTTTCTTTCCTTATCTCCCCCTACTTATTTATTTGTCGACCAATCCATGCTGACTTGGTCTCAGAGATTAGGTTATAAATATATCTTCTAACAATATTTATTTTATAAGTCACACTGTACATATATACATATCTTCAATTTGCCTACTTTTTATTTTCTTTATTATTTTCTTTACCTATTTACATGTTTTGAATGCATAAAAGTGCATTTTTATTCATGAGTATAGTTTTTTTAAAAGAAAAAAACTAATGAATATTTACATATATTTTTTCAATGTTTTAAGACAAAATACAGACAGAATGTTTATGAATCATGGATTCGCCAGCCTGTTGAAGTGGGGCTTTAATTATCTCATGAATGGTCGCCATCACATCAGGTTCAATCAACATTTTTTTAAATTTTTGGACCTCCTCCATACAAGGGAGGGGATTGGAATCAGCATATACATGAGGATTGCCACGAGTAAGTGATAACGCGGTTCCGACCTCCGGTTTAAGAGATTGTCGGTGTAGAGAAAGCCGTAGAGAGGAAACCGCGTTGATCAAACAAAAATTACGATAAAATAGGAGCTAGAGAAAGAATTGGATAAAGCGGCTTTTTCTCCTATTTTATCATTCACTACTTATTTTACTAGGTGAGTGTACATGGGTCGAACTCAAGAAGGCAGAATATTAAAACTACAGTTTTTGAGACAATGAAAGAATTCCAAGAAAATCCTCTTTTATTCTTGGTTTTACAAAGAAAGAAATTGAAAAGAAATCCGGCTCAAAACTTACTCGAAATGATGAAATTCAAAATGACACAACAAAGTGACGAAAAATAAGGGAAAATACTCGAAAAATGTCTTGGGTAGTTATCAAGCTACCCTAAAAAAATCACGGAAAAATATGGAAAATTCGAGGTCCAAACAGCCCCTACAAGCCAGAGGCATAACTGCAAAGAAAGTTTAATGTTTTTATTACAGAAAGGTCTCTGTGGGGACTAAAATGAAAATAAAATAAAATAATTACATTTAGTCCCTGCACGGGGACCTAAATGCAATTTCTGGAAACTTTGGGGCGCAGCTGAGAAACTGGAACTTTGCTGGTTTAAGTACGCAATTTTTCCACCGCTTCAGATTGACGGTCGGGATTAGAAGTCAGCATGCGATCTGGGACGTTCGTCCGTGCCACGTGTCGCACACCTGTAGTAGCTGGTTGTTCCTCCTGTTCTTGAACTTCGACGGGCGGCTGATGACTAGGTCTTCTTCTCCGAGTTTTCTCTAGCGAACGACGCGATCCTTGGGCCTCCGACCGGGCCAGAGGGGTGACACCTTTACCCCTCGAGCTCACCCACGGTGGTGCTCCTCCAAAAGTGGCTGAAGGCGACTGTTCTTCGGTAATGAAGAGAGCGGTCCGGCTGGTCCTGGAACTGATGTCAATGGTGAGCACCTTCTTTGATTGTGAATATATTTGTGATAAGAAGCTCCAAATGATCTGATGTTGCTCCAGATGATTATTGGACCTGCAAATAATGGTTTTTTGTGCTCGATTTGCGAAGAAATCAGCCAAAGGATTAGGATTTGCAAGATCAAAAATGGTGTTTCCAAAAGTAATGAAGAACGGTGTGAAAAAATAACAAAAGTGATACACGAATTGGTTTGATTTTGAAACGGATCTGAAAGATGAATGGGATATGCATCTAAGAAGAATGATTAATGAATCTAATGACGCAATTATCTACCCTAAACATGGCACATAGTTCGAGAAAGAAAATAGTGAAGGTGGAGGAATAGATCTGGGAAAGAGAGGTGTATTACCTCTGATAGCAGCTTGACGGTCGATCTTCCCGGAGCTTGACGCGGCGTTGGGCGGCGATGCAAGGCCAGGATTCACCTTGGAGCTTCTCCTCTGACGATCGTATTCCATGCGGGGCGGCGGATAGGCGTTGTCACCACAGTAGTTGGCCGGCACGAGGCTTGGAAGAAGTCAGGTCGGTACTGGAACTGGGGGGTTTCAGGTAGTTGGAGAAGTCTTAGTTGGTTGCGCCAACTTTAGGTTAATTTATAGGCGGATCGAAGGGGTTGTTAGATGGATCAAATGGTCGGCGTGAATTAGAGTTGTTAGGGGAAGAGAATGAAGGGTTAAGATTGATCAACGAAGTTAGAGTGGGGGGGAGAACTAGTTGAAGTTCGGCCAGTGGAACAGCCTCTGCACCAGCTTCTTGGAGAAGAAGAACCAGGTGCTGACACGTGTCAGCACCTGGTTGGTCAGATATGGAAAATACATTATACATTAGATAAGAAATAATAAATAGTATTATTTTAAATAGATATAAAGCGAAAAATAAAGAGAATTAAATTTTCTAAATTATATTATAATTAATTTTTATAAATAATAAATATTATTCGAAATATAAATATTACATTAATAAATAGGTATAAATAATACTTAATAAATAGGTATTGAATTTTTAATTCGATAAATAATTAAATATATATTAATTTTATATTTTCTTCATTATTAGAATTATAAATAATGCCTTTGTGAATTTTTGTGGATTTTATTAATTAAATTTAGATATATTAATAAATACGGGTATAAGTCATATAGTTCAATTTCATCTATAAATTAGGGTTTTGGATTTGATTAAAATAATAAATAAGCTCCAAAAATTCTGAAATAAATCACAGTGAAAATACAAGATCACAAAAATATTTAGAAATTGTAAAATTAATAAAATTATAAATAGTGTGTTCTAAATAAAATAAATAGCCCAGAAACCTTGTTGTCATTAGGTCCCAAAACCGACTTTTTGCAAACGGAATCCGATTTTAATGAAATCACCTCCATTAATTAGAGAATATTATTTTATGAATTTTAAAGGTGAGTAGAGTGAAATTGGAGTTCGTATGAGAAAGTTTTGATGTTCGGAATTTGAGAATTTGACAATTTAAAAGTTGGATTTCTTGGCATATATACAAGATAATATTTTTAACTTATTTTTATATTTTATACACATTTTTAGAAATAATTAGGAAAAGAGTTTGGTGGAAAAATATGTTCATATGAGTTAATTAAAAATATATGAAGATTCGATATTTGTTTGATAAATAATAAAGAGTGTGTGGAGTGTACTTTAATTATTTTTCTGGTTTTCTTTCCTTATCTCCCCCTACTTGGTTGTTTGTCGACCAGTACATGCTAACTTGATCTCAAGGGTTAGGTTATATAAATATATCTTACAGGTATATTTATATTTTCTGAGTCATATTGTACATATATACATATTTACAATCTGACTTCTTTTCTTTTCTATATTTTATTCCTTTATTTATTTACATGTTTTTGATGCATAAAAGTGCATTTTTATTCATGAATGAGATTTTGTTAAAAGATTGAAATTAATGAATATTTACATTTATTTGTTAAGGGTTTTAAGACAAAATGCAATAGAAATGTTAATGAATCATGGATTCATCAACCCCCTATACTTAAACTTTGCTAGTCCCTTAGCAAACACTTATTTGAAAAGTAAGTGAAAAAGAAAGAAAGTTAGAATGAATTTGTTTTCCTAAATCAATTCATGAGAACAGACAAAGGACAGAGCTCGATCGGGCCAGAAACAAGAATTTTGTCGGAGCCTTAACTAGGATTAGGATTTTATCCTCGACAGTCCTCAAGTTCCACAAATCCTTATTCAAGTTCCCCTCATCGGCTAGTTCAGACTCACTTATTCATATCGCAAACTCTATCAACCTTGAAGTCAATTTGTACAGTGTGTGAATTGATTTAGCTCTTCATGCTTAAAGAAGCGAAGAAACCGTCCATCCCAGCTATACACTTCTATTGATTCCTCATCCAGCTACTCTTTCCTCGGGGAGGGAGGTATTCCCTTCTAAGATCAGATTATGATATGTCCACAATCGAATATAGAGAGAAAGTAGAAGAATGAGAAAAGAATTAGAGTGCGACCAGTGTAGACGCATCTCCTTGTGAAGCTCGGTCGGTGTAGCTAAGTCCCAACTAAGATGTGCAGGCATTTTTGGTGGAATCTTGGACCACTGTGGTCGTATTTGTATTTGGTGGCTTCTTCTTTGATTTGGCTTTGTAATTTGCTTGCACTGCATTCATCTCTTTGTGCCTCGACGGATATAGCATCTTTTGTTCCGTCCCTTTTTTCAGGTCATGTCAGCAGATCCTTCCCTCATCCGAAGCGACTATCGCAACCCCAATCTCTCCCGTCTTTAGATGTCAATGCTGCAAAGACAAGGATAGAAACGCACTACCGAGAAGTACCGCCTTTTGTAACTCCATGCAAGTCAAGCTAAGTGCAAAGTGCATGTGTCCAAGATTGGTTCACTGGTGCAGAGTTGTACAGATGACACCAAGTGTTCTACTTAAGCACATATGAGTTGATTTCCCAAAGATGGTCTTATGGAACCTAAAGACCTGAAGAGTCTAAATTCCAGATCCTAACTAGGCTCCTTACTATGAAAGTTAAAGGCCATAATCAAGCTTCATCCTTTAGACTAGACACAATCCCTAGTTCCAGAAATCAAACATATTCTGAAAAAATGTGAATGCAAATGCAACAATGTTTTATGAAGTACATTTTCCGAATTTTACTCATTTTTGTGGATTTTAAGGCTTTTGCAATTTTTATGGATTTTAGGACTTTGTATTTTTTATGGATTTTTTGATTTTTATAAACAAGTATTTGTACAAGAATTTTACAAGATATATTTTATTTGAATTAAATATCTAATGTATTTTACAAATTTTATATACAGATAATTTTACAAGGATTAAATTACACATATTTTAATTGATAGGATTTTAAATAAGTATTATACATATTAAATACATATTTTAAATACATATTTTAAATTAGTTATTTTAAATAAAGATTTTAGACATATTTTACTTATTTACAAGAATTTTATAAATAATAGATAATTAAATAGACAGATTTTAAATTAACTTCACCCAATTTTTATGGATTTTATAGATATAGAAAATACATAAAAGTGCGAGTTATGGACAAAAATATATATATAATATATACGCACCCCCCTATACTTAGCTTGTGCTATGTCCTCATAGCGTCAAAAAAGAAAAAGGAGGGTATAACTCATGCTAAGTAAAAGTGGGTGAAAAAAATAAAAGAATAAAAGTCAGTCGACCCCCCTATACTTACGATCTGGTCATTGTAAGTATAATGGGAGAGAAAAAAAATGAGGTGGCTGAGGGAAAAGAATATACAACGAAGGAACAAAAGAATTGGAGAAAACGAAATCAACGAAATCACTCAGTCCCCCCTATACTTAGGATAAGGCATCCTAAGTATAGAAAAGAATGTGACCAAAAATTGGGGATCGGTGATTTGTGAAAAAGAAAGGATATACAAAAGAAAAAGAACAAAATCGAAAATGCTAATCATCGGGCAATCAGTCCCTCATATACTTAGGATCTGGTATCCTAAGCATAAAAGACGAGCAAAAATGGGGACGATTGTGGTCTACAAAGAATGTACAAGTGTTGTGAACTCCAAAAATTGAATGGCTCAAAAGTCTTTGCATAGGATGAGATAAAGTGAAAGAGTAATCATGAGTCATGTACAAAATAGATCACTTCAACACGGGCCAGATGATCAGTAGTCTCTACGAAGTGCTTCAGCATCTGCCCAATCACCACGAACGGCTCTGCACCAGGTGACACATCTGATATAGCTATGCTTCCATTGTCGTGCACCATTCTGACTATATAAGGTCCTTCCCACTTGCTCTTCAATTTGCCAGGAAAAATTCTTAATCGTGTATTGAACAGCCAAACTTTCTTCCCAGGAACAAAGATCTTGTGCCGAATATGTCTATCGTGCCATTTCTTCACTTTATTCTTATAAATGAGGGTGTTCTCGTATGCCTAATTTCAAATCTCTACTAGCTCATTCAGATCCATCTTCCTCTTGGCTCATGCTTTCTGCATATCAAGTGAAATTTCTCGGATATGTGCATGATCTCTACGGGCAAATGGCATGGCTTCCCATAAACCAATATGAAGGGTGAAGTACCTTAGGGAGTCTTATACGCGGTATGATAGGCCCAAAGAACCTGATCTAGAAGCTGTAACCAGTTCTTCCTATCCGGTCGTACTAATTTCTGAAGAATGGATTTCACCTCCCTATTTAAGATTTCAGCCATGTCGTTCGTCTGTGGGTGGTAAGGAAAAGCTACTCTGTAATCAATGTCATACTTCTTCACTAGCTTTTTTACCTCCTTATTAATGAAATGGCTACCCCCATCTGAAATAAGAATACGTGGAATACCGAACCGTGAAATAATATGTTCCCTTAGGAACTTGCACACTATTCTATTGTCTGCGGTTCGTGCAGGTATAGCCTCTACCCATCTACTAACATAATCTGCAGCGAGAAGAATGTACTCAAATCCACTGTAGGAAGGGAACAGCCCCAAAAAATTTATGCCCCATTGATGAGGCTAAAAAAATCGGTTTCGCGGCTTTTTATTGATGAAAGTGGTCGATGTAGCCAAAAGCCACGAAACAAATTTTCGACTCTTAAAACCTATCAAACAATTTCGGTTTTCTAAAGGAAAACCGTCACTAATATTTTACTAGGCAAGTGTTCCTGGGTCGAACTCAAGGAGGCAGAATAAATTCCTTTGATTTTTTCTCTTTGTAATTTTATTTTTAATCTTCTCTAAGTGATCAAGTCAAAGAAACCTCTTTTTTATTGGTTTTTATTTTTATTATTTTTATTTGATTTTACTATTTTCAAATTTTTATTTAATTTTCAAAAAGGGAGATTTTTTAAAAAGATTTATTTATTATATAATATGTGGATATTATATAGGTGATAGACTACAATATGGTGATCAGGGTCGAGCCACGAGCTCGAACAACTCAAGAAAACAAAACAAAACGAAGTGCGATTCGACAAAATCAAAACACGATGAAAGTAAGTCGAAAATGCTCGAAAACTTTATACTAAGTAGCTGGGGTAGTTGCGTAACTACCCGCAAGAAATCGTCCAAAAATGAAGTCACACGAGGTCAAAATAGCCCCTACAGCCCAGGGGCATAGGCGCAAAAGAAACTACTTAAAATGTTTGCAAATGGGTCCTCAGGGACTGTTCTGAAAGAAATATATACAAAACTTTACATTTAGGTCCCTGCGGAGGGACCTAAATGCAAATAGTGAAAACCTGTAAGGCGGGGTGAAATAACTGGAAGCTGCTGGGTTTACTTTGTAAATTTTCCACTGTTTCGTCACTGACGGCTGAGATTAGAAGTTCAAGGCGCCGATCTGAGGGCTCTGCGGATGCCACGTGTCGCGCACCTGCTCTTCCTCTGTTCTTGAAGTTCGTTGCGCAGCTCGGCGGTGGCGCTTCTTCTCTGAATTTCTCCGATCAACTAAGGACGACTTTGGCACACCTGCGGGGCCAGAGGGGTGGCCCTCTGAAGGATGGTGGCGGAGGGTGCTCCGAGCGGCGGCGATGGTGCAAAGAAGATGGTGGCCTCAGCACCTGGCAGTTGATGAAGTTCTGACGAGGCTCCTTGGAGGTTGATTCTGATGGAGATGAGGACCTTCAAGATCCGAAGAAATGGATAGCGATGAAGTCTGACCTGCAAGTGATCAAAATATCGTGCTCGATTCGCTAGGAATCGGCTCAGGGGTAAAGATCACGAGCTCCAAAACTAGATAAAAACTTTAGTTTCCAGACCAGCAACCAGATGCGTGAAAACGATGATGGTTTGAGGTGTGATTCAAAACGAAATGGAACGAATCGAAAGGGGATTTTGAATGTGCATCTAAGCTTAAGGATTAAGCTATCTAAATCAAGGATTAGCCACGCTAATCGTGGCACGCAAATCGAAGCGAAAAATGAAGAAGATGGATGAAGAGGCCTGTGAAGTGTCAAGGTTTATTACCTGGACAAGATGCTCGACGACGACCAAATATCGGAGCTCCGGCGCGCGCTTGGGCGGCGATGCAAGGCGGGCGTAGCCTTGGAACGATCTCCGACGTCTCCTCCTCCTCGCTGGCGTGTCCACGGCGCTGTCACCACCTCCGGCTGGTCGAGACGAGGCTTGGAAGATAGGGGTCGGGCTTCTAGAACTAGTAGGTTTCAGAGAGCTTGGAAAGTTGTTTCGGCTATGGCGACTTGAGGGCTTTAAATAGGAGGGATTTCGTGGGCTCCAAGTCGAGATCGAAGGGTGGCGATGGAGAGGGCTGTTAGGAGGAGAGGATCGACGGCTTAGGTTGGTCGGAAGGCTCTAGAATGGCATGGGAAAAATAAGGGAAGTCGGCAGGTCAAGCAGGCTCTAGTACAACAAATTCTTGGGGAAGAAGGCCCCAGGTGCTGACAAGTGTCAGCACGTGGTTTGTCCAGAGGCTGAAATACATTGTAAAATATATAATAATTAATAGATAAGGTTATTTTACTTACGTATAAATGCAAGAAAGTTAAATTAATTAATTATCTAATTTATGGAATAGTTACTTTTAATAAAAAAATAAATATTATTTAAAATATTAATATTATATGAATAAATATGTATTTATAAATAGGTTTTAGATTTTTAATTTAATAAATAAATAAGTAAAAATTAATTTTATAATTTCTTAATTATTAGAGTATTAAATAATGTTTATATGAATTTTTATAAATTTTAATAAATTAATTTACATATTTTAATAAATAAGATAAGTAACTAGGTAGTTCATTTATACCTATATTTTAGGGTTTTTGATTTTATTAAAATAATAAATAACCTCCAAAAATTATGAAATAATTTATGGTGAAACTACAAGGTCATGCAATAATTTAAAAATTATAAAATTAAGAAAATAATAAATAATGTGTGTTACAGAAAATAAATAGCCCAGAAACCCCGTTGTCTTTTGGTCCCAAAACCGACTTTTTGCAAACGAAATCCAAATTCGATGAAACTACCTTTATTAATTAGATAATATTATTTTATGAACTTTAAAGGTGAGTAGAGTGAAATTGGAGTTCGTATGAGGAAGTTTTGATGTTCGGAAGTTGAGATTTTGACAATTTGCAAACTGAGTTTCTTGGCATATATACAGGGTAGTATTTTTAACTTATTTTTATATTTTTATATACATTTTTAGAAATAATTAGGAAAAGGATTTGGTGAAAAATATGTTCATATGGATTAATTAAAATTCTTTGAAGTTTTGTATATATTTTATAAATAATGAAAGGTGTATATGTGTGTGTTAAATTTTTTTTTATGTTTTCTTTCCTTATCTCCCCCTACTTATTGGTTTGTCAACCAATCCATGCTGACTTGGTCTCGGGGGTTAGGTTACAAATATATCTTACAGCTATATTTAAGTCATATTGTATATATATACATATATTCAATCTGCCTTTTTATTTCTTTTCTTGTTCTTTATTTATTTACATGATTTTAGTGGTTAAAAGTGAATATTTACACATGAATGGTGATTTGTTAAAAGATGAGAATTAATGAATATTTACATGTATTTGTTAAGGGTTTTAAGACAAAATGCGAGAGAAAAGTTAATGAATCATGGATTCATCAACCCCCTATACTTAAACTTTGCTAGTCCCTTAGCAAACACTTATTTTGAAAAAGTAAGTGAAAAAGAAAGAAAGTTAGAATGAATTTGTTTTCCTAAACCAATTCATGAGAACAGACAAAGGACAGAGCTCGATCGGGCCTGAAACAAGCATTTTGTCGGAACCTTAACTAGGATTAGGATTTTATCCTCAACAGTCCTCAAGTTCCATAATCCTTACTCAAGATCACTTCATCGGCTAATTCAGACTCACTTATTCATATCGCAAACTCTATCATCTTTGAAGTCAACTTGTACAGTGTGTGAATTGATTTAGCTCTTCCTGCTTAGAGAACCGAAGAAACTGTCCATCCCAGCTATACACTCCTATGGCTTCCTCATCTCGCTACTCTTTCCTCGGGGAGGGAGGTATTCCCTTCTGAGTTCAGTTCTGCTATGTCCACAATCGAATATAGGGAGAAGTTAGAAGAATGAGAAAAGAAGTGGAGTGCGACCAGTGTAGACGCATCTCCTTGTGAAGCCCAACCGGTGTAGCTGAGTCTCCACTAAGATGTGCATGCATATTTGGTGGAAGCTTGGACCATTGTGGTCTTATTTGGTGGCTTTTGTATTGCTTTGACTTTATAATTTGCTTGCATTGCATTCATCTTTTGTGCCTCGACGGATATAGCATCTTTTTAGTCCATCCCTTTTTTGAGGTCTTAGAAAAATTGTGTCAGCAGATCCTTCCCTCATCCGAAGCAACTATCGCAACCCCAATCTCTCCCGTCTTTAGACGTCAATGCCGCAAAGATAAGGATAGAAACATACTACCAAGGTGTACTGCCCTTCGGGACTCCATGCGAGTCGAGCTAAGTGCAGAGTGCATGTGTTCAAGATTGGTTTACTGGTGTAGAGTTGTACGGATGACTCCAAATGGTCTACTTAAGCTCAGATGACTTGATTTCCCGAATATGGTCTTACGGAACCCAAAGATTTTAAGTCGCTAGACCTGAAGAGTCTAAATTCCAGATCCTAGTCAGGCTCCTTACAACGAGAGTTAAAGGCCGTAATCAAGCTCCATCCGTTAGACTAGACTCAGTCCTTAGTTCCAGAAATCAAACTTATTCTGAAAAATGCGAATGCAAATGCAACCATGTTTTTGTGAAGTGTATTTTCTGAATTTTACTCATTTTTATGGATTTTAAGGATATTGTAATTTTTATGAATTTTTATGATTTTTATAAACAAGGTTTTATTCATAAATTTTACAAGATATATTTTATTAGAGTTAAGTATCTAATGTATTTTACAAATTTTATCTACAAAGTATTTTTCAAGGGTTGAATGGTTTTTACACATGTTTTAATAAATAGGATTTTAAACTAAGTATTATACAAATTTTAAGTACAAATTTTAAATACATATTTTAATTACAAGTTTTAAATACAAGTTTTAATCATATTTTACTTATTTACAAGGATTTTAAATAATAGATAAATAGAAGAGTGGATTTTAAATTAACCCTTACCCACTTTTATGGATTTTATAGATATTGAAAATACATAAAAGTACGAGTTATGGACGAAAGTATATATACAATATATACGCACCCCCTATACTTAGCTTGTGCTATGTCCTCAAAGCGTCAAAAGAGAAAAAAAGAGGACATAACTCGTGCTAAGTAAAAGTGGGTGAAAAAGAAGTGAGTGTACAAGTCAGTCAACCCCCCCTATACTGACGATCAGGTCATCGTAAGTATCACGGGAGAGCAAAAATGGGATGACTGAATGAAAAGAATAAATAACGAAAGTTCAAAAGGAAAAGAATACGAACTCATCGAAATCACTCGGTCCCCCCTATACTTAGGATAAGGCATCCTAAGTGTAGAAAAGAGTGTAGCCAAAAATTGGGAACCAGTGATTCGTAAAAAAGAATGGCTACACAAAAGAATCGGTACAAAAAATAAAATGTAAATCAGCGGGCAATCGGTCCCCCCTATACTTAGGATCTGGTATCCTAAGAATAGAAGACGAGCAAAAACTAGGGACGATTGTGGTCTACGAAGAATATACAAGTGTTGTGAATCTCTAGAAAAGAATGGCTCAAAAGAATTTGTACAGGAAGAAGTGAAGGAATGATCATGATTCCTGTACAAAGTAGATCACTTCAGTACGGGCCAGATGATCAGTAGTCTCTATGAAGTGCTTCAGCATCTGCCCGTTAACCACGAACGGCTCTGCACCATGTGACACATCTGATATCGCAATACTGCCATTGTCGTGCACCGTTCTGACTATGTACGGTCCTTCCCACTTGCTTTTCAATTTGCCGGGAAAAATTCTCAACCTTGCATTGAACAGCCAGACTTCCTGCCCAGGGACAAAGCTCTTGTGCCGAATATGTCTGTCATGCCATTTCTTCACTTTGTCCTTATATATGAGTGTGTTCTCGTATGCTTGATTTCGAATTTCTACCAGCTCATTCAGATCTATCTTTCTCTTGGCTCCTGCTTTCTGCATATCCATCAGTATCTCTCGAATTGCCCATTCAGATTTGTGCATGATCTCTACGGGCAAGTGGCACGGCTTTCCATAAACCAGTCTGAATGGTGAAGTGCCTAAGGGAGTCTTATACGTAGTACGATATGCCCAAAGAACCTGATCTAAAAGAAGTGACCAGTTCTTCCTATCCGGTCGTACTAGTTTATGGAGAATTGATTTCACCTCCCTATTCGAGACTTCAGCCATGCCATTCGTCTGCGGGTGGTAAGGAGAAGCTACTCTGTCATCGATGATGTATTGTTTCACTAGCTTCTTCACCTCCTTATTAATGAAATGGCTACCCCCATCAGAGATTAGAATACGTGGAATCCCGAACCGCGAAATGATATGTTCCCTTAGGAACTTGCAAACGGTCTTGCTGTCTGCGGTTTGTGCGGGTATAGCCTCCACCCATCTGCTAACATAGTCTACAGCGAGAAGACTGTACTCAAAGCCGTTGCTGGAAGGGAAAGGTCCCATAAAATCTATGCCCCATGCGTCAAAGATCTCGCAGATAATGACGGGACGCATTGGCATTGCATCTCTGGTGCTGACTGTCCCAACAGCTCTCTGACAATCTGGACAACTCTTCACGAATGTGCACCATTTTGATGAGGCTAAAAAAATCGATTTCGCGGCTTTTTATTGATGAAAGTGGTCGATGTAGCCAAAAGCCGCGAAACAAATTTTCGATTCTTAAAACCTATTAAACAATTTCGGTTTTCCGAAGGAAAACCGTCACTAATATTTTACCAGGCAAGTGTTCCTGGGTCGAACTCAAGGAGGCAGAATAAATTCCTTTGATTTTTTTCTCTTTGTAATTTTATTTTTAATCTTCTCTAAGTGATCAAGTCAAAGAAACCTCTTTTTTATTGGTTTTTATTTTTATTATTTTTATTTGATTTTATTATTTTCATATTTTTATTTAATTTTCAAAAAGGGAAATTTTTCAAAAAGATTTATTTATTATATAATATGTGGACATTATATAGGTGATAGACTATAGTATGGTGATCGGGGTCGAGCCGCGAGCTCGAACAACTCAAGAAAACAAAACAAAATGAAGTGTGATTCAACAAAATCAAAACACGATGAAAGTACGTCGAAAATGCTCGAAAACTTTATACTAAGTAGCTGGGGTAGTTGCGTAACTACCCTCAAGAAATTGTCCCAAAACGAAGTCACACGAGGTCAAAATAGCCCCTACAGCCCAGGGGCATAAGCGCAAAAGAAACTACTTAAAATGTTTGCAAATGGGTCCTCAGGGACTGTTCTGAAAGAAATATATATATATAACTTTACATTTAGGTCCCTGCGGAGGGACCTAAATGCAAATAGTGAAAACCTGTAAGGCGGGGTGAAATAACTGGAAGCTGTTGGGTTTACTTTGTAAATTTTCCACCGTTTCGTCACTGACGGCTGAGATTAGAAGTTCAAGGCGCCGATCTGAGGGCTCTGCGGATGCCACGTGTCGCGCACCTGCTCTTCCTCTGTTCTTGAAGTTCGTTACGCAGCTCGGCGGTGGCGCTTCTTCTCCGAGTTTCTCCGATCAACTGAGGACAACTTTGGCACACCTGCAGGGCCAAAGGGGTGGCTCCTCCACCCCTCGAGCTCGCCCGCTGAAGGATGGAGGCGGAGGGTGCTCCAAGCGGCGGCAATGGTGCGAAGAAGATGGTGGCCTCAGCACCTAGCAGTTGATGAAGTTCTGATGAGGCTCCTTGGAGGTTGATTCTGATGGAGATGAGGACCTTCAAGATCCGAAGAAATGGATAGCGATGAAGTCTGACCTGCAAGTGATCAAAATATCGTGCTCGATTCGCTAGGAATCGGCTCAGGGGTAAAGATCACGAGCTCCAAAACTAGATAAAAACTTTAGTTTCCAGACCAGCAACCAGATGCGTGAAAACGATGATGGTTTGAGGTGTGATTCAAAGCGAAATGGAACGAATCGAAAGGGGATTTTGAATGTGCGTCCAAGCTTAAGGATTAAGCTATCTAAATCAAGGATTAGCCACGCTAATCGTGGCACGCAAATCGAAGCGAAAAATGAAGATGGATGAAGAGGCCTGTGAAGTGTCAAGGTTTATTACCTGGACAAGATGCTCGACGGCGACCAAAGATCAGAGCTCCGGCGCGCGCTTGGGCGGCGATGCAAGGCGGGCGTAGCCTTGGAACGATCTCCGACGTCTCCTCCTCCTCGTTGGCGTGTCCAGGGCGCTGTCACCACCTCCGGCTGGCCGAGACGAGGCTTGGAAGATAGGGGTCGGGCTTCTGGAACTGGTAGGTTTCAGATAGCTTGGAAAGTTGTTTCAGCTATGGCGACTTGAGGGCTTTAAATAGGAGGGATTTCGTGGGCTCCAAGTCGAGATCGAAGGGTGGCGATGGGGAGGGTTGTTAGGAGGAGAGGATCGACGGCTTAGGTTGGTCGGAAGGCTCTAGAATGGCGCGGGAAAAATAAGGGAAGTCGGCAGGTCAAGCAGGCTCTGGTACAACAAATTCTTGGGGAAGAAGGCCCCAGGTGCTGACAAGTGTCAGCACCTTGTTTGTCCAGAGGCTGAAATACATTGTAAAATATATAATAATTAATAGATAAGGTTATTTTAATTACGTATAAATTCAAGAAAGTTAAATAAATTAATTATCTAATTTATGGAATAGTTACTTTTAATAAATAATAAATATTATTTAAAATATTAATATTATATGAATAAATATGTATTTATAAATAGGTTTTAGATTTTTAATTTAATAAATAAATAAGTAAAAATTAATTTTATAATTTCTTAAATATTAAAATATTAAATAATGTTTATACGAATTTTTATAAATTTTAATGAGTTAATTTACATATTTTAATAAATAAGATAAGTAACTAGGTAGTTCATTTATACCTATATTTTAGGGTTTTTGATTTTATTAAAATAATAAATAACCTCCAAAAATTATGAAATAATTTATGGTGAAACTACAAGATCATGAAATAATTTAAAAATTATAAAATTAAGAAAATAATAAATAATGTGTGTTACAGAAAATAAATAGCCCAGAAACCCCGTTGTCTTTTGGTCCCAAAACCGCCTTTTTGCAAACGGGCTCCGAATTCGATGAAACCACCTTTATTAATTAGAGAATATTATTTTATGAACTTTAAAGGGAGTAGAGTGAAATTGGAGTTCGTATGAGGAAGTTTTGATGTTCGGAAGTTGAGATTTTGATAATTTGCAAACTGAGTTTCTTGGCATATATACAGGGTAGTATTTTTAACTTATTTTTATATTTTTATATACATTTTTAGAAATAATTAGGAAAAGGATTTGGTAAAAAATATGTTCATATGGATTAATTAAAATTCTTTGAAGTTTTGTATTTATTTTATAAATAATGAAAGGTGTATATGTGTGTGTTAAATTATTTTTTTATGTTTTTCTTTCCTTATCTCCCCCTACTTATTGGTTTGTCGACCAATCCATGATGACTTGGTCTCGGGGGTTAGGTTATAAATATATCTTACAGCTATATTTAAGTCATATTGTATATATATACATATATTCAATCTGCCTTTTTGTTTCTTTTCTTTTTCTTTATTTATTTACATGATTTTGGTGGTTAAAAGTGAATATTTACACATGAATGTTGATTTGTTAAAAGATGAGAATTAATGAATATTTTCATGTATTTATTAAGGGTTTTAAGACAAAATGCGATAGAAAAGTTAATGAGTCATGGATTCATCACCCATGCGTCAAAGATCTCGCAAATAATAACAGGTCGCATTGGCATCGCATCTCTAGCACTGACTATCCCTACTGCTCTCTGACAATCCGGGCAACTCTTCACGAATGTGCACGCATCTCTAGTAAGAGTAAGCCACCACAATCCACTCTGAAGTACCTTCTGCATTGTCCTCTTCCCAGAATGATGTCCCTCTGCCTCTAAGGAATGGAACAGAGTGAGGACACTATTATATTCCTCCTGAGGGATACATCGCTTGTAAATACAATCCGGTCCCTCGTGAAAAAGAATCGGATCCTCCCAATGGTAGTATCTTGCCTCGGAAACTAGTCTATCGACTCGGTCCTTCAGCCAACCCTGAGGATTTTTCTGTGTAACCAGAAAATTCACTATATCTGCATACCATGGAAGCTTGGTAACTGCAAAGATACTCTCGTCTGGACATCTCTCTGCAATCTCTGCATGTACTTATCTGAAGGTTGTTCTATCTGCAATCAGGAGAGGTGATCAACTACCACATTCTTTACCCCAGGTTTGTCTCTAATATCCAAATCAAATTCCTGAAGTAAGAGAATCCATCTAAGAAGGTGTGCCTTGGCATCCTTCTTTTCCATCAAAAACCGGATAGCTGAATGATCTGTGTAAACTGTGATTTTGGAGCCAAGAAGATAAGATCTGAATTTATCCAATGCGAATACCACTGTCAACATTTCTTTTTGTCGTTGTGATTGCGCTGAGCATCATCTAAAGTCCGGCTGGCATAGTGGATAGCAACAGGAAGTCCATTCCTTCTCTGTCCTAATACAGCCTCGATCGTAAAATCTGAAGCATCTGTCATGATCTCAAAGGGTAGAGACCAATCTGGTGGTTGTAGGACAGGAGCACTGATGATCATCTCTTTCAATGTGAGGAAGGCATGAAGACTTTTGTCATCTAACAAGAACTCGATGTCTTTGCCTAATAATTCAGTTAACGGTCGGGCAATCTTGGAAAAATCCTGAATGAATCGTCTGTAAAAGCCAACATGCCCCAGAAAAGATCATAACTGCTTAATGTTGGATGGTGGTTCGAGACGCTTGATGGCATCCACCTCGGCAGGGTCAACCTCCATGCCTCGCTGGGAGATGACGTGCCCGAACACGATCCCGTGTGTAACCATAAAATGGCTCTTTTCCCATGACAGAACGAGATCTACCTCACAACAATTCTGAAGAACCTGTTCTAGGTGTGCTAAACAATCATCAAAGGACTCACCATAGACCGAAAAATCATCCATAAAGACCTCTAGAAAATCACCCACCATGTCTGCAAAAATCACAAGCATACACCTCTGGAAAGTAGCAGGGGCATTGCATAATCCAAAGGGCATCCGTCTAAAGACATACATGCCAAAAGGACATGTGAAGGTGGTCTTCTCCTGGTATTCAGGAGCAATAGTGACCTGGTTGTATCCGGAGTAACCGTCAAGGAAACAGAAGTATTCCTTTCCTGCCAACCTCTCTATGACCTGGTCTATAAAAGGCAAAGGGAAGTTATCCTTCTTCGTCGCGGCATATAACTTCTTGTAATCAAAGCACACAGGCCACGACGTGGTTACTCTCTTTGGAATCTCCTCTCCACTCTCATTCTTAATCATTAGAATTTCTGACTTCTTCGGGACAACATGTAATGGGCTGACCCATTCAGAGTTGGAGAAGGGATAGATAAATCCTGCGTCGCACCATTTCGTAATCTCTTTCTCGACAACATCTCGTAAAATCGGATTCAGCCTGCGCTGAAATTCTTTGGAAGGTTTTCTATCATGATCGAGATATATATGATGAGAACACAAAGCAGGATTGCTCCCCCGGAGATCGGATGCACTCCACCAAATAGCCTTGCAGTTTCTTTCAAGAATCTCCATCAGACGAGATTCTTGCTCTTCGATCAAAGATGAGATGATAATGACCGGAAACTGTCGATGTAGACTCGCAAGGAAAGCATATTCCATGTTTGGTGGTAATGTCTTCAGCTTTGGTAAGGTAGACTCTGGTTCTGTTGTGACCTCATTTGTATGTATAATGGAATCTGTATAGGTGGTAGATTTGTCTGCAGTATGGTTGTCCACCATCTCAATATGCTCCAGAGTCAGACTACAGAAGATGTCTAAAACATCATCCGACTCGTTACTATGCTCATCCTCAGAATGACTAGAGGAAAATAACTCAGCTAAATGAAACTCAATCTCTAGATCATCTGAAGTGGAGGAATTGTATAAACACTTTTAATCTGAAAGATCTGCAATAAAATCCTTGGAAATCTGATCCATCTGCTTCTCATCATCCATACTGAAATATAAAGTACCATCTGAAGAATTGCTAACTGTAGTCTCAGACCCATCCTCTGCTAGGAAATCATGGGTCTCTACTCGATATCTCTCAAGGTCGTCAAAGCGAACCTCATCCATGTAATCACAGGTGGCTGAAGAGATCAAGGCATCGAAACTGGTTGTAGACACGACACTGGATGTGTGTGATTCTCTCTCCATCTCTATATGTACCTTCTCGCTCTCGACACGAAAAGATACCTTCCCTGTATCATAATAGAAGAGGGCCTTCATGGTCTCCAAGAAATGCCTCCCAAGAATGATCGGGGTAAGGTATAACTGTGTAGGGAAATCCATGCCCAGGACAGTAAAGTCCACTGGGAATTTGCAAGCCCTACACAGTCACGATAACGTTCCTCAATATGCCCCTAGGTCTCTTTACAGATCTATTAACAAATTGAAGGATCGCACAGGATTTGTAAAGAGGACCTAACTCGAGCTTGTCGAGTAAATAAGATGGTATCAAATTGATCGAGGAATCATTATCTAATAGAGTGCGATCGAATGCTGCATTGGCAATCTCGCATCTAACATAATGTGCTCCTGAATCCTTCTTCTTCTTAGGCAATTTATCCCCCTATACTTGCCTTTGCTAGTCCCTATAAAACACTTATGCAATAAGTGCAAAAAGAATAAAGAATAAAGAAGAAAAGAAAAAGCAAAAGAATAATGATTTGAATAGAGTTTTCATTATCGAACTTATCATGGCAAAATCAAAGTTTGGAGCTCAAGTCAGACCTTGGTGTGAGAAGTGTGTAGAACCCAGTCAGGTACTAGATTTAAAACACAACAGCCCTTGAGAGTCACAGAACTCAGTTCAAGCCACCTCAATAGCCATGTCAGAACTATCCTACATCATACGCAAACCCTTATGACTATGAAGCTTACTTGTACAGTGTAAGTGATAGTGGCTCTCCCCAATTGAAATGACAAAGGAACTGACTTCTCCAGAATGACAACCCAATGATTCCCCAATCCAACAGCTCCTTCCTCAAGGAGCGGGGTATTCCCTTCTAAGTTCAAGTGGCATCCGACTCAAGAGGAGGAGGGGAAGAAGAGAATGGATGGTAGCCAGTGTAGCTACCTATCCTGGGATGCCTGACCTAGTCAAGTCATCCAGCTGCAGGCTCACATGGTATAACTTTGATGCTCAAGCTTGCTTATTTTCTATACAACACATATACATACTCCGGCATGCACTTTTATTTTTATTTTCAAGCATGTCTATTTGTTTGGAGTTTTTCTTTTTTTTCAACATACTATATACAACAGCATTTACATAAGGACTTTTTCCTCTTAAGCCAGAAGACTATCCCTCTTTTGAAGCATTATCGCAACCCACACTCTCATGTCGTTAGACCTCATGGCTACTGGACCAGGTTTGGGTGCACTTCCCTCTGAGGAGGACGAATGTTTCCATACGTGTGTGTCTCAGATCGGCAAATCCAACCCCCTCACCACTCCAACTGAGTTGAGCCAAGTGAAAGGTGCAAGATGTCCAAGTTAGGTCACGACCGACAAGAGCCATGCGAATGTCTCGAAAAGTTCTAGTTAGTCCACTGAGATGACTTGAACCCAGCCCTGAGTCTTAAAGAATTAAGTCCAATATGGACCTGAAGTACCTTAAACCTAGTTCCCATAAGGTTCCAGTGAAGTGAGGTGCAGTAAGGTCCTACTAAGCTCCAATCTTCGACTTTACTCGGACTAGTTCATTCAAACTCAATGTGAAAAAATAATGAATGCTATGCAAATGCTATTTACAAAAAAATGTTTTTATTATGCAAGTATACACAAAGAATTTTTCAAAAAGGTTTTGAAAATCAGAAGACTTTTTCAAAAGAATTTTGAAAAGAGTAAAGAATTTTGAAAAACAATTTGGGCACAAATATACACAGCTATTTACACAGGCGTGCCTCTTTTTATTTACAAATAATTAAGGATTTACAGTTTAGTTTATAAGTATATATGTACAATTATTACAGAATTTTGTGTTATTTATTATTTTATTTATTATTGATTTGATGTATCTATTCCTCAAACTTATTTGAAAATCATTTTACAAACAATTTGAAAAACTATAGTCCAAAATAAATTTTTCAGGCACTTTACAAACATGTACATACATTTGAAAATCATTTTGCAAAGGTTTTCCAAACAGAATATATAGATTTTCACATATTTTTGCAACCATTTTTCAAACCGTTTGCAAACAATTTTTCAAACATTTTATTTCACAAAAAGAAAATAAACTTTACAAACCAAAATGTTTTTACAAAGGTTGAAAACATGTAACAAAATGTTTTCAAAATAGTTTTCAAAAGATTTTCACAAATATTTTCAAACTATTTTTCAAACATTTTGCAAAAAACATTTTTACATGATTTATTAATCAGTACATATAAAAAGAATTTGAAGAATGATAACATCTTTTTATTAGGGGTTTTTACATGAATTTTAAAGAATTATTAGCCATATTATTAGGAGAATAAGAAAGTACGAGTTATGGCTAAAGTATATACGTAGTATATACGACCCCCTGTACTTAGCTTGAGTTATGTCCTCATAGATCGGAGAGAAAAGAGAAGACATAACTCGTACTGAGTATAGAAAAATCGTATACTACAAAGGCTGATGAAAGAATGAAAGAATGAAGATACAAATGAATAAGAAGGTGACCGACCCCCCTATACTTAGGATCAAATAATCCTAAGTATAGCAGACTGTACACAACACAGGGAGGGTCAAGGGTGGGAATGAACAGATCGTACTCAGATTGTCTCCCCCTATACTTAGGGTAAAATATCCCTAAGTATAGATAAGAAGAGGAGACAATGGAGAGGATCGAAAAGAATGAAAGAAACTCGGGGTGCGCACCCCCTATACTTAGGACAAAGTACGTCCTAAGTATAGAAGACTGTCTACAAGGGGCGACACCTTTTATTTAGATAAAGAGATATGAAAAAGAAAAGAAGAAAAGAAGAAAAGAAGAAAAGATAGATATATACAGATCGATGAAAAGATCGTGGAGAATATACGCATCACTCCCCCTATACTTAGGGTGAGATATCCCTAAGTATAGGCAACAACAGGAGTGACGAAACTGAACGATGAAAGAACAACACGGTGTGTGCCCCCCTATACTTAGGACAAGGTACATCCTAAGTGTAGACACAAAGATATGGCGATAGATCAAGGGCACACATAACATGCGGGAAAAAAAGGAATAGAAGACAAAACA
This sequence comes from Ottelia alismoides, assembly GCA_037367405.1. Classification (NCBI taxonomy): domain Eukaryota; kingdom Viridiplantae; phylum Streptophyta; class Magnoliopsida; order Alismatales; family Hydrocharitaceae; genus Ottelia; species Ottelia alismoides. The sequence goes on along the minus strand of JAZKJV010009676.1, from coordinate 328,212 downwards.
CCTATATACAACTAGCACAGAGCATGAGGGACAGGACGGTATCTGGTAAGCGACTACCTTGCTCTCGTCATCGTCTCCTTGTGAGAACGAGGACGCAGTCAGAAGGTGAGAATACACTCGAATCTGCAATCAAGTGGGTGTCGGCTACTGAGGTCAAATAGGTCGAAAGGATAGATATCGGGTCCGGTAGCATGAAGCTGTCAATCGGCTCATGGGATGAGGGAACAAAGTCGATTCAGTAAGACCGGGAGGAAGAAGGAACAAAACAGATTCCTCCGGTCAATCATAGTCTCAATAAGAAATGGAAAGATAAAGAATAAGAGACCGTGTGATGTCCGGTGTTCATAGAGTCAGAAAGTCAAAAGAATACACCGAACAACACAATACAAGGCTCACTTTGCGAGGGTCCTCAAGGTGAGCAGAATCAGAGAATAATCAGATGGCTCGGCCTTGTGCTCCAACTGACAGGAGACACCAGAACTGAAGTTGAGTACCTAGAAAATGATGTACCTCCCGCAGATAACCCTCAGGAGTAGTACATGCTAATCATCGAATAATCAGACAAACTCAACCTTGCAAGGGTCGTCAAGGTGAGTGCACGCAAAGGCGTCAGTGATCCATCAGACGGATCATCAGGTACAGTCTTGGTAGGTGACAAATCGTCTTCCCAGCAGAAGAGACCGGAGAATCAAGAGAATGTGGCAACGTCTCGCAGATAACCCTCGGGGAACGCGTTACCAGCTAGACATGGAAACAGCAAATATCATGAGCTCAGCCTTGCGAGGACCGTCAAGGCAAGCAGACTCAAAGGAGTCAAAGATCTGACTAAACACATGGGTCCCATGATCCACAGATCGGATAGGCAACTCAGAATGGGACCCAAAATCAAATATATCAAATGACTCGGTTCCGTGCTCCGTAGATTGGAAACACAGTCAGCAGGGGGAAACCGAGCGTAAAGAGAGTGTCGCATTCTCCCGCAGATAGTCCTCGGGGAGTAATGCAAACTAAGCAGTGAATATTCAGACTGTGTCTCTACCTTGCGAGGGTCATCAAGGAGAGAGAAGGGGCTCAAAGGAGCCGGATCCATCAGACGGATCCACAAAAAATGTGGCCTCGGTAGACGGCAGACCGTCTATCAGCATAAGAAACCAAGAGAGCTATAATGTGTCATAACCTCTCACAGATAACCCTCGGAGAGCACTATGAACTAGGCAATGAATAATCAGAAAAATGAAGCTCATCCTCGCGAGGACCGTCAAGGAGAGCGGACTCGGATGAGTCAAGTACATTGGCCTTGTGTACCGGCAGACCGGTAACACAATCAGACAGAGAGGCCAAATAGTCATATCGGACGATACGGTTTCGTACCCCAACAGAGTGGCAGTACCGGTAGTGAGTGAAACCGATCGTAAAGAGTGTGTCACATGCTCCCGTAGATAGTCCTCGGGGAGTCATGTAAGCCAAGTCAATGAAATCTTGGGATTGCTGGCAAGTCATCTCAGGTCCTCAAAAGCATTCAATCATTCAATCATCCGGAGGGTATAAGATCATGTGAGGGAGCAAATAATCAGGTCAATCACAAAACACCCCTCGGGTAAATCAAATCTGGTTGAGATGGCATGAAAGATAATTAGGAATCCTCAAAGTGCCATAAGTGGATAATATAATCAGGAGATCGGGGATAGATCAATCACGAAGATGAGATATCATGTGGGTTCCAATCATCGTCACCATGAAGCATATATCAAGATAGTCTATCCAGCCCAGAAATCAAAGACGGACGAAACCTCGAAATAGATAGATCAGTAGAAACATCATGATATCATCCTCAAATCACAGAATCACATCACATCCTCAATCTGGTGTGCGAGATCTAAATCCTCAATAAGGAATCATACCTAATGGTCATGCATCATCAAAAATCCTCAACAAGCTCCTATGCACGTATCTAAAGTGAAATCCACCAAGAGTAGTATATCAATCTTAACATCCTCAACATCATGCCCGACTTACTCCAATAATCAATGTAAGTCAAAAATCCTCGATACGGGCGGTCTCTGAAAGCACAACAATCCCGGGTGGTAGAAGAGTGACACAGAGGGGATTAGGAGGGTGGGCGAGAAGATCGGAACATATACAAAATTGGGTGTTCCATACAGGGCGGGAACACTGACAAAATTGTGGTTCAAGGAGAATGCTCTCCTTGATCCGCACAGGATGGGGATAGAAGAGATGATACGGTGGACACGAGGAGGGTGGTCAAGAAGAGTGAAACGGAAGTCTTGGCGACAATGATTGAGCTCTAGCGCCAATATCAGGACTTAATGCAAATGAGGAGATATATGTATAAGAGAGGTAGAGAGACTCAAAGATAAAAAAATGCATGACTCACACGGACGGGACTGATGGCTCCAGGAAAGATGGAAACATAACAGCCTCCAAGTCACAATCAATATGCAAGGCAAACCCCTGATTCACCTACTCAACACAGTGAAGACCAAAAAGTGGTCTTTTTATCTTGTTGATTTTAGAGTTAGGTGATCATAGAAAGTTGTACACACTGAAATTAGGCTTTGGGATTGGGGCACTAATCCTTAGCGTGTACGTATAAATAAAATGCTCAAACAAGGAGGGGGTTGCACTCCCCAAGACAAGGGATCCATTATATTTCATTAGTAGGTTCAAGTGGAGTTAACAGTCCCGATTTTATTTTTGTTATCACCTTTTTTTGGATATTTTCAATGCACGTGCCTGACGAATCCGTAAATGTCGCTAATAAAAAGGTGTTTTTATCGTGTCGTTCGTTGTAGGCGGCAATCGGAAACGGTCAAGAAAATACCACAAATGATGTTCAATTTTTAATCTCGTGGTTTTATGTTTATTTTACTTGGGCAAGTCCCAAGGTCGATCACAAGGAGGCAAAGGAACAACCTAGAGTTAAGTCTATCAAAGTTCGTGTTCGGTTTTCGACGCGGTCTTTTTTTGGAATTTTCAATGCAATATAGGGTGCAATATGCAAATTTGGCCTTATTTTAGGGACTAAAATGTAAATTTCAATCAAACAATGTCCGAAAAATATGAAACTTGGCCACAATGTAAACTATGATGCAATGGATGTACTGTAATTTTTTTGGAATTTTTGGATGCAATATGAATTTTTTATGGATTTTTAAATGCAAACAAATTAATTCTCAATATTTAATTTTAATAAATATTAAACCTACTTATTTTCGAGAACTAAAATTATCTAAGATCTATCACTAGGTAATAGATCTTAGAAAAATCCTAGACCTCAAAAATGTGGGGTTCAATACCTATTAAAAATCAAACATTGAAATACACAAAATGATTTTTACAGGGCAAATGATGCATGCAAATGCAATGATTTTTGGGCACAATGTTAATCAAATTAATCTCTATGATATGTGATTTTTGGGGAATTTTTAAATCAACGGTTAATTAACTACGAATTTCAAAGCAAGAAATGGGTAAAATATGCCAATTTTCACAAAACAGATATTTATTAATTAACCATCAATCACAAAATTACCCACAAGATGTCAAAATGTAGAGAGTCAATTAAGCAACATCATGCTATTTTTAGATTGATAAAATAATGTAGAGAAAGTGTTCAAAACTGAGGGGAAACACAGGGGTACAGATGCAATATGTAAATAATTAAATAAAAATGCAGAGGGGGGCTTTTCTGTAATTACCTATACCCTGGAGGGTATTTCTGCAAAATCACCAGAGGGCACGTGCGCCGCACGTGCCTCTGGTCGGCGGGGACTGGAATGCAAATAGGTGATCTCCCGAGGGGTTTGATGCAATTTACCCTCAGTCACGTGCGAGGCACGTGATCTGAGGTTGCGTGGGCTGGACGTTCCCCCGCCCTCACGCGCGTTGCGCGTGGCGGGGGTCTCGGGCTTTGGGCCCGGCCGGTGACGGTCGAGGCGCGGCTGGCCAAGCGCCTGGAGATGCTCCTGGGGTGGTCGAGGCGGCGGCTAGCGTTGGCGGTGCGTAGCGGCGGAGTTGTGTCGGAGACGGGGAAGATGACGCTGACGGTGGAGTTGTTGGCGTAGTTGAAGCTGCTGGAGGTCGAAGAAGCTGTATCGAAGGTGTTGATGGGGTTGCAGCTCACGGCGATGGAGATGGCGGTGAAAGTCGGCTTCCCTCTGGCCGACACACGGCCTAGAGGGCGGCGTAAGGGTCGTCGAGCGGCGATGTCGGAGCGGAGGCGGTTGATGACGTCGTGGACGATGGTGGAGTAGCGGAGAGGCGTCGGAGTAGTTGGCTCGACGCCAAGGGCGGAGCAGGAGCAGCTATGGCGCCGCGAAGGGCGCGTCTGCAACGAGGACCGGGGAAGCACCTCGGATCTCGCCTCCAAGGTGCCTCGCCGGCGCTGTCACCGCGGCGAGGGGGACCTGTGCTCTGTCGGCGGATGGCTCTTCGAAGGAGGCGGCGAGGTTCTTAAATAGGGCTGGTGGCGTTCGCCGGAGATGGAAGGAGGGTGGCGAGATCTGGGAATGGGATTTGAAGGGGATGCGATTGGGTTGACGAGGGTCGGATTGGGGCGACGCGAGATCGGAGGAGGATTCGATCGGTGACGGGGATTCTCGTGGGCGGCGCGGCGATGCGATCGGCCGCGATTTGCGGCGAAATCGAGGGCGGCGGGCGGAGGCCGATTAGGAAAGGGGATCTGGAGGAAGACGAAGACCTCTGGCCGTCCGATCGGCCGAGATCGGGCGGCCAGATGCAAGCCACGTGGCGGAGAGAGGGGACAGGCGAGGCACGTGCGGAGCACGTGCGTGGTATTTTATTTTTTTTTTTTATTTTTTTTTTATTTTTTTTATTTTTTATAAAACGAAAATATAAAACGCCCAAAAATGGCTGACACGTGGCGGCACCAGGTGCTGCCACGTGTCAGCACCACAAAATTCGAAAATAAATTCTTTTGTAAAATCGATAAAAAATAGTAAACGACCTCGGATCGAAAAAGTTTCTTCACGAAAGTTGCTCGTCTCGATGAGATCTACAACTTTCATTAAGACATCAAAACCAAAATCGGTCAAATGTAAAAAGTGAATTTTTGGGGTATCCTATGTACATAGAATACCTTGATTTTTGGGTTCTATAATTTTTATGTCATTTTTAAACAAGATAAAAATCCGGAAAAATATGGAAAAATCAGAGATAAATAAAAGACACTTAATTCTAATTTTTTTGGATTTTTATTGATTAAGAAAATATATACATAAAATACAAGGTCAAAACCGCGAAAATGTACAATGTACAAAAGAGGCCCAAAACCCAACTTTCACATATGAGCTCCGATTCACTTGAACTTGGTCTTGTTTTGAAGGTAATTGAATGCACATTAGTTCAAAAGTGAGTAGGATTAAATCGGACACTGGATGTGGGAGATATATGGCTTTTAGTCCGAAAATCCTGAAATTAGGGTTTGGGTTTTTGGTCCACTTATTTGGGTTAGTTATTTTTTTGTATTTTTCTTTTATTCTTGTTAATGATATGTACACAGTGGAAGTGGTTTTGAGTTATTCGGAGTTAGCATGAAAGAGTTAAAAAACTGGGAAGTTAGGCTCATTTACAGGTCAATTTGGCTTGGATTTTTGGCTTCTTATTTTGTGCAGATTTTTGTGCTAAAATGCAATTCTTATGAAAACATGCATGAATGCTAATTATGCAAAATAGATGCCAGACTGCTGTTGATTTTTAGGGATTTGAGCTTAATAAATGAGATTTAGAGTGATGAATATGAGATTCATCATCCCCCTATACTTAAACCATGCTCGTCCCTGAGCATCAAAAAGAAATGCCATGAGGTGAAATGAGATTGGGTTCCAAACCAAGACCATGAGCTGAAGGTGAAAGTAAGCCTAAACTCAACCTTTGGATTATTTGTGTGTCGGAACTTCTGTGAGACTTAGAATTTTAAAATCAACAGCCCTCAAGTTCTACACATCATTGCTACAGTTTCGGCTCAGAAGTCATCTTAGATCAATCATCTTCCCAAAGTATACTCTTTGAACATTGAATAACCGACTCTTGTGTGTGAAATATTTTAGCTCTTCCCACCCAGAATGCCGGACTACTGCATGAGCCTCCTCTCCAATAACTCGTCCTCGGGGAGTCAGGTATTTCCTTCTAAGGTCTGTCGCGCTGTGTTCACAATCGAATTGGGGGGAGAAGATAGAAGAAAGAGAAAAGAACTGGAGGGTGGCCAGTGTAGTCACCTCTCCTTGTGAAGATGGCCAGTGTAGCCGAGTCTCCACCAAGATCTGCAGGTTTCTGGAAGCTTGGACCTTTTTGGTCAGATTTTATTTGGTAGTTGCTTCTTTGTATTTGGAATTTTTGGTGGTTCTGCTTGGATCTTGTTATGCCCCTACGGATATAGCATCTTTTTTTCCGTACATTTTTTGGGGTCTTAGAAAAAATTGTGCCCAGCCGTCCATCCCTTTTCCGAAGCTTTATTTCAACCCGTACTCCGGTCTTTAGATTTCCACGCTACCAGAAAAGAAACTCACACAGTCTTCCAACATATGTTTGAGTTGAGCTAAGTGCATAGTGCGAGAGTACAAATTAATTCCTTATTCTAGAGTTGTACCCAGAATGAAGAGACCAGGTTAGACACTAAGAGTCAAACGCTGTACATTGTCATGCGGAACTCAAAGAATTAAGTCAACGACCTGAAGACTCTAAAATTCCATTTCTCGGTGAAGTTCCTCTGAAAATTAGGTGGATTAAGGTTAAGTCCAGACCACTCTCGGTTTCGGCTCATAACTCGGTTCAGAACCCAAAGACTTTTCACATATGCAAATGCAATGCTTGATGAAATGCGAGTGTGTGAAATGCAGACACATTTGTCATTCATTTTTTTTTTCTTTTCTTTTTTCTTTTTTTTTAATGCAAAAATGAATAAGAAGCCATTTTTCAAAATTTTTGGGCAAGGTCAGTGTTAGTGGAAAAGAAAACACAATTTTTTTTTTAATTATTAAGAAAAACCCACCCCGTAAATACATATAGACTTATGCGAAAGTACGAGGTATGGCTTAAAATATATATAAAGTATATATACAGACCCCCCTATACTTAGCGAGTGCTGTGTCCTCAGAGCACAAGAAGCGTAAAGAAGACATAGCTCGGGCTAAGCGTAAGAGAGTGAAAAAGAAAAAGATTTACAAAAATCGCCCCCCTATACTTAGACTGAGAATAGTCTAAGTATAGAAGAAGAGCGGAAAAGAAAAGAAAAATAAATGAAGCGGTCAGGGTATGTGAATGAGGAGGGTATATATAGGTGGGTGGCGGTTCCCCCTATACTTAGGCTTTGGTCAGCCTAAGTATAAAAGAAGGATGGGTGTGGAGTGAGCGAGATATCGGAATGTGATGAGGAAAATGGTATATACAGATGGCATCGGTCCCCCCCTATACTTAGGCCTTGGCCTAAGTAGAGGAAGAAGCTGTACAAGGAGACCGATGTGGTCGGGAGGGAGGGTGGTTAGCCGATGATTAAGGCGGTTTACGGCTGATCTTCTTGTGAGCCTGCGGTGGGAGATCGTAATGATGAGTCGGAGATGAGGCATATGATTCCCAACTATTATCAGTGTCATCCTCAGAAATATCATGATGGATAGTGGACGAAGTGTTTGAGTCGGATGAAAGATATCCATCATCAGAGTTATCCTCAGAGGAATAGTAATTGAAAGTGGACACACTCCAGATGTTCATGTCTTTATGTTTCTTCAATTGTTTCCTCAAGCTTCGTTCCTTTTTAAGATCAATCGATTTGTCCTCAGATGAATATTCAGATGCTCCGGTCTCAGTCAGCTCATAAGAAATAATTCCAGTGTATTTAAAGAATGCAGGAGCATCAGCTTTGGATGAGTAATAATTAGGAACGGGAGTTGTCCAACGAGAATCGAATTTTGGATCCTTTCGAAGATATGGCTTTAGAGATGCCGAACATACTTCACTCATGTAGACTACCTTTTCCGGACCTGATGAGGGATCATCAACCGATTCCTCTTCCGAAAGATCAAAGGTGACTTTCTTTTTCTTGTTTCGTGAAGATGTCGGTTCTCTTGAGTATCCAGATGAATAGCCATTAAAATTCTTCTCCTTGGTCGGTGTTCGGGCTACGTGTTCGTTCTTTGTTTCCTGAATGTTGGTGCACTCTTGATTTGGGAGGATTTGGTCGAGATAGTCAGAGTATGTTGTTCCAGGGTGCGCCCATGCAAATGTCTCAGGATCGTAGTAGAAAGCTGCAGGAATTGAGATATCAGGGAGAGTCTCTAAACCAATAGTCTCATTAACAAACGCAATCTCAGGTGTAGCAGTGGGGTAGGGCTCTTCTACCATTTTATGTTTGCGGTTGTTGGGGACTTCGTGGGTTACCTCAGAAAATCGTGGTTCCTCAAAGACAGTATTAGGTCGTAGTGATTCCAATGCCGTAAAATTTATTTCCCGAGTCTCACAATCGATACTCGCCTTGGCCAATGCCAAGAATGGTTTTCCGAGAATGATTGGAGACTGGGTGAATTCTCCTTGATGCTCAATGTCAATGATCGTGAATTCTACCTTGAGCGGAGCACCTTGGAATTTCATGATGACAGAAATGGTTCCTCTCGGCCTTTTTATCGATCGGTCTGCCAATTGAACAATCTCTCGTATCTTCCGAATTGGCCCGAGTTTGAGTTCGTGAAATACAGAGGTCGGGAGGATATTGATCGGTGAATCGTCATCAATACGAGCATGTGTGAAAATTGTGTCTTTGATTTCGCAGTCAAATCTAGGTAACCGCTTCACTATGCGGCTCTTGGTTTTTCTCCTCAACACCAAGGAGGAGGCCATTGACAAGATATGTCTTTCAGTTTTTGTTCTAATCCTTCCTGACTTTTTGATGATTAATCTGTCCGTTAGAAATTTCTTAAGGTCAGGGAAGTGTTCAATGGCCTTTATAATGGGAAGTTCAAAAATCAAGTATTTTTCCAGTGCTTCCCGTAAAGCAGGATCCAAATTCCTCAGATCTTCTTCAGATTCAATTTTTATGAAATTTTCTGGATTTTCGAATTTTTTTGTATTTTCTGTGTGGTGTGGCGATGTGGTGTCTTCCTTAGATGAGAAGGGGCCTTGATAGTCAGAGTATAGATCAGAGGCATAGTCATTCCTAGGGGAATAATGAGCAGACGTTTTGATATTAGAGTCATCCCTAGGTCTTTGAATATCCTCAGAATTTTCATCATGGAATCCAATCATTTCTTCATTTAGTTTTACACCTGATCCACCATAGAATGAGATTACTCGGTCGGCAAATTTTTGAAATCTATCCTCCATCAATTCAAATCTCATTTTTATCCTCGAAACATTATCCTCACAATTTTGTTCATGATTAACCACAAGAGCATTCGGATTTTGTTCAATAATTTCTTCTTCCATTTTTCTGTATATGCGGAGAGGAGAATTTCTTGGAATATCCATTATACGATCATTTCTTGAAAATTTCTCCTCAAAATTTATGGAAGGAGGCTGCTCATATGGTACAGGCATGTGTGTTTGATCTGAGTAGAGTTCGGTCCTTTGATCATGTTTGGTCAGCTCTTGATATTGTGGAGTCGGCATACAGGGTTTATATGTGTCTAGGAGTTCAATCCAGTCCTCTGTATGAGTATCATGTCTGACAAAGGGTCTGTCATGGTCAATCCAACGATGATGATCATTAAGCGCATGTCTTTCCATCTGGGTTTGGGTTCTCTGCCAGTCATGGGATTTAAAGAAATTTTGATCTTGAAATGTTTCATTGGTGAGAGAGTGAGAATAAGACGGTTCAGTCCAAGATGGTGTGGTTGGATGATTTGAGAAAGGATTTAATGAGGTCGAAGTCATTTGCGGTTGAAAGCTTCCCGCAAATGTTGAAGAGGAAGTAGCGGATTTGGGCCAAACCGAAATAGATTTGTTTTCATAGTGGTGTTCGGTCATTTTTGAAGGAGTTGAGAGAAATGATGGTTTGGATTTGAAATTTGGAAAAATTTCCATGATGAGATTAAAATCAAGAGATGGAAAAGATGATTGTATGGGACAGAAAATTTTATCAAATGTGCGGCTATTGATCTTCGATATCGGTTCACGCACACCAATACAAACACAAATCAAACCCTGGGTTCACCAACTCACACAATGAAGCCGTAAAAGTTCGGCTATTATCTTTTCAATTTTAGTTGGTGATAAATTCAATCTTGCAAACCGTTTAGACGAGCTGTTTAGGTTTGGAGCTGGGCTCTATCCTAGTGTGCGTTTCTCTCCTCGCTGCAAGATAAATCAAACAATGTCGGGGTTGCTCTCCCGCAAAAATTCTTGATTTTATGGTTTATTTGAGATCAGATATATTTAGCAGTCCCGATTTTAATGAGGTGATTACTGAGAAATTAGATGAGCACAAATACACGTCTACCGTCCAGTCCCAATTTCCTTTAAAGTTATGTTATAAAACAAGAGGGAGGAATTCGAGAAAAGCCGATGCACGCGAAAAACTATGATGAATGCTCAGTTAGAAGACTTACAGTGAATCCTCGCAATCTTCATGTGGGATGCTAGACAGAATTTAAAAATTATTCTAAATGAAATGCGAGTCGATGGAAAAACCGCACCTAAGCAGAAAGTTCTATTAGCGGGAAGAATTGATTTAAAGTTTTGGCTAAATTGAACGATCTATGTGCGTCTCAATTAAAGTGAAGTGTGGCTTAAGATCCTACGAGCACAAGCAAAAATATAAATGCTCTGAGAGCCGTATGTGCAGGTCTATCCTATTCGCCACTCAAGTCGGGCCCCACCCTCGCCGGAGAGTGAAACAGGCCACGACACACCACAAAATAAAGTTTACAGGTCTTTCTACACACGCGAGAGTCCAAACGGACACCGCTGTAAATTTGCAGAAAAAGTGCAGAAATTAAAAACCTAGACTCTACGCTCTCTCACGACTCGACTCGATCTTAAATTAATTGCGGCTTTTGGTGAAGTTGCGTCGGTTATTGAGAACCGCTCCACGTACACGGTACCTCGCAAAAAAAATAAGAGAGAAAATGTAAGAGAGTGACTCAAAATAATATGAAAAATAAATGCTGAAAATAAATTGCAGAAAAAATGAGAATGAAATTTACAATGAAAAATTCGGGGGTCAGACTACCCGAATGCGGAAAACTGAATAAAAAAATTTTTAGACAAAAATCTAAGCCGTTTGCCTCCCCGGCAACGGCGCCATCTGACGAATCCGTAAATGTCGCTAATAAAAAGGTGTTTTTATCGTGTCGTTCGTTGTAGGCGGCAATCGGAAACGGTCAAGAAAATACCACAAATGATGTTCAATTTTTAATCTCGTGGTTTTATGTTTATTTTACTTGGGCAAGTCCCAAGGTCGATCACAAGGAGGCAAAGGAACAACCTAGAGTTAAGTCTATCAAAGTTCGTGTTCGGTTTTCGACGCGGTCTTTTTTTGGAATTTTCAATGCAATATAGGGTGCAATATGCAAATTTGGCCTTATTTTAGGGACTAAAATGTAAATTTCAATCAAACAATGTCCGAAAAATACGAAACTTGGCCACAATGTAAACTATGATGCAATGGATGTACTGTAATTTTTTTGGAATTTTTGGATGCAATATGAATTTTTTATGGATTTTTAAATGCAAACAAATTAATTCTCAATATTTAATTTTAATAAATATTAAACCTACTTATTTTCGAGAACTAAAATTATCTAAGATCTATCACTAGGTAATAGATCTTAGAAAAATCCTAGACCTCAAAAATGTGGGGTTCAATACCTATTAAAAATCAAACATTGAAATACACAAAATGATTTTTACAGGGCAAATGATGCATGCAAATGCAATGATTTTTGGGCACAATGTTAATCAAATTAATCTCTATGATATGTGATTTTTGGGGAATTTTTAAATCAACGGTTAATTAACTACGAATTTCAAAGCAAGAAATGGGTAAAATATGCCAATTTTCACAAAACAGATATTTATTAATTAACCATCAATCACAAAATTACCCACAAGATGTCAAAATGTAGAGAGTCAATTAAGCAACATCATGCTATTTTTAGATTGATAAAATAATGTAGAGAAAGTGTTCAAAACTGAGGGGAAACACAGGGGTACAGATGCAATATGTAAATAATTAAATAAAAATGCAGAGGGGGCTTTTCTGTAATTACCTATACCCTGGAGGGTATTTCTGCAAAATCACCAGAGGGCACGTGCGCCGCACGTGCCTCTGGTCGGCGGGGACTGGAATGCAAATAGGTGATCTCCCGAGGGGTTTGATGCAATTTACCCTCAGTCACGTGCGAGGCACGTGATCTGAGGTTGCGTGGGCTGGACGTTCCCCCGCCCTCACGCGCGTTGCACGTGGCGGGGGTCTCGGGCTTTGGGCCCGGCCGGTGACGGTCGAGGCGCGGCTGGCCAAGCGCCTGGAGATGCTCCTGGGGTGGTCGAGGCGGCGGCTAGCGTTGGCGGTGCGTAGCGGCGGAGTTGTGTCGGAGACGGGGAAGATGACGCTGACGGTGGAGTTGTTGGCGTAGTTGAAGCTGCTGGAGGTCGAAGAAGCTGTATCGAAGGTGTTGATGGGGTTGCAGCTCACGGCGATGGAGATGGCGGTGAAAGTCGGCTTCCCTCTGGCCGACACACGGCCTAGAGGGCGGCGTAAGGGTCGTCGAGCGGCGATGTCGGAGCGGAGGCGGTTGATGACGTCGTGGACGATGGCGGAGTAGCGGAGAGGCGTCGGAGTAGTTGGCTCGACGCCAAGGGCGGAGCAGGAGCAGCTATGGCGCCGCGAAGGGCGCGTCTGCAACGAGGACCGGGGAAGCACCTCGGATCTCGCCTCCAAGGTGCCTCGCCGGCGCTGTCACCGCAGCGAGGGGGACCTGTGCTCTGTCGGCGGATGGCTCTTCGAAGGAGGCGGCGAGGTTCTTAAATAGGGCTGGTGGCGTTCGCCGGAGATGGAAGGAGGGTGGCGAGATCTGGGAATGGGATTTGAAGGGGATGCGATTGGGTTGACGAGGGTCGGATTGGGGCGACGCGAGATCGGAGGAGGATTCGATCGGTGACGGGGATTCTCGTGGGCGGCGCGGCGATGCGATCGGCCGCGATTTGCGGCGAAATCGAGGGCGGCGGGCGGAGGCCGATTAGGAAAGGGGATCTGGAGGAAGACGAAGACCTCTGGCCGTCCGATCGGCCGAGATCGGGCGGCCAGATGCAAGCCACGTGGCGGAGAGAGGGGACAGGCGAGGCACGTGCGGAGCACGTGCCTGGGGAGGCACGTGCGGAGCACGTGCGTCACGTGCGTGGTATTTTATTTTATTTTTTTTTTATTTTTTTTTTATTTTTTTTATTTTTTATAAAACGAAAATATAAAACGCCCAAAAATGGCTGACACGTGGCGGCACCAGGTGCTGCCACGTGTCAGCACCACAAAATTCGAAAATAAATTCTTTTGTAAAATCGATAAAAAATAGTAAACGACCTCGGATCGAAAAAGTTTCTTCACAAAAGTTGCTCGTCTCGATGAGATCTACAACTTTCATTAAGACATCAAAACCAAAATCGGTCAAATGTAAAAAGTGAATTTTTGGGGTATCCTATGTACATAGAATACCTTGATTTTTGGGTTCTATAATTTTTATGTCATTTTTAAACAAGATAAAAATCCGGAAAAATATGGAAAAATCAGAGATAAATAAAAGACACTTAATTCTAATTTTTTTGGATTTTTATTGATTAAGAAAATATATACATAAAATACAAGGTCAAAACCGCGAAAATGTACAATGTACAAAAGAGGCCCAAAACCCAACTTTCACATATGAGCTCCGATTCACTTGAACTTGGTCTTGTTTTGAAGGTAATTGAATGCACATTAGTTCAAAAGTGAGTAGGATTAAATCGGACACTGGATGTGGGAGATATATGGCTTTTAGTCCGAAAATCCTGAAATTAGGGTTTGGGTTTTTGGTCCACTTATTTGGGTTAGTTATTTTTTTGTATTTTTCTTTTATTCTTGTTAATGATATGTACACAGTGGAAGTGGTTTTGAGTTATTCGGAGTTAGCATGAAAGAGTTAAAAAACTGGGAAGTTAGGCTCATTTACAGGTCAATTTGGCTTGGATTTTTGGCTTCTTATTTTGTGCAGATTTTTGTGCTAAAATGCAATTCTTATGAAAACATGCATGAATGCTAATTATGCAAAATAGATGCCAGACTGCTGTTGATTTTTAGGGATTTGAGCTTAATAAATGAGATTTAGAGTGATGAATATGAGATTCATCAGTGCCTATCGAGGTTTCAATTTCCATTAAGCATCCTAGGTTGGCAAAAACAGAGGGAGAAGGCCGGAAAAGCCATGCAAGTCGAAAATCGATGATGCATGCTAAGTAAGAAGACTTACAGTGCATCCAGCTCTCTCCATGTAGGATGCAAAACAGAATTTAAAACCTAGGCTACATGAGATGTAATCCGAGGAAATCGCCCTAGATACAGGATGTTATAGCGTGAAGAACATTATTTCGAAATTGACTAAGTCCCAAATCGTATCTATAGGTATATGCATATATATATATTAGGGTTTGGGTCTTAGTCTACGTCAAACAATCCTAAGCTAGGGCTCATTCACACAAAATAGAAAAAATAAAATAAAAGCAAAATCATCAAAATCATTGAGGCCCCCAAGGGAACAATCCCTCGGACAATGGACCTCGGGAGCTGGAGTGTCTGAGAGTCCTGTATTATTACAATTATAGGGTCACTCTCTCACATAAATATACATATAAATAATTAATGCAAAAAGTTAACTGCCTTCCAAAATTTCTTCTCCATCTGCCTTCAATGCTCTCTTCTGCTGACCGGTGTAGAGAAGCCAACTCCGCCTCGCTTGGGTGCATTGGTCCTCCTAGGAGGTCCTCCTTCGCTTGGCAGTCCCTCGCATCAAAGACAAATAGAGGAGATGGGTCAGAACAGTCTCAATAATCTCAATAATAATCAAATAAATAACTGAATACTGGACATTAGCAAAGAATTAAATAAATGAATGAATATCCACACAAAATCCGTTGCCTCTCCGGCAACGGCACCATTTGTTTAACCCAAAACTCGGTGATCTTAAGTTCCACACAAGGCGGGAACTCAGTCGCTGAATCGACCACACGAAATCCGGATTAACACAACAATTAACCCACAATAAATATCAAGCATTGACTAGCAAAAATGTGGAGTTAAAATTTATTATAACTCTACATGTAAGTGTGTATAGGTGGAAGCACAAGTAGAGATCGAACACAAGGAGGAGAATGGTTGTGTGGTGAAATTGGATGCACCTTTACTCAATTCTTGGTTCATGTCCAATTCTTATTGTTTTTGTGGGATTTCAGTTTTATATTTTTTTATTTTTTTATTTTTGTTTTTATGATTTTTCTTTTTTGATTATATTATATTTATATATATTTCATTTTTTTATATTTTAAATTATATAATATAGGTGTATATATAAAGAGATATATGTAAGAGAAGAGAGAGATGTAATATATGGATATATATATATATACAAATACTCAAAATATATTAGATATAATATTTTTTAGGCTTTTTATATTTTTCTATTTTTTTATTATTTTTCTGGTATTTTACTAATTTTTATGTCCTTTTAATTCCAAACTGTCCCTAATATGGGACCAATTAAATAGGCCGAAAATAATTTGGGTTGTAAAAATATAAAATAAGTCTCAAAATTACCCAAATTAATTTTAATATGTTAATAATAAAATGAAGATAATTATCAAGTAAGAAAACATTTTTTTGGTATTTTTCTAGGGTTTTTATATTTTTTTGTTAGATTTTGGGGCTTTTTTATTTTTATATTTTCTTTTTCTTATTTTTAGGGTTTTCCATTTTCTGGACTCAATAGATATATAAATCCATCATATATAATATTTTTGTAATTTTGTAAAATGTTTATATATTTTTTGGTATTTTATAAATTAGACAAGGATTATTTAGGCTCCTTTTCATTTTTAATAATTAGATTTAATGCAAAAAATGCAAAATGGACATGTGGCGTGTAAGTATGAGTTATGAAACATCTAACCTAATTTTTGTGGATTTTTAGGAGCTGCATAGCTATTTTTAATAAATAGATAAAAGCCATAAAAACAAAATAGCCTGGCAGGGGCATTTTTGCAATTAAAATTAATGGCGGGGCTACATTGCAAATTTACCAACTAAATAAAACATTTATTTAATATTTCAGCGCTATTTAATAATACACAAAAATCGCCAGGGTACAC
The DNA here is from genome assembly GCA_037367405.1 of Ottelia alismoides. Lineage (NCBI taxonomy): Eukaryota > Viridiplantae > Streptophyta > Magnoliopsida > Alismatales > Hydrocharitaceae > Ottelia > Ottelia alismoides. Next base: position 311,853 of record JAZKJV010009676.1, on the reverse strand, counting down.
TTACAAAATTCACGCGCCTCACGTGGGACTGCACGTGAGGCGCGGGAGGACCAAATTGTAATTACCAGAAACTACAGGGGTCCTTTGGCAAAATGGCTATTTTATTTACACATGATATTTATTTTAAGAATTAAAAACTAAATACAAAAAGGCGAGGGTGTAGATTTGCAATTTACCCCTTAAGTGCGTGCGATCCAACAGCTGGGCTTCTTCCACTTGACACGTGTCGTCCTCTAGTGTGACGATGACGATGCGCCGATGAATGGAGCGGATTAGATCAGGCATGTTGATCCGATGGTTGAGGCGCGGCATCATCCAACGGTTGGGCTTCCAACTGGGGGGCCTCTATCAATCGAGCGGCTCTGGAGTGACCTGGAAAAACTCGGAAGAAGGTCGCCTGAGACGACCTTTGATCGGTCAGTGTGTGCTCCTCCGGGCAGCTCCCTCACCGCCAAACATCTCTAAATCTTCCTGGTGCTCCCCCGCATCCACTGATGGCTTCGTTGGGGCACCTGGCGCTCCCTTGAGCTCAGGCGAGGTCGATGAAGATGGCGAGCTCCAGGTTCCTGTTCTTCGTTTGAATCGAGCCAAGACGGGTCTCCTGGCGCTCCTGGGCCTGCACAAGAACTCACAACACAAAAAGAGGGCTCCGGGGGCTGTTTTGGTGGTGGAATGGGCGAGGGTGGCTTCGGGCGGAGATCTCCGGTGATATATGGAAGAGGGAGATCGGGTCTCTAGATCTGATGAGGATCTGGGTGAGCGAAGGTGCCTGGGGCGAAGGGAAATAGCTAAGGAATGAAGTGGAGGTGGAATGGTGGTCGGAAAATGTCGGGAGCACCGTAAATGGGTTCACCGGAGCAGAGCTCCGACGAACTACGTGTGGCCTCTATCACGCTATCCTACTAACCTAATCACTAAATTAACAACACAAATAAAATGTAGGGGATGAAAGCTACTTAAAATAATCAAAATACGCATCTCTAACCTGGCTTTCAACCAAGGAGCAGGACGGTCGCCGGAGCGCCGCCTGGGTGCAACCTCCACCTCTCATGCCCGCTCAGACCCTCCAGGGGCTTCTCCCTGTCACAGAGAAGCACGATAGGCCGGAGGCGAGGGCTGAAGACGAAGAAAAGCTGACCAAGATTGAAGAGGAAGCGGAGGTTCTTTATTTACGAACAGGGTGGCACCCTTATTTGACCGGGCGAGAGTAAAGAATCGGCGATATGTACAAGGTGTTTAAGATGCGCGCGTGTATGTACATTAATCAGGGAGCAATCCATCTGAAGGAAGAAATGTCAGAAGAGGCATGTGGCAAAGGGGAATTGAGGGAGAAGATGGGCGAAAAGACATGCGGAGTCATTTCAGCCGCCTGAAGGGATAGTTGACCAGGCGGTCAACATTTGAGCGGGTCTGATTGGTCCACGTCAGCGCCAGATTGATCTATCAATTAAATACAATAAATGATTTTATTAATTTTTGTTTGTAAAATAAAAAATGTTTATTAAATAATGTAGTATTTATTTATGATTTTGATTTTTTGATGTATTTTATTATGAGTTTATTTTAATGGTGTATTTATAGGTATATTTACATGTATTTTGTATAATTTATTTTTTATTTTGTGTATTTTCTTTTATTATTTTAATATATTATTTTATATATTTATAAGTTATTTTTGTGAGTATAAATATATTTTTATTTGATTTTTATGAGTTTATTTGCATATTTAAATAAATAGGTATATAAAATATAGGTATACTTATAGGTATTTTACCTATATTTTATATACATTTTATTTATTTAATGAATTTTATTGGGTTTTATTTTGGATTTACATTTTTAATAGAGTATGGGTAATATTTACAATTTACTAAAAATATAGTTGAATAAAGAATAAAAGAATGAGATCCCATTTTATTTATATTCATATGTAACACGGGTATTTTTGTCTAGGTATTTATGGACTTATTTTAGTCTACATTTTCTTTTTGGTTTTAATCTAATTTCAATATGTACATGCATTATGTATATTATTTACAAAATTCCAAAAATATAATTTTGTAAAAATAATGGATAATGAATATAATGAATATTTTAATCGGGTAAACTATACAATGAGGGCCAAAAACCTATCTTTTGCAGATGAACTCCAAAAATTATGAAACCAATTTTATTAAATAGTTCTTGAAAAGCTATATACAATTAAATGTGATTTTGGTGGATTTTGAGTTTTTATTTGAAAGATATGGGTCTGTAAAGTTAGGTTTCTGGCTTTTTATTCTGTGTATAAAATGTACATTGTGTATAATTTTTGTACAAACTTAATTTTGTATTTTTATTTACATTATTATCTACAACTTTCATGTACAAAGTTTCTTTATTTGAAGAATAAATAATTAGATACAAAATAGGTGTCAAAAATGCATAATTAATGCATAAATAAATGAGATATTTATTGTATTATTGGCCATTATCTCCCCCTACTTTATTCTTTGTTGACTAAGCCAACTCTTGACTTGGTCTCGGGGTTCGGTCATAAAATATTTTCAATATTTTATTCCTTTTTCTTTTCTTCTCTTTATTCTATAATTTTGGCATTAAAAACCTTATTTAGTACCTAATAAATACAATAAATAATGAATGCAATTATAGACAAATTGATGCTATTTACATGCATTTGCTGAGGTTTTTAAGGCCAAAACAATAGAATAAAGGTGATGAAATGGAGATTCATCAATGGCGCAGGATGTAGCCTTGGGCAAAACATGCTTTTCTATACGTGATCTCTTTTTCCTACGCGTGGTACATCGATTCTTCAGCTGATTCTTGAGCGTAGGAAAATGATCCAAGGCATCGTGAAGTGGGATCTTCAAAAGATATGATCTTTTAATAATCATTCAATCTCTGGAGTCACAACATTTTTTTTGGTATTTTATTTTCCTTTTCCAAACAAGGCATTGGGAAAAGGAACAATATCAGGAATGACAAAATCAAACTTTTTATTCAAAATCAGAATCATCTTGTACATCGAGAGTTACAGAATTATGTACAAAACTCTCTAAAATAGGGGAAGAAACATTTTTATCGGGAGTATCTGCATGGTCTAGCGTGATATCATCGTCTGACTCGCTGGTGTCCATGTCAACTGTTTCAGCATCGCTCCCTTCTCTTTGATCATCAGGGTGGTCCTCATCAGTGTGACGGTTCTCCTCCTCAGCATCAGAATGCTTTTGATCATAGATTGGCTCTCGCTCCTCATCAAGTGTCCTCTCCTCTACTCTATCAGGTGCTCGTGGTGATCTACCGCTCCTAAGACGAATGAAGTTAGATAAAAATTCAGGAAAAGAGATCGTACATGTAGTGGTGTCTACCTGATCTGGATGCCTCCTCTTTTTATTTGGGTTCATCTGAGACTGAGCTGTGAGAGTGGTCTTTGGCGTGGTTAACTCATCCAGATGATGGTTAACCTGCTCCATCTCGGTTCTATGTGTAGTTTGGAGCGTGCTCAACATATCCATGATTTGATTCAGTGCCAGTGCTTGTGAAGACATCTCATATTCTGTGCGGCGACCTTGGATGTCTAGTCTCTCATGCCTTGGCGTATGATGCTGTGAAGTCCGGCTGAGAAGATCTCTAAGGTGTAAAGGAAGACTGATGCTGCTGCTGGTAATGATATGTCTGCGAATGTACAATAGGATACTGATAAGAATGTGGTCTCTGATATGCGTGCTGGTGAGACTGCTATTGCGTGTAAGGTTGTCGATGCTGAAAGTGTGGACGTCCATGCTGCGGATGACTATACTGTTGCTGCGGCTAATGATGAGGTACACTCGGTTGCTGAATCGGAGTATACCAAATTCCGTTGATCTCAAGAGGGACTTGAGGCTCAACATCCATTTCCATAGAACTGGTGATCTGAGGGATTGGCATGAGATTGGTCCTCATGCCAATCAATCTATGGAGTCTCTGGCACGCTCTGGACGAAATGTATCTGTCGGGTGGGTAGAGCGGATAAAGACCTCCGTACAGGTGGTGAAGTCGAAGAAGATTGGGCCTGCTGATACTGAAGTTGAAGCTCTGTTACCTTCTTCGTAAGATCACTCAGGTACTGAGGTAGAGATGAGAGTTTCTCCAACTCTCGCAACGGATGTAAGTCCTGAACTTGCTTCTGAATGACAGCTACCAACGTTAACTTTTAGCTAATAAAACCCTTGTTGGTATGGCTTCAGAATCTGAAATATTCGACACCTTATGATACTCTCGGTGATGTGGTGGCTGAGGGGCCTTCTGGAATCCCCAGCAAGGACGCCATTTTAAAATATAGCTCCGGCATGCGGTTTAAGAGATTGTCGGTGTAGAGAAAGCCGCAGAGAGGAAACTGCGTTGATCAAACAAAAATTACGATAAAATAGGAGAGAGAGAGAGATAGAGAGAATTGGATAAAGCGGCTTTTTATCCTATTTTATCATTCACTACTTATTTTACCAGGTGAGTGTGCCTAGGTCGAACTCAAGGAGGCGGAATATTAAAACTATGATTTTTGAGACAAGGAAAGAATTCCAGGAAAATCCTCTTTTATTCTTGGTTTTACAAAGAAAGAAATTGAAAAGAAATCCGGCTCAATACTAACTCGAAATGACGAAATTCAAAATGACACAACGAAGCGACGAAAAAAAAGGGAAAAATACTTGAAAAATATCTTGGGTAGTTATCAAGCTACCCTAAAAAATCGCGGAAAAATACGGAAAATTCGGGGTTCGAATAGCCCCTACAAGCCAAGGGCATAACTGCAAAGAAAAGTTTAATGTTTTATTACAGAAAGGTCCCTGTGGGGACTAAAATGAAAAGAAAATAAAAGAATTACATTTAGGTCCCTGCATGGGGACCTAAATGCAATTTCTGGAAACTTTGGGGCGCAATTGAGAAACTGGAACTTCGCTGGTTTAAGTACGCAATTTTTCCACTGCTTCAGATTGACGGTCAGGATTAGAAGTCAGGTGCGACCTGGGTCGTTCATCCATGCCACGTGTCGCACACTTGTAGCAGCTGGTTGTTCCTCCTGTTCTTAAACTTCGACGGGCGGCTGACGACTAGGTCTTCTTCTCCGAGTTTTCTACAGCGAACGACGCGATCCTTGGGCCTCCGACGAGGCCAGAGGGGTGACACCTTCACCCCTCGAGCTTGCCTGCGGTGATGCTCCTCCAAAGGTGGCTGAAGGCGACTGTTCTCCGGTGATGAAGAGAGCGGTCTGGCTGGTCCTTTAACTGATGTCAATGCTTATGCACCTTCTTTGATTACGAATATCTTTGCGATAAGAAGCTCCAAATGATCTGATGTTGATCCAGATGATTATTGGACCTGCAAATAATGGTTTTATGTGCTCTATTTGCGAAGAAATCGGCCAAAGGATTAAGATTTGCAAGTCAAAAATGGTATTTCCAGAAGTAGTGAAGAACGACGTGAAAAAATAGCGAAAGTGATACACGAATTGGTTTGATTTTGAAACGGATCTGAAAGATGAATGGGATATGCATCTAAGAAGATGATTAATGAATCTAATGACGCGATTATCTACCCTAAACACGGCACGTAGTTCGAGAAAGAAAATAGTGAAGGTGGAGGAATAGATCTGGGAAAGAGAGGTGTATTACCTCCGATAGCAGCTCGACGATCGATCTTCCCGGAGCTTGACGCGACGCTGGGCGGCGATGCAAGGCAAGGATTCACCTTAGAGCTTCTCCTCCGATGATCGTCTTCCACGCGGGGCAGCAGATAGGCGCTGTCACCACCGTAGTTGGCCGACACGAGGCTTGGAAGGAAGCGGGTCAGTACTGGAACTGGGGGGTTTCAAGTAGTTGGAGAAGTCTTAGTTGGTTGCGCCAACTTTAGGTGAATTTATAGGCGGATCGAAGGGGTTGTTAGATATATCAAATGGTCGACGTGAATTAGAGTTGTTAGGGGAAGAGAATGAAGGGTTAATATTGATCAAGGAAGTTAGAAGTGGGGCAGAAGAATTAGTGGAAGTTCGGCTGGTGGAACAGCCTCTGCACCTGCTTCTTGGAGAAGAAGAACTAGGTGTTGACACGTGTCAGCACCTGGTTGGCCAGATGTGGAAAACACACCATAAATTAGATAAGAAATAATAAATAGCATTATTTTAAATAAATAAAAAACGAAAAATAAAGAGAATTAAATTTTCTAAATTATGGTATAATTAATTTTTATAAATAATAAATATTACTTGAAATGTAAATATTACATTAATAAATAGGTATAAATAATATCGAATAAATATGTATTGAATTTTTTATTCGATAAATAATTAAATATATATATTAATTTTATATTTTTTTAATTATTATAATAATAAATAATGTCTTTGCGAATTTTTATGGATTTTAATAATTTAATTTATATATATTAATAAATACTGGTATAAGTCATATAGTTCAATTTCATCTATAAATTAGGGTTTTGGATTTTATTAAAATAATAAATAAGCTCCAAAAATTATGAAATAAATCATAGTGAAAATACAAGATCATGAAAATAATTAGAAATTATAAAATTAATAAAACTATAAATATGTGTTCTAAATAAAATAAATAGCCCAAAAACCCTATTGTCATTAGGTCCCAAAACTGACTTTTTGCAAACGGACTCTGATTTTAATGAAAACCTCCATTAATTAGAGAATATTATTTTATGAACTTTAGAGGTGAGTAGAGTGAAATTGGAGTTCGTATGAGAAAGTTATGATGTTCGAAAGTTGAGAATTTGACAATTTAAAAGTTGGATTTTCTTGGCATATATACAAGATGATATTTTTAACTTATATATATTTTTATATACATTTTTTGAAATAATTAGGTAAAGAGTTTGGTGAAAAATATTTTCATATGAGATAACAAAAAAATGAAGATTTGATATTTATTTGATAAATAATAAAGAGTGTGTGGAGTGTACTTTAATTATTTTTCTGGTTTTCTTTTCTTATCTCCCCCTACTTGGTTGTTTGTCGACCAATCCATGCTGACTTGGTCTCGAGGGTTAGGTTATATAAATATATCTTACAACTATATTTTTATTTTATGAGTCATATTGTACACATATACATATTTACACTCTGTCTTCTTTTCTTTATATTTATTCCTTTATTTATTTACATGTTTTTGATGCATAAAAGTGCATTTTTATTCATGAATGAGATTTTGTTAAAAGATGGAAATTAATGAATATTTACATGTATTTGTTAAGGGTTTTAAGAAAAAATACGACAGAAATGTTAATGAATCATGGATTCATCGTTAGTCTGTACAATGGCATCCTCGAGGTCAAAGGTGGGACATGTAGTGGATGACTGTGTGGGAAAATGGTTTGGCATGGGTGCCCATTCCTCACAAAATGAATCAACAATGTGTCTCTTGAAATCTTTTCAGATTTTAAAATTTTCTCATTTTTTGTATTTTGGGTGATTGCATGTTCTCGTGATTATCCTCAAATGAATCCACATCCTCAAATAGTGGAGCAGTATTCTGGCTCTTATTTATGGTAAATAGATTGCTAATCCTTGAATTCATATGCTCCACCATCTGGTCAGGGTATCAAGTGTGGAATCATGAAAGGTTACTCCAAAGTCCCAAGATCGGGTGAGTGGAATAAGAGTAGGTGGAAATCAAAGTTCGATTTCTGAAATAATGGGTTAGACAGATATATAGAAAAATCACGAGGAATGTCCTCCTGGAAAAAGGGAGGTGGATTAGCTAGAGGTTGCAAGGGATCCGTGAAGGTCAGATAAAAATCACTCCAGTCAACCATCTTCGAAACAAGAGAAAATGATCAGGCGAGCATGATGGTCAAGTCAAAAGATGTGAAGAAAAGGGCGCAAATGCGCAGAAGGATCTAGTATGCACACAAGCAATCACAAACTATATACACAAAGCAAAACACACCCCTCAATTCACCTACTCAACTCGGTGAAGACCGTGAAAGCTCGGTCTCTTAATCTTGTCTATTTCAGAGTTAGGTGAGAATCACAAAAATTGTACAAATACTTAGGTTGGCTTATGGGATTTGGACACTAACCTTAGTGTGTACACGAGTAATTTTAGCAGTCCCAAATTTTAGGCAGTTGTCACTTAGTTTGAATATTTTCAATAAATCACCTACCGAGTGTCCAATTTCCTTTTAATCTATGTGAGTGAAAACAAGTAAGGAGATCGGAAATGCCAATGCGTGATTAAATACAATGATGCATGTTCGCCAGCACTTTACATGCAGGGTGATCTGCGTAGAATTTAAATACAGAAAAATAAACTAACCTATATGATGCAAATGAACCGTCCTAACAATATCTTCTATTAGCGGGCAAGAACATGTTAATTTGACTAAGTCCAAGACGCTCTACTCTATAGGTACGAAAATTATTGTTAAGGGCTTTAGACCTAATTAATTACCTGGCTCAAGCAAGTTAATAAAGAAATTAATAGGTGGCTCATGAAATCCGCGTGAAACAAATAAAAATAAAACAATGAAAACAAAACCGGTGAGGTTCCCCAAGTGCACCGGCACTTGGCGAAACAAACCCTGCAACAAATGAATGTATGTTTGCAAGAGTTCAAATGCTAGAAAAAAATAAAAGAAAGTCTAAAATATTTTTTTTATCTCCATCAAATCTTCTTATCCTCCTCTCACGCTCTCTATGACTTGAAGATGAATCAAGCCTCCTCCGCTTCGTTTGGGTGCTTCGGCTCTCCTAAGATCACCTCCTTCGCTCCAAGGGCCCTCGCGAGAAAAAGGAAAGAAAGATTATGTAAGAAACATAATTATAAAATATGAGCAGTAAAATGAAATAAAAACAGTGACTATGAACGCTGAAATAATGTTGAAAAATATAAAAATAAATAAATATCTACAACCAAGAATAACAGGTCAAAAGAGAAACTTAACTACTCTCATCGTGCCTCCGCGACAACGACATCATTTTGTTATCACGCTTTTCACGGGATTTTATTTTATTGAATTATGAACAAGTTGTTGCAACCCAATCAAGCATCAATAAAAAATTTTATTATTTTTTTCTTCTCAAGACAATAATTATAGAAAATATAGCAAGAGATTTTTTTGCTATTTAATTAACATATATAGCAATACGATCGAACTTGGGGAGGCTGCAATTTCCGAGGGTTATTCTAATAATCGAAAAATCAATTGAAGGAAAAAAGTAATCTCAAATGCTAACTATCTTGGTTTTTGCAAAAATTTTATCTTTTTAATTTTTTTAATTTTTTTATTTCCATTTTCTATTTTAGATTTTTAATTTTTAGTGATTTTAAGTTTTGCAATTTTTTAATTTTCATAAAAATAAAATTTTCAAAACAACTTTATACACAAAAGAGAAGGACTTTTTTATATTTTTAAATATGAGAAAAATGCTTAAAATGTCCAAATAAAATCTTTTTGTATTTTTGATGAATTTTTAATGTTTTTGTAATTTTTCAAAGGCTTTTAGATTTTTTAAAATGTTTAAAATGAATAAATTGGGAGAAAATGCAAACAATGAGCAAATAAGATTATTTCGTAATTTAAAAATATAAAATGAAATAAAAAAATACTGCAAAATTTTTTCCTAAAAACTAGAAGAAATTATCTACAAACAGGAACTTAAATCACATTTATTTGATTTTTCTACATTTTTATATGATTTTTTAATATTTTGAGTATTTTGGTTTTTAAAATAGTTAATGTTTGGAAATTAGATAGAAAATAAAATACACCAAAAGAGACTAATCTAATTTTTTTGGAATTTTAATGCAATTTTTGAATTTTTATAATTTTTCAAAGTTCAAATAGTAAAAAATGTGATGTTTTTTATTTTTTTAATAAATCAAATTATGATAAAATGCAATAAAAAACTTTATGCTAGAAAGGGACACATCGTGACAATGGACACACATCAGTGACTTAACTTGAATTTTGGAGAATTTAGTGATCACATATGCTATTTTATTTCAATGAAAAGAACAAGCAAATTTAAAGTCTAGAAACACATGGACAGAAAAGTAAATATTTAAAGTTTCTGCATGAATAAGTAATAAAAATAAAAGAAATAGGAAACTATTACAATTTACACAATAAGCATGTTACGTACGTGCTGGAGGGTTCGGCAGGGACAGATTAGCAATTTTGACCAATGCCAAGGGCTTGATTGATATTTTGCCTGAATATTAAATTCCTAGGGCTGAAGGGCTTCTTTGTTATTTCTTGCTTCCCAAGTCAAAAGAGGAAGGGGGCACAAGGGGGAGCCACCCTTATTCTTCTCGCGCAAGGAACATGTTGGATGTGGCTCCAGGAGGTGGTGAGGGATCGACGATGAGAAGTGGAGGCGCTGGCTCTCACGCGGGGCCTAACGGGTGGCAAAGCTTCGACGGCGGTGGCGCTCTGGCAGATGGCGGTTGCGATCAAAGTTCCGCAGCGTATCGACGACTCGCAGGTTGAACTCCAGGCAGTTGGAGGAGCGCGCGGGCTCGCATGGTGGTCTGAGTGCGGTCGTCGGGGCTTGCGCAGGAATGGACTCCAGGTAGAGGGGCGACGACAGTCATACGCAGGCGGCGGAGAAGGCGATGGTTTGCAGGAGGGGGCCGCCTATTGTGGAGTGGGCAGTGGCTAGATGGCGGCACACGCTCGCGTGGGCGGAGGTGACTCCTGGCACGAGGGCGTCGACGATGGTGGTGGACCTGCCGCTGGCGGAGGATGACGCAGTGGCACTGGCGGCTAGCGCTACCACCCAATTTTTTATTTTTTATTTATTTTATTTTTAAAATGTAAAAAAACTGGAAAAAAACTCTTTTTTATATTTTTTGTTTTATTTCCTTTTTGTAAACACAAAAACTATATTTTTTTTACTTATTTATTGTTTTGTATTTTTTTATTTTTTTGAAAAAGACATCAACTTTTTTGTAATTAATTTTTTATTCCAGCAAATAAAATAGAGATACAAAAACTACATGAGCGCAACGGCTCGGTCTAAAATAAAATATGGAAATGTGAGTGGATGACAGATCCGACAAGGTGGAAGGTAGATCGGGGTCTCCGGCCACCGTACACGGTCGGAGTTGATAGATTGCGTGAGGTAGAACATGAACGTGGAAAGATCAAGAATATGAGATGAAATCAAAATCTTGGGCAGATCAAATCGTGATGGATGATTTAAAACTGATTAAATAAGATCTAGAAATATAAAATGGCAATGGAATTAAAAATGTGAAAAAAATAAAACTATGATTAACCAAGGTTAAGAACAATAGAAGAAAAATGGATCTTACCGTGGGAGCAGAAAATGGCATGATGGCCTCGACAAAGGCCGATTCGCTATCACCGGAAGGCTCGGAGGCTAGGCACCTTTCTACTACAAGAAGCTCTTGGAGATTAGGCTCCTCTCACCAAATATTGACCAAATTAAAATGAGGGAGGAGAAGACATATTAATAGGAAAAGAATTGAGTTTGAATTTCAAAAATCTGAATGAAGATAACCATAAAGAAATTTTGAAATGAGATAAAGATAAAAAAGGAAGTTAGTGTTAAAATTATTTACATAATTATTTAAATTTTTTTTATTTTTGTCACTTTATTAAATTAAATAATAAATGTTAATTATTTATTTTTTGTGAGGGTTATTTAAGGGAATTAACTATATACATATGGTACATTATATACATAGCTAAATAAGGAAATTAACTTATTTTTTGTTCTAAAATATTTTTTATTTTTATTTTAAATAATTATTAAAAATATTTACAAATACAATATGTATAAAAATAAAATGTTGATATATACAATAAATAAATGGTAAAATTGCACAAACCACTCTAGAAAAACGTCTATTAAACTGTAACTCCAAAAAATATGAAACCACGACCATTTGAAAGATAATTTAATTTAGAATACAATGGAAGTGAGTTTGGTTCAATTTGAGTTCATATGGTGAGGGAATCGGTCTTTCAATTATCGCTTTATGATTTTTTCTGGATGTGATTACTTTTATTGTGTACATGATTTTATTTTGCAATTATTTTTATTTTTTAGAAAATATTTTTATTTATAAATTTTGTTTTGAAAATTATTTGATTTGAGGTCAATTTATGTATAAATAAAATAGTGTAAATGTACATACATATGTACATATTTACAGAAAAGTATTTACAAAACTTTTTTTTGGATTTTTGATTAAGGACCTTATCCCCCCTACTTTATTCCTGGTCGATCAGCTCAAGTCTTGACCTTCTCTCATGGTTTGGGTCAGCCTGTATCTATTACATATATATAGTCTTTTTTATTTTCTTTATTTTCCATTATTTATTTATTTTAGGTTAAAATAGTAATAAATGTACAATATTTACACAAATATGCAAGTTAGTAAGATTATGGAGTTAGTATTATATACATGTGTTTTATAAGAGACTTCAAGCTAAAATAAATGAATAAAGATGATGAAATGCAGATTCATCATGCATGCATGGGAAATCATACTAGAACAAGAATTTCTATTAGCGAGTGGTAGAACAATTTAATTTGGCTAAATGAGAATCGATCTAGTACGTATGATTAAGTACAGCGTCATCCTAAATTCTACAAGCAAATAAAAAATTCTAGTAGCTTTAATAGTTGTATGTGTAGTCCTAGAACTACGAACCACTCAAGTCGGGCCCCACCCTCACCGGAGAGTGAAACAGGTCCGACACACTACAGAAAAAGTCCAGTCTCATTACACACACGAGAACCCGATCAGGAACTGCTGGAAATGATTAATTAATTACAAATTAGAGAAAAACACCCTCTCTCTCCAAATATTTATTTTCTTATGCATCCAGTCGCTTTGAGTTGCGTCAGCATTCAAAAAAGCCGCTCCAAGTCCACCGAGTACCTCGCACGAAAAATAAAAGATCAAATATTAGAGAGATGTTCACAGAAAAATATACAAAAATAAATAAATGAAAATGCTGAGAGAGGAAAAAATGGAGAAATAAAGACAAGAAAAACCGGGGGTCAGACTACCAGGGGGTCGAAAACCTAAAATTTTGATTTTCTAAAAACAACCTAAGTTGTTCCTCCCCGGCAACAGTACCATTTGAAGAACTCAATTAACTACATGGAATTAGCGTTTAATTTCGTTGCAGGCAGGCAATTCACGATTAATCAAAACGACCGCCAATTTTAATTATAGTCCAATTAAAGCAAGTGGAAATCTTTTTTACTTGGGAAGTCCAAGGTTGAAGTCAGGGTGGCAACTGTCTCCTTAGGTTGATTTAAAGATGGTCTGGAATTTAGGATTTCAAGGAGGCATTTTTTGGAATTCTAAATACAATGAATAAGCGGTATGCATTTTTGGCAAAGTTCATGGACTAAAATGCAAATTACGATCAAATTAAGTCCAAGAATCCTCAAACTTGGCTAGAAAGTGAAATGTGATGAAGTTAGGCTACTACAACTTTTTTAGAATTTTTGGATGCAAGATGAGTAAATAATGAATTTATGAATGCATACAGTGTGGTTTTTAATAATTAATTATAATAAATATTAAATCTACTTATTTTCATGAAATAAAATCTCTAAGATGTATCACTAGCAAAAAAATCCTAAACTCTAAAATTGTTGGATTTAATACCTATTAAAAATTAATTATTGAAATAGACAAAATGATTTTTATAAATCAAAATATGCATGCAATGCAATTCTTTTTTAGCACAATGTAACTAATAATTAATTTATAGGATTTTAATTTTTTTGGCAATTTTTAGAGCTATGGTTAAGTTAATATGACTTTTTAATCGTAGATTGGGTAAAATATACAATTTTACGCAAGAATATTAATTAATAATCAACTATGGAGAGTAAAAATAGGAATCGCATGCCACAATGTAGAGGATTAATTGTAGAACTAAGTGCTATTTTTTAAATATAAAATGCATGCAACAAGAGATTCAAATTAATAGAGGACACACAAGGTTATGTCTGCAAATTACAATAATTAGAATAAAACAAAAGAAAGCAATGAGGGGACTAAAGAAGAGTTACCAAAACCAACGGGGGGAAAGATGCAAAAACTCCAAGGGGGCACATGCGTAGCACCTACCCTTGGAGGTGTGGGCTTCTGTGGAAATATGTAGGACTTAGAGGGCCTCTTCGTAATATGTATCCCTACGCACGTGTCTCACATGTGATCAGGTCTCTGGGCGATGAGTCCACGATGGCTGGGGGGCAATGACGATGGCAGAAGTCAGTTGGGCGGTGACCGACGCTGGATGGTGATGGCTCGGATGCAGGTGGGGGCTGCACAAGATTGTGTTGCGTGGTGGGGGCGTATGCACGAACAAAGGACACACGTGGGGTTCCTGGTTGTGCGCGTTGGTGGGATGTGAGCACGTGGAGGTCGGTGACGGTGGAGCAGAGCTGGGGCCGTACACGAGAAGTTGATCTACTTGGAGACGCGATGCCTGAAGGTCGGTGATGGTGGAAGTTCCTGGAGCGCATGAAGAAGAAACATGGGATTGGGCAAAAACAAGGGAGCAAGAAAAAGGAATGGGGAGATGCCTGGGGTTGAGGACAGAGGTGCCACTCTTCCTGATTCTCGCTTCAAGTCGCGCGACGGATCGCGACGAAGCTCCTGGTTATCTCGCCTTGAATCGGTCGTCGCTCAAGAAGGGAGGGGCTGTCACCACCCTTCCTTCGAGCTCTTCCCCTCTTGGTGGATATGGCAGATGCAGATGAAGGTTGATGAGGAAGGATTTTAATAGGAGAGGGAGAGAGGTAGGGCTGATGGTTGCAGAGTGGTTACTTGTAGAGGTCATTGAAGATGGAGGCGACGACGATATAAGGGGGCCGAAGGTTACATGGTGGTTGCATGACAAAGGGATATGAGGCAGTTGGAGGAGGCATGTTGATTGGGAGAGGAAGAAGTTGGTTGGGCGGCATGTGCTGGGCACGCGTGAAGGGGGGCACGTGACCAACATGTGCAGTGGTTTTAAATAGTTTTTTTTAATAAAACGAAATAAAAAAGGTCAAAATGAGTGACATGTGGCGGCTCCAGGAGCGGTCAAGTGTCTGCTACAGAAAAATCAGAAAATAAAATAAGAAGGTAAATATAAAAGAAATAACAAATAACCTCGGATCGAAAAGTTTTCTTCACAAACATTGCTCACTCGACGAGATCTACAACTTTCATGATGTGACCAAAAACAAAAAAAGGTAATATGTACAAAGTGATATTTTTGGGGTACTCCATGTACATACAACACCGATGTTTTGGGGTTTTTTTGTAATATTTTTTTGTGATTTTTAATTTAGAGAAAAATTGAGAAAAATATGATAAAATCAAAGATAAATATTTAGACATTGATCTATTTTTTGGATTTTTAGTAAAAAAGAAAATAAGAGAATAAAATAAAGTGGGAAAATGAGAGATATTTGTACAGACTCACAATGGACACTCAGACTCAGTCAGTTTCTTTGATTTCAGTCTTATTTTGGATTTGGATTTTTATAAATTTAAATAAAATATTTATCAAAGAATATAAACGAAAAATAAATAAAAGAAAAAGGGTTAAGTATGTATATAAAATGTCAAGTCAAAAACCGCTAAAATATACAATGCAAAAATAAGGCCCAAAGCCCAACTTTCATATACGAGCTCCGATTTTTATGAAATTGGTCCTTTTTGAAGGTCTTTGAATGTATATTACTTCAAAAGTGAGTAGAACTAAATCAGACACTGTATGAGGGAGATATGTGTGTTTTAGTTTGTCTATCTTGAAATTAGGATTTTGTCTCACGGGCCAATTATTTGAGTTATCCATTTTTTGTATTTTTCCTTTAATCTTGTTAGTAATATGTACACAATGAAGTTGGTTCCATGTCAATTGGAGTTATCATAAATTAATTAAAAATGCATGAAGTTAGGTGAAAAAGCGAAGATTATTATGAATGCAATTATGCGTGCTAAAATGCAGATATTAATCTTAAGTGCAATGCAAAATAAATGATGAAATGCAGCTAATTTCTCAGGAACGAAGCTCTATTTTCAACTTTTAGTGTGATGAATCACAGATTCATCAATTTACTAAGATGCATTGGAGGATTTTTGTAGGTAACTTTTTCTAAGTGTTATACTCTTTTGGACACCTCGTCGACGATCTCGACTCATAAATCTTTTAGTAGATGCGATGTATGAAGGCTGGGTCCTATATATTTTAAAGGCCGCTCTTGTCTTATAACTCTAGTAGAAATGAAAGCCTCAGTTGGTTCAACACCTATTTTTCTTAGTAGGAAGGAGGATTTGTTAAAATTTACCTCTAAACTGGAGAGCTCAGAGAGAATCTCGAAGATGCTGAGGGAGCTTTTAATGGATGATACCTCATTTTCAATAAAGATGAGAAATTCATTACTACATTGTAGTGTAAATATTTTCATTTCCATATTACTTGACCGAAAAGCTTTGATTCCTCCTTTTTGATGGGATTTTAAGAATATTTTTTGCAGTATGAAATAATGTGATGTTGAATAAGATTGGGGACAAAGATCAATTTTTCTTATTCCTTTTAGTGGGTAGGAATGTTGTCATGTCTCTATTATTTTTTTATTGAGAGCTTGGTTGTAACTGTCATCTTTTCAATTGAGAAGATAAACTTTTCTTTGAAACTCATAGTTTTGAGCATTTTAAGGAGGAGGCTCCAATATACATAATCAAATACCTTAAGGAAATTGATCTTCATGACCACGCCATCAATTTTACATAATCTTCAATTGACGATGATTTTCACTAGCTGCAACGCAAATCGCCGTTGATCTAGATTTCATGAAGGCTCACATATTTTGTTGGTAGGCATATATAAGATTTGTTTGCATCAATAATCAATATTTCTCGAGGTGATCTTACTACTGATAAGCGTAATGGGTCGAAAAAGTTTCAATTCGAAAAGCATTGTTTTTCTTGAGCAAGAGAGTTATCACTCCATGATGATCCTAAAATTTGTATTCTATTGCAAATATCATTTTCACCTAAAATTTGTATTCTATTGCAAATATCATTTTCACCAAAAAGTTGTATTCAACTGTAACTTAACCTTAACTATACTTACCTTAATTATGATCCTCACTTAAAATGATTGAATTGTATGCGTGCAACTTTATCTGATCAATAACATATTTGCGTTGAGTATGAGATGTCTAGAAACTTAATATCCGGATCCAATAATATCAGAAATGTTACAGACAATGAGACACTATATCGAGTTTTTATTATTTGATACCCATCAAGTGAAGAAAAGTGTACTGTTTTTTTCTTTGAGCATCCAAATCGAACCTTAAGCAATTTTGTAGTCTAACTTGCATTTGGTTAAAGATTTCAACCTTAATTTACAAAGGATTTTCAAGTGAGAAATTTGTAATAGCCAAACAACTAGATTCAACCTACCACCGATCTACTGACTAAAGACCAAGTGATGAAGATATGCCACGAGTACAAATGATGTGACACTACAATATCAAGCAGTATCAGAACATCTCAAAGCAGAGAATAAATAAGCCCTATGATCTGATTGGTAACTGGTTTGAGTCGGGTTGCGGTATCCTCCTGTGAATAGTAGCCGTTTGGATGATTGGGAGGGTTGGAGAGGAATTGAATGATAAATGTGATGTGACGCGACATTGATTATGTGATATATTAACTTTTTAATGATCACAACATGTTTTTTACGTTAATTTTTATTTGAACGTGATTAAAAAATATTATAATAAAAAATTTGTATGATGCATACAACTAGTTCTAACTTATAAATGCATGGATAGAGCACATGTTAACCAAAAAGGCCCCTAATGTTTTTTTTAAATATCCGTAATGTATTTTTCAACACAATTATGAAAAGGCAGGTGAGACAAATAACCATTCCATGTTTTCCGCCCGCTTATCCATCACTCCGCCTCTCCTCTGCTCCCCCAAGCTCCCCTGCCCGGGTCCCTTTCTGCGCTCCAAAGCTCCATAGCCTTAAATGATGGCCACTGCTTCAACCCTCCTCCTTCAGTATCCATCCAACTACCACCACAATGCATCTTCCTGCCGAAACAGATCCCTTGAGAATGGAGGTTTTCTGTCGTTTTCAAGTGATGGGTCGCTATCTTTTCGTCGAAAAACCCAATCTTTGAGGTATCCACTTCACAAAATCAAGGCGTCTAGTTCGGACGGTGGTAGGAAACAGCTCGAGGTATTTTTTTTCTCTCCCTTAACTCATGTCTTTTGTTAATTGCTCACTTTAATTACTGATTCAATATTCGATTCCGTGCATCGTCATTTAATTTGTGTTCTGTTTAATTGGTTTTAGATAGTGTACGATCCGGAGGGCAGGATTAACAAATTAGCAGATGAGGTGGATAAGAATGCCGGCCTTTCTAGATTGTCTCTCTTCTCACCTTGTAAGGTACTTAGATTCTCTACAACCATGCGCTCAATTGGAGCACGGACTTAAGTTTTGTAATCTGGGGAAGTTACTCGAATGCAGGTCAATGTGTTCTTGAGAGTGACGGGTAAGAGGGAAGATGGGTTCCACGATTTGGCGTCTTTGTTCCATGTAAGCTCGTGTACATCAGATATATAAATTATAGCGATGACATGAAATATCCAATTTTGATTGTAATTTTGAAGACTGCAATGTCACCACAATTTGCACTGTGCGCTGTAAAGATTACTGAAGTTTAGACCTATGAGCTTGGACACCACACTCTTCTGGGCTTCTTGAGTGGCACTGGCAGTCATAGGCTAGGCAAATAAGTAAACAAGTACATTAATGATAAGGACAAGAGTAAGTAATAAAATAAGTGTAATGAGCAGAGGTTGTCTCCGGAGATTCCAAATGATTGCAGATAGAGCTAGAAATTGACTGTTATTCAGTGAGTTGGAACTCTTTTCCTGATGTTACTAAAGTTATCCCTATATGCTTATACACCATATTCTTGCGGGCTTCTTTGAGTTACAGTCATGAGCAAGACATGATGAAATAATAAAACAAGTATATTTATGAGCAGAACATGATTAAGTAATAGAACAATTGCAATAGTAATATAACAATTGCAATGAGAAAACTTGTCTCCAGAAATTCTGAATGATTGCAGATGGAGCTAGCAATCAGCAATTGTTCAGTGACTTTTAACTATTATCCGGATACGCAATGTGGGCTGCCTATTTAATCGTAGGATTTTGTAACCTCTAAGTGGTCACATACGTGAAAACGGGTGCGATGTTCTCTGCTCAAATGTTGTCAAACCCATTTCATCAATTCTCCTTGTTGTCTTAACAATGGGGAAATAATTTCTACATATGGTTATTCCGAAATGTGCCATAAATGCACTGCACAACTTAGACAATTACCCAGCTTCTTAATTGCACTGAATAGGAAAAGACCCCTTTTTAAAATGGAATACATGTTGAAAGAAAACTCCAATAGTAATAAGTCATAGACTAATTGCCTTTCTATGATGTATCATTTAAGTTGCAACAAAGGAAAGATAATTATTTGCTTAATATATTGTTCATTTATATAATCTATATTGTGTTTTTTTACAACTGCACGTGTGGAGAAAAGAATGAAACATTGTTGTATTTCCATAGGTCTAGGGTCTCTTATATAAAGAGAAAACCCTATAGAGTAAATAAAGGAAAAAGTACATAAATGGCCTCTAAGGCTTGCAAGGTTGAAATAAAAAAGACAACCATATTTCTAACACTCCCCCTCAAGTTGGAGCATATCTGTCGATCATGCCCGACTTGAAAATCAAAGATGAGAGGCACTTTTCAGTAGAGCTTTCATGAAGATGTCTGCAAAATAAAGTTTAGTGGAGATGTATGGAGTGGCGACCTTTCCTCCTTGTATTGCATTACGAATGAAGTGAAAATCCACCTCAATGTGTTTGATCCTCTCATGAAAAACATGATTTGTGGCAATGCACGTGGCGGATTTATTGTCATAGTATAAAGGTACCGGAGTAACATCTGGAACCTGTAGGAAAGAGATAAGCCATGTGATCTCGCAGGTGGCTTGGGCCATTGCCATGTATTCTGTTTCTGCACTTGATCTGGAGGCTACTGTCTGAATCTTGCTTCTCCAAGTAATTAGATTGCCCTCAATGAGCATGACGTAGCCCATAGTGGATCGACGGTCCTCAGGCGAACTGGCGTAGTCAGCATCAATATAGACAGAAACATCAATGTGACCATTGACCCCATAGAAGAGTCCACGTCTGGGAGATTCCTTCAAGTATCGAAATGATAAAAAGTACATCCTAACAATGACTTTTAAAGAGGTCTTTCCATGTGCTGGCTAGCTCTGCTCACAACGTATGATATATCGGGCCTAGTAACAGTGAGATAAAGAAGTTTACCCACTAGGCTTTTATACCGTGTAGTATCCTCAAAGACATGATCAATATTCGTGGAATGTTTTCTCACTTCTGCAGGTATACCAAATGACTTGCACCCAAGTAGTCCAGCCTCAGTAGAATGTTAAGGCAATACTTCCTCTAAGAGAGATGGAGTCTCTCTGTAGTGCATATTATCTCAATACCAAGAAAGCCCAAGAAAGTAATGGAGTGGCCAAGATCATTTGTGATAAAGACCTTCTGGAGGAAGATCTTGGTCTCTGAAATATCGTTTCGTCGTCTCTAGTGATGACCATACCATCAACATAGCAAGAATGGCTGTGCTAGTAGACCATCGTCTGATAAAGATAGAGTAGTCAGATGTCGTCCTCTAAAATATGAGAGTGCTGATCTCAGTAGTAAGTCTGTCAAATCATGACCTAGGGCTCTGCTTCAGGCCATAAATGGCCTTACGTAGTCTGCAGACGCACTCCCCCTCGACTACATAGCCCGACGGTTGTATCTTATGCTCCTCCTCCTCGAGGTCACCATAAAGGCATTCTTCACATCAAGTTGAAAACTAGGCTAAGATTTATTTGCAGCAACAAAAAGAATGGTGCATATGACCCCATTATGGCAGCTGGAGAGGTCTCAAAGTAATCAACCTCATAGATATGTGTGAAACCTTTGGCAACTAATCTGGCTTTCAGTATGTTAATGGACCCATCAGGCGACTCCTTAGTCGTTAAGACCCATCTACGAGCCACGGATCGAACTCCCGAGGGGCACAACACAAGATCCCACGTGCCCCTTGAGATAAGGGCATCCATCTCCTCATCCATCGCTTGTCGCCAACCCTGGTCCTGCTTTGCACTATGATGATCTTTGGGGGCTGAAATAGCATTTGCGGCATCTTCAAACCTCTTGTTACAGCTAGATTAACAATCAATAGAAGTAAAATGTGAGATAGGGTAAAAAGTACATTGCTTCTTTTGCTTGCGGAGAGCTATGGGAAGCTCGTCAGTTCAGGTACATCCAAGGCAACAGTGGAGGGAGCACTTGACGATGGCATAATTAATCTGCACAAAAAGAACATGCAATGGAATAGACACATGTGTAGTGGTGTGCTTACGAGTATATATGATTGGCGGAGGAGGAAGATCCAAAGGGATGCCACCCGCAACCTATGTAAAGAAGCTGAGTCGCTCAAAGAAAGTGACATCTAAAAATACATCGATGACCAACCTGATCGTAGCACTGATAGCCTTTCTGAGTACGGGAATCCCCTAGGTGATAATTTGTCAATATCATGAAAGTTGTAAACAACAGCAATGCACCCAAAAAATCGCATAGTTTAAGGAAAGGCATACTCAGCAGCATAGAGTAAAGAGAACATAGTCCACCATTTCAGGACAGAAGAGGGAACCCTGTTGATGAGATCGACCACGATAAGAATGATAAGAATGGCATCCCCCTATAGTACTTTGGAACATTCATTTGAGTAATAAGAGATCGGACAATGTTAAGCAAGTACCACAACTTTCTTTCCACTGTTGGACTTGTAGGTCCTTGGCGACCCATTAATGCAATAAAGTTATTGTTTTATTATGTTCGTTTCAGATGAATATTTATATGCACTTATTATTAAGGTCCCTTTGTACAATTAATTATGTACTATGGCTATATTGAGTATCATATGTTGGGAGGACACAACTAACTTTTACATATGATATTTGATAGAGATATCCAATCCGAGAAAGGGATGGTAATCTTTCTCCAAAGCCTGATTCCTGATCGACTTCGTGATGTAGGTTCTCGCATAGGAATAGAGATTCAGAAGTGTCGGAACAGTCAAGTCAAAGAGTTGACTTGATGAGGTCAAGATAAACTAAGACCTGAATCGAAACTGTCACTACCAGGCACACATCCTTTGATCGGAAACAGATATACATTTATATGCACGAATATGCACATTTGACAAACCAATAGATTGGTGGTCTAACTAAGGTCCATATACCGACAAGTTGGTGTGCATATGAAGATATATGAGAAGTATGATCTCTCAAAGGAATAATAGAGATTCATACTTGATGAATCGTGAGACAAAGCTCACTCATGCGATAATTTGGGGTCATAATGAATTCCATGTGTGGTCGTAATTTGGGATCAAATGAATACTATGTATGGTCGTCTTGATTATGAAATGAGACACGAATTTGAGATATTAATACATACTTTTGGAAAGTATATGATTAATATTGTCGCCCAATTATCGAATGAGAAATCTATTGATATGTTCTGAAGAAGACAGTCAGTCAAGGGTTTGAACTTTGGATATATCAAAGTCTTCTAGTGTGAAGAATGAATGAGTATTGAAAAACTCAGGGTTAAATCTATCTTAATAGATCATCTACCATCACACTTTTGTTCTGAGGAAATGATAAAAGTAGAGAGATTTTAGTGGCTCCACCTCTTAGCTTAATAATTTGAGAATTAATTGGATTAAGTCTTATTTCATTTGAATCCAATGTCCAATTCCAATTCCAATTTCAATGTCCAAATGTTGGAAAGTGAAATGGTGATGTAAATAGAAATTAATACACTTATTGAGATTATTTCTAAGCTCCAAATGGTTTGGACTATGCTTAGAAATCGTCAAGGAAGCTGTGTTCATCTCATTGATACATTCTCCAGCTCAAGGAGATTATATTGCGTTTCATTGAGCTCTCTTAGAGTATGAATCGTTTCAGCATGAGCTTAGCATTTGTAAGTAACACATTTTCGCTAAAATTGGTGTTCCTGAAATTGGATAGTTGTCCAAATTTCAAGTCACTATATATCAATAGAATGATCTTCCCGACATTATCTCCAAGTATCTGCATTTGTATCTCACGAATCCTAATTGCATTAGGACTCTAACTATGTGATGCCAACATTGAGACAATAATTGTTATTGTCACATTCCTTTCTATGAGGGTATTTTTGTGAATATATGAATAATGATTCATAGTAATTAACATTTATATAAATTTGATTCGTATAATTATTTCGAGGCACTTACGTAAATATGATTCACATTGGAATTTAAATGTAAATTGGATTTATATTTTTGTTTGGATTTACGAATAAGATTCATAATTTATGAGGGTTCTCTCATAAATTATCAATTATGATAATTAGATTATCATGAAGATAATGAAGGAATAACTTCAACAACAAACAATTTCAACAACAAGTTGTTGCTTTATTTTAGATGGTAATTAAAAGAGATAATTCAAGTCATCTTTCTTGAAGGACATTGATTTAATCCTTGCTTTTGACCTACCATCTAAGGGTAGAGAGAGAGAGGACATTTGCTATAAAGAGGACTCTTCATAGACATCCCCTCATGCTATATAAGAGAGGGCATAGCCTCTTGTCAAGAGCATGCTTCATTATAAAATTCTCTTGCATTGAGAGTTGAAGAAGAGAAGAGTTTTGAGAGTTTGGAACTTTCATACATGCCTACTCTCTTCTCCAAAAAGACCCTACAGGAAGGATTGATTTTGTGCGACGAAATCTGGAGCTTGATCATCCTTGTGTGGACAAGCTCAAGAAGTCGACATCGAAGTTCATGGGAAGCTCCGCGACTCATCACCGTGCCCACGAAAGAAGCAAACATATATCAGGCATGATTCGGAAGGTCTCTCCTCTTAGAGACTCACGCTTCAAGAGGTAACCCTAATCTCTTTCTTATATTCATAAAAATATCAGAAATCATATTAGGAAATCGTTTCCTTATGTTAATTGTTTCGCTAATCATAAATTTGTTGTGCTCAAATTCCTAGTTCATGTGACGAACACCAAAAGTTTTTGCAAATAGTTTGCTATTTTCCACGTTTCCGTGATGCGAAGTTCTATAACTTCCTTCACCCGCTACCCCATTCTGTTGCGAGGTATATGCACATGATGTTTGATGAACAATCCCTTGAGAGATGAAGAAAGATGTCAACTCTTATTGTGTGAACTCAAGGCATTATCAGTTCAAAAAATTTGAATACATGTAGAAAAAGATGTTTTAACATATTGTAAGAAGTTTCTAACAATTTTATTAATCTCTGAATGATCTTTTATTATGTACACCCAAGAAAATCTACTATAGCCGTCCACAAAACAATAAAATAGTGATGACCACTCAAAGTTCAGACCGGACAAGGTCCCAAACATCACAATGAAATAAGACCAAAAGAAATAGTATGATGGGACTCATTACGAATCGGAAAGAAGCTCGATGATCTTTCCCAAACACACACGCCTCACACTAAAAGGGCTTTAGAGTAGAGAGTTCTGGAAACATCATGGAGAGAACCTTGACAGAAGGATGCCTAAGGTATATATACATACCATAAGAGCGGGTCTTCAAAGATGGACGCAACACAGACAAACTTCGAATCTGACGGGATGTCAAGATATTAAAGGTGATTCATTTCATGCACCCCACCAAAAAGCTGCCTCGTCCAGATGTCCTGAAATAGCAGCATAATTCATCAAATATCACGCGACAATTAAGCTCAACACATAGCTTATGAACATGAAAGAAGCTGAGAGGGAAATCAGGAGTACAATAAAACCCAAACAGTTGGAGCTTGGAGGAGAACTCCATTGTTCCAATGGTAGTAACATTAACATGTGAGCAAGTCCCGTTGGCTACTTGAACCGACTTCACAGAGGAAGGGGGTTCAGTGAAGGTTAGTAGACTACCCTCTCCGATCAGATGAGTAGAAGCTGCATAGTCAATGATCTAAGTAGGAGGAGTGATGGTAGAGTTGACTATTGTATCTAAAGTAGTAGCAAGAACAACAATGGTAGTCCCGCTAGAGGAAGTGGATTCAGGATTTGGAAGAATTTGCATCGGATATGAGTAATCTGCATCATTGAGAGATACCATCTTTTCATTGGAGTTTGTAGTAGTAGACACCTCTTCCACATCATAGGCATCCTCATAGGCACTATTGGCATGATAAGGAGGTAAACCAAACTTCTGCCAGCATCGTTCGAACGTATGGTTCCAACGACTACAATGCGTGCACTGTGGAAAACTGAGGAGCAGTAGAATCTCTCCCACGACCACGACCAGAGTCACATCCATGCCCAAAGTCTCGTCCACGGCCACAACCAGAGTCACGGCTACATCCTCCTCGAAAGGTATATTGTCCTCTCCCAAATAATGTGACGTATGCGCAACTCTCCGCTGAAGGTAAGGTAGGAGACCGTTCAACAATTGTCTGCAGTTCCTCAAGTTGTCCAAAGATGACCTTCATCGTTGGTTGTGTATCTGATATAAAAAATTGCTCATTCACTGCATGATATCGAGAATGTAGACCATCAAGAAAGCGATGCACCCATCAATCTGAACACTCTTGTACCTGTTTGGTACAACACAGGGGATGAAAGATCGCAAGCTCCTCATATAGGCTAGTGAGATGCATGTAGTACTCAACGAGAGTAAAATCACCCTGAGATGTATACTAGATCCACCTATAGATGTCTGCAAGATGCGATTTTGTTGTCTTCTGGGAGTATGTCTGCTCAAGATCTTCCCATATCCCCTTGGCCTTGTCCTTGTAAAGGAGATTTGAGGCAATATGTGCCTTAACACTGTTGGTCATCCAATTGGTAACCTGTTAGTTATTTGTCTGCCAGTTGTCATAGTCGTTGTCCGTCTCATCTAGAGGAACTTTAGTCAGGATATAGATCTTCAGCCGATCACCATTGAATACCTGGAAAGAATGAGACCAGAGCACATAATTCTTGGTGCCATTGAGTTTAAAGTAGTGCCTTATGCCATCATGTTCGCGGAACAGGGCTTTGTCTCAGTAGCAGATGTCATGGTGGTCAAATATAGAGATCAAGAAGGCCTTGTGGTTGACCAAGTATGCATACGAGGGCTGAGAAGTGCCCTAGAACTCACATTTGGGCATGCAGAAGGTCTGAAAACGTGCTGCACAACATATCAATAGGTCCTCAAAGGTTGGGGTGGAGCCCTAGGAGGGCTAAACAGAGCTTTGGAGGGTTGTGTAGTGGTTCAGGAGGTCCTGGCCGAGGTCCAGGAGGGCTGGGTGGAGCCCTCGTACCCTTGGCGAGGTGCATGCAACAACCACCTGAAGGGGCTGGCGGTGCACCTCGCATGGTTGGAAGGGGCTGCGCGCACCTAGAAGGTGCAACAGTCCCATATCGACCACCATTTGTGAAGAAATGACCGGAAACTGCCCTCATATCGCCATTTCGCTCGAGATTTCAGTTCCTTGTCGAAACCGAAATTTCGTCGAAATTTCGCCAAATCTGAAACCATGTCGGTGGTGTGGAATCCACACGGGGAGATACTGCTTGGATAGAGGGAATCTTGACAGACAATGGAGGACTCAAGGACTGTATAATGACAGATTGGTTGGAGGCAGCAGCAGAGAGAAGCCTAATGACATTTGGGGATTGACGATGCAAAGATCGAGGCATAGCAAGCCCTGAGGAAGATTAGGGTTAGGGTGAAGATAAAGAGGGCCTATTTGGCTGGAGGTATGGCCCGTACGGGACCACCAGTATAGGACAGTTGCAGTAATCCCATGTGAAACGAGAGTATGATTTTACTTATTATGTAAGTCTAGACCCCTCTTATATAGAGGAGTCTAGGATTTTGGAGAAGATTACACTAGTAACCCTAGTATAGAGCCTGAGGTGATTACATAATGTCCTATATTCTAAAAATAGAAAATATATAAATTCTTTCATAGTTCCAGGTTTTATTTTATCCATATTTATGTCTTGCCACACTAAGATTCTTGTTAAATTCATAGTACCTTTTTTCACCAGCCTTTCTATACTGTTCAGCTTTCTATTAACTTTAATTCTCCTATTCACCTTTATGTAGCTTACAAATAGTTTAGTGTCGAAAAACCTCTTTGAATATTCTTTAACAATTCTTTCATAAAGAAGTTGCTCAAAGCTAATCCTCGATAAGCGATGATTAATACCAAAGATATTTTAAGTAGCAGTATGTATTGATAAATGAGATCTACGTTTAGTGAACTAATGAGAAGACACTAATGGTAATTTCAATTGCATAAGCAAGAAAAGAGGTAGACATTTGAAACATGGCAAAACTATAATATGATTTGGTGTTGGAGTATTAGGTAGTGCGCCCATTGTGTTGTAGCAGGGTAAATGGATCCTGGAAGAGATCCATTTACCACATCCAGTGGTTTAGTCCCACATCGTCCAACGGTGGGACTTGGAGGCCCTGTGGAGGCTATATAATGAGCCCCAGGCCTCCTGTAACAGATGAGAAAAAGGAATGAAGTATCCGCCCCTTTGAGGGCTTCTCCCGTGGTTTCATCCCGCTCCTCACGGAGTAGGGTTCCACGTAAAATCTCGTGTTCCATGTTTTATATTTCTTGAGATTTATGCTCTGTTTGTCGTTTACGCTTCCGCTTCCGATTTTCTAACATGGTATCAGAGTGGGTCGATTCTCGAGGGTTTTCTTTCATGTTCGTTTGTAATATGTTCGAGAATAGTTTTATGTTGAAGATTATTTTTTTCTGTTCGAGAGTTTTTTTGTTTAGAGTTTTATGGAACCCTAGATCGGCAATAGCCTTGCGCAGATCTCGCATCCAACAGCATCTCCTTGCGCGCGCGACCCCCCAGGCAGCATGCACAATCCCTCAGGCGGCCCCTTGCCGCACAGCAAGCCTCACCAGAGCCTGGGAGTATACTCCCCCTCGATCCAACAGCAGGAGCCGCGCGCGCGGCGAGCCCCAGCCGTAGACCTCCATCCCGATTGCGCAGGCCGCGCACATCCCAGGCGATGGGGGATCTCGCCATCTGCGACCCTAGCCGCATCTCTGGCGGTTGTTCCTGCTCCTCTTCCCCAGGCTCCCCTCGCGTGTACAGGTCACCCTCCTGTGAAAGCTCCTCGCCACCCTTCTTGCGTACGCAGTTCGAGCCCCGCACCAACGCTCCAGACGGAAACCCTCCAGTCATCCTCCAAGCAAGCCCCTGCTGCACACTCCTCCTTTAGCGATGAATCCTCTCCAAGGCGCGCAATCTCCAAGCGCGCGCAAGCCCCAGTCGACCCTCACGCGTCTCCCCCAACATCTCTCCTCCTCCACCAGGCGGCAGGCGGCGCTTGCTCTCTCCCAGATCCCCTTTTCAGTGGTGGCGGCGAACTCCATCTCGGCGGCGGTCAAAAGATGGGTTCCCAGTTTGGGAACCCTAGGCGCGTGCTCTTTGGGAAAGAAAGGGGGCTGATTGCATTCTTATCATAAAAATTGGGTTATTTATTTGGAGGTCCCTGAGAAAAGAAAAATATACGAGGGGGACTGTGATATGTGTTTTAAAAGAGAGAGAGAGAGGGGAGAGTTAAAAGCCAAGTGGGCTGTATGTTTGATGTTTGTTTAAAAAAAAAGAAAAAAAGAAAAAAAGAAAAAAAAGAAGAAGAGAAAGAAAAAAAAGGCGCGTACTAGAAAAAGCCATACACAATTTGCAAAAAAAAACAGAGAAAAGCCGTAAAAAAAGGTTGACGGCTTAAAAAAAGCGAAAAAAAAGAATAGCCGTAAAAAAAAGGAAACGGCCAAAATTCATGATTTGAGAAGCCGAAAAATTTCTAACGGCTTACTTTGTCCCCCTCCCCCATTTATGTATCTCTTTGTCTTCTCCCAACTTGGTCGACGTCCATGTTTTTCCGACAAGTATGGGAGAAAGGGGGAGTATGGTGTAGAGTCACAGGTCTTCTCCAGATATCAGAGACTCAGATGCCAGATGCAGATTATCCAGACCGATCAGATTTTCAGACTCTACAGTTTCAGATGAAGAATTTTTCATGCGCAGTTCCAGACTCGACATTCAGATTCCGAGTCCCAGTTTGAGGCGCAGTTGTTCAGACTCGACAGATTGGTCAGAGTCCAAGTTCGAGGCACTCCATGATGAGAGGCCCAGTTTTTCGAGATCTCTAGAGAGAGACTCCAGTTTCAGACACGCACGAGTGTGCGGTCATTTTCAGATGAGCATATGTTGCCATCATTGTCAGAGGTCCCCATCATTCTTCTAGTGGTCAGGCTAGAGTTTTCATGTGAGCCATAGGGACTCCAGAGTAGAGGACCATTCCCTATGCCATGTTGGCAAGGGTTTTCATGTGGTATCATAGGTACACCAGAGCAGTTCACCATTCTCTGTGCCAGATGGGAGAGACCCAGTTCTCCGACGAGGAGACTATTTTCAGACTCCATTCTCCAGCGACCGTGGACTCCGACGAGGATTGCACAGCCACGACCTTTTTTTTCAGTTCGGCCCTTTTCAGAGATGGAGCAGTTGTCCACATCATTGTGGCGGGCCAGAGTACTCCGACGAGGAGACTCATTTCAGTTGCAGCGACTCTGACAGGCGCCGTTCAGAGCGCATGCTCTCCGACGAGGAGATTCAGAAGACTCACACTCCAGCCCGTTCGTTCTCCTCACCTGCACGGCATGAGAAGCAACGTCCTCGACTGCAGCATGTGCGCGTTGGGTTGATATTGTCCATAGTGTCCTGTAGCGTTGAGTTGAGTCTCTTTATGTTTGTCCAAGCTGAGCATTGCATGCTCCAGCTTGAGGGGGAGTGTTGGAGTATTAGGTAGTGCGCCCATTGTGTTGTAGCAGGGTAAATGGATCCTGGAAGAGATCCATTTACCACATCCAGTGGTTTAGTCCCACATCGTCCAACGGTGGGACTTGGAGGCCCTGTGGAGGCTATATAAGGAGCCCTAGGCCTCCTGTAACAGATGAGAAAAAGGAATGAAGTATCCACCCCTTTGAGGGCTTCTCCCGTGGTTTCATCCCGCTTCTCACGGAGTAGGGTTCCACGTAAAATCTCGTGTTCCATGTTTTATATTTCTTGAGATTTATGCTCTGTTTGTCGTTTACGCTTCCGCTTCCGATTTTCTAACAGTTCTGTGCTGAAAGAGTTTGCATTGCCACCATAGCTTGATTTTAAGAAAATGCTTTGGGAGGAAACCGTTTAATACATCACCCTTAATAAATTATCATTATTCATTTGATTGAAACAGGTGATTAGCTTAGGAGATACAATTAAATTCTCCTTGTCACCAACAAAAACAAGGGATCGACTGTCAACCAATGTACTTGGCATCCCTCTCGATGAGAGAAATTTGGTGAGCTTTCTTCTGCCTCTCTTAATTTTTTTTATGAACTAGCTTATTTCTGCAGCCTTTGGCTATTTATGTCATTAACAACATGGAATTGTTAATTTCTGATGATGGTTTTGAAGTGTAAGGCATTGGTTTATCAGTTTCTTAAGTTGCTGTTTGCAGATCATTAAAGCTCTCAATCTATACCGGAGCAAAACAGGATGCGATAGCTTTTTCTGGGTAATTAAACAATTCAACTCAGAATACTTTTTTTTAATAAGCAGCCACATTATTCACTTTTATTTTTCTCAGGTTCATGTTGATAAAAAAGTACCTACTGGTGCGGGCCTTGGTGGTGGAAGTAGCAATGCCGCAACTGCATTATGGGCTGCTAACCAGTTTAATGGTTGTTTAGCTTCTGAAAAGGAACTTATGGAATGGTCAAGAGAGATCGGTTCAGATGTTCCTTTTTTCTTCTCCCGTGGAGCT
The DNA here is from genome assembly GCA_037367405.1 of Ottelia alismoides. NCBI lineage: Eukaryota > Viridiplantae > Streptophyta > Magnoliopsida > Alismatales > Hydrocharitaceae > Ottelia > Ottelia alismoides. The sequence continues at coordinate 280,810 of JAZKJV010009676.1, read as the reverse complement.
GCATATTGCACAGGAAGAGGAGAGGTGGGTGCTAATTTTTTGATCTTCAAATTCTTAATTGCTGTCTGATTAAAGGATTGGTGCAATAAGATACCAGGCGAAACTTGTTTCTTTATCACGGGGTCAGAAATCTAAGGAGGGATATGATATGCCTTTTTTAATGTTGGAAGATGTGGGGCATGTATCTTATATGTGCCTGAACTATTTTATGAATTATGCCCTCGTCCTATGCCAGCACGTGCTATTATCCTATTTGAGTTATGTTGAGATATTTGTACCTCTTTATATTTATTTCTTATTTCTATTTCCTTCATGTACCTCTTATGTAATTAACCCATGATTTTTCTCCTATATAAGAGAGCCCCAAGGTCTCTTCAATGATATGAAATTTCTATTCTTCCAACATGGTATCTGAGCAACGGTCCTAGACCGGGGTTCCCGTATCTCAAAACCCTAACCATACCTGCCCCCCTCCCTCCCGCCATCGCCGGCAGCCGCAGGTTGGCGCCTGCCCCTCCAGTCGACTGCCAGCACCGCTGCAGGCCACCAGCGGCCTCTTACCAGGCCCCCACCCACAGTCTAGTTGTAACACCCCAAAACCCCAAAGATAGAGCCATACCTAAAACTCACGAAGTGTGGGTGTGGTTTATAAGTGATGGGGATTGCTACTTGACAACTTGGGCTTAAGCATTTTGGGTGGTTGTCAACGGGTCCATTTGGGCTCGTACCCAACAAGTTGTCAGGGCCATTTTTCCTCGATAACGGACTGGGGACCTAGGCCCGGGACGTTACAAATGGTATCAGAGCCAAATTCTCTCTGATAGTGGAAAGGGCAACCCGAGAGGTGGAGCCACCCCTACAAGAGGTTGGAGGAAATGGCTACCCGGAGCGTGCAGCCGCCACTATCACTGGGAATAAGTGATAGGCCATGTCGCAACGAGGACGTTGCGAATATAAGTGGGGGAGGTTGTAACACCCCAAAACCCCAAAGATAGAGCCATACCTAAAACTCACGAAGTGTCATCTTAGTCGTTGGAATGGTTAAGGGTAAGGAATGATAAAATCAAATAAAGTTTATTGTCTTGGCAAAAGAGAATTTGGCTTGTGGGTTCTACATCAGTGGCTTTCAACCAATCGGCTAACCAGCCAAGCAGCTGACTGATAGGGAAGAATAGTTGACTATTTTTATCAGAAAAGAATATTCAAATTGCTATGTGATAATCACTAAATCAAATAGTGATTGGCTGCAAGCAGGAAACAGATACTATGGGGTTATTGGGAGGTCCTACAGGCGAGCTTCAATGCTTGATAAATAAACACGTGCACCGGACAAAATTCCACAAGGTGGGATCATTAACTTTGTATTCCATACAAACCACAATAGTCAGCCACATTCGAAGAGCACTACATGATGTTTGTGGGAGTAGGCACCTTTTTGTGGAAAATCAATCCATACTTGGCCTTCCGTGAACATATGCTCCTGGTTTCACTCGGAGGGTTTGGTTCCGGAGTGTGAGGGTGATACTTGCGAGACTTGCTGTACATTCCTACTAAAACTTGGATATGGTGCTTCATTGACAAGAACTAGAAGTCAGCCTGTCCTATATCCTGTAAATACCTTACATAGTATTACAGTCCAGTGTAACAAAGTGTAATAATATATTAAAGAATAGAGTTTGTTCATGGAAATGTGCAGATCCCATAGATAGAAGCTGGCATCAAGCTCTTGAGATAGCCTACAGGGTATGAGTTACAGGTGGAGGTGCATTTTGTCGTGACAATAATGGTAGTTCCCAACATTGGAAAGCAGACTATGTTAATGCTAGGTACTTTAGGTTTCATGGCAATAAGCTGCCCAACTTTATTGTCTAACATGCTTGTTTAAGAATCATCATCAAAGTACTGCAAGGCATCTCCCGAGAGAGACGGCTTGAAAAACACCCCGAGAGGCTAGATTGGTGGGTACACATGGTTGACCCACTGTTGTACTTTTGCATTAAACATCTCTTTGCCAAGTTTAACTCACTAAAAACATGTTGGTAAGGCCATTATCCTCGTAGAAGGTTCCAAACTTATTTGCAATTTGTGCAGGAAGGTCCCTTTGTTCAATTTGCAATTTGTGCAGGAAGGTTGTTCAATCCCTGTGTGAAGTTATTAAGGTGGTGGAGTGTCACATGTCTATCTTCCTTTTGCAAGGACTTTTTTGAAATTGGGACATGGATGCTTGCATTTTCTTGTTGGTGGCCTGTCAAATTTTAATTTGTACCACTGCCTCTATTTGGGTCTTTGATAGGGAGCAATTTTTTTTGGGCATGGGCACGATATACCAAACAGATACCGTTGGCTGGTCGTCAGAGGAAATTTCTGTTCACCCTTTAATTCCAAATCCGTTTTCATTTTTACAGCACTTTTGATATTTAGAGGAGACATGAATGTCTTTATGGTGGACTATGGATGCTGATCTGATTGCACATTTATAATACCGTCACTTTGAACGTTGATGCAGAATTTTCTTTGAACATTCATTTTGTTTATTAATTTAGAACCTCAATTCTGCTGATTAGCTTTATTCAGCATGCAATCATATCATTTCGTGCAAAACTTGCCCCTTTCCAGGTTGTTCAAGACATTTCAACTCCAATGCCTGCGGAATTGCCCATGGTTCTTATCAAGCCACCGGAAGCTTGTCCTACGGCTGATGTTTACAAGGTTATTAGCACTTCTTTAAATTTTGACATTCGTTGGTGGCACTTTTTCTCAGGATTTGAAATATAACAAATATCTTAAAGAAATGGAATACTTATTTAATTTTCATATGTATTCTGAAGGAAGGGCAAATCCCTTTGTAGATAATCTCCATTGTTGTGTTTAGAACATTTCTCTTTCATATACTTGAAATTTGTCACTGAACTGACAATAATGTTAATTTTTTTAGCAAAGCCGAACATGGATTTGTTAGTATTTTCTGTTGTATTTAATTGTAATGTAATTGGGTTTTAATTTGGTAAATTTATGTAGTTGTATTGGGTAACTAAATTGGTTTCAAGTGGAAAGCCAATTGGGCCAGCCAAAAAGTTGGGAATTCCCAAATTTGAAGTAATGTGAGTTTGGGTAAGGTCGACATGTATATGAGTCCACACCCTAAGATATTGTAGCAATAGTAGAGAGGAGGAATGGAGGACCACATACACGCGTGTCCGTGCTCCGCTCCGCTTCATCTCTGGCTCGGGCTCGGGATAGTCAATTCGGATCTCGATACTACTGCGAGTTTCGTTTAACAGGTCAAATAAATTAATCCAACGGATTAATTATGATTATACCGCTGTGGGATTTGGACTTAATCCAACGACTCAGACTTAACTGTTTTGCAATCCGAAGAGACACCCATTGAGAGTGCGGTTTCAGAATTCGAAGGGCCGTACGCTAGGTCTTCTTATACCTATCCCAAGACGCCTTTTCTGAACTGCCCCTTGAGAGGGCGATTTCAGAATTCGAAGGGCCGTATGCTGGGTCTTCTTCTTCTTATACCTATACCTAGACGCCTTTTCTTCTCACGCAAGAAATCTCTCTCGTTCTCTTTATGTTTTTCCATCACGAAGCTCTTCCATTCTCTTCTCTCGGTTGTTGTTCTTCGAGGTACTTTCGATGATGATTTTGTCAGTGTGCATGGATGAAGATCGTATACTGTCGTATCCTATGAGCAGATCACCAATACCCTACACACTGGTATTGTGTTGATGATATTCTCTCTAAAAACAATCCTTCATGGACATTTCAGTGATCTCTTCTCTAACTTATTTACTATTTTTTGCTGCAACTGGTTTATCATTATTTGATGGATCTTGTCCTAATATGTTGTATCAAATATTGAATCTGTTTATGTTTGCTTTTTTTAATTGGAATATGGATCATAAATGCATAATTATAATTATGTTAATATGCGATACATTAATATTGATTCATAATAATCTGAATAATTACTATCTATTGCATATCATGTGGATTTCGGTAACAACAATCTTAAAGGGGATCTCTGGAATCAGGATTAAGAATATGTCGGATATAATATTTAAATCGAGGGTGGATATGACCGGTATGCTTAAGAAATTCGATGGAAAGGATTTTAAGCGTCAACAACAATGCATGAAAATATGTTTAACCACAATGCGGTTAATCTTGATGCTTGAAAATGAATGTCTTGTAGTGGAAAAGGAAAAATCGTCACTCGATAGTCCATAGGTACAGTCTGCGTGGAAAGAATGTGATTGTATATGTCATGGTTGCATCTTGTTGGCTTTGTCCTATCTGTTGGTTGATACATATTGTTTGTCTACGCAGACTACGAATGAGCTGTGAGAAGAAATGGACATGAAGTATAACGTCAAGGATATCGATATAAAGGAATACTTCGTCTCTAAGTTCTTAAAATTTTCCATGGTCGAGGGAAAGTCGGTTTCTGAATTGGCACAGAGTTTCTACTCTTGTTCCATAGATTAGAATATGTTGAAATGAAACTTCCATAGAAGTTTCGAGTCATGTGCATCATAGAAGAATTCCCTGAGACACATAAAGGGGAAAATTTCTATGGATGACTTGATGGTGGCAATCGCCATAGAGGAGGAACACATGAAGCAAAAGCTTGTGGTTCTTGGCCTCGAAGGGCAAAGAGAAAAGGAGAAAGGGTAGTAACAACAAAAATAAAATACAATCAAAGGGAAGATCTAGAAAAAGACAGAAAAACCCTGTTGGCACTGTAATCATGTTGGTCATTGGAAGGTCTGTCCATCCTTATAGACTCAACTAAAGATTGCAGATGGGAGTCTATAAGTGAATATGACCACTGTGAGACTAGTCAAGGGTATGTCTATATGAAATCTAAACTATACCATATCCATGATCTTAATTAGGGGCTCGTGGATGCGGGAGCTAATTTTCATATTTATTTTGACAAAACATTGTTTTCTTCTTATTAATCATGTAGTGGTGGACTGTGAAGATGGAGAATGACTCTTCGGCTAGGGTGCTAGGGTCAAGACAAGTCAACTTGAGGTTTTCCTGTAGACATGTTTGAACTTTGCACAGGGGGCTACAATCCCCGATGTGAAGAAGAATGGTTTATCCATGGCCCCAAGTTTCAGCAAATTTAGCCAAATTTAAACGAAATTCAGCCGAATTTTGACAGGTTACCGGAATTCAACCGAAATGGCCAAAATGACTGGAATATGGGGTGTCCTATACAAAAAATGGCCGAAATTTTGGTCGAATTTCGACTGAAATTTCATTTCGGTTGGTTAATGAAATGGTGACTGAAACCTACATTTAGGGCCTTGGTTTTATCTGTGTCTATCTTAGTTAGAAATGATTTTGAATTGAACTTTAAATGTACGAAAGTTGTTATAATGATGCATTCCATTTTGATGAAAAAGACTATTCGTCACATTTTGATTCGTTGTTTAGAATTAGATGTGATTTGTTAAACATTGAATTTAGTGAATGATTTGAATTCTGAATATTCTAATTTTGTGTCTCATGTGATTAATAATTTAGAATCTTGTGATGTGTGACATGGTAGATTAAGACATGTGAACTTAAATTCAATCAAAAGAATAATGAATTTAGAGGTGATTCCTAAACATATTATTTATAAAAATAAAAAATGTGAAATCTGTGTGCAGGCTAAGACATCTAGGAGGTCTTTTCAGTCTGTCTGTAGAGATCGTGGGATCTTAAATCTAGTGCACACAGATATCTGTGAGTTTAATGGTGTGTTGACCAAATACAATAAAATTTTTTATCACCTTTATCGATGATGGTAGTAGATACTGTTATGTGTATTTAATGAAAACCAAGGATGAAGCCTTAGAGAAATTTCTTATCTTTGAGATTGAGGCTGAGAGACAAAGAGGAAAAGTGCTTAAACTCCTTAGGTCAGATAGATGAGGTGAATATACTTCTAACTTGTTTGATGAAAAATGCAAATTGTTTGGCATAGTTTTTGAAGTTGCTGCTCCATATTCACCACATTTAAATGAGATAGATGAACAAAAAAATAGGTTGACATGATCAATGCTCTCCTATAGGGTTCTGGACTTCCAACTTAATGTGGGGGAGGCTTTGATACGGCTTTCCATATCTTGAGTAGGATCCCTCCAAGACATATGGAAAATTGTCCTTTTGAATTTTGAAGAAGTAGGAAACTTAGCTTAAAGTATCTCAGAGTATAGGACTGTCTCGCTAAGGTTTTAGTCCCAGAACACAAGAGAAAGAAGGTAGGTCCTTAAACTATTGATGCGGTCTTCTTAAGTTAATTGGAAAATAGCTATGTATATAGGTTCTTGGTAATTCGATTCGTGATACCAGGCATAGATGTCAACACTATTGTTGAACTCTGTGATGCTACCTTCTTTTAGGATGTCTTCCCTATAAAGACTGGATTCCTTAGAATCTGACTAATAATGTTGCCTCCACAACAAGATCTATTCCATATCAATTGGAAAGGATAACGAATATGTGGGTTTAGACTCAACCTAAACCAATGAACTTTCCAAAAAAATTGAGTTAAGTAGTAGTAAACGACTACAGATAGTTAAGGATCTAGGTAGTGACTTTGTTGTCTACCAGATTAAGGGTGATACACCAAGTTATAAGGAAGTCATGGCTTCATCTGAAGCAAAAGAATAGAAGGAAGCCATCAAATTTGAGATGGATTTTATTATGACTAATGGAACTTGAGATCTGGTTGATTTACCAAAGGGTGCTCTACCATTGGGTGCAAGAGAGTGTTTAAGAGAAAGCTTAGACCTGACGGATTTAAAGGTATAAAGCAAGATTAGTTGCTAAGTGCTTTAGGAAAAAAAGTATCAATTATTTTGATACATATTCCCTTGTTATCAGGATGATTGCAATCCAAATGCTTATAGCATTGCCATCTATATATGATCTCTCTATCCATCAGATGGATTTGGATCGCCTTCTTGCATGACGATCTTGAGGAGGATATCTATATGGATCAATCTGATGGGCTTGTGACTCATAGGAGTGATGGAAATATTTGCAAGCTTGTTACCTCCCTTTACGGATTGAAACAATCAACAAAGCAGTAGCATGAAGAATTTGACAGAAATATTTTGTCATGTAGCTTTAAGGTTCATGAATCTGACAAGTCTGTTTATTCTAAGGTGAAAGGTTATGAGTGTATTATCTTATGCCTGTATGTAGATGAAATATTGTTATTTGGATCACATTTAAGGATTATTAATGAGATTAAAGTGTTCTTAAGTAACAAGTTTAAGATGAATGACATGTGTGTTGTTGATGTGATTTTGTGACTCAAACTGATAAGGTCAGTTAATGGGATTGTAGTTTCTCAATCTCAGTAAGTTGAGAAGGTATTTGAGAAATTTGGATGTCAAGATTGCAAAGCTGTACACACTTAGTTTGATTTATCCAAAACACTTTTCAAGAATAAGAGTGGAGTACCTGTAGAACAATTAAGGTATTCACAAGTAATAGGAAGTTTAATGTATCTTGCAAATTGCACAAGACTTAATTTTTCATTCTCGATTACAAAGCTGAGTAGATTAACTTGCTATCCTAACCGTATTCACTGGGATGCTCTGGATCAAGTACTGAGGTACTTGAAGGGAACTATTTCTCTTAGATTGCATTATGGTAGACATCCATTATACTAGAAGGATATAACGATGCAAGTTGGATAGAGGAAATAGAGGAGTTTGGGAGTAATGGTGTTACTGGGTATGTCTTTACCCATGAGGCTATGCAGTCTCCTAGAGGTTTGTGAAGCAGGCCATTCTAGCTCGGTCTACTTTTGATGCTGAGCTGTGTACTTTGGATACAACTGGAATTGAGGCTGAATGGCTAAGCAAACTTCCTTTTGAAATTCCTATGGTAGGTTAGCCGGTTCCTGCGATTTTGGTACATTGTGACAATATGATCACATTTGCTAAGATTAAGAGTTCAAAGTTTAATCAGAAAAAAGGAGACACATTCAAATCAAACGTAAAATGTTAATGGATTTGATATCTCGAGGTGTATTGGCTGTAGGTTTTGTTGGATACAAAGACAACACAACATATCCGTTGCTAAAGGCCAGCAGCGGCGTCGGATGGTGCTGACAACACACGAATGGGGGGGGGGTTGAACCGAGGCGGCGGAAGAGGGTGTGGGGAAGGGAGCTGGAAGACGGTGGTGATCGGAGGAGTGGCGATGCCGCTTGGAGAGGGTTTCACACTTTCCTTTTGAGAGAGGAAGGGTTTCGAAGCTTTGGGCATCAACATTATTCCCATATAATCGGGTATTTCGGCTCTTGTAAAAATCGATCGATTAGCCGGTTGATTAGGCCGACTAATCGATCTGACTAGTCGCTCAACCCGACTAAGGGCCGATTATCCTTAGTCGAGTCAGTCAGGCCACCGAATCGACTAATCGGGGCCGACTAGTCGTCCTAGTCAGCCGATGTTTATAAGCTTGAGTTTTAGTTTGGAAAAATAAGAGAGTTGTTTATTCCTTGGAACCCTCTGGCTCTCTTATATAGAGGAGAGACTTATGAGTAAATTACGTAAGACATGCATAAGAAAAGAACCTACGCATTGCCCTCTGGCTCTCTTATATAGAGGAGAGACTTATGAGTAAATTGCATAAGACATGCACCGGGCTCTGATGGCTTCCCGGTGGCTTTCTACAGAGATTTTTGGGATCTCGTGGGCAACGAGGTTCTGGACGTCATATCCGAGTTCTGTGAGGGCAATGCTGGCTTCGAGAGGATAAATAAGTCCCTGCTCGGTCTCCTTCCTAAGTCCACGCCGACGGAACGTATTGAAGACTTCCTCCCCATTGCTCTCTCTAATGCACTCTACCTAATTGTGGCAAAGGTGTTCGCCGTGCGACTCAGCCGGGTTCTTGAGACTATTATATCCCCGCTCCAGTCTGCTTTTATACAGGGTAGGCAAATCTCAGACTGTCTTACTCTTGCGTCGGAAATCATTGCGGACTGGAAGAGAAGGGACAAGCAAGGTGTTTTATGGAAAGTAGACTTTGCAAAAGCTTATGATAGTTTAGATTGGAAGTTCCTTTGGTCGGTCCTGCGGAGGAGAGGTTTCCCGGAGCTGTGGATTTCTTGGATGAAACGTTGCGTGACAACGTCTTCTTTCTCGGTCATGGTGAATGGCCGCCCGGAGGGTGGCTTCTTCCAGCCGCATAGGGGCGTACGCTAGGGCTGTCCCCTTGCTCCCCTGGTGTTTGTCATTGCTGCAGATGTCCTGGCGCACTTTGTGTACCGTGCGGTTTCTCGGCTGGTTACTCCAGGGATGGCTCTTTGATCCCACTTTTGCAATACGCAGACGATGCTATCTTTTTCATTGAGGGGGGCGCTTCGGAGGCCTCCGACATGTCCGTAGCCCTAGATCTTTTTAATGAACTGTCCGGTCTCTTCAAGAATGCAGATAAATCAAAGGTCATCCTGTTCGACCTTTCTGTGGAGGAGGCTGATGCTTGTGGCCAAGCTTTAGGATCGGATTGCGGCTCCCTTCCGATTGACTATCTTGGGATGCCTTTGACAGTATGAAGAACGAAGTTGCGGGATTGGCTCAAGGTTGTTGAGAAGCTGGAGGCGAGGCTGGCGGGCTGGAAGTCGGCCATCCTCTCCAGAGGGGGGCGTTTGATCCTCTTAAACGCGGTTCTTTCCTCCATCCCTGTTTACTTCTTGTCCAATCGCCGCTTGCCGAAGGGGATCCGTAGCCGGCTTGAGAAGCTAATGCGTAGGTTCTTATAGGGCAAGCATGGGGAGAATTCGAGGGGGATGCACCTTGTTGAGTGAGATGTAATTGCTCCCCAAGAAGGAGGGGGGACTGGGGGTCTGGAGGCTGGATCAAATGAACGAGGCTTTGCTTCTTAAATGGGCAAGCAAAATTTGGGGCCCTGGGGAGGATTTCTGTAGCAACGTTCTGCGCAAAATTTACGGTGTCGGCGATGCGCCGCCAAGCCTTGCTACTCGTGTGGGATCTCCCACGCCGTTCTGGAAGGGGATGATGGAGGTCTTCTCCCGGTATATCTCTCTGTTTAGGCCGGTGCTTGGCAATGGCGAGTCCTTCGCCTTCTGGACTGATGATTGGACGGGGGGGGGGGGGCTGGTGCATTATGCACGCGGTTCCCTCGCCTGTATGCTCTTGCGGCTGACAAGAATGCGGTGGTTGCATCTTGCTGGTCGGATGGTAATTGGTTCCCCACCTTCTCCTCTAATTTCTTGGACCAGAAACTCGAGGATTTTCTTTCGATGCTGGATTCTATCAAGGAGATGGGACGTCCATCGATGGGAAGGGATCATTGGGGATGGCGTGTGGGCCAATTCACGGTTAGGAAGGCATTTTGGGCGATTTGCAGCCCCCCCGTCATGCTCGGAGGTTTTGGTTCGAGATTGCGCCTTTTTTTGGAGTCTAGGCCTCCCTGAGCGGATTGGCTTCTTCCTGTGGTTGTTCCGTAGGCAAAGGTTGATGACGAGGGACCGATGTGCTAGACTTCTGGGCTCCGTCTCTGATAGGAAGGCGTTTGGGGCGATTTGCAGGCCCCCCCATCACGCTCGGAGGTTTTGGTTCGAGATTGCGCCTTTTTTTGGAGTCTAGGCCTCCCTGAGCGGATTGGCTTCTTCCTGTGGTTGTTCCGTAGGCAAAGGTTGATGACGAGGGACCGGTGTGCTAGACTTCTGGGCTCCGTCTCTGATAGGTGCCTCTTGTGCGAGGAGGCGGTTGAGTTCCTTGAGCACCTGTTCTTCAAATGTCCTAAAATGTTTCTGGTTTGGGGTGAGGCAAGGATGGCTTGGTTGTGCACGACGGACCTGACCTCCTTTTGCGGCTCGTTCATTGCCAACAGGAGCAGAGAACAACGGGAGCTCCTCAGTCCCATTGCCATCCTGTGGGCCCTGTGGTTGGGCAGGAATGCGGTCCTCTTTTCTGGGCAGAGATTCTACAAGGAAAATGTGGGGATACATGCGGCGAGGCTAGTTGATGAGTGGGAATTATAGTTGTATATCTTTGTTCCTGTTTCCCTTTGTCTTTCCCCGTTTTTTCGTCCTTTAAAATAAAAGTTGGGGCAAACACCTATGAGTGTATCCCCCCTGTTTTTGGCCTCAAAAAAAAAGAAAAGAAAAAGAAAAGATAAATAGAGGAACAATACATAAAACATAAATATATCTCTACAATCCCCCTCAAGATGGAACATAGATGTCGATCATGTTCAGCTTGGATGAACACTTCTGGAAAATTCCTCTGAGCAGGGCCTTGGTAAAAATATCTGCAGTTTGATCTCCTGAGCTGACATGAGAGGTAGAGAGAAAATCTTTCTGGATCATGTCCCGTGTATAGTGGCCGTCCACCTCGACATGTTTAGTTCTTTCATGAAATACACGATTGTTGGCAATGAATAGTGCAACCTGGTTATCATACTGTAACTGCATAGGGAGAGGAACATTGATGTAATGCGAAATTAATAAACAGGGCTTAATATTTTGCATGTAATCAGAGTCCAATTTTATTTACGTTTAATCGAGTCGTTGCAAATTTTATTTATATAAAAGAAATCGCATTTGATCTCAATGAGCGACTAAATTAGGTAATTAATCGGTTAGAGTCAATTAAGATAAGTAGATTTGAGTTTTGAATTTTATTTCTATTTTTATAATCCCACCCTCCTATATAAAGGGGATGTTGGCAATTGTTTTAGACAATTGAAGTTGAATTAAAATTGAGATTTATCTCATATTCCTTCCTTTAGCTCTTCTCCCTCCACGCGATCTTCGCAATTCTTCCTCAACTGGCGAGATTTCTCTCCTCTCAACCCCTCCGTTTTCTTCTCCACCGAAAATTCCACAGTCAAATTAATTTTTCATAGCTGCGAATATTCCGATTTACATCAATTGGTATCAGAGCATGGAAATAGAATCGTTCTCATGATTCGACGGTCCTGTCGCATATTGGAAGATGAAGTTCGATCAAAGCCGCCTATCTCGTGGCTTGCATGCCTGTCCACGTCAATAAAAATTCAAGCATCGTCTCTAGACAAGCATCATGGTTCAACAATGGATAGATTCATGGTACAACATTGATATCTTTATGGTACAAGTTGACAAAGAAAAAAAATTCACCGTCAACGATGATTTGTTCGTTGTCCAGGCCATTTTAGATGGGAAAAACGTCGACGACGACCCGCTCTCTATTCAGGCCCTTTCAGGAGGAAACAACGACGTCAACGACGACATACTTGCTATCCCGACACCGTCCAAGCCATCACAGGTACCCTCGATGCCTCCCTCGTAACCTCCCCCGCCCTTCATTCCCCCACCGACACTACCACCAGGCCCCTCGCACACCCGTTCCGACCTCCACGCAGTCCCATCTCCGCTACCACCCCCCTCACTTACCCCTCGCCAACACCCCCCAGGCATTCCTCACAACCCCAGCGACCCCCCCTACCCCATCGTCGCCACCACCCCTCCCGCTACCCCCACACGCCCAGAGGAGCCCCCAACCCCATCATCCCTCCTGCGCGACCCCCAGTACCGTCACCGCCGCTCATCTCGTCCTCCCCACCCCGCGCCATTAACCCTCCTCTCCCCTTTGTCCAGCACATCCCTCGATTTCCCCCACTCCCTTCCTGTGACACCGCCTATTCCCCTCCTTGCCGTCATCACCGCTCGGCTACCATCGCTCTCGTTTGCCCCGACCCCGCTACAACCCTCTCCACCATCCTCCGTGCCGCACGTTTCCTCCATTGCCCGCGCCACCACCAACCTTCCCCTCTCTACCTGAAACGCCGCCCCTCTGCTCACCCTACCACCACGCCACCACCACCATTACCTCGATCCAATCTCGCAGCCCTACCGACAACTTCCTGCATCCGGCGAGTCGTCATTGACACTTGCGACCTCGAGGACGCCACCTCCACTCGTCTAACTGCCACTACCAGTTGAGGAAGGAGAAACCCCGCCACCTCTTATCTCAGAAAGGAGAAGCCCTAGCAATGATTAGGGATTCATCCCCAATCGGATCCCTGGAGATAAGGGATATGATTTGAAAAATTGCAGTAAAACCCCTCCTCCCACGAGTCTTTATCTCAAGAATCAAGTAGAGAACTTCTCTTATGACCTTTATTTAAATGAAGAGGTACGAAAATTGCAACCCCACCCCCTGGAGCAGAAATATTTGAAAATAGGTGCTGAAGTAAAGAAATTGGGGCTGCCCCCTTATCCAATTAGGATTAGGACTATGCGCTTCACTTATTCAAAGGCTCTATGGCTTAATTCATTACCCACATCTCCTCCCCTCCTAACATTGTGGCATTCATTTTCTATGGGTTCTTCGAATGCCGCGAAACTCGAAATGACGATGCCGCATCAATTTTTTCCACACCACATCAAGGGAGTAACCTGCGTATGGGCGCCGCTACCTATGCCGCATCTATTTTTCCAACATTAAGTCGACGACTCCAACTATTGCTCCAAGAATGCCTGGATCCCGCCGTTTACTCCACATCTATTATTCCAAAAGGAGACCGAGAACGTTGAAATCAAATCTTCCAGCTTCGAGGATTAGGCAATTCGTTGGGAGACGAATTTTTCAAGCGGAGGAGAACTGATGCAACATGAAATTAATAAATAGGGCTTAATTTTTGCACGTAATTAGAGTCCAATTTTATTTACGTTTAATCGAGTCGTTGCAAATTTTATTTAAATAAAAGAGATCGCATGTGATCTCAATGAGCGGTCAAATTAGGTAGTTAATCGGTTAGAGTCAATTAGGATAAGTAGATTTGAATTTTGAATTTTATTTGTGTTTTTGTAATCCCACCCCTCCTATATAAAGAGGATGGTAGGCAATTATTTTAGATAGTTGAAGTTGAATTAAAATCGAGATTTATCTCATATCTACTTCCTTTATCTCTTCTCTCCACGCGATCTTCGTGATTCTTCCTCAAATCCCTCGCAACTGGTGAGATTTCTCTCCTCTCAAACCCTCTGTTTTCTTCTCCACCGAAAATTCCACTGTCAAATTAATTTTTCACCGCTGCGAATATTCCGATTTACATCAACATCTATATGTAAATCTGCAGGAACTGCTCGAACCCACATTATTTCTGTGCTCGCTTGTGCCATAGCTTATATTCAGATTCATCACCTGACCTAGCAACCACAGATTGCTTCTTACTTTTCCAAGATACAAGAGAACTGCCAACAAATATAACAAAACCCGCAGTGGACTTTCTGTCCTTGGGACACCCCGCATAGTCTTCATCTGCACATGCTGAAATGGTAAGATCTGTCCCTTTTCTGAATAACAATCCTGCACCTCGAGATGACTTTAGATATCTCAGCATCATATGAACAACATCGATATGTACTTGTCGGGGTTGCTCCATGAACTGACTCACCAGTCTAACTGCAAAGGAGATATCAAGCATAGTGATAGTGACATAGAGAAGCTTTCGCCAATTCTCTATATCTTCTCTTGTCTACTTCATCTGTATCCTCATCATATAGTCTCATACTGAGATCCATAGGAGTAGTGGCAGGTCTACATCCAATCATTCTTGTCTCAACAAGCATATCTGTGACGTACTTCCTCTGGGTCAGCACAAGACCCTATTGATTCCTAGCAAACTCTAATCCCAAGAAGTACCTTAGAGTCCCGCTTGGTGACAAATTGGCATCCGAGAAGCTCCTTTGCTCTTTTTATCCCCTGCACATCATCTCTTGTGATAAGTATGTCATCAACATATACCATAATAATGACAATACCTGTAGATGTTCTCTGAACAAACAATGAATGGTCTGCATTTGACCTTCTAAATCCCTGCTTCTCAAATAAATTCGAGAGCTTTTGAAACCTTGGCCTCAGACTCTGCTTCAGGACATAAATTACCTTGTGAAGTCTACAAACCTGTTGACACTCCCCTCAGCAGCAAACCCCGAAAGCTGCTGCATGTAGACTTCTTCTTGAAGATCACTATACAAGAAGGCATTCTTAATATCAAGCTGAAATAAAGACTAATCACGTACCACCGCAACTGAGAGAAGAATCCATAGAGTAGAATGGCAAGTGACAGGTGAAAAGGTATTCATATAATCCACGCCATATGTCTGAGTAAAACCCCGTGCAACCAATCTAGCCTTGTAACGATCAATGCTACCATCTGCAATGTGTTTCACTGTAAACACCTATTTGCAACTGACAACTGATGCCCTAGTGGAAGCAGTAACCAGACTCCAAGTACCACGAGACTGCAGGGCAGCCATCTCCTCTTCATAGCTAGATGCCGCTGACTGTCTTTCAATGCCTCCGGATAATTCTTTGGTATAGCCACGACGGATAGAGTAGCAGCAAACTTCTTGAAATCCCCCGATAATCGATAAAAGGAAACCTGTGAAGTAAGAGGATATGAGCCACATGTACGCTTCTGCTTTCCAATAGCAATTGGAACATCCAGGTCAACAACTAACTCCTCAGATGGAGTAACATTCTCCTGCATAGATGCCTGCTCAGACACACCTCCAGAACCATCGCTAGAATCCTTGTAATCATTACATACCTTAGGCGTGCTGGATGACGGATGTTGACCATGAGTAGAGGATGGCCGACGAGTATAGAAATGAGGGAATGATGGAACAACAGGCACCGACGGAGGTAGAGGAGAGGGTAACATAGGAGAAGGAAGTGGTGGTGGTTGGGTTGGAATAACCGGCACAGGCTAGGCTGGTGGTGGGCTCATAGGAGGAGGTGGCATGTAAATCTCATCATCTGAATCTGATGAAGATAACATATCACTTGTAGGAGAAAAATACATAACGACTTAGAAAATGTAACATCGACACTCACAAAATATTTCCAGCTCAAGGGATAAGCAACGATATCCCTTCTGTGTCTTGGAGTACCCCACAAACACATAGTTGATAGCTCTACGAGAGAGCTTGTCTGTACCTGGAGACAACTGGTGGACAAAAGCAACCGAGCCAAACACACGAGGAGTAAGTGAAAACAATACCTTCTATGGAAATGCAAGAGAAAGGAATTTTCTCACGTAGAACAGATGAGGTCATACGGTTCACAAGATAACATGCCGTAAGAACAACATCGCCCCAGAACGAATGCAAGGCACGACTTTGGATCAGAAGAGTACGGGTGACATCGAGTAAGTGGCGATGTTTTCTCTCTGCAATGCCATTATGTTTAGAAGTATAGGCACACGATTTTTGATGAATAATACCACGGGATGAAAAGAATTTTGAGAGAGCATGTGTACAAAATTCTAAAGCATTATCGGTTCTCACAAATTTCACAGACAAAGAGAAAATATTCTGCACTTCAGTTATAAAAGTTTTGATAACATCCCCTGCTTCAGATTTATTCTTCAAACAAAAAACTCATGATAAACAAGAGAAATCATCAATTGCGACAAGATAAAACTTATATCCCTGGTGATCGGGAACACGACTTGGACCTCAAATATCAATATGAAACAACTCAAAAAGGGAGCGACTTCTACGACTCTGACGACTAGGAAAAACAGATCGGTGATGCTTTTCCAACTGACAAGCCTCACATTGGAAGGAAGAGCGAGGAGACATCTGAGACAAGACATGGCACATCTTCTGGAGTGGAAGATGACCATAGCGCAGGTGCCACTTGAAAAGAGAAACTAATCCATGAGACCGAGAAGATAGGCTAGCATAGGGTGCTCGGTCCAGTCGATAGAGGCCACCCTGCTCACGAGCACAACCAATCACCTTGCCCGTGAGTATGTCCTGAAAAACAAGAGACGATGGATCAAAAATAGTCCGACAATGTAAGTCCTTCGTAATCTGACTAATAGATAATAAGTTCATTGAAAAGTCAGGTGCATGCAACACATTCTGTAAATGCATTGATGATGTCAAACTAATCTCCCCATGTCCTGTAATCGAGGAATAAGTCCCATCTACTATGACAATGGTTGTCCCTGGAGGTACCTGTAAAATGCAGGTTGTCTCGATCACCACATATGTGGTGTGTTTCCCCAGAGTCCATAATCCACTATGTAAGATCGGAACCACGATAAGTAGTAAGAGCATAGGTGCTACCTGAGGTACTGGAGAAGGCAGAAGCTGCAACATTGGAATGGCCTCCTCGAGTAGGCGAGGAGTCAAGGGAACTCCCCGAAGGCATAATGTCCCTTAGTCGAGCAATAGGGTCATCATACCTCTGATCCGAAGAAGTAGCACGAGAATCTGCCTGCTCTGCTACACGAGCCGATGCAGGAAAACCATGCTTGGAGTGGCATGTATCCTCTGTATGACTAGCACGATGACAATAAGTGCACTGCTGCCGAAAACGACCTCCTCTACCGCAAGGTCCACGTCCACAGAACTGAGAAGAGCCCCCTCTACCATGGGAGGCTGCCATCGCAGAAGAAGTCTAAGTCAAAGTAGATGGAACAATGATCCTACTGAGTCTTCTAAAAGCTTCTTCCATAGGAGGAATAGTGGCATCTGCCAAAATCCGTGAACGAGCTGCCTCATATTCAAGGTCTAGTGCCGCAAGGAAGACACCGACCATAGTAGCATTCCTATACGTCTTCTGCTGCTCAGGAGTAGATATGAGCGACATGAAACTGTGCAACTTCTCAAACATCCCACGCAAGGACGCGTATAAAGAATGAGGGGGCCGTCCATTCTGGTTGATGGTAAATATATCATGTTCAGCTGCAATATATTGGTCTCATTCCACACCTGGAATAAGTTGCGGTGAGGATATCCTACATCGCCTTGGCGGTGGGTTGATGTAACACATCATTGGTAATCTCAATCGCCAATGTACCAGAAAGCCAGACCTTGGCATATGCATCATCTGCCTCCCTCGAGGCATTGATCCCTGTTTTCTCAGCAGGCTCCTCTTCAGCAAGAATATGTTTCTTACCCGTGGATTTTATGAGGCTCATGAACTGCATAGCCCGGAGCTCGTAGTTCGTCCCGTCCATCTTGACAATCGGCACTGGACATTTGAAAGAGCCAGTGGCGGGAACATTGACCTTTCACTATGACGTAATGCCGGTTGAAGAAAACTAGGGTTGGTAGACCAATAGAAATAATTGTCTACACTGACATGGGGGGATTTGGTTGCATGTGTAGACTCAAACTACAACCGACCCCATCAAGAAAACGAGCCCCGACGCAACGACGGCTTCAACCGCAGGAGATACGACGACTGCGACCGTTAAAGGTGCAGCGACACAATGGCAGGCGGAGGACTCAGGTCGGACGACGTGCACGTGGTGGGCGGAGGGCCCGCTGGTGGCACGCGTCGCGCGAAAGGCGCGGAGAGGCATCATGCGAAGGGCGGGTGGCGCGCGGAGGGCGGGCAGTGTGTGGAGGGGAGGTGCGGAGGGGCGACACGCGAGAGAACAGGAGGTGGGGCTAGGGTTTTGGTAGTGGGAGCTCCGGTCTAGGACCGCCGCTCTGGTACCATGTTTGGAAAAATAAGAGGGTTGTTTATTCCTTGGAACCCTAGACTCTCTTATATAGAGGAGAGACCTATGGGTAAATTACATAAGACATGCATAAGAAAAGATAAACAGAGAAACAATACATAAGACATTGATATATCTCTACAAGTACCACGTCTAGTAGTGCTAGACGTGGTCCTTCCATCCCTAAGGAAGGCCAATGATCTGGGCCATCGGATTCAAATCCAACGGCATCATCATTTTTGATGTCCAAAAGGGCATTTTGGTCATCAATTTTTGCATTAATTATGCATGTTAATTATTATTCCGAAGTACTAATTTTAGCTACTTTTATTTTTGGTATTTTTTCGCAATACCATTTTTAGAAAATATCTAATTTTTTGCTGGACGATATTATGTAGTGCATATTTTTGTATCCTCACGTATTTTTTTTGTAGAATTTAAGGTTCCTTTTGTAATGGCTGAATGTTTTTTGTATAATCCGTTGTTCATTCAAAATGTCATCCGTTATTTGTATATTTTGCATGGTTATTTGTAAAATACAATTCATATTAGTAATTAATGTGTGGTCATTTGTATCGATTTTATGGTTCTTTGTATACTATAGTTTTTTGTAAAAATTGTGGTAGTCATTAACGCTTAATTGATGCGAATATACAAATCAAATTTGTATAAAACGTATGTAAAATGTATAATGCACATCAAAAATGTGTAATGCACATTAATATATACAAGATCTATAAAAAAAATATAATTTTCATTCGCAACCATCTGATTTGTAAAAATACATAACAAATTTTTATAATACATATCCAAATTGTATGATACATACTAATATTGTAGATTACAAATCAATATTGTATCAAACTGCGAATTTTTCTTCATCCAGGACTGGGTGCATCACTTTTTTATCGGTGTCGCTTGCATTAAGAACGTCTCCGATAGTCACCAATGAGTCCGCACATCACGTCGTCAACTCCGCACCACGATCAGACAATCCATCAAAGCTGACGTGTAAGAACCGATTTGCTCCGATCTCTAGGTCGTTGACACGATCTGCAATGCAATGGGTACAATGCTCACTAATATATATAAATCCTACTGCATATCTTTATCACATATATAAATCCAATGTAGATGGATCCTCCCGTGATGAAGATGAAAGGAGCATCTGGATCTCACCTTGAGGAAGACGAACCTCTTGCCGATCATGTCGATGTCCTCGTCCTCGTCCTCCTCCTCCCTATTTTTTGCCGATCATTCGAGAAGAGCGACGACGAAGATGGAGATGCACAACGCCCGACGTCCTCCTCCTCCCTATTTTTGTGCGTGAGATTTTGAAATGAATGGAACACAATGCCCGACGTCCTCTTCCTCCCTAATTTTGTGCGTGAGATTTTGAAATGAATAGAAAGATTAGGAGAGACATTAATGAGGAGATATTTTAGGTTATTACATACTATATTTAGATAATGAATAATGACCAAAATAGGTTTTTGGTTAACTAAATAATAATAATAATAGACCTTTAATGACAATCGTTGGATTAAATATGGATGTGTGAGATCGTTGGCCTTCCATATGGATGGAAGGACCATGTCCTATTTGAAAGATATCCTATATATATATATATATATATATATTAGTCCACACCTCAAGCTCTTGTAGCAATAGTAGAGATGGGGAATGGAGGACCACACACGTGCATGTGCGCGCTCTGCTCCGTCTCCAGCTCCGGAGAGTCAACTTGGATCTCGGATTTTAAATCTCGATACTTTCATTGTGGGTTTCATTTAGCGGTTCAAATACATTAATCCAACAGATCAATAGTGATTAGATCTCTGTGGGCATTTGACTTAATCCAACAGCTCAGACTTAGCCATTTTGAAATCTGAAGAGGCACCCGTTGACGGCGTTTCAGAAATTGAGGGGCCGCACATTAGGTCTTGTTACACCTATCCCCAAATGCCTTTTCTTCTCTCTCAAGTAATCTCTCTCGCTTTCTCTGTTTTTCCACCACTAAGATCTTCCGTTATCTTCACTTGGCCGTTGTTCTTCGAGATACTTTCGAGGGCGATCTTGTTGGTGTTAGTGGACAAAGATCCTGTGCCGTCGTATCCTAGGAGAGGATCGCCAATACCCTACCCGCTGTTATTATGGGGACAATATCCTCTCTAAAGACAATCCTTTATGGGCGCTTCGGTAATCTCTTCTTTAACTTATTTACTATTCTGTTTGCTGCAACTGGTTTATCATTATGCCATTTACAGATCATGCCCTATTATGTTGTATCAAATATTGAATCCATTCCTGTTTGTTTTTTGTAACTGTAATATAAATCGTATATGCTTAATTATAATTTTGTTAATATGCCAGGCATTAAATATTGATTTATATTAATCTGGATAATTACTATCTAATGCATATCCTGGTAACAAAACAACATTTTCCTATTTCAAATGGTTTTTCCAGGCAAGCTTAAATGGTTTCCTTCCATCTTAATCATGCAGAGGTTTCGACTTGATAGAAGCAGTTCAGCTGATCCGTTGGAATTGTTGAGTAAGATAGCGCAAAATGGAATTTCACAAGATGTTTGTGTTAATGATCTGGGTAATCTATTATTCTCTATTTAGTTTATATTAAAGTTTCCATGTTCTTATTTCAAAAAAAAAAGTTTCTGTATTCTTAAGATTTGGATTATATTATAGAGAATTTAGTTTTCTTAGGCGATTTAGCTCGGTCTACAAGGGTTCTCCAAGGGCTAATAATCTTAATGTGCACCTCATGGTCATGGAACTTTAGTTAGTGTCAGAGATAGGTAATCCTTCTATTGCGTTTACATTAGTTCATGTACTAACGTGGTGTTGGAAATGGGGAATCTTTTTTTTTGAGAGGAGGAAATAGGGAATCTTTCCATTTCTTTTATGTTAGTTCATGTACTAACATACCTGGCATCTTCTACAGACTACAAATGGAAAATGTAAAAAATGTGAGATGTGGTTGTGTAGAATTGTTCTACAGTGTGTTAGCTGTTTTGAAGCTCCACGTGGATATTTATTCTTGCATTCTTGAAGCAAGTTTGGCAAACCTCAAGTATCACTTCCGAGACTCCTTCCAGGTAGATAAGTTGGGACATAAAAAAGCTAGCCCCATTAATGCATCCACCAGTGATTGTTTGTAATCTGAGCATAGATGTCAAGGTGCACGCCTAGGCGCCCCAGGCGTGCGCCTAGATAGAGTGCCTTGCTTTTATAGGAAATGACGTATGCCTTGGGTCGCCTGGGTGCCTAGGCGACTATTTTTTATGGGTACTTTACATATATAGCATTTTGAAAATGCGATATACATAGCGCATTTAAAAAATGCGATATACATAGCGCATTGTGAAAATGCGATACACATGTCGCATTTTTGAAAAATAAAAAATATCCAAAATGCGACATGCACTTAAAAAATAGAAAAAATGATGTCGCATTTGAGACATGCGACATCCATTTACTTTAAATAACTATATGTCGCATGTCTCAAATGTGATACGTAGGACACACTTTTGAAAATGCCTAGGCGTCCAGGCATCCAGGCGCCCAAGTTTAACGCCTTGTCGCCTTAATAACCATGGATCTGAGAATTACATAAGATTTCAGAAATAAGTAATTAGAGGTGAATTGCATAATGGATAATAAATAACAAAAAATATTAATTAAAGCTGAGTTTGTACTTGTAGCCACATGGATAGGCCCATTGACCTCCTTTGCCCCCTATTCACTCCTGCCATCCTCTTCTTTTTCTCCCCCCACTCTCTCTACGATCTCTCTCAATATATTTAGTTATATGTGTGTGTGCGTGTTGCACGATCTCCCTCTCTCTCTCTCTCTTTCTTTTCTTTTTTGAAAGAAAACCAGGTGGCATCCCAATTTGGGATCCACCACCAAAAACGTATATATATTAAAAATTATAACCTATTATACAAGATTATATGGAATCATAAGCACCATGAAACTAATCCCTAAGTGTCCACATCTTCGGAGTCGTTATAGTGGTGAGATAATTCCCTAAACTAATCCCTGACGTGGAGTAGAAAGGAATAGGACTTAAATTAATGAGAATGAATGAAACTTTTTGTGATAACAAGTTTTGCAAAATTATCCATTTGTTTGTTTTTCTCTTCTTCGTTACTTAGCATTCGCTAATTTTTTTATCCTATGATTTATGGAAAACCCAACATGTGTTAGTGGGCCATCACAAGGACTTTAGTAATCCAGCCAGCTTACATAGTAGACATCCAGCCAGCTAGAGTAGCTTTACTTTGTAAGGTAGTTAGTGATCTTTCTGTGTATTTCCTTTCAGCTGATGTACATGTAAATGGTTGTAGTGGGAAAATGGATCATGTAAACTTTATTTGTGAATGGAAAAGTATTAAATACTTCTTTTTGAGTATTTTTATTTGCAATTTGTTTCTGAATGTTAGTTTTGATTGCTGGATAAATTATTGCTGAGTAACCAGATCCGGATATGGGAGGATCCGACGGCCCGGAATTGGGGTCGTGACAGGAATGGCGGGCCACCGACGAGAATGTATCAAGATAATCCTCCCCATATGTCTGTGTAAAGCCACGAGCAACAAGACGAGCCTTGCATCTGTCAATACTGCCATCTGCATTCTGCTTGACTGTAAAAACCCACTTGCAGCTCACTGGAGACACATCGGCAGTTGCATGAACCAGATTCCAAGTTCCTCTAGACTGAAGAGCTGCCATTTCTTCCTCCATGGCTAGACGCCATCTGCTATCCTTCAGTGCGTCTTGGTAATTCCGTGGAATAGCCACTGCTGACAATGCGACGACGAAGTTCCTGAAATCTCCAGTTAGACGATCAAATGACACAGAAGCTGCTAAAGGATATGACGCGCAGCTCCGCTTCGACTTTCGTAGAGCTATATGAACATCTAAATCATCTGTGTCCTCGTCTGGCCTCTGTAACACATCATGCTCAGAAAAATCGTCAGATCCATCAATAGTAATATCTTCAGAACATACCTCAGGTGAGCTAGGTGATGAGTGATGACCATGAGCTGAAGCAGGCCGATGGGTATAATGAAATGGTAATGGTGAAACAGGTATAGTAACAGGAGGTGTAGAAGATGGTAACGGTTCTAGTGGTGGTGGTGGTGGTGTTGATGGTGGTGGTGGTGACATGTAAATGGCATCGGTATTAGCAGGGGGTATCAACTGATCACCTGAGGCTGAGAAATACATAACAGATTCAAAAAATGTAACATCAGCACTGACAAGGTACCGCCTACGCAATGGATCGTAACACTTGTACCCCTTCTGAGTTCTGGAGTACCCAACAAAGACACACTTGACGGCCCTAGGAGAGAGCTTGTCAGTCCCATGAGACAATTGGTGGACAAAAGCGACCGAATCGAACACACGAGGAGTAAGGGAGAACAATTCTTTTCCAGGGAAGATAAGAGAGAGAGGAATCTTCTCACCTAAAATAGATGACGACATACGATTGATTAGGTAACATGCTGTAAGTACAACATCACCCCAAAAAGAGTGAGGAGCATGACTCTGTATAAGGAGCGACCTGTTTACATCCAGCAAATGGTGATGTTTCCTTTCAGCAACCCCATTCTGTTGGGAGGTATAGGCACAAGATGTCTGGTGGATGATCCCTTGGGATGAGAAGTAACTAGATAGGACATGAGTACACAATTCCAGGGCATTATCACTTCTCACAATTTTAACAGATGCAGAAAAAACATTACGAATCTCATTAAGAAAATTGATTATAATATTCCATGCTTCAGATTTATTCTTTAACAAAAATACCCATGACACACGAGAGAAATCATCCACAATAACTATATAAAACATGTGTCCCTGATGATCAGGAACACGACTCGGACCCCAAATATCGATGTGAAACAATTCAAACTTGGAGGTACTACTCCGACACTGACGACCGGGAAAGGTAGACCGATGATGCTTTCCCAACTGACAAGCCTCACATTGAATAAACGTGTGAGGCGAAACCTGAGGTAACACACGACGCAGTTTCTAAAGCGGTAGATGTCCAAAGCGCAAGTGCCATAGTAGAGGAGAGATGGGTCCAACAGGTAGAGATGAGGTTCTAGCAAAAGGAGTCTGACTGAGGCGATAGAGGCCTCCTTGCTCATAGCCACGCCCAATCACGTTGCCCGTAAGGATGTCCTGAAAAACAAGAGAAGATGGATCAAAAATCACCCGACACTGTAAGTCCTTTGTAATTTGACTGATAGACAATAAATTCATTGAAAAATCAGGTGCGTGTAACACATCGCTAAAGTATCTGATCCACTACTAGTAAATGCATATGTGCTACCTGATGCACTGGTAGAGATGCAGAGGCGGGTGCGGCAACATGAGAGTGGTTCTCAGTAGTGGGTGCTGGGCCAGATGGAGGAATGATGCCCCTCAGACGGGCGACAAGATCATCAAAGCGCTGATCCAAAGAAGCAGCAGATGGAGGCTCGATCTGCTCAGCGACTCGTGCAGATGCAGGAAATCCATGCTTAGAGTAGCATGTGTCTTCGGTATGTCCAGTGCGATGGAAAAAGGTACACGTTGGCCGAACACGGCCTCCTCTGCCACGAGGACCACGGCCACGAGCCTGATGATGGTGACCTCCACGACCTCGATTGGCTGTCATGGCTGAAGCAGTCTGATTAGTAGTCGTAGAAGGGACAGTGATGCAGCTCAATCTGTGAAAAGCTTCCTTCATAGGAGGAATAGTAGAATCCGCCAAGATCTGGGAACGTGCTGCCTCATATTCAGGATCAAGGGCAGCGAGGAAAACTCCTACCATAGTAGCATTCCGGTAGGTCTTCTGTTTCTCAAGTGTGGCTGTCAGGGGCATGAAGCTATAAAGCTTCTCAAACATTCCTCGTAGAGATGTGTACAATGAGTGTAGAGGACGCCCATTCTGCTTGATAGTAAATGTCATGCTGGAGTTGCAGAATCTTTGTCTCATTCTTCGTTTGAGAATATGTAGCAGCCTTAATATCCCACATTGCTTTGGCTGTGGGCCGACGAAGAATATCATTGGCAATCTCGATTGCCAGAGTTCCAGATAGCCATACTTTGGCAATGCATCATCTGCCTCCCATGAGGCATTAACTCCAGTCTTCTCAGCAGGCTCTTCTTCAGTAAGAATGTGTTTCTTACCGGTTGACTTCATCATACTCATGAACTGCATAGCCCACAGTTCATAGTTCGAACCATACATCTTCACAATCGGCGCTGGACCTCGGAAGGCGCCTATAGATGGAATATCTGCCTTGCTTTCTGACATACTGATAACAAAAGACCGGAGTGGTAGACAGAAGATATGATCGTCTACACGGACATAAACGGGTTTAGTTGCATGTGTAGACTTCAAGCAACCAAACCCATTACTTTGGAGGCGCGCGCTTGACTTAGGGTTCTGCGTGCATGAGAGTCAAGTCTTTTTTTGACGATCACACACACACACACACGAGACACCCACGATGATCACGGGGGCACGCGGGTGCACGCAGAGGCACTGGGGCACGCGGGCACACGCGGAGGCACGGGGGCACGCGGGCGCACACGGAGGCACAAGTGGCGCACGGGGGCACATGGGCGCACGCGGAGGCGCGCCGATGCGCGCGGAGGTCGTGCGCTGAGGCACGCGGCGGCGCGCAGACGTGCGCGGAGGCGCGCGGCGATGCTGCAGCAGGTGCGCGGAAGCGCGCGGTGATGCGCAGACGGATGCGCGGAGGCGCGCGGCGTGCGTGGAGGCGCGGAGGCTTGAGGGCAGGGCTAGAGTTAGGGTTTGGCTCGAGAACTCCGGTCTAGGGCCGTCGCTCTGATACTATGTTGGGAAAATAAGAGAACTTGTTTATTCCATCAGCCCTAGGCTCTCTTATATAGGAGAGTAGCCTATGGGTAAATTACATAAAGAGTCCAACGAGAAAGACAAATAACAAAAGAGAAACATAAGTGAATAATATATATCTACAATGATAATGCATTATGATTTATAAATTTGTTATTTCGATTTATATTAAAAATTATATTATTATGAATTATAATAATACATATTTTTATAGTAGTATATGTATTTTCACGGATACATGTATTTTTTGTAATGCATAATAATACATGACTTTTTATGACTTAAAATAATAGATGTATTATTATTTATCATAATAATCCATGTATTTCTTAATAATTCATAATACTAGAAGTAGCATAAAATTTATATAATCATAATAATACATGTATTACATAGTAGTACCCACTTAATGGTCTAGTGGTAGTACAGTGTGTCTACCACACAAAAGACCAGGGTTCAAATCCCACTGTTGCAGTGGTTGCGTTAGGTAGTCGACGGCCAGTGTAAAAAATAGTCGAATCATTCAACATGGATTTGAGCAAGAATCCATGTAGCCGACCCTACTTATAGTGGGAGAAGGCTTAGTACATTTTTTATAATAATACATGTATTTTTAGTATAACATGTATTACGATAAAGATGTTTATTTTTATAAACATAATGCACTATAAAAGCATAATAAAATTATTTCTATAGCATTTTCCATGGTTTTTAAAAAATACATGTATTTTTGGAGTTTCTATGAGTCGTAACAATACATGTATTTTTATGAATCGTATTAAGTGTTCTATGATTCATGGTTATCCAGATATTCTCAAGAGCATATATCTATAATACACTAAAAGATCATAACATCTTTTACCATGTATTTTATGATTTTTTAGTAGATTTAAATATCATAAACATGTGAATAATTCATGTTTTCATACTATTTTCATAGTAGATTATTTTCCAATTTGTATTATTTCATAATTATGATTAAAGAAATGTATTTTCTAATATATTGTATTTTGGTTAGTAAATTCATAAAAATAAGATACATAACTACAATAGATTTTTACATAATGTTGAATGCATGAATATTTTTATGAACTGTATCAAAAGCAAAATAATATATTCATAGCGTATCCATATTATTTTGAAGAGTAACTACAACAGGTATTATTCGAGATGGTAGTATGCTGAAGTAATGACCTTTCACACTGCCATAAATTATTGGTCTGAGCTAGATTTGGAGATATATTGCCAATGAATTTATAGTATGTCCCCATTAATCCCCCGGGCATTAACCTCATAAGTATTAATTATAAAATTATTGGCAATCGAACAACTTAGCATTTCAAAAAAAGCAAACAATAACTCATTCATCCTAATAAAAAAAGAAATAAACTTGACTATAGAAATATTAAAATCAGTATCTTTATATCCATTATTTTAGAATTTTTATACAACCTTTTGAAAATCTTACCATTAAAATATTGTGATGAGTTACTTACAGGCTAAAATTTCATTACCAGACATCCATACTAATAAGTAAACAATTCTATGCCCACGGGAAGCGCAATGTTTTTTTCCATAGTAACTAAAATAGCACACTTGCCAAGCTTGAATGGAGATGTCACCAGATTAGGTTTTAACATGACTATGCAAATCTTGTCTAGGGAAGAGAATTCACCAATATATCATTACCTAAGAAAATGAGTTTTATATGATTTAATAATTTTATCCATGTGGTATTTGCCTCTCAGATAAAAATTCCTATTTCCACAGGATTGTTCTTATTTGCCTCTGAGATAAAAATGAGTTCTTATTGTTCTTATTGGGCGGTGAGGTCTGCAAGGAGTTGTGCTCCAGCTCGAGGTCTCTCCTGGTGGCCGTGGAGTCAGCCGGGAGGTTCGAGAGGCTGTATGTCACGGGTGGCATGGGGGAGAGAAGGCGGCAATGGAGGGTGGGTGTTTATAGTGTCGTGGGGCGTGAGGTGCTTCGGGGATCCACCTCGGCGCCGATGGTGATGGGTCTTGGTGGCGAAGGGAGTTCTGAGGTCATGATTGTTGCTGGTATGGGGGAGGGAGAGGCAGGTGCTTTGGATTCGGCTCTAGGGAAAGCGGTGAAGGCGGGGGCAGAAGGGTCAGCGGGCTACACGCCACCGGCCAGTCGTGGGAGGGGTACCTTGTGAGGGTTCTGGAGAGGGAAGTGCTGAGGTGCATTGGTGTGGTGCCTCCGAAGGGTGCTTTGTTTGTTCCTAAATGAAGCTCATCTCATAGAATGTGAGGGGATTGGGGGCATGCAACAAAGAGAATGGCGGTAGGAAGATTGGTGAGGGATCACAGAGTGTATATCGCTCTGTTTCAGGAGACCAAGCTTTCGGGCAATATGAAGGGGGCATGGAGGGAAGTTGGGAGTGGGCGCTTGACTTCTTTCAGATATATTGATGCGGATGGGGCGGCGGGGGGTCTGGTAGCTGGCTGGAACGGGGATGTTTTCACATTGATGGGAGAGGAGCTGCACGACCAGTTCGCGATCTCGGTGCTATTGCGGCGTGCTTTGGATGGGGTAAGCATCTTGGTCACGAATGTCTGAGGGGGTGTCGGGCCTTTCGGCCCTCTGACTGCGGACCTCTGTCGGGCTAGGGAGGCGTATCCAGGGGTGTCGTGGGTTATTGCTGGAGATTTCAATATTACTCTGCTCCCTGAGGACTGTCCGCGTGGCAGGGATGGAAGGGATGCCGGTTTCGAAGAGTTGAGGGGGTTGGTGGAGGACTATGGGCTGCAGATTTTTGATGTGGCCGGATGTCGGTACACGTGGCGCAGTTCCAGGGCTCGATCCCGCATTGACAGATTCATGCTTTCAGCGGAGGCCTTCTTGTTGTTCCCTCTGGCAAAGGCTAGGGCGTTGCCGAGGGCGCACTTGGACCATACGCCGCTATTGTGGTCGTCTGGGGAGGGGTCTCAGAACCGATACTTCTTTTTTTGAAGCCAAAAGAGGGGGTAACACTCGAAGGTGTCCGCCCCAAAGTTTTATTAAAAATTAAGTTTAAGGAACAAGTACAAGAAACTGAACTACAGGACCCAATCCTCCACTAAACTTGCAGAGTGCATCAAAACATTTTTCCTTATAGAATCTTTGACCAGAGAAGAGTAGTTCATTCCTTGCTAGCCAAATAGCCCAAAGAACAACAAGAGGTTGAAGCAGAACCCGGCGAGGACGGTGTCTGTTCACCACCACTGAGCTGCAAAAAGAAGGCATGTCTGTCGTACAGACCCAGCCAAGGCCGGCCTCACCCCAGATTGGGGCCGTCTTCTGGCACCGAAAAAACAGATGATCAAGTGATTCAATCTCAGCGTCATACAAGAGGCACCTATTAGAGACAACGCCCAGAAGCCTAGCGCAACGGTCTCTCGTCATCAATCTTTGCTGCCTGAACAACCAAAAAAAGAAACCAATCCTCGCAGGGAGGCGAGACCCCAAAAGAACCTGCAGTCCCTAACCAGATCCTCAGAGTTTTATGGGGGCGGCCTGCAAACCGCACCATACGCCTTTCTGACTGAAAAGGGTCCCCACGCCAGATCCAATGATCCCTGTTCCCCACAACCCCCCTCGAATCGTGCAAGGATTCAAGCAAATCAAGAAATTCATCGAGATGTTGATCCGAGAAGTTTGAAATGTCTCAAAAATGATTTTTGTGGATTTAATTAAAAATCATTTACCTAATTCACTAAGGAATTTATTTTATGCACAAGATAACTCTAAATTGGACAGAATTTAGACTGTAATTAAAGAGCACTTAGAGGCATCATCTAAATTTGTTCATAATTTTTAGAGCAAGAAATATGTCTGTGCAAATTTCAGAGTAAAAATAGGAAAAATATCACTGATTTTCAAACTCCGATTTTTAGTAAATTATCAGCTGCTCACAAAAATGCAAATGAATAGCCAAGAAATAAAGATTTAGATGCTCTACAAAATGCTATTTTTTTATTAAAAAAGGATGCAAAAATACTATCCAAATTAATGATCAAAGTCAGGGGTGTCTTTGTAATACAGAAATAAAGAAAAACTAACTAAAATGTAAACATGGACGCTTTTGCAAATAAATAAATTTAATCCAGTTTCCATCCGACCAGCACGAAGTAACGCACGCCCCGCGGTCCGCGGCCAATGCAAAGAGACGAGGAAAACGAGCACATAAAGGCTCGGCATCCGTCCAGTCATCAGTCCAGAAAGAAAAAGATTCCCCATTGCCAAGCACCGGCCTGAAGAGAGCATGAAAGCGTGGAAGAGTCTCCAGAATCCCCATCCAGAAGGGCGAAGGAGACAAACCACGTCAACAATTCAGAGGTGAGGAACTGTTTATACCGTAGATCCAACGAAGAAGGGTGCAACACATATCATCATTGTCACCCCAAAGTCTGCTCACCCACTTCAGCAACAGGGCTTCATTCATTGCATCTAACCTCCGGACACCAAGACCACCCTCGCCCTTAGGGAGCGTGACCACTTCCCAGTCAACAAGGTGCATACTGCCAGATTCCCGCCCGACCTTGCCCCATAAGAATTTGCGCATCAATCTCTCAAGACGATTACGGATCCCCGTCGGCATAAGGCGAGTGGACATGAAAAAAATTGGGATCGAAGATAAAAACGCCTTTAGTAGCACCGTGCGGCCTCCCTTGGATAAGATGGCCGACTTCCAACCTGCCAGCCTACTCTCAAGCTTTTCAACCACCAGCAACCATTCAACCAGCTTGGTTCTGCCCACAACCAACGACACCTCGAGGTACCTGACAGGTAGGGTACCACAATCCGAGCCCAGCACCTGGCTGCAATTACATGCATCCCCCTCCGATAAGACAAAGGGAATCACCTTGGCCTGTTAGCATTCTTAAACATACCAGAAAGCTCACTGAAAAGATCCAAAGCTATTGCCATGCCAGTAGCCTCCGCAACGCCCCCCTCAATGAAGAAGACGGTGTCGTCGGCGTACTGAAGAAGTAGGATCGTAATCCCATCCCGCGAGTACCCTGCAGAATAGCCACCACTAGTCACACATACCACAATTCGGGCCAAGACATCCGACGCAATGACGAACAGAAGGGGGGGCAAAGGACACCCCTGCCTGACTCCCCTCCTTGGCTAGAAGAAACCACCCTCCGGGTGACCATTAACCAGAATGGACATAGAAGAGGTCGTGACACAGCGTTTCATCCAGAAAATCCACAAATTTGGAAAGCCCCTCTTGCACAAGGCAAACGAGAGAAACTTCCAGCCCAAAGTGTCATAGGCTTTCGCGAAGTCAACCTTCCAGAGCAATCCCTCCTTCCCTTGCCTCCTCCAATCCATAACTATCTCAGACGTAAGAACCAAGCAATCCGTGATCTGCCTACCCGGGACAAATGCCGACTGCAGCGGGGAAACAATGTGCTCGAGCGTTCGCTTCAACCTTATTGCATGGACCTTCGCCACGATCAAATATAGAGCGTTGGACAATGCGATGGGCCGGAAGTTCTCAATGCGCTCCGCTGCTGGGCACTTAGGAAGGAGAAAGATCATGGCCCAATTTATCCTATCGAATCCTGCGCTGCCGCCGCAAAACTCCAAGACAACCTCCAACACATCCTCACCCACCAGTTCCCAAAAGTCTCTATAAAAGGCCACATGAAAGCCATCGGGGCATGGAGCCCCATCAACGTTGAGACACCAAACTGCAACCTTCAGTTCATCCATGAAAATAGTCTGCGTCAAGCTGGAAGCCATAGAGGGAGACAAGCATGGAGCGCCCAGCCCCGTCCATCGCCAGCACCTCTCAATCGATCCAGTCGAGAACTCGCGGAAGTGGTCCGCAATCGCTCTACCCATCTCGCTGTTGCCGTCCACCCGCACGTCGTCCACAATCACAGATCTCATAGTGTTACACCTACGTCTCCAACTAGCTACTCGGTGGAAGAAGGCTGTGTTCACATCACCCTCCCTGAGCTAGGTGTTCCTAGACCGCTGCCTCCATTCTGTAATACGCTTCCTGTCCTCATCGGCAATCCTCTTCTGGACAAGCGCACGTTGGGGCAGCTCGTCGCTGTTCAGATCCCGATAATCCTCCATGGCGTCAAGCCTAGACAATTCGTCCTCCGCCTCCACACGAGCCACTCGACGGGCATCTCTGGAGTCCCTCTTGAAGGCGCATAAACGCGTGCGCAAAGAGACCAATTTCTACACAAACCTCGACGCAGCAAAGCCGGAAACTGACAAGAAGGACCAGTACGAAGTGACCAGGTCCCGGAAGGAGTCCTCTAAAAGCCAGGTCCTCTCATATCTAAAAAAACCCCTCGGCGGTGTGAGCTCACCTGAATCCCAAAGAATCAAAATATGATTGGACCGAGTCCTCGGCCTAGCAACCACGAAAGACACAGGGAAAAGATCCAGCAGCTCCGAGGAGGCCAGAAACCGATCGATACGCGATCGAAAGGCAGAATTTCTCCAAGTGTAACTCGAACCAGCCGCATACAACACCTCCAACTCCATGGAGTCAATAGCATCTGCAAAATCCCCAGAGCCGGGATCCTGCCCCCCCCAGAGCGCGAACGATCCGCGGACCGAAGCGTAACGTTGAAATCACCGCTAACAAGCTAAGTGACCCCCGCGAAGGCCGTCCTAGCTGCCCGCAAATCCGTCCACAACTCACGCTTCACATCATGATTGCATGGCCCATAGACACAAGAGAGGGCCAAAAGGGAAGGCGAACGAATACACTCCAGAAGAACGATGAGGACATACCTTCCCCTGAGGAGTCAAAATCCTAAGTAGTACCTGGGATTAACTTAAATCCCCAGGTACTACGAAATGTTTTTTTTTGCTAAAAAACTACAGAGGTGTCGCATGTTGAACATGCAACACACCTGAAGTTTTTTTACTCATAAACTACATATATGTCGCATGTTGGACATGCGTTATATGACAAAACACATGTCGCATGTTCGACATGCGACATATGAGAAAAACCCTGGAAAATGACTGGCCATGCGTATCGGCCTTGACATTCCAGGAAATTTCTCGCATGTCGCATGTTGGACATGCGACATATGAGAAAAACCCTGGAAAATGCATGGTCAGGTCTGGGACATATGTTTCCAGGCAATTTCTGACATGTCTCATGTTGGACATGCGACATATCAGAAAAACCCTGGAAAATGCATGGCCAGATCTGGGACACATGAGGTTTTGAAGTTTTGGGTTTGGCCCTTAGTCATCTTATGACAAGAGACCAAATAAGAACAAAGTTGAACATCCTCTCATGAGTGTCTGAGACCGTGCATGTATTCAATATTATATGCTTGTTTCTTGTCGATGGACTTGCATTCAAAGATGTATAGACAATCACCAAAGCGGGCTATGGACACAAAGACATTCACAACAGAAAAATATTGTGATCCACAAAGACATTCCAAACATTATATATATATAGACTTGTCCACAGATATACATTACATTTTTGTGTCACATTAAAAACTACAAGGTTTACAAGTCAACGCTTTTTCCTCCGCTGGTATGTAATCGTTGAATCAGGAGGATGGAAGGGTGACAGCCGGTTCGCCTCGTCTATCATGTGGATTTGAGAGGGCCCAGCAACATCTTCCTCGAAGGTTGGCATCGACGGCGGCGTGAGCGTGCAGTAAGTTGGTTGTGTTTCGCTGGCGTCCAATCCATGCCTCAACGGTGCCTGAGGTGTTGGCAAGTCGTCCCGTGGTCGCTCGGTGGCAGGTGTGAAGAAGTCTGTTGGCTCAAGGTTCTCATTTACCGCAGCGGCTTCTTCATAGTCCATGGGTTCCGTCACTTGTTCATGCGCCCTTCCCCGACCTCTTCCTCTTCCTCTTGCCCTTGCCCTTCCTCGCCTTGCCTCCGCCTGAGCCACATCAGCATGGTCGTCATGTATTGTGACGGCATCTGCAAATTGAAAGGACAACCACTCCGTCATCTCCGCCTTGGCTTGTGTTGCAATCTCACGGAATTCATCATTTCCAATATCGTATACACGGCTCCACTTGGCGAGCTGCATCCAAAAAAACACAGAAGTAAATTTCTAGCAGTATTCTTAAATAAATTTCTCAAAAAGTTTATCCGAGCACTTACATTGCTTGCCAGAGTTGCACCTAATCGTCCGACAAATCTTCTGTTAATATTCCGATACCATTGCTCGTATGCGGGCGTCGCGAATATCCCATGGGACCGATCGATATCAATGATACTACCTTCACGCTCCTCCCATTGGATAATGTACAACCCATGTTTCCTTCTCCAATTGACATGGACCTTCCCCCTCAGATCGATTGCATGTAGATCCTCAAATGTGAAGCAAGGTTGTGGAACGTCTTGAAGACCGCCAAATTGCCTCAAGAATCGGTCGGGGAAGTAATACTCCACAATGTGGAAGTATATCAACGGGACCTGCGCTCTCCAAATGCTCTCTCCTTCATGACAGTTGGCGGGTAGACCTGCGCGGATTTCCTCGATATACGACGTCCACAATATCTGAATGGTAAAATTACAATTAGATTAGTAAATTTTATGCAAGAAGTTGAAACAAGTTGTGAATGTAAATTTACCTGCTCTGGTGTCTGCATGTCAAAAGCGTCCCGGTATGGTTTAACCACGTGTGTAGGTTGTCGACGATGGGCAAACGCAGTTGCCCAACGGACACCTAACGGGCGTCCGTGCCAATCTCTTCCTTCCCTCACAACTGGAGCAATGTGGAGGAAATGTTCCCATGCTCACAACTGAAGGAGTATGACCGAGCCTCCAATCTCTTCGGTCGCCGTGTCCGCTGCTAAACAAAGGTGTCTATATAGATATGTAAGAACGACGGATCCCCAGCTCAAAGTCCCAGAGTACTCGAAATCCTGCAGATGTGGTAGAGCAATAAGTGATATCAACGATCCTGACTTATCCGTGAACAGGACTCCACCAAGCAACTGCAAGATGTATGCTCGTGCATATCTCTGTACGACCATCTCGTCTGCATCTTCTGGCAAGTCTGCAAAATGGGTGACTAGCCAAGTTGCTGACACCCTGCTACCAACGATGTCTGCTGGAAGAGGCCTGACACCCAATAGTTCCTCGCAAGTATCCGCCCATGTTGCCCCAGGTGTTGTCTCCCCAGTAGCCGCAGGTCCATCAATTCGCAGCCCCAGGATGAACGCGACATCCTGCAAGGTGATGGATATCTCCCCACTAGGCATGTGGAAAGTGTGCGTCTCCGGTCTCCAACGTTCAAGCAACGCGGTCACCAAATGCCAATCTAAGGTAATGAACTCCAGCTCTGAAATGCATCCAAAGCCCGCTTGGGCTACATATGGCTGTAGTCGATCATCCAAAGGAATCCGACGTACATGCGTCTCACGTCGTTGACAAAGCAACCATGAAGATTCCTACAAATTTTTTTTTAGGAAAACGAAATGAAGGAAGCATATAATTAAAATTACTTACATCGCCAGCCCAGACACGACGAGAACGATGTCGCTTCTGAAGATGTAAAACGGATGGGTCAATTGGGCCGGGATCCATCTGCAAATTTAAATATTCAATGTTAGATAATACAATGTAAAGAACAATAACATACAATAAGAGTAAATTTGCCACCACAATTACCACATACAATGAAAAATAATAATATGCGAGGGAAGAAAGCACACTTACTCGAACTTGGACATTTACGTTTGTTGTGACCTATGCCACCACAATTACCACATTTATTCTTATTCCTTGTCGTCGTCGGCGCATTTGATGTGGATG
The DNA here is from genome assembly GCA_037367405.1 of Ottelia alismoides. NCBI lineage: Eukaryota > Viridiplantae > Streptophyta > Magnoliopsida > Alismatales > Hydrocharitaceae > Ottelia > Ottelia alismoides. The sequence goes on along the minus strand of JAZKJV010009676.1, from coordinate 244,621 downwards.
CTTGAGAAGCCCTTGCGGTTTTGTTGGGACATCCACGGTGTGTGTGACCCAATATCCCACAAAAGGAACAAGTATTTTGGCGAATCACATCTCTAACATCCATTTCATTATGAATTCTTGTTGTACGTGGACGACCTTTGCCGCGCTTACGCTTTGGGTCCGGACGTAACTTTGGATAATCCAAGGGAGCTCATGTTTCACGATCACCGATCGAAAAAAATTGCCCTCCATAAAGTTTCAGCTGGTGCTGCCAGGTGTACCACTCTCCAACATAGGAATCCACTTCAGCCCGACGCTTTGAAATGACTGCAATGGCGTGGGAACATGGGATACGAAATATTTGCCACTTATTACAAGTGCATTTCCTTTGGAGCAAATTTACCGTGTACTGTTTGCGACCGCGAATACCACTAGACGTCCGTCGAGCCCTGCTAGACACCTCGAATAATATTTCCGGTTGTACTTGTACCTGGGTTACTGTGTGCCCATTCGCAGCTGCAGTCCAACGGGTCAACTCTGTGGATGCATAATGCGTGAATTTTCGACCAGCAGCAATGGCTGCGCTTGCTTCTTCATCATGTTGATTGAAGTATGACACACAATTATAAAAAGTCTTCTCGATTAACGCAGAGATTGACAAGCAACAAGCATCTTTAAGAACAGCATTGTAGCTTTCGCTAAGATTTGTAGTCATCTGACCAAACCTATAACCACCGTCGTAAGCCAAGGTCCATTGCTCACGACGACAATCATGAGTCGAAAACCATCTACCTGTTGCATTATTCCACTCTTGTAATTTCCTTATGAAGTACGTGAACTTCCTAGTTATCGTTTGTAATGCAGCTGCCTGGACCAGGGCTTTCATGGAGCCATTTTTAAAGAAGCTATTGAAGTTGCTCGCGACATGCCTTGTACAGAACCCGCCAATATGCATAGGGTTCTAATAAGTCCACGCCAGCATCTTTCATAGCGGCTTTTATTCCAGCATTCCGGTCAGAGATGATACATATTGGTCCAACTCGCATGCCGATTACCCTGATGCGCACCAACGATAGAAACCACTTCCATGAAGGAGCAGATTCCTCGTCAACAATTCCGAATGCAAGGGGGACAATATGTTTATCCCCGTCAATCCCGCAAGCAATGAGCATTTTCTGTTTGTACTTCCCATACAAGTGTTTCCCATCAATACTAATCAGAGGGCGACAATATTTGAATGCCTCAATTGAAGGCCCAAATGCCCAAAAGCACCGTTCAAATCTACGGCAAAGCGGTTTCTGAGGATTAGGATGGTCGTTGTATTCAATATCAATTTCAGTCCCAGGTATAGCAGCCTTCATTGCATGCAATAGATAAGGCATTTCAGCGTATGACTTCTTCCAGTCACCAAATACAATTCCGATGGCATTCCTCCGAGCATCCCATGCCATTTTCTTTGTAACCCAGTAGTTGTACATCTCGTGGATGTGAGCTCTACAACTTGATACACGAACATTAGGGTCATCCCTAACAAGAGTTAGCAAAGATCTGGACATGAATTTGTAGTCCAACTGAGGGTGATCCTGATTAACTGTTGGGTTTATACAAGTGTGTGGCCCAACAACCTTGGAGATCACCCACAGTCCATCAAATTTTCTAAAATGTCCTCGTAAATACCAAACACAGCCATTCGATCTCTGCGTACAAAAAACCGACCATATGAAGCTGGTGGACTGCTTGACAATGAAGTCATAATGTGACAGAATGTAGTACTACTTCACAGCGTAAACCAAATCTTCCCTACATTTGAACGTTCTACCCTTGCGGATTTCGTCAGCGACACCATCAAGTCTAGACTTCCGTCGAATGTCGTCTTTATATGTTGAACGAGTATTTGATCCTCTAACCCCAAAAAAGGGTATCGGGGTGTAATAGTATGCGTGCTTTGTTCATCAGCTGGGATCTCCTCATCTACCGCATCATCGTCGACATCTTCTCTACCTTCTTCCATGTCATCATCGGTCCCCCAAGGGATGAAATCATCCAAAGCATGGTTAACCTCTCGCAGCAACGAGTCACTCATGCCCAAATCATGATCCGTGCATGGTTGCGTTACAGGCGCATCAGTGTCAAAGTAGGGTTCCATGCTTGGGTCATTTATTGGTTGAGTGCTGCGGACAACTGCTGGTTGTGTGCTCGGGACTATAGACGGTCCCTTGTTAGTCACAACATTGGGCACAACATTGGGGACTTCGCTCTCAGATACATCTTCCACAATAATGTCAATAGGCATCGATCTCCCAATGGTCCGAGCATACACAAGAACTGCCTGCACATCATCATCATCGATAATAGACGAAAATGATGGTTCCTCCCCTGGGCCTCGAGGGATGCGATGTAATAATCGGATTTTTTGACTATCGGCATCCAGGTTGAACTTACGGTAAACCAAGTTCAACATCTCATCGAACGTCATATTAGGCATTAGCACAAACCCCCTTACGGTGGTCGACGATCCGCACATGAGTGTACCCCTCAAATGACACATACAATACAAGGGCTCCATTCTGACCTAATATGAGACACAACGTAGAAGTAAACTTAATATATTCATGAAATGAAGAATAATATGCATATGATACAATCATCTAAAGAAAAATTTTTACCAAGTCTATGTGTTCGCAACAACGGCTTAGCCCTAGTGGGAGGCGGTGGCGGCTAGGACAGTGCCAAGAACTGGAACTACGGAAAAGGAGTGTTCCACGGGGCTAGGAGTGAGCAAAATGGACGCTTTTGTGAGAGGAAGAGATCAAAATACGCGGGTGGAGCGATGGAGGGTCGACGACGGCAGGGGTTCGGCTGCTGGAACGACCGGGGAAATGGCAAGGCCGAGGCACGCGTCCCTTATTTAGACCCTATGTCGCATATTCAATCTGCGCTATCTACATCGCATACTGAACATGCGACATATATGCATTTTCCAAGTAAAAAAAACTTAAGGGGTGTCGCATGTTCAACATGCGACACCTCTGTAGTTTTCAAGTAAAAAAAAGATTTTGTAGTACCTGGGGATTTAAGTTAATCCCAGGTACTACTTAGGAATTTGACTCTTCCCCTGAGCTCCGCAAGGAAATTAAAAGCTGAACGTCTCCAAGCCAAAAGTAAGCCTCTCGAGGAACCCAAGGCACCGATCGCCCTGAACTCATCAACGCCGCCTGCATCAAAAGAGCGCCAGACTAAGTCAGAAATAGATTATAGCTTAGTCTCCTGAAGGAAGATAACATCGCATCCCCAATCCCGAAAACGTGTTCCGAGGATCCTCCTCTTGTCCGTGTCACCCAGACCCCTAACATTCCAAGAAAGAACCTTCATTGGGAGACCACTTTTGAACCCTGAGTGCGAACCACTCCTGCCAGCTCCGCAATTCGAGCTTTCTGCTCCGAGATTGGCGGAAGCACCCCGTGCTGAGGCCTTGTCCGCTGTCTCCTCCTATAGCGCTTCCCAGATTTCTTGTCAGCAGCACCGTCCCTGGCAGGACCCGAGTCAGCCACTTCCAATGACAAACCAAAGGACACCCCTTTTTCTATCCTTTCCCCCATCCCCATACCGTACACCGAATGCTCCTCAGAGCCCGAGCCCATCAAGGATGGAGTGGGCCCCTTAATTGGACACAGGGGATCACCAAAGCAAATCTGCAGCATGAGCGAGACACCTTCCACCCGCTCACAAGCCCTCCTATGCTGGGTCGAGAAAACAAGACCCAAAGACCGGTCCGATTGCATAGCAGTGCCCGGAAAAACCAGAGGGCCCGAAAGCGAGACCCGATCAATAATTGGATCAACAAGATCGGTGCAAGCAGACAGATCCGAAAGCCTGAAACGGAGATGGGGAGCAGGAGCCCACGTGTGCAATGCTTGAGAACTAAAAGCAAACCGACCGTCCTCCTCTGCAGGCCGCGAAAGCGAGGAAAAGCGAAACTCTCGAGACGGATCCTCCAAAGGACGCCGAAACGCCTTTTCGCGACACAAGCCCAAAGCGCCAAGAGTTGGAAACCCAACCACCAAACTGGAAGATGAAGCGTCAAGCATCGACGCCGGAGGCACCGGCGGCGGCGGAGCATCGAGAAGCTGCATCTCCACTCGGAAACAGAACTGACCAACGTCCAAGACCGTTGAGAAGATCGAGTCTCTCAGAACCGCCACATCCGCACAGCTGCAGTCCATCAGTAACAGTGTAACCTCCGAGTCAGAACTCGGATGCAGGCCATCCTCCAGAATCGAGACCACCGAGCCCCACCGCTTAAGGGCTGGCCTCAAGCAGGAAACAGAGCGAGAGACGAAGGGGACCCCACGCACCCGCACCATACACCTCGTGTAGTTATCCACTGCCCCGTCCGCAAAGCGCAGCATTCTCCAAGTAACTGCGCCCATACCTCCAATCGAGAGAAGGTGGTCCTTCTACACTGAAGACAACCCACGAGCACAACACCGATAATCGGCCACCGGCACCACATTCCCGGAGAACCGAGGACCAAACAGATTTGAAAGATAAGCATGCCCAGACTTCGTCGACAGGGAGTCCTCCAACCAAGACCCCACGAGTGCACGGGAGCAGTTGCCGGACACAGGGCCAGCCAGAACCGAAGCATAGGAGCGAACCCCCCGCTGCGCAGTACCGCCAGGCGAAGAAGAGGCACCCCCATCCTCCGCATCGCACGACGAGCCATCATGCCGAGGCAAGTGTTACGACGATGTCCCACCCGCCCGCACACAAAACAGCGCAGAGGAGCCGAGCACGACGCTGCCAAATGACCACGAACACCACACCTGAAACATCTTCTCCTAGGCTTCTTGTGGGAGACGTGCACCCAACCCGCACCGGCATCGCTAGCCGCTTCCCCGACCACCGGTCGCTTAGCGCTGCCCGCCTCCCCGAGACGAACCACCCACCGCCAAACCATACCACCTTCCTACTCCTCGGATCAGATCTGATCAAATCCGAGAAAGGTTTAAAAAGCAATTTGGAACAAATTATTCCAAATTGAGAAGGCGCGGTTGATGGAGGATGGTTTTCGGGAGGCGGTGGCGGACTTCTGGAGAGGTCTCGCTCTGGCGGGGTCTGCAACGAGTCGGTTTGCCAGCAAGCTGGGCGTGATCAGGAGGTTCCTAATGGGATATAACAAGGAGGTTTGCGCTAAGCGTCGAGAGAGGAGGCAACTGGCTCAGGATGAGGTAGCTCGCTTGGACGGGTTAGAGGGCGAGAGGGATCTATTGGAGGAGGATATGGCAGAGAGAAGGGAGGACAAGAAAGAGGTCGCCTGGAGGCAGTGATCGAGGCAGGTGTGGGTAAAGGAGGGGAACGCAAACACTCGTTTCTTTCATGCGGTGGCCAGTGCGAGGAGGCGAAGGAATCACATTCACTCGATTGAGATTGGTGGGGTGAAGGTGGAGGGGGGCGGCGTTGCGTTCCCACATCCAGGCGTTCGGGCGGCGCAGGCCACGTCATGGTTGGTGCTGGCAGAGGAAAGGGGTGGCTACTATTTCAGAGGATAAGGTGGAGGATTTGTTGCGGGATTTCACGAAAGAGGAGGCGCAGAAGACGCTGCATCAATTGAATGTAGATGGGGCCCCTGGCCCAGATGGCTTCTCTGTTTGCTTTTACAGGGAGTTCTGGGAGATTTTCAAAAAATGATATCATGGAGATGCTGGCGGAATTCAGGGAGGGGAACCATGGTTTTGAGAAACTGAATAAGGCGCACATTTTTCTGCTGCAAAAGAGAACTGAGCCGACTAAAGTAGAGGACTTCAGGCCGATTGCTTTAGCTAACACAATCTATCTCTTGGTTTCAAAGATTTTGGCAGTTCGGTTGACACGAGTGATGGATCAGATTGTCTGCCTTGAACAATCAGCGTTCGCCCTAGGGAGGGTTATGGCGGATGGTCTGATCATGGCTTTGGAGATCGTGACAGATTGGAAGAGATCTAGGACCAAGGGGGTGCTATGCAAGGTGGACTTTTCGAAGGCTTATGACTGTATGGATTAGAGATCTCTTTGGACGTCCTTACTGAGGCGGGGCTTCCCAGAGATGTGGGTGGCTTGGATAAAGCGGTGCATTACGACGGCGTCGCATTCGGTGCTCGTTAATGGTCGTCCGAAGGGGGGTTTCTTCCAACCCCAGAGGGGCATCTGGGAGGGCTGCCCGCTGGCGCCTTTACTGTTTGTTATTGTGGCAGATGCCCTTGCGGATGGCGAGGCTGGCGACGGCATAGGGGTGGTGGTCATGTTACAATTGCGGCGATCTCTCTATTCCGCTGTTGCAGTATGCAGACGACACGGTGTTGTTTTTAGGGGAGGATGAGGAGGGCCTCCGAAGGGCCTTTTTGGTCATGGGAATTTGTAGTGACATTTCCGGTCTTCATGTTAACAGGGACAAATCGGTGGTTGTGCCGTTCGATCTTTTGATTCTGGAGGTGGAGAGGGCCTCCAGGTTGCTCAGTTGTTAGGTGGGCGCTTTTCTTATCACCTACCTTGGTCTGCTGTTGGTGGCCGACAGCCCCAGGGTTGGGGACCGAAATTCTTTGATGATGAGACTGTAGGGTAAGCTGGCAAGGTGGAAGGCGAGATTACTTTCCAAAGGTGGAAAGTTGGTCCTAATGAAGCATGTGCTCTCGGCGATTCTGATTTTCTGTTGCTCTACTAGGGTCTTGCCAGTCAGGGTTTGCAAGAAGATTGAGGTCTTGATGAGAAGATTTTTCTGGTCAGATGGGCGGTAGGCTATGGGAAGTTTGCATCTGGTCGACTGGAATGCTATGACAAGGCAATAAAGAAAGGGGGGTTGGAATCAGGAGGGTGGGGGATATTAATAAGGCTTTCATGGCAAAAAGGATGATGTGTATTTGCGGAGATTCGGAGGATCTGGTGTGCAGGCTTCTCAGAAGGATTTATGCGGCGACATTGTCGCTGGAAGTGGATTTAGGACGTCTTCCGTCGTCGTTATGGAGAGGTATCACGTAGGTGGTCCCTGAGCTGAGATCGAATCTGAGGCCCATTTTAGTTAATGGAGGGAGTTTCCATTTCTGGGAGGATGACTGGTCTGGGGAGGGGATCCTTGGGGATCGTTACCCTAGATTGAAGCAAATGGCGGCAGATAGGAGAGTGCTAGTGCAGGAGGTGTGGGGTGGAGGTATTTTCTCATCGATTTTTGTATCAGAGCTTTCGCACTAGAGATGCGCGGAGTACTTCGAGCTGCAGATTTCGCTGGCACAAGGAGAGGTCCCCTCAGTGGGTAGGGACCACTATGCGTGGGGTGACGGTGTACACGCTCTCTTTCTCAATTTCTTTCATCAAATTGTATTATTCACTAAACCACTTGTGCCTATACATCCCAACAAAATGGTGTGGCGGAAAGAAAGCATCGCCATCTCTTGGATATTACTCGAACCCTGTTGATTCAGAGTTGTGCTCCTATTTCTTTCTGGGGCGATGCTGTCCTTACTGCTTGTTATCTGGTCAATCGAATGCCATCCTCAGTCCTTGGTAAGAAGATACCCATCTCTCTTATTTTTCCAGACAAGGAGCTATTCTCACTGCCTCCACGTGTTTTTGGTGCTGTGGCGTTCGTTCATCGTCTATCTCCTGGACTTGACAAGCTCTCTCCTAGAGCAGTCAAGTGCGTCTTTGTTGGATATTCCAGAACCCAGAAGGGATACCGATGTTATGATCCTACAACCAACAGGTACGTCGTGAGTGCTGATGTCACTTTCTTTGAATCGGTTATGTATTTCTCTCATGCTGGTGACAGAATGGCACCATCCACTACCACTGATGATATTTATGTTCCTCCACCACCTACATGGAGTTCGCCTGAGTCGTCCATTGTGCCTGTTCCCATGCCAGCACCACCACCACCACCACCTCCACCTCCACCCATTCCACGACCTATCATATCACCGTTTCCTAGATACTATACGCATCGGTCAGGTCCTGCTCAGACTACATATCAGCCAATCACCACGCCTCAGGTATGTTCAGATGACGTTACTACTGACGGGTCAGGTTCGGTAAATGTGCAGATTCCTCAGTACAAGAGGACACAGATGATGATATTGATGTTCCGATTGCTATTCGGAAGCAGAGGAGGCAATGTGCATCCTATCCATTTGCTTCACAGGTTTCCTTCCACCGGCTCACAGGTGATTTTCAGAAGTTTGCCACAGCCTTGTCTTCCGTGGATATACCACGGACATACCAGGAAGCCTTGAAGAGTGATTGCTGGAGATTAGCTATGGAGGAAGAGATGAGGGCCTTGCAGTCCCGTGGCACATGGCCTTTGGTTCCTGCACCTCCTGATGCATCCGTTGTGAGCTGCAAATGGGTCTTCACAGTCAAATATCATGCAGATGGCACGTTGGATAGGTACAAAGCACGCTTGGTCGCCCGTGGGTTTACACAAACATATTGCGTGGATTACATGGATACATTCTCTCCAGTGGCGAGACACTCGACCCTCCGTATTCTCCTATCCGTTGCTGTGGTCCGTGATTGGAGCATTTCTCAGCTAGATGTCAAGAATGCCTTTCTGTACGGGGACTTACAGGAGGAAGTCTACATGCAACAGCCACCCGGGTTTACTGCTAAGGGGGAGAAGCAGATGGTCTGTAGACTTCACAAGGCGATATATGGCCTCAAACAGAGTCCGAGAGCATGGTTCCAGAAGCTGTCCAACCTAATTGAGCACCAGGGATTCAAGAGGTCAAATGCTGATCACTCGTTGTTTGTCCAGAAGTCATCGGCAGGTACGGTGGTTATTATGGTCTATGTGGATGACATTCTTGTTATAGGAGATGATGTTCAGGGCATAGAGAGGGCGAAGGCATTCATAGGCCGTCAGTTCGTTACAAAGGATCTTGGAGCCCTAAGATATTTTCTGGGGTTGGAATTTGCAAGGAATGCACATGGCTTGGTGATGACACAACGGAAGTACATTACAGACTTCCTGATTGAGACTGGCATGGATGGGTGCAAACCATCAAGTATCCCCATGGACCCTAGCATGAAGTTGTATGATGGTGATACTGATGAAGTAGATAAGAGGAGATATAGAGAAATGGTGGGAAAACTCCTCTACATTACCATAACTCGTCCATACATTGCATTTGCAGTTAGCAGGGTAAGTCAATTTATGGAGCAGCCAAGACAGGTTCACATGGATGCTATACACATGATACTGAGGTACCTGAAGTCTTCTCCAGGGTCAGGGCTGCTATTTAGAAAGGGCAACGACTTATCCATCTCAGCGTGTGCAGACGCAGATTATGCAGGATGCCCTAAGGATAGAAAGTCAACCTCAGGGTTCGCAGTGTTTGTTGGAGGCTCTCTAGTTTCTTGGAAAAGCAAGAAACAAACTGTTGTGGCGAGGTCCAATGCAGAATCCGAATATAGGGCCATGGCTCAAGCCTGCACGGAAATGATGTGGGTTCGTTCCGTGTTAGAAGATCTACATGTAGCTGTGTCCCTACCTATGAAGCTTCAGTGTGACAATTAGGCAGCATTGTTCATTGCCAACAATCCAGCTTTCCATGAGAGGACCAAGCATATTGAAGTTGACTGCCATTACACTAGGGACTTGATCCAGAAAGGATTGATATCTACTGCACATGTGAGCTCAGGAGATCAGACTGCAGATGTATTCACCAAGCCAGTGCTCAGAGGACCTTTTCAGAGATGTTCATCCAAGCTGAGCATGATAGACATCTATGCTCCACCTCGAGGGGGAGTGTAGAGATAGTTTCGAGTTTTATTATCATTTTATATATCTTGTTGTTATTTCTTTATCTTATTTAGACGTCTTTGTAATTTACCCTTAAGGCCTCTTCCTATATAAGAGAGCCTAGGGTTTTTCCTGAATGATTATCGAAGACTCATTTCCCAACAGACGGGAAATTCTCGATTAAGAATGCTTATGGTTTCTTCGCCAATGAAGGGGAGGTGGTTGTTGTAGGGGAGGTTGCAGCTGATGTAAAGCTGATCTAGAGGAGCAGGGTGCCCACTCGTGTAAAGGTTTTCCTATGGCTGTTCAGGCTTGGAAGGACTCTTAGCGCGCTGGGGGCGGATACTACGAGTGGACGATACTCTCTGCAACAGATGTGGGGTCGGGGAGGAGGATGCGGACCACTTGTTTTTTTCATGCTCTCGTTCATCTGATATGTGGGGCATAGCTAGCATCTCTTGGCTTGATTCTCTGGACTGTGAGACTTTTTGGAGGTATATCAGAGCGATCTATGACAACAACCACGAGGATTGTATGCTTCCTTTTGCGTTGCTTTGGACGATCTGGTGTGCGCGGAATGCTGTTTTGTTTAGAGGGGAAGGGTTCCGTTCTAAGAATGTAACTGAGCATTGCAGGGCACTTTGTAGAACCTGGAGCATGTAACGAAATATTTCCTTACCTCTTTTATATATAATATTTATTGAGGTGGATCCCATCCTGGGAGGCCACAAATACTTTTTTTTTTCAAAAAAAAGCATATAAAGAGGAGTGAGACTCCTTTATTAGGTAATGAACTTTATTCATATTATTGGGGTCTAAGATGTAAATCCTGATTCTAAGGGTATTCCCTACTCGACTCATTATCTAGGAGTCGACTTTTTGTGTAACCCTAACCCTATGACTCCACCTATATAAGGAGCACTAGGGTCCTTTCTGTAATTATCAAATATTGATCACCCGTCTCAAATCATCGTTCATCTCCCCCTTAGCCATCGTCGATGCTGCCGTTCTCTCTATTGAAAACGACAATACAATAGCATAATCGGAGGTAAATATAAAGAACAATGAAAGGACAACATGATTTTATGTGGAACCCTACTCCATAAGGAGTGGGACGAAACCATTAGAGAAGGCCTCTCATGGGCCTGATATTCTATTATTTCCCTCTTAATAAATATATGTGGTGCATGGCTTCTTATATAGCCCCATCAGTACGATCAAGTTCTCATAAATGGTGTGGGACTAAACCTGTTTATGTGGTAATTGGACCCTGTAGGGATCCACCATCGCCGCCCACAAATCACCGCTACCCCAAGTACCTCCCTCTCCAACCCATCATCATCCTAGATACCTGAACCCATCATCGCCGCCCAATACTCGCAACTCCACCCCACCGAGAACCCACACCCTCCATGTCTAGATCCTCCCCCCTTGTCCATCCACAATACCCAAGGCCCTAAATGTCGGTTTCGGTCACCATTTAGGTGACTGACTGAAACCGAATTTCGGTCGAATTTCGGACATTTTTTGTATTAGAGCCCCCATATTTCGGTCATTTCGGTCATTTCAGTCGAATTTCGATTTCGACCGGATATCGATATTCGATAGAACCGAATTTCACTGAAATTTGATGCATCGACGATACCTGCAACCCCATCCCAGCGAGACCACCCCCCTCCCCCTACCCAATTTCCCTCTATCGCCCCCTCTGCATATACCGCTGTTGCCCGATACTTGCAACCCCACCCCATCCCCCCGAGAACCCACACCCAACCCCCAAACGCTGCCCACAAGAGTGGTCCTCACAACTATGGAATTCCTTGGGCGTTCACCGGTTCGTGGCATATAGCGCTCTTGATGCGGTTGGCATAGTAGGTGGCTCTGCCATTGCTTGGGAGGAATCTAATTTCGCTCTCATTTCAGATCTGAAGGAGAGGTTCGTGCAATTAATACTCCTTCAGAGGCACCTTAATGACACCTCTCTTTTAATCTCATGTGTGTACGATCCTATTTTAACGACTGATGGGGAAAAGCTTTGGGTTGACTTGCACACTGTTAAAGAAAGATTTTCAACTAGTACATGCTAATTGGAGGAGATTTTAATGTGACTTTTCTTTCAACGGATCGTCCTCGTTCTCGGGGTAGACAAGATCCATGCTCTATTGTCTTCTTGGAGCTGATTGATGACCTTGATTTGGAAGTGTTGGATGCTTCAAGTACACGGTTCACCTGGCGAAACTCGGGCTCACACTCATGGCTGGATTGCTTTCTGGGGTCTTCTAAACTTTTGGAGATGCTCCCCACTATCCTCGGTTTCATCCAGACCTATATCCCGTTCAGACCACGCTCCTTTTATCTGGGATTATGAGTAGAGTTCTTTGCCTCATTCTTTTTCTGGTTTGAGAAAGTCCTAGATGCTGAAGGACAACTTCAGGGATTTGGTGAATGAGAACTGGCAGGAATTGTTTCTATGGGTCCTGTGTCCTTGCGACTAGCTACAAAACTTTGTTCTTTGTGTGCTAGACTCCACTCTCTCAAGAAGGAAGCTTGGGAACAGAGAGGTGAACACACAAGATGACGGAAACATAGGTGCTGAAGTTTGATTGTGTTGAAGACACTAGGGAGCTTACCTCGCTGGAGTTAATGGAGAGAGCAACATGGCAGAAAGTCATTACAAAGGAGGATAAGAAGCGGTTAGTGGAGTGACAACAGAGGTCAAGCCGGACTTGGGTTAAGTAGGGTGATGCTAACATGTTTTTTTTTCACAGAATGGCTTGTGGAAGGAGGAGAACCAATCTAATAAAGTTCGTGCTGATAAATGATAACCGGTTGAAGGTGAACGAGAGACGAGGAATGCTCTTGCAAACTACTTTCATGCTTTTTCTCGTAGGGCAGAGACGAGACCTTGGAGATGGACGAATAAAGGGGCTTTGGCTTTAGAGGGTCACCTAACTGACTCCTTGGTTATCTTGGATGAAGAGATGCGTGACAACGTCCTCTTAAAAAAAGTACTCACAACTGGTGAACAAACGCCCTGAAGGAGGTTTTTTCCAGCCACAACGTGGGGTGCGACAGGATTGTCCCTTGGCACCCATGCTCTTTGTTATTACTGCTGATGTCCTTGCTTGTATCGTAGACCATGCATCCAAGCAGGGCATTACCTCAGGTTTCTCTCTGGGTGATATCTCTATCCCTTTTTTACAGTATGCATATGACACAAATTTTTTTATTTGGGGGGGGGGGGTACAAGGCCTTAGGAATGGCTACTATGCTTAATATTTTTAGCTAGATTTCAAGTCTTTGTATTAACATAGTCAAGTCCAGTATGATCTCGTTCATCTTAACTAAAGAAGATGCCTTGGCTGTGGAAGATGCTCCGAGTACTGATTATGGCACCCTACCTATTCGCTATCTGGGTCCCCCCCTAACGAACGACCGTCTAAGAATCATAGATTGGTTACCCATTATAGAGAAAATAGAGTGTTAGAGTTAATGAGTTATTTCTTTAAATTTATTGAGTCCTGTAACCCCTTTGTGGCATCCATGTAATTTTCTCTTTTAGAGTTTCACACTATATAAGAAACCCTAGTCCCATTGAATAAGATAAGTCATTCGTTCTCTCATTTTTCTCTACATGATATCAAAGCAACGGTCCGAGACTGGTGTTCTGACATAATTCCTACCGTCAGCCAAGCCCTCGCATGGGTCCTCTCCTCTCCCTAGGAACCTGCACAAGGCACCTCTCATCGCTGTGCATGATTGCAGCTCCCTCCACACCACTGCGTAAGGCTGCAACACCCACACCGACGCCCCATAGGCTCATCCGAGCACTAGTGTATGGGTACTGCTGCATTGCGTGGCTGCCATGGGCCTCTCCTAGCCACTAGGACCCTCTAGTGGTCCCACAGGAGCCCCTCCAAGCCCTTCAACTCCCTACGCACCACTGCTGGTGCTCCTCCGGGCCTCAGGCCACCGCTAGGCTGTCGCCTCCAGCCCTCTAGTGCCTCCAATGGTAACATTCAGAACTCCTGGCCACATCTATGCCACTGCTCAGCAGGTACCAGGCCTCCCCAGACCTACCTCATGGCTTCTGGGTGCCACCAACACCTACAACGGTTGATTTCAGGACAATTTCAACCCTTATTTGCTGCTGCCAGGGAGATTCCAGCTCTCATTTGCTTCTTTTAGTGTGATTCCAACCCTCATTTATTGCTGACAGAATTATTCCAACCCCTATCGACATTGAAAATTTTGCTCTAGCCACCTACATTCATGATTGAACGAATAACTCTACTTCTTGAACTATCTATCAGACCATGATGGCATCGATTCCTACTGGGACCACATCTCTGTACACTACGTCTTCTATGATGGTACATGGAACTTCTATCAAATTCAAGGGCACACTGAATTACGTGCCCTGGTTTCGAGCCTTCAAGGTGTTCGTCGATGGTTAGGGGACTTCTATCACCTGTCTGATAAAGGTTATGCAGGACTCTACTCCCAGGGTGACTATTTCTACCACACATCTAGCTACTTCCTCATATACTATAGCGAACTCTACTTCATTCTCGACACAATCATGGATCATTGAATCATGTGCATCTACCCACTCGACTAGGGAAGGCAATCTTATGACGGTTTCTTAACCCACTTCTATGGTGAAGTCGGTTTGGCTGGCCAACAATGTTTATTCTCCTATATCCAATGTTGGGACTATGGAGTTCTCCTCCAAGCACATGCTCTATGGCGTTCATTGCGCACCTAATTTTCCTCTGAGCTTTTTGTTAGTTTATATGATATGTATTGAATTGAATTGTCGTGTGATTTTTGATGAGTTCCATAGCTAGTTTCAGGACATTTGTAGGATGCACATTTTTGGTGGGAGGCATGGAAAGAATGGTCTTTACTACATTGATATCCCCATTGACTCAACCTTTGCAAATGCTACCTTCGTGTCAGCTGGCCTGTTCCTATGGCATTTGCGGCTCGATCACCCATCTACCAAAGCTCTTGTCATCTCTAAAACCTTTTGAGTATGAAGCCTGCGTTATCAGCAAACACTATCGACCTTCTTTTCCACCTAGGATTGAGCCACATCAATTATTACCTTTCTATTTAGCCTATTGTGATATTTGTGGACCTTGTCTTGTTCGTACTACTGTTGGTCATATATACTTTGCTGTCTTTGTAGATGATTACAACAGGTTTTCTTTGGTCTATTTGATCAAGGAACGATTCAAAATAAATAACATTGTCAAGTCTTTCTTTCAACTTATTCATGTATTCAAACTATCAGGACTGACAATGCTTTTGAGTTTACTCAATAGGACTTGGTATCTTTCTTTGCCACTTAGGGGACCCTTTACTAGACCTCATGCCCGTATACCTTACGATAAAATGATGTAGCGGAAAGGAAGCTTCACCATCTTCTGGACATTCTTCTACCTTACTCACATGAAGGTTCCCACAACCCACTGGGGGGATGTTATTCTCTCTGCTACATACCTCATCAATAGGATCCCCTCTTCATTTCTCAAGGGGGTAACTCCTTTCTCACTCTTTTATCCTGACGAGGAACCTTTTTTACTACCATTGAGGATTTTTGATTACACTACCTTTGTACACAATTTTCAGTCTGTAGAGAAATTGTCTCCTCCTGCTATCAAATGTGTTTTCCTTGAATTTTCTCATACCCAAAAGTGGTATAGGTGCTACGAACTTTATATATGTTGATGTCATCTTCTTTGAACAGACTAGCTACTTTACCCAGCCAGTTCGTGACATTCCCTTGGAGCTTCCATCATCGTCCGTTGTCTATAAAAGGAAACAAACTGAGCAATCTGACCCAATCCCTTTTATGCAGGATGATGTAACTTCTTCGAGTGTCCTCCCCACTACAGCTCCGACTGCTCCACCAGAACTCCCTATAGCTCTGTGGTAGACTAAAAGGTAATGTACCATATATTCCATGTCACATTTTACTTCCACTGACAATCTATCCAGTTTTGACTGGCGATTTACAGATGCTCTGCTGGCTATTTCTATTCTTCCGGATCATCATAGTGCATTGCATGACCATGGTTGAAAAGGACCATGGATGAGGAGACGGATGCACTCATATGCAGGGGCACATGGGATCTTGTGCCATGTCCACATGGTGTCAAGCCTATTGCCTACAGATGTGTCTTCATGACCAAACAGTCACCTGATGGTTCTACTAACAGATTGACGGCCATGCTTGTAGCAAAGGGCTTCACTCAGACTTATAATGTGGATTGTTTTGAGACATTTTCTCCAGTATGCAGGATGGGATCTATCCACACTATACTCTCTGTTGCTGGTAATAAGAACTGGAACATCTTTCAACTAGATGTGAAGAATGCATTCTCTATGGTGGCCTCGAGGAGGAGGTCTATATAATGTAGCCATCCGGTTACTCAGTTGAGGGGAGTATGTGTGCTGACTTCGTAAGGCTATTTATTGTCTAAAGCATATACCATGGGCTTGGTTTAACATGCTTACTAGTTACTTCTGAGATCAGTTCTCCTGGCTTCCATATGATGATAATTAACTATTCTGTTTTTTTAACGACGGTCCATTGACACGATTATATTGGCTGTCTCTATTGATGATATGGCAGTGACTGGTGTTGATAAATCTGTCATTTCAGAAACCAAGGCCTTCCTCTAGAAGGTGTTTATCACGAAGGACCTTGGTCAACTTCGCTACTTTCTTGGCATTGAGGTGATGCACACTACAGAGGGATGTCACCTATCACATCGGAAGTATTGCTAGATATTCTTACAGTGGCTGGACTACTTGGATGCAAGACATCTGCATCCCTGCAGAAATGCGAAAACATTCTACATCCTCTAATCCTGAGTTTGAGGACACTATGCAATATAGAAGCCTAGTGGATAAACCACTTTACCGTACTGTCATTAGGCCAGATATATCGTATGCTATGTGTAGAACGAGCCAACATACGGAGACGTACTTATGATCCTTCGATATTTGAAGAAATCTCTAGGGTGAGGCCTCTTTTTTGGGGTCAATGACCGTACTGATGTCATCGCTTGTGCCGATGCAGATTATGCCAATTCACCTGTGGACTGACGATCCACTACAGGCTATGCTATGTTTGTTGGTGGCAACCTTGTTACGTAGCATAGTAAGAAGCTAACAATGTTTTTTAGATCAAGTGCAGAGGCAGAATACAGGACGATGACTCAAGCCACTTGTGGGATTACATGGCTTATCTCTTTTCTACAGGAGTTTGGACTTTATACTACTACTCCTGTCCCCTCATATTATTCCAAGTCTACTGTCTACATCACCATCAATCCAGTTTTCATGTGCGGACTAAGCATATTGAAATTGACTGTCACTTCATTCGAGATGCAATACGAGGGAAAGTTACTATTCATATCTCCTCGGACCTTCGACTTGTAGATATATTCAGGAAACGCTACCTAAGAAATGTCTCTCGTGGTCTATTTCCAAGTTCGGCATTATCGTAGATATGCTCCAACTTGAGGGGGAGTATTAGAGTTAATGGGTGATTTCTTTCTATTTATTGAGTCCTATAACCCCTTTGTGGCATCCATGTAGTTTTCTCTTTTTGTCTCTGTGGGGCTTCACGCTATATAGAAACCCTAGACCTATTGAATAAGATAAGTCATTCATTCTCTAATTTTTCTCCACATAGAGAAAAAAGTAATAGTCTGGAAAGAAGCTTTACTTTTTAGAGGCGGACATCTGGTACTTTCAAAGGTCGTCCTTACTGCTATTCCTATATTCTTCATGTCTTCCCAACTCCTCCCGGTTGGTGTTCGCTGTCGCTTGGAGGTAATCATACGTAAATTCATTTGGGGAAAAACAAACCAATCCGCCCATGGTGTACACTTGGTTGACTGGGCTTCTGTCACTTTACCGGAAGCAGAAGAAGGCCTTGGAGTTCATTTCTTGGAAATCGTGAATAAAACACTCTTGCTAAAGTGCATTGCAGGGATCTAAGGAAATGAAGAGGGTCTTTACTGCAAGCTTATTCGCAAGCTTTATGGGGTCATCCCTTGAGCTTTCTGCACAACGTCCACTGTCTTACACTTCGGCCTTTTGGAAAGGAATTGGCTCCCTCTTGCCTCTGCTCCCTGAACTATTTCGCCCAACACTTGGAGATGGACGTTCTTTTGCAGTCTGGCTAACAACTGGATTGGCACTAGTATGCTTATGACTCATTTTCCATGCTTTTTTGCCTGAACGTTGGATAAACGTGCCTTTGTTGCTGATTGTTGGGACAATGGATCTTGGATGCCTCTTTTCGTCTCCGAACTCTCGGACCATTGGGTGGAGGATTTGCTGGGTCTTCTTGTTTCTATTCGACATATGGTGAGTCCATCGTTAGGACACAACTGTTGGAGTTGGAGGGGTGTGTCTTTCTCAGTCAAGAAGGCCTACAAGGCTATGGTCTCTCATGTGGCCCTATTGGAAGGTTCTATAGTTCGTGTTCCAACTCGCATTTATATCATTTTGTAGCTGCTATGGAGGGGTCGTATCTTAACAAGAGACTGCTGCTTCAAATTTATTGCGGGAAGTTCATACAGATGCACGCTTTGTGATGAAGTGGTAGAAGACATCAACCACCTTTTTGTTGCGTCTGAAGATCAAACCGGTGTGGCAAGACTTGGATCTTACTTGGGTGAATACGTCTAACTTTGAGGACTACTGGGATTCACTTTTCGTAACGAGGAAGCGTCTGCCCATTGAGCTACTCCTACTTTTAGCTACGTTGTGGGTAATTTGGCTTCCTAGGAATGAGGTGATCTTTGCTTCAAGCCGATTTTATTTTGAGAATGTAATTTTTCATACAAAGATTCTTATCGAGTCCTGTCTTGGCTTCTGTAAGGTTCCCCTTTATCTCTCTTTTTTTTAATCTACATTTATAAAATCTAGGGCTTACACTATTGAGTGTTTCCCCCTTTTTGGTCTAAAAAAACAACCTTAACTGTATGCCCATTTGCATAAGCACTCAATTTGTACAATTTATTACATGCAAACTTTGTGAATTTCCGTCCTGTCCCAGTGGTGGCAAAAGCTTCATTCGATCGAATATCGAATATGCAACATTAACGTATATTAAAGGAAATTTAATACTTGCATTATTGCATAGAGTTGAATGGAATTTGGGCGTGGATCCAAATAAGTCTCTATTAAATTATATTAACTATACCAATTCCTCCTTTAATTCTATATTTGGAGAAATCTTGTCACCTTTAAGAGATTGCCAAGTGATCTTTCTCGTGATTTTCCTCTTTTTAAGAAGAGAATTTCCATGTAAATCATGTCTTCTCTATTTTTTTTATGATGTTGAAATTTACAGTCCTAACCTTGAGCTCATCTCTATTCCTAAATCCCTTCTTCAATCATTTTTACCACATCTATTTTGTTTAAATAGATAATGCGGAAGTATAATCGGAGAACATAAAAAATGTAAAGTGGAATGCTCGGATTTTATGTGGAGCCCTACTCCATGAGGAGTGGGATGAAACCACAAGAGAAGGCCTCAGAGGGCCAAATATTTATTATAACACTCAATAAATACAAGGGATGTAGCTTATAGAGGCCCAATTACACAAATATCTCAATACTACCCCTCAAGCTGGCATGGAGTGCTCAATTTGGAGAATACAACACAAACAAGTTGAGTACACATATCAATTGTATTTTCTCATCTTTCATGGACATCAGTTCTATTATGAGAATGTTTGGGAATACTGTAGGATCCTTTATTCAACTTTGCATCTTGTAAGTTAAATTCAATTATTAATATAACTTATTTGTGATCCCAGCTCGGGACTCCACCCTTTTTCTTCTAAAAAATGCATTTTCTCATGTTATTGATCTAAGGAATCTACAATTGTTTTTGTTGATTGCTTGAATGCTCTGGATATGGAAGATTGAAAATGAATCTTTTCAACGGAGACCACTATGAGTGCTGCCACAATATGATGTTATGAAAAAGGCTTAAATCATGAAGCTGTTGCAAGGGATCTCTCAAAATAAGAGCCTCAAACTGGGCCTCTCCCATAATGGCTTAGACAGTGGGATATCTACTTTGGAGTCTCTATAAATCTCTCCATATCAGACCTCTACCATAGTCCTCTGTCATACTTGGTCCACATGAAAACCCTTAGCCCAAACCGTGAGTATGGGGGTTGGATTATTTTGCTAAAATTGATGCTGGATGAGGAAGTTATGAATGTAATCTCAATTTATGCGCCATAAGTTGGTTTAGAGGAAAGGATTAAACAAGCTTTTTGGAAGAATTTGGATAAGATTATGTAAGGAATCCCACAAAGAGAGATGATTTACATATGTGGAGATCTTAATGGATATATGGGAAAGGATGCTTCAGGGTATGCTAATGTTTATAGAGGCCATGTCTTCAGGGATAGAACTAACGAGGGAAACATCATTCTGGATTTTGTAACGTCTTATGACCTTTTAATACCATACCCTATCTTCAAGAAGAGGGAGGAGCATTTAATTACTTATAGGAGTGACCTGACTAAAACACAGATAGATTACTTTACGATTAGGAGAAGAGATCGGTTGTGTTGTGGAGAGTGCAAAGTATTCTTAGGAGAGAGCTTGGCATATCAACATTGCTTGCTAGTCATGGATGTGCACATAAAAGGGTTGGCAAAGAAGAGGATGGTTCCCAAGATCATTAGAACTAAATGGTGGAATCTTCAATTGAAGCAATCAAGCTTCAAGGTGAAGGTTTTAGAAGACTTATCTTAGGATTATAACAGAAGTGCAAATGAGATGTGGGAGGCGGTTTCATCTTATATCCGAAGGGTAGCTAAAGAGATACTAGGAGAATCTAAGGGTGGAATTCCAGGCCAAAAGGAGGCTTGGTGGTGGAGTTAAGGGGTGTAAGAGAAGCATAAACTTTAAAAAGTTTGCTTTAAAGCTATGTATGAGAATAAAACTGAGGAAATTGTCACAAATTACAAAATTGCGAAGAAGGCTATAAGTGAAGCAAAGTCAAAAGCTTATGATATTTTGTACAAAAAGCTTGACTCGAAGGAGGGTCAAAATGATATATTTAGATTGACTAAAACAAGAGAAAGAAAGATCAAAGATATATTTAGATTGGCTAAAACAAGAGAAAGAAAGATCAAAGATCTTTCTCAAGTGAGATGCATCAAGGATAAGGAAGGACATGTGCTTGTTACTCAAAAGGATATAGAGACTTAGATGGAAGCAATATTTCCATAAGATTTTCATTAGGGAAGGAAATAAAGAGATTTCTTTGAGAGATCTTACTGGTAGTGAATGTTAGACGGGTGCAAAGGAAATAGAGGAGTCTTTAAAAGTTATGAAACCTGGGAAAGTGGTAGAACCTGAAGACATTCATATAGATGTTTGGATAGTCTTAGGTGAACGGAGTTTAACCTGGCTCACAAATTTATTCAATGTTATTTGACGAAGCAAGAAAATACCCGAAGAATGGAGGAGAAGCATTATGATGCCTCTTTATAAGAATAAACGTGACATTCAAAATTATTCGAATTATAGAGGTATCAAACTGATGAGTCATATTATGAACATTTGGGAACGTGTGATCGAAAGAAGTTTGGGACAAGCTTCCAATGTAATTGAAAACCAATTCGGATTCATGCTAGGTCGCTCAACTATTTAAGGTATCCACTTGGTTAGGAGAACAATGGAGATTTATACAGCTAAAAAGAAAATCTCTATATGATTTTTATTGATTTGGAGAAGGCTTATGTATTAGTCCCAAGGGAAATATTGTGGTGAGTTATGGAGAAGTGACAAATACCTGACCTATACATTATACTTATAAAGGATATGTGTGGTGGGGCTTTTGAAGCATATGGAAAGATCCTTACACGCATCATGGAAGCGTGCTGATTGCATCATATGCGATCGGGAGCGACTAGTCATACTAGTTGCTCGGGGCAACGGAATTAAAAAAATTAAAGCGATGAAACCACATGATCCAAGAACACTTCTCGGATCGTTTCATCTAAACCACAAAGAGATATTAGGGTTACCTCTTGAAGCGTGATTGCGATCGAAGTCTTTAAACGAAGACACCTCCTGTCTCAAGTCCGACCCGACAGAGGAGACCCTTGCGAGCGTGTTGATGAAGCGCATGCTTCTCGCAATCCAAGTTGCTGATCCGAGCGGTGAGCCTCCTGGTTTCGTCTCACGAAATCCAACGTCTTCGAGCCATGTACGCTGAAGAAGATGGAGATTCACGAGTAGTCAATCCAGCAGCACAACGGTGTCGCGGTGACTACGAGATTCTTTAAGTCAATAAGTGGACAACCACTATATTGATATAGAGAGGGGGATAACTATAGAGAGAGACGAAGAGAGTTTAATTCCTCTTGGAATTACGTAGTAGAAAAGGCTAGGGCTACCCTTCCTTTTATACTAGTTTGATGCACATGGATCTCAATCCATGTGCCCTCTTTATCTACGATGTAGATTAAAAGTTTATTAATTAATGACCACGATTTGTTGCTCCAAAAAATGCAACAACACTTGGTTTAAAACAAACTAACTATATCCTTTTCAAGATAATAATTAATTCATTGTAAAATTAATCAATATACATAGATAATGTGGAAGGCCAAGTCCCTTTACTAAAAATATGTTGGTCGTCCCCCCTCTTAAATAAGTCAAGGTGGACATCTACCATAAAGGGGATTTTATCTTCCTTTATCTATATATAAATTAATATGCAATAACAATTATTACATCAAAAATTGAAAAAATAATTTTCAAAATTAATCTTGTGAAAATTTCAATCATGCCATTGGTTAATATGAATCATATTCCTACATCCAACATAATATGTAAATTGAATTTACAGTGAATTGTATAATGTGAATCCAATTCAAAATTACATTTAATTTGTAAATTTTATTTACAAAAACTCTCTCTAACATATTATAAACCATATTTATAATATCCATGCATATTATGGATATATATATCCACATTAATCATATCTTTGATAATTAAATCACATTTAATTATTCGAGATGATTTTTCTCATGTCCAAATAATATGAATCATATTCATATTATTTATGATAATTAAATCACATTTAATTACCAATTTATCTCTATCTTCAGATACATTATCAATAATGGAGTTATTCTTGTACTATTTCAAGAACAATGCGCTTTCTCCGCGGATACTTGGAGATAAAGAAATGACGATTGTACGTTCCGCGTATAGTGACGTGGATTGAGATCATATCTCAAAATCCAGATCTCAGGGATCTCCCTTAGATGCTTGATTAAATCAAGGTTGTAGATCTAATCTTCTATTGCATCTAATCTCATTCAAATCAATGTCCTAAATTTGGACTAAGATCAGATCACTTCTCTAATAAGAGGAGTCACTAAAATCCAGACCTGTTTAATCACTTCCTCGGAATGGAAGAGTCATGGTCATACAATCATTTATGATCACATCACCCTCTGGTATTCCTAATACCCGTACATCCTGCATACTGGAAGACCTAGAATAAACCTGAAGTTTTAGATCTTATTTAGACTGTCTCCTTCATGGTTTTATCATTAAGTTTCTCATTTGATCATTGGGAGTTTGTATTGATCATATACTTTCCAAAAGCATAAATCATACCTAGGTATTTATCATATACTTTCCAAAGCATGTATCAAACCTGCAAAGTCAGTCAAGCTTCCAAAGCGAGACGACCGTGCATGAAATTTTATTCCCAATATCTCATAAGTGAGCTCATGTCTTTCGGTTCAGTAATGAACCTATATGATCCCTTTGAGAGATCGTATTACTCATATGCCCTTGTATGCACACCAGCTTGCAGGTGTATAAAACTTGATGAGATCATCAACCTATCGGTCTGTTAAATGTAAATACTCAAAAATATAGTAACACATCTATCTCTGTTCAGAGGATGTATTCCTATATCATGTCAACATTCGACATAGGTCTTTGGTTATATCGATCTCGTTAAGTCAACTCTTTTACCTATTATCTAACACCTCCGAATCTCTATTCCTATGCAGAGGATCTACATTAAGAGGTCAGTTAGAATTTGACCCATTAGAGAATGGATTGCCATCTCCTACTCAGGCTGGAGAACCTCTCTTACTTGACGGTGCTTGATGAGTCCTCAATCTAACTCCTTAGATATCACCCAAGCACCGACCTCTATGATTCATCATTTGAATCAACATTTGTATGATCATTAAGATGACCATGGTACATAAGACTAGTTGTACTAAGGGACCTATTATGCAAATTAGTTATTCTTCGTTTCAGATCAGAGAATGAAGATTGCAATGGCATTGGTTGCATAATAGTTCGTCGTGGGCTCGCATGTCCACCACTAGCCCAAAAAGCCATTAATGGGATAATCTTTAAACCCATACTCATGTTCTAATCATAAGCCATTTAGAAAAAATGGCTTTATAATCTGACTAGTCACTTTGTTCCCAAGAGACTATGCCAAGTCCTTTTACGGTACTTGCATATCCCCTAGTAACAGTGCTCGCATTCGATGCGAATGTTGCATTTTATGCAACCAATACTTAACATTGTTAAAACATTTGTAAAAGGAAGATAAGAAAAGATGATTCGTTGTTTATTCAAGAGGTCTAGGGGTCCTTATATTGGACTAAACCCTAAAGGGTTCAAAGGAGAATATTAGATAGAATATGCTCTATAGAATATCCTCTTTACAAATAGCCGCATAGAATATTCTGTTAACATAAAAGCCCTCGTGGGGTTACAATATAATATAAAGAAAGAAATCTTCTGCAATCTCTAATACTCCCCCTCAAGTTGGAGCATATCCATCGATCTTGCCTAACTTGGAAGATATCCAAGAAAGGCGCTTCTTTGATAAGGCCTTTGTGAATATATCTGCAAGCTGAAGGTCTGTTGAGATATGTGGTGTAGAAATCTTGCCTTCTCGTACAACATCACGAACAAAATGACAATCCATCTCAATGTGTTTGGTTCTCTCATGGAACACATGATTTGTAGTAATATAAGTGGCGTATTTGTTATCACAATATAGAGGAACAAGAGTAGTGATAGCAATATTGAGTTCTTGCAGAAGAGACAGTAACCAGGTAATTGTGTATGTGGCTTGGGCCATTGCCCTATATTCTGCCTCTGCACTGGATCGGGAAACCACCGTCTGCTTCTTGCTCCTCCAACTAACAAGGTTACCTCCTACCATCATTGCATAGCCCGTCGTAGAACGAAGATCCTTAGGTTAGCTTGCATAATCAACATCAACATAAGAAGCAGCCTTAGTGTATCCATTTGCCCCATAAAATAGACCACGTCCAAGGGATTCCTTTGGGCAATGTTCAGGAAGGCGCTATGCGGTATTCAGTCAGAGGGGTCACTGCATAGAGAGTATGCGGTATGCGGGAGAGTATGCGGGGAGTATGCGGTTTGGTATTTTTTATTATTAAAAATATAAATAAATATTTAATATTATGGTAATATCCTCAGTCGGGAGAGTGTGCGGGGAGTATGCGGTTTTATGCAGGGAGTATGCGGTTATGTGTGTGGGGCTATTTGGCTTTAGAATAAATAAAAAAAGTTCTATCAGAAAAGCGACCGAGTATGCGGCCGCATAGGGGGTATACTCGGCCAAGTATGCGGGTCCACCTGCATACATGACCGTTTCATCATACTCGGAGCGGCAAGTCTACCGAGTACGAGTATGCGGTCGAGTATGCGGCTTACTCGGCCGTTTTTCTGAACACTGCCTTCAGGTAGCGAAGGATCTGAAGAACATCTTGCCAGTGGCTGTAGCATGGTTTCTCCATGTATTGGCTAGCTCTGTTCTCAACATATGATATGACTAGCCTAGTAAGAGTAAAGTACAGAAGTTTGCCAACCAGGCTTCTGTATCTTGTAGTATCTTCAAAGGCAGGATCATCTGGTGTAGAATGTTTCTTTGGTTTTACAGATATGCCAGAGGGCTTGCACCTAAGTAGTCCTGCCTCAGTCAGTATATCTAAGCAGTACTTTCTTTGTGACATATGAAGCCCCTTCTTGGTGCGTAAGACTTCTATATCCAGAAAATAATAAAGTTGCCCCAGATCCTTGGTGACAAAAACCTTTTGCAGAAAAGTCTTCACTTCTAGCACTCCTTTATCATCGTCACCTGTAACAACCATGTCATCCACATATACAGCTAGTATGACAGTACCTGTTGATCGTTTTCTGACAAAGACAAAATGGTCAGATGTAGTTCTCTGAAAGCCCAGAGTGCTAATCTCTGAACTAAGTCTGTCAAACCATGCCCTCGGACTATGCTTTAGACCATAAATTGCTTTGCGAAGTCGGCAAACATACTCCCCCTCGACTTCGTAACCTGGGGGTTGCATCATGTAAACCTCTTCCTCAAGATCACCATATAGAAATGCATTCTTGACATCCAGTTGAAAAATAGGCCAGCCTTTGTTCACGGCTACAGAGAGGATAGTGCGAATAGACCCCATCCTGGCAACATGTGAAAAAGTCTCGAAGTAATCAACTCCATATGTATGTGTAAAGCCTTTTGCCACGAGTCTTGCTTTAAGTCTGTCAATAGAACCATCTGGAGAATGCTTCGTAGTAAAGACCCATCTGCAGGCAACATGCTTGACACCTTATGGACACTGAACTAGATCCCATGTTCCTCTGGAATTGAGAGCATCCATTTCTTCATTCATAGCTTGTCGCCACTCGTGGTCCTGTAATGCACTATGATAGTCTCTTGGAACAGAGATTGTCATAAGAGCATCTGCATATCTTTTATTAGAACATGATAGGATATCAGTGGACGTGAAATTAGACATAGGATGAGTAGTGTATTGCCTCTTTGTTCTGCGTAGGGCAATGGGAAGCTCCTGAGGATCATCCGGGGTAGTGTTGGTTGGGGCACTTGAAGATGGCATATTATCCTGCAACAAAGGAAAATGTAGATGAACACGAACAAGACGGGATACATGTTTTCTTTTATACACAATTGGTGGAGGAGGAAGTTCTAATGGTATGTCGGACACATCTTGATTGAAGAAGCGAGTTTGTTCGAAAAAGGTGACATCAGCTGGTATATAATAGCGTTTACTACAAAGATCATAGCATCTATACCCTTTCTTTGTTTGGGAATAACCTAGAAAAACACATTTAATTGCACGTGACGATAATTTGTCTGCAGTATGAAAGTTGTGAACAAAGGCGGTGCATCCAAAAATCCGCAGAGGTAGAGGAAATGGTGATTCATTTGGATACAATAAGAGAAAGGGTGTGGAGCCATTTAGGGAGACAGAGGGAACTCTATTGATAAGATGGACAACAATGAGAATAGCATCTCCCCAATAGGTTTTGGGGACCTTCATTTGGGTAAGAAGAGAGCGGGCAATGTCGAGGAGATGTCGAAGTTTCCTTTCAGCTACCCCATTCTGGTGGGAGGTATATGGGCAAGAGGTTTGATGGATAGCATTCTAGGAAGCAAAGAAGGATGTTAAATCATTTTGTGTAAATTCCAATGCATTATTAGAACGAAATATTTTAACAGTAGTGGAGAAGATGTTTTTGACATAGTAAAAGAAATTCTTGACAATATTGTTAATTTCTGAACGTTCCTTTAACAGGAAAACCCAAGATAATCGACTGTAGTCATCCACAAAGACAACAAAATATATATGACCACTTAGACTTCGGACCGGACAGGGTCCCCAGATATCATAGTGAATAAGTGCAAAAGGAGTACGGCGGCGAGGCTCAGTCCGTGCAGGAAAGGAGGCTTGATGATGTTTCCCGAACTGACATGCTTCACACTCAAAGGGTTTCAGCATAGAAAGTTCAGGGAACATCATTGAGAGAGCTTTAGAAGAAGGGTGGCCAAGATGAAGGTGCCATAGAAAAGGATCTGTAGAGATGGAGACCGCACCAGCAAAGTTGGAATCGGAAGGGATGTCGAGGTAATAGAGGCCGTTCCTCTCATGACCCCCACCAAAAATTTTCCTCGTCCGGATGTCCTGAAAATAACAACGAATCTCATCAAAAATAACACGACAGTTAAGCTGACGACATAGCTTCTGTACTGATAGAAGGCTGAGATGAAAAACAGGGACACAATGAACATCTGTCAGATGCAGCTTGGAAGAAAAGTTAACAGTACCAACAACAGTCACTGGGGAATGATCCCCATTAGCAACCCGAACAGTCTTCATAGAACAAGACAGCTGGGAGGAGGTTAGCAAACTTCCTTCTCCCGTCAGACGGGTAGTGGCTCCAGAATCAATAATCCATGCATGCTTAGAGGCAGAGACAGAATTTGCTACTGTACCTGAGGTAGTAGCCAGGCTAGCAGTTGGGGCAGAAGCATTACTATCAGAAGGACTAGATTCTTGCAGCAGTTGTCGTAGGCGAGCATATTCAGAAGCAGTGAATTGGGTTTGCGCCTCGCTGGTTTGCTGACTAGATGTTTCTGCAATTGCATCGTACGATACCTCATCATAGGCACTGTTGGCATTAGGTTGCATCCCAAACGTTGCCTAGCAGCGATTAGAAGGGTGATTCCAGCGTCCACAGTGTACGTATGCTGGATACCGAGCAGAAGAATCACGACCACATTCACGATCGCGTCCGCGTCCAGAGTCGCGGCTGCGTCCAGATTCACGACCACGTCCACACCCTGAGTCACGTCCCCGCCCTTCTTGATAGTTATGACGCCCTTTGTAACCTGAGGAGGTATAGTAGGCCATCTTCTCTGTAAAAGTGTGGGTGGTAGATTGCTGAATTGGAGTTTCTAGCTCCTGTAAGCGTCCGAAGATTGTCTCAAGAGTAGGTAAAGTATCAGCCATCAAGAACTGATCTTTCACAGGCTTATATTTTGGATTTAGTCCCGAGAGAAATCTGTAAACCTGCCATTCAGTACGTTCTCCTACTTGTTTATCACAACATGCAGGCTGAAAAATAAGGAGTTCCTCAAAAAGGCTTGTAAGAAGCATGTAGTATTCAATAAGACTTGATTCTCCCTGAGTAGCAGACCAAATCCTTGTGTATATGTCTGACAGACGAGACTTAGTTGTCTTCTGAGAATATGTACACTCAAGGTTTTCCCACATTGCCTTAGCGGCATCTTTGTAAAGAAGATTCGCAACAATGTTTGGATCGACACTGTTCGTCATCCAAGTGATAACCTGGCAATTATCAACAAACCAAGTTTCATAGTCCTTATCTGTTTCCGCAGGTGGAACTTTTGTAAGAACATAGCTCTTGCGCTGGCCACTAACAAACACTTTGAAAGACCGAGACCATATAACATAATTTTTGGAGCCCTTCAACTTGATAGAAGTGCCCTGTACCATCAAAGAAGAAGTAGGGTACATGGGCTTGATCTCGGCTGGCGTCATCGTGGCGGCTTAGGTCAAGAAAAAGTGACCTAGAGAGTATATCTTGCCTTAATTTATCATTAAATATCTAAACTCTCATCAAGGAGTAAGAATGATGAGGCAATGATCGTTTGATGGCACAAGTGGGGGCCTGGCGGGCCTGACAAAGTTGACCTCCTCATATGAGTAGGGCCTGACCTTCCTGGCAGAGGCGCCTGGCGGCGTTGGGCGGCACGAGGCGGTGTAAAGGGGAGGCCCTAGCGGCGCTGGGAAGCCTGACCTGCCTAGTGGAGGCGCCTGACGACGCTGGGCGACGCAAGGCGACACAACGAGGTCCTGGAGGGGCCTGGCAGCGCGAGGAGGCGCGAGGCGGGCTTGGCTGGCTTGGCGGTGGTACCTGGCTGTCCTAGAGCAACCTGGCGACGCTCAGCCCGGCCCCGTCGCGTGTATAGAAGACTTGGCAGGGCCTGGGGACCCGAGGCGATGCGGGCCTAAGACAGGAGGTGCGGAGACCCGAGGCGTCACACGGCTGTAGAGGGACTTGGAGGGCTGGCGGTGGCGGAGGGGTAATTAGGTCAGAACACCAGCCTAGGACCGCTGCTCTAATACCATGTGAAAGGAAGATAAGAAAAGATGATTCATTATTTATTCAAGAGGTCTAGGGGTCCTTATATAGGACTAAACCCTAAAGGGTTCAAAGGAGAATATTTTATAGAATATGCTCTATAGAATATTCTCTTTACAAACATCCACATAGAATATTCTGTTAACATAAAAGCCCTCGTGGGGTTACAATATAATATAAAGAAAGAAATCTTCTGCAATCTCTAACAGTTATAGTGTGTTTGACACTACAACTCAATAATCGTTATAAGCAATATGTAATTTCTATTATACTTATTACAATGCCCTTATTCCCGGAGATCTCTTTGTCCTAAGACTATGACCCAGTCTTAAGTCTTATAAGGCATCTGCACTTAAGATCTTTTAGATCACTACCTGTAAAGTCTTAAGTTCCTGAAGATAAGACTTTGAGATCACAATCTCAAAAATCTTATCATATTTGAAGGTGTTTTTATTACTGCAATCAAGTGTTTTATCTCCGTAGTAGGATTAGTAACAGATACTACTCCTACTGCAGGGAAGACATCTGATTTTTGTACACATCTAGCATACACTGAGCTTCCCATAGCTGATGCACTAAGGCATGTAGCTTTGGTATTCACATCCTCAACTCTTTGAGGTGCTATCCCTTTAGATAGGTCAGTACCATATCTTAAGGGAAAGAAGCTTCCCTTGGAGTTATGCCAAAATGGAATATGTCCAAAGGGTACCACTAATGTGATGGTCCCAATGCCCTCTTTTCTTTGCTTCTGAACATCTTCAGAACTAAGATCTAAGAGGTATATTTGAGATCTATTATCTCAAGGTATGGAACGACTAGATTATAAAACACTTATTCTCATCCTTATATCATTCCAAATGAATAGGATATCATCTATATTTAACACGATGAACACAATGGCACTCCCACTAAGCTTCACCTGGTTCGTCAAGATTTTGTATAAAATCATAACCTTTATAATTTCATTAAATCTGATGTTCGGACCACTGAAGCTTATTTGAGTTCATAGATGGAGTTTTTTAACTTGCACACCTTGCATTCCTCATCCATGAAGCCATGAATATCCGTGGTGAGGAATTCATAGAGGAATGCAATCTTGACTTCCATCTTGTAGATGCCATAATCAAGTTGTGTAGCTATAGTTAGCAATATTCTTATGGGCTTAAGCATTGTCACTGAAGTGCAAATCTCATCGCAAGTGATGTTGTCTCTTCGTGTGTATCTTGTGGATACGAGATGTGCTTTGAAGGTTCTACCTTCTCATCAGGTTCCTTCTCTCTTGAAGATCTATTTACACCTTAACGGGTCTGAAGGATATGGGATAATCCTCAAGCGCATCACGGAAGCGTGAGCGTCGTATCAAATATGACTAAGAACGACTAGTCGAACTAGTTGTTCTATGCATCGGAATTTAAAACCACATCAAGTATAAATGAATACCTCTTGTAGCGTGGTTGATCGAGTCTCTACGAAAAGAGACCTCCTATCTCAAGTCCGATCGTCGGAGAAGATGCTTGCGCGCGCGGGGATGAGTCGCGTGATCCTCGCAATCCAACAAGTTGATCCAAGCACGGTGAACTCCTGATCTCGTCGTACGAGATAGAACACATTCTTCGTGAGCGAAGCACTCCAAAGAAGATGGAGAACCGAGGAACGTCAAGCCGGCGGCGCGATGGCGAAGCGACGACGAGGCTCCTCCTCTAGGGCTTGGTTGACGGCCACCAATGGAGAAGAGGAGAAGGTTGGCGTGTGGAAGGAGAGAGAGAGTTGTGTCTCAATAGCATAACCCTAGAGAGCATTGTATGCCTCTCTATTTATAGGGTTTTGGGATCCATGGATCACAATCCATGGGATACATAAAATCAATAGATGAGATTGATTTATGTTTAATCCAATGGTCAAGATTGTTGTTGGTAAAATCCTACAACTAATAATTTAATTTAGATCAAATAATTCATAATTAATTTTGAGAATTTTGCGATCTTACCATTGGAAATTTGTGAATCACATTCACAACCCAAAACAAAATATAATTTATATTTTCAATTAATTATACAATGTGAATCCAATTCACACCAATAATTAATTAACAAATATAAATCATAGTCAGGTCTCTCTAATACATTATAAATCACATTTACAATATATTATGAATAATTGGATATTGCTATCCACATTATTCTTATCCACAATAATTAAATCATATTTAATTATATTGGATAATTTCCACATGCAACAAGATAATTAAGTCACATTTAATTATCAATTTCTCAATGCTTAGATATAATTCAATTATGGAATTATTCTTGAACCCTTTCAAGAATAATGCGATTTCTTCGCAGATACTTGGAGATAAGGACATGGCGATTGTATTGTTCTACGTATAGTGACTTGGATATCGAGATCACATCTCAAATCCAGATCTCATGGACCTCCCACAGATGCTTGATTAAATCAATGCCGTAGACCTAATCTTCTCATTGCATCTGAATCTCATTTAGACCAATGTCCAATACATGGATAAAGATCAGGTCACTTCTCTACTGAGAGGAGTCACTAAAATCCAAACCTGTTTCATCACTCCCTCGGAATGGAAGCGTCATGGTTATACAATCGTTTATGATCAAATCACCCTCAGGTATTCCTAACACCTGTACATCCTGCATACTGGAAGACCTATGATCAACCTGAAGATATAGATCAATTTTACACTGTCATCTTCAGGGTTTGATCACCAAGTTTCTCGATCTTGGTCATTGGGAATCGGTATCGATCATATGCTTTCTCAAAGCATATATCATACCTTTTAATTCTTGTCATGCTTCCAAAGCACGACGACCATGCATGGAATTTGATCGGTCCCAATACCTCATGAGTGAGCTCATGTCATCCGGTTCACAAGTGAACCTGTATAATCCCTTTGAGAGATCGTATTACTCATATGCCCTTACATGCACACCAGCTCGCCGGTGTATAGACCTTTGTTAGGTCATCAACCTATTGGTCTGCCAAATGTACACAGTCAGACATATAGTAACACATCTATCTCTGATCAGAGGATGTGTGCCTATGTTGTGATAGTATTCAACATAGGTCTTTGGTTATTTCGATCTCGTTAAGTCAACCCTTTGACTCAACTAATCTGACACCTCCGAATCTCTATTCCCATGCAGAGGACCTGCATCAAGAGGTCGGTCAGATATCAGCCTAAATGAGAAAGGATTGCCATCTTCTACTCAGGCTGGAGATCATCTCTCAACAGTCATTTGACGGTGCTTGATGAGTCCTCAATCTAACTCTTTAGATGTTCATCCAAGCACCAGCCTCTATGATTCAATATTTGAATCAACAGTTGTATGATCATCAAGATGGCCATGGTACATAATCCTAATTGTACTAAGGGGCCTACTATGCAAATTAGTTATTATTCATTTCAGATCAGGGAATGATATTTGCAATAACATTTATTGCATAATGGCTCGCCGTGGGCTCGCATGTTCAACAGGGTCTTACCCTTATAGGTGGATCCTCGATGGTCCATATACAACAATTGTATATAAAGTATACTTTAGACTTTATTGCTATCAACCATCTTTCTATGTCATGATCCTCAAAAGCTTCATCATATGAAGTCAGATCATTGTCAGACTTAACTGACACATGGAATGCATCCTCAAACTGATTTGAAGAGATATGAGTGTTTCATCTTTAATTGTCCTTTTTAGTTTCCAATTTTAGGAGCCTCATTATCTTTTCAAAATACAATGAGTTCCTTTATTTCATTTTCGTATTAATTCTCAAGAAAGTCATCTTATAAAAATCATATCCTTAGAGATGAAATCTAAGAATCTCAAGGTCATAAAGTAGGTATCCAATACCATCCTTTATTTTCCTAATGAAGTAGCACTCTCTGGTGCTAGATTACAGCTTACTTGACAAAGTTATGGTCTAAGCAACCCTAAATCCTCAAGTGTTCAAGACAAGGCTAGGTTCCAAACCATAGCTTATGAGGGTTTTTCGGGTTTAGATTTGCATGGAATCTTATTAAGGATATATATTGTAGTCTCTACTACATATATACTTGGAAACTAAGAGGTAATTACGCTAAGGTTCATTATTGATTAACTCATGTCACACATGATCTAATTGCATCTCCGTACAACTCTATTGAGTTTAGGTGTATTAGGAGGAGTAAGATAGGAACGGCATTCATTTCTCCATAGGGTATTCCTTGAATTCATCAAATAGGTACTTGCTACCTTGATTAAATCAAATTCTTTCATCTTCCTTCAAATTTTGGTTCTAAATCAAAATTGTGAATCTTTGACCATTTTAAAGGTTTTTAAGGTGAAGGGAAGGAATCTCATATCAC
This sequence comes from Ottelia alismoides, assembly GCA_037367405.1. NCBI lineage: Eukaryota > Viridiplantae > Streptophyta > Magnoliopsida > Alismatales > Hydrocharitaceae > Ottelia > Ottelia alismoides. The sequence continues at coordinate 210,434 of JAZKJV010009676.1, read as the reverse complement.
AAATTATCATCAATTGATATCACACATCATTAATATTTATTATTATATAGATGATCCACATACATCAATATGTATGAGATCTTAAATACCTTGGCATCTTACATCATTCCCAGAGATGGGTACATTGGACATTTTTACTTTGAATACAATATTCACAAGTATGTAAGATTAGAAATTTCAGACAGTCTAAAGTTTATCTCTTACCAGTCTATTGATCTCATCAACAGACATATGTCCAAGGCTTGATGCTAGATCATTGTCAAATGATCTTAATCTTCCTATTGATCTTTTAATGTTTAATTTCCACTATTAGAGATGTTAATAAACCTTTCGTTAATATTCTAATTTAGTGGAGTCCTCTATATATATCTGAAATATATCCATCATAACTCTTTGTGATAGATATAATCCAGAATGCATGTTTGTTTCCAATATTTAGAAATAAACAACATATGTATTCTAATATCTAGGTCATAGAGACATTCTCTAAGACTAAGGGTTCTCCACTGAAAATATGTAGTCTATCTATCCAATGAAGATTGTTGCAACAATTACATCAACATCCATGTGGATGACTATTAAACCTTAAGATCAAATTTTCTAGTCTTCTAAAACATATGCGGCCAATAACAAGTGTTATTAAAAGAATGAGATACAATTATTAGACTTTGATCTTATCAAATAAGCAAGTCGATTTCAATGATGTTATGTAGATGTATAATATGCCGATGCATTATCCTAGCCCTTCTCAAAGGATTTTAGATAGTCTAGATAGTCATACTGTGAATACATCAGTTTGTTGCAGTATTAGCAATCATCCAAATATTTTAATGTCATATCATTGTTTTAGATTTCGTGAAATTTCGGTTTCGACAAGGAGCCGAAATCTCGAGTGAAATGGCGATACGAGGGCAATTTTCAGTCATTTCTTCACAAATGGTGGTCGATATGGGCGAAATGTCGTCGAAATTTCATCGAAATTTGACGAAATATCATATCGATGGGGTATCGATACGATATCTGAAACCGATATTTTAACCATTGTGTCATATGGAAGTCACAGAAGTACAGTCAACTCTTTGACTTTCCTTCTCACATGGGTCAAACCCATGCTTCCACTACGCTTCCCTCATCTATAAACAACCATTGCTTACGACAAAGGATCTCTCCAAAGATTTCAATGTAAGAGTTTTTCAACATTTGTACATGCTTTATTCAATTCATACAATATGAATATTATGAAGCTTCATGAATGACTTGAGTGTAGACAGTAGAATGATGACACTCATCATATCTATATCCATCTTAACTCTGAAAGACTTTTGGTTCAGGTACGTACTCAAACATTTTGAGTACACCATTTCTTATCGAGCCACCACTCTGCATAATGCAGTGAACCATGCCATTTATTATTAAATGTTGATAGCAAATATGTCTGCCAAAACATCTAGATTTTATAAGGATTTTTGATGATTACGCTCATCATCAACATGATACTTTCAAAGCACATTTGACGAGCAATCAAGACTATAGAGACATATAAAAACAAGGTTGTTGTCCTATTGTCTATTTAATATCATTCCTCATCATTACGAGGAAACTTGCACATTGCAACCTCATACACTATGTGTCCAACTGCAAGTACAATATCTTGATTATGAATCCAATTCATGATAATTTACTGGTTTATATTGAGTATAGTTTTGAGTGGGTTTTATCCATGTCATCTGAAATAAGAAATATTTGCACAAATATATTACTTTGATTTAGGATTTTTATATTATAGTTGTCTTGCCTTGTCAATTCTGAAAGTTCATTCCCTTATTCACTTTCAAAGTAAGAGATATACTTACCATTATATCTTAATTAAGATATGGGATCTCGTTCTTACCTTTGTTACATCCCAATAATATGAGAACTTGTAACTCGGATAAAAAGAAGCGAGAACTCATTCCGCCTTTCAAGTCCAACTGGCATTTTCCAATTCGGTCTTTAACATCCAAACCCACCACTCTAAAGGCGATGTTGACTCGTTGTTAATTGAATCAACCATCATCAGAAATAGAACTCGCTATTTGCAATCCAATATCGCCCCAATAATATGAGGACTCGATATTGGGGTCACTACGCATACATCCTTACTCTTTCGAGAAGCAAAGAGCCCGATCCAGGCGTGCTTGTGTGCAGGAGCTGTCACTTTGGACATACGTCTCCTACATACAATCCATGACGACAGAACCCTTCACCTTAACGAGAGATCATGGATGTCATTTATGTGATCCTCTATATCCTATTCAAATTTTAATTAATCATTATGAATCATATTCATTACGATCAATTCTTCCAAGGGAAATATTACTCTATTAATAATAGAGTGTTTAGTTGGATATAATAATTTAATCATATTAAATCAATTATCAATCCAATTCAAACAACCAACAAACAATCTTGATTGTTACTTGAAGGATGGTATAATCTCAAAATATGTATTATTCAATTTTTAATAATTAGAAAAATACCTCAGGATCATTTCAAGTATTATCCTTTCCTTACCCGCTGTCATGGACAGTACGCACTGGATGTGGGATATACCGCTCACGGAGCAACCTGCTACCCCAACGATCCCAGACTAGACACTATGTCCGCCTTAGGTCATGATAATATGACTTGGTCATTTTGTATTTGAGATGATATTCGGCCTTTCAACAGAAGTTATACTATATAATATTTATCAAAACCATTTTGATTAATATTATAAGGAGATTTGCTGAACAAATCTCAATCCTAATCAAGTAATAATGTTTTGCATGTAGAGATTGTCCTGCAACTATTGTAGGATAAACTAGGATTTTCATGAAACATTCATTCAATTGCCTATCATGATTAATCAATTATTTTTATAATTATAAGTCATCATATTTAATAAAGGTAATTTCATAATTTTCATGATTTCCATTTAATTATAAACACATCAAGTAAAGAGGTTTGATGATCTAATCATCTTCCGACCCATCTTCACTAAATATGGGTTATCTAGGGCAAACGGAGTTGGAATCATACAAAATAAATTCGAATGACTTGCTGTTTTGATTCTCTACTTACTCCAAATGTTTATTCCATATTTCATGATGGGAAAACAGTAAGTAAAATTAATTTTCTTACTGATCCGTGAATTCATGCAAAACATCTTTCATAGCGGGAGCTCTTCGAATCATTTTCATGCACTTTTGGTACTAATTATAGGTTATTGCTTTTGGGACATATTAGACAATCTAAATACATATTACTCATAAAAAAACACGTCCAAATAGTGCACATATAGTAGGTTTTTAAATAAGCGAAAAACCGATTCAATCTTGCATCCGATGCAAAAACAATGAGTCCTGCCCATCTGAAACATGAACCTTGATCGCTTAGTGTTTCGGATCATATCCAAGACCTCAACCTTACTCGATACCACTTGAAGAATAGGGTAAGATCCTTACATGCATCACAGAAGCGTGGTGATCGCATCATATGCGATCGGGAGCGACTAGTCATACTAGTGCTCGGGGCATCCGAATTTTAGAAAAATATTTTAAAAGTAATGAAAGCACATGATCCAAGAACACTTCTCGGATCATTTCATCTAAACCACAAAGGGGTATTATGGTTAACTCTTGAAGCGTGATTGCGATCGAAATCTCTAAATGAAGAGATATCCTGTCTCAAGTCCGACCTGACGGAGGAGACGCTTGCGAGCGCGTTGATGAAACACATGCTTCTCGTAATCCAAGTTGATGATCCAAGTGGTGAGCCTCTTGATTTCGTCTCAAAAAATCCAACGTCTTCTTCACGAGCCAAGTGAACTGAAGATGGAGATCCACGAGTAGTAGATCCAGCGGCACAACGGCGTCGCAGTGACTAAAAGATTCTCTATGTCAATAAGTGGACGACCACTATATTGATATAAAGAGTGTGGACATCTATAGAGAGATGGAGAGAGTTTAACTTCTCTTGGAATTATTTAGTAGAAAAGACTAGGGCTATCCTTCCTTTTATACTAGTTGGATGCACATGGATCTCAATCCATGTGCTCTCTTATCGATAGTGTAGATTAAAAGTTTATTGATCAATAACCATGATTTGTTGCTCCAAAAAATGCAACAACAATTAGTTTAAAAAAAATAACTATATACTTTCAAGTTAATAATTAATTCGTTTTAAAATTAAGCAATATACATAGATAATGTGGAAGATCAAGTCTCTTTACTAAAAATAGGGTGACCTCTCCCCTCTTAAACAAGTCAAGGTGGACGACCACCATAAAGGGGATTTTTCTTCCTTTATCTATATATAAAAATTAATATGCAATAACAATTATTGCATCAAAAATTCACAAAATAATTTCCAAATTAATCTTGTAAAAATTTCAATCATGCTATTGACTAATATGAATCATATTCATACATCCAACATAATATGTAAATCGAACTTACAATTACTTGTCTAATGTGAATCCAATTCAAAATAACATTTAATTTGTAAATTCTATTTACAAAAAATCTAACATATTATAAATCATATTTATAATATCCATGACTATTATGGATAATTATAACCACATATCTTTGATATCCAAGTTAACTCTCATCATGTGCCCAAATTATATGAATCATATTCATATTATTTATGATAATTAAATCACATTTAATTACCAAATTATCTCAATGCTAAAATATATTATCAATAATGGAATTATTCTTGAACTCTTTCAAGAACATTGCGCTTTCTCCGTGGATACTTGGAGATAAGAATATCACGGTTGTACGTATAGTGACTTGGATTGAGATCATATCTCAAAATCCTGATCTCGGAGACCTCCCATAGATGCTTGATTAAATCAAGGGATGTAGATCTAATCTTCTAATTGCATCTGAATCTCATTCATATCAATGTCCAACATTTAGACTAAGATCAGACCACTTCTTTAATAAGATGAGTTACTAAAATCCCGACCTGTTTCATCACTCCCTTGGAATGGAAGCGTCATGGTCATACAATCGTTTATGATCACATCTCCCTCAAGTATTCCTAATACCTGTACATCCTGCATACTGGAAAACCAAGAATAAACCTGAAGTTTTAGAGCTTATTTAGAGTGTCTCCTTCAGGGTTTTATCATTAAGTTTCTCATTTGATCATTGGGAGTTGGTATCGATCATATACTTTCCAAAAGCATATATCATAGCTAGGTATTGATCATATGCTTTCCAAAAGCATATATAAAACCTACAAATTCAGTCAAGCTTCCAAAGCGAGACGACCGTACACGGAATTTGATTCGCAATATCTCATAAGTGAACTCATGTCTTTCGATTCAGTAATGAACCTATATGATCCATTTGAGAGATCATATTACTCATATGCCCTTGTATGCACACCAGCTCGTCGGTGTATAGATCTTGATTAGATCATCAACCTATCGATCTGCCAAATGTACATACTCAAACATATAGTAACACATCTGTCTCTGGTCAGAGGTTATGTGCCTATATCGTGACAACATACGACATAGGTCTTTGGTTATCTCGATCTCGTTAAGTCAACTTTTTGACCTAACTTATCTAACACATCCGAATCTCTATTCATATACAGAGGACCTGTATCAAGAGGTCTGTTAGATATCAACCCATTAGAGAAAGGATTGCCATCTCCTACTCAGGCTGGAGATCCTCTCTTAACAATTACTTGACGGTGCTTGATGAGTCCTCAATCTCACTCTTTAGATATCACCCAAGTACCGGCTTCTATGATGCAACATTTGGATCAACAGCTGTATGATCATTAAGATGGCCATGACACATAGCCCTAATTGTAGTAACAAATCTATTATGCAAATTAATTATTCTTCATTTCAGCAAGGGAATGAAGATTGCAATGACATTCATTGCACAATGGCTCGTCGTGGGATCACATGTCCAACAACTCATCTTGTGTAAGGGCCCAATCTGGGAAGATTGACTATTTTAAAATCATCATCGGTTTGCATCGAGGTTCAACTTTGAGTCCTTTCCTTTTTGCTTTGATTATGGATGAGTTGACCGGTCACATTCAGGATGATATACCTTGGTGTATCTTATTCGCCGATGATATTGTGTTGATTTATGAGTCAAGAAATGGAGTAAATGAGAAGTTGTAGGTTAGGATACATGCCTTAGAGACTAAAGGATTTCGTATAACTAGGGCTAAGACTTAATATATGGAGTGCATATTTGATGGAAACAACAATGAGGGACTCGAGGTAAAGATTTGAGACAACACCATTTAGAAGGATGATTATTTTAGATACTTGGGATCTATTTTGCGACAAGATGAGGAAATTGATGGGGATGTTACTCATATAATAAATACAGGTTGACTAAAGTGGAGAGGAGCCTCTACTGTGCTTTACACCACCACCAACAACAAAACCTTTTCCCACAATAAGTAGTGTTGGCTATATGGATTCTTTGCCTCCATTCAGATCTGTCTTGGGTCAATCTCAAGCTTAGATCTAAAAAACTAAGATTCCTTCATTTTTTTGAAGGAACTAAGATCCCTTCATATAGTCTCATTTCAACACTTCTTGGGCCTTCCTCACCCTCTCTTCGCCGACTCAACATCGCAAAACTCGCATCTTCTAACCGATGCATCAGCTACAGCTAACTTCCTTTGCAAATGGCCAAACTACCTTAAGCAGTTTTCTCACATCTTATCCTCGATCAGAGATACACCAACTTTCATTCTGATTGCATCATTTCGAATCCGATCTTTACGTGTGTGTCCACACATCCACCTTAGCATTTTTATTTATGCTCCTACCATTCTCTATACATGTCTATGATTCACAGGCCAACATTCAGATCCATAGAGTATAGGAGGTCTCACGACTGCTTTGTAGAGCTTTCCTTTTATTTTCAAAGGAATTTTCTTATCACAGAAAATAACAGAGGCTCCTCTCCATTTTAGCCAGCCTGCATTTATTCTATTAGCCTCTAGTGCACTTTGTGATAAGAAAATCCCTTTGAAAGTCAAAGCATTACAAAGAAGTCGTGAGGCCTACTATGCTCTATGGATTTGAATGTTGGCCAATGAACCATAAACATGTGCACATAGTGACAATATCAGAAATGAAAATGCTAATGTAGATGTGCAGTCATACACGCAAAATTTTGAATTCGGAAGGATGCGATTAGAAGGAAAGTTGGCATAGCTCCGATATAGGATAATATGATAGAAAACTGCTAAAGATGGTTTGACCATTTGCAAAGGGAGTCAGTTGATGCACCGGTTAGAATATGTGAGATTTGGGATATTGAGACGACAAAGAGAGGGCGGGGAAGATATAAGAAGTGTTGGAATGAGACTCTCCGAAGGGATCTTTGTTATTTTATTTAAGCCTGAGAATGACCTAGAAAATATCTGAATGGAGGCAGAAAATCCATGTAACCGACCCTACTTAATTATGGGAAAAAGCTTTGTCGGTGTTGTATTCTCATTTTTTTTTAAAAACCGGCATACCCCCTTTTTATGGGATCCTCCTCGGCCTCATTTTTTTCTTGCTCCTTCATTTTTTTCATTTTTTCTATTTCAGTGGGCCCAATTTAGCCTGAAATCATGCTTAAAATAGTAAAAATAAAGGGCATGACAGTGGCCCTGTTGGGCCCATTACAAGCAGAATCTAAAAACGAAAGGTATAAGAGGCCGAGAATCCATTGAGATGGAGCATCGACTCCTCCCCTTCTTTTTCACCGTTAGGGATCTCATGGGAGAACTCATCGACACATATGTTCCTTGGTTGGTGATGCTGCTGAAAATCATAGAACATTGCTAATTTTTCTTCATCTCGTGTCAAGCACTGTTGCTAAGTCTTGGGATGGAGTTCAGTATTCCATGAGGTATGTAGTTCGAGGAGATGGTGGCTTGTAAACTGGAGATCGCACTGCATGAGTGCACCAAGATCCTCCTTTGCCATTGCGTGGAGGGATGTGGTTCTAGAGATGGCACGCTTGCAGAGAGTGCTTTTGCTCGCCTTCTAGAGGAGATCTCACATGCTAGGGTTTCGAGGGAAGCACTGAGATGTAATCGCATGAGGGGGAAGCGCTGAGATGAAATCAACACCGCCTGTAACCTCCCCCTCTCTCTCTCTTTCTTTGTTATTTTTTATGCCACCTCTAGATGATATGCTTAGGTTGAGAGCTTGTTTGTCTGTTGATTAGGGTTCTTTGGCATGCAGGGAACATTCGTGGATTGTCATGTGCAAGGGAGCACTAATAGTAGATGCATGGACTTGAAGGGCTGCTATGATGGTCAGATAGAAAATGAAGATGTGCATGTTGCTAGTGTGTCTGTTTTCCCTGCCCGTGGTGCTGGAGATAGCACACACGAGATCCTAGAATTAGGGTTCGGAGAATTAGGGTTACATGAACCCTAGTTTTTTTTGAACATGGCGATGATGTGAATCAATGTTCAGATCATATGAAAAAATTATAAACTCACAAGAATATAATGAAGAATCCAAAATAAAAATTGAATCTCCAAGATGAACCCAAAACGAAACCGCTATGATATCATATTGAAATAAATAATGCGTAAGAATATAAAGATGTAAAGTAGAATGCTTACATTTTATGATGGCATGCGGGGAATAGGATGAAACCACGAGAGACGACCTCAGAGGGTCGGATACTTCATTATAGCTCATTCAATGAATAGAAGGGGTGTATGCTTCTTATTTAACCCCATGGACATACCATAGTCCCACTTATAGATGATGTGCGACGAAACAATTTTCGCTCATAGCAAATATCTCAACATACTTGAATGGACTTTTAGCATCATGGCACCTAAATTATCACCGAGTCAATCTATCATGTGCTTGAGTTTGATATTTGTGTTAGGTTTAGAATCATATTAGGATTAGGAATCCTAATGGGATAGGACTCATAATCCTAATAATAGTTGAGTTGTATCTATTTATAGTCCTAAGGGAATAGGACTATGGTGTTGTAACTGGGCTATATATAGGAGGGGGCGGAGGCATTGCCTCAACACTGCCACAAGAACAATGTAACCCCTAGAGAGAGGGGAGAGAGAGAGAGGGAAGAAAGAGATGAGAGAACGAGGGAGCAGAGAGAGTTGTCCTCGTTCTAATTTACATGACCGAATCGTGTCCCATCAACTGGTATCAGATCCTGATTCGACGACGAGGGATACAACGTGACGGATCAGAGCGAGGATCGACGTCGATGAGATGACATGATGCAACATATGCACAATCTTTAGAAGCCGTGATATGGTGGTCTCTTGGAGAAATCGACTTGAGGCGTCGAAGAATACTGCTAGCGGCGACTTGCAGGAGATTGTGCAAGGTGGCACGCTAAGGGCATCTAACGACGGATGCGTTACCTAGAGGCAGTGAGTTCCTACTAACGAGACTTGTAGATGACGAGGATGACCCATTGCAGACCCAAGAAGGTGAGGAGATCGTGATGTAATTTAACTCAAGGGGGAGATTGTTAGGATTAGAGTCATAAGGATTAGTAGTTCTAATGGGATGTGACTCCTAATCCTAATAATAGTTGAGTTGTATTCTATTTATAGTCCTAAAAGGAGTAGGACTATAGGGTTGTAACTGGGCTATATATAGAGGGGGTGGAGGCATTGCCTCAACACTACCACAAGAACAATGTAACCCCTGGAGAAAGGGGAGAGAGAGAGAGAGAAGAAAGAGATGAGAGAACGAGGAAATGAAGAGAGTTGTCACCGTTCTAATTTATTTGATCTTTCTTCTCCGGTGGTCGCGAGAGGTGATCAACCACCGTTATATCTGATTGTTCTTTTCTTCATATACCGTGGTGGTGGTCGATTGCACATATGCATTCGTATCGGGTTGTTTGTTCCCTTCAATTTGATAATTCATATGACAAAAGCCTAGACTTAATAGGAACAACTTACAATGAAGCTAGATGTACTGAATCTGGTTAAAAAGTGCTGCATAGAAGGCGCTAAAGTGAGTAGGAACAATCATAAACGCAAGGATGCACTAGCATGAGCAGGCGAGTGCTATGGTACAGATTTACGAGGGAGTGCAAGTCTAAGCTTATCTAGTAAGGGATGCAGAACTAGTTGGCTAGTGTTGTAAGCATCATAGATGGAAGGAGGGTAGAAAGGTGGTTGCAAGATATCTAATTTCAAGGTCCTAGAAGCTATCCACGCTGAAACCATGTAGAGAGAGAAATAATTGATGTGTTTTTTATGTGATCCTTCATCCTTTCTGTATAGGGCATCAATAGAAAGGTTACAGGCTCACCCTTGAGGACGTTTCAATACATAAACCAGACTCAAACTAAACGAAAAAAACTAAGTATAAGATAAAAAGTATCCTCAACTTTTAAAAAGGGGAACATCCACTTTAGCTCTAAGTGACTCCAAGGAACACGAGAGCAACTAATGCAACTCCAAGTTGGATCTGGAAATAGTGAACTGGATTTCATTTGACATCTTTGATCCTGAATTGTAAATAGTAGACTACTCAACAGAATAATCCAACCACACTTAACGTTGGCCCACAGATGCATGATCAAACCTTACTCGACTGTGAGAAATACAAAATTAATCTCCTTTATTATTTCTTCCATTTTAAATAGAAATTGTAAAAGAAAAAAACATGCATCGCTTGCGAAATAGAGAAGGCTAATAAACTAAATGACTATAAATAGTTTTTTATACAGAAAAATGGTTTACTGCCCAAAAATTGCGAACATGAGCTTGCTAGTTTCTTACACTCAACATGGTCACCTTTTTGAACAATACACTAGGTTTTAGTTAATCACACACGCTGTAAATTTTAGTTTAATAAACAGTACAGAAAAGTTCTCCATTATCTTAAATTAATCTTTAAAATGTTTAATATATATTTATTTTATTTTGAATAGACACTGGAATTTTCAGCAGCGTTTATATCTTTTAAGTTTCAATTTTATTTCTGCCAATTATGACTGTAGAAGCCCCAGCTTTTGAAGTTTTGCCATCTTTGAAAAGACTAAAGCACCGCATTCTATCAACAAGTTGTGGAAAATATACTGCTGTATTCATGTCGGGAAGGTAAAAGAGATATCTCTTCATGGGTTTCCTAAAATTTTTATAATTAACTGTAATTTTTGTCTTGAAACTCTTTGGTAGTGCTAAGAGGATTGGTGTGTGTGGCATTTTAGACTTCATGTCACTGTTTTTATCACGTGAAAATGAAAAAGCAGATCCTTATTGGATATGCCATATGTTTGGGTGTTACATTTGTCAAATAAATTAGGCCTTATATATGCAACTATCTTATTTTTTCGCTGTTCTTGATGTTGACGTTATTGGCAAATATAACCAATGATAGTTTTCTATTAGTTCCATCCTCTCTATTTCTATTTGTAACCCTTTGGGGACTATTATATAATTGCCACCTATTGGGTTCTAAGTTTTCATGCTATATAAGAAATTATGCACCATAAATAAAATCATTTCATTGCATTCTTAACTTTTCTCCACATGATATCACAATGACGGCCCTAGATCAGAGTTTGTACCAAATTCCGCGTCACAAGGACAAGCGCACAACCCCCACCCCCGTGTCCTATGCGGGCCTCCTCCAGTGCCCTAGCATAAAACAACCTCACTACATGGACCTCCTCTCCATCCACGGGTCCCCAGTTGTTCCCCTGTCGGCTACTAGAGCATGGATTTCTCTCCCCGTGCCGCCACTCACCATGCAGATGCCTTCATCACACAACGACAGAGGGCTGCTGTCCTAAAAGGGGTTTCCACACCTTTTCTTGTCCTCGTACGTACCCCTCATGGTTGAGGGCTACTACCCTAGACATCCCTGACATATGTGTGAATAGATTATCTATCACTTTGTTGTTCTCTCTCTTGCTCTCTCTGATCGCGATGTCCACGACTCATGTCGAGAATGTGAGAGAAAATGAATGAGTTGTTTATTTTATGGTCATTGGCTCCTTTATATAGAGATGAGAAATCCTAGTGGGCAAATAATCGAATGGAAATTGCAAATGTAAGTAATAAGAAATGCCAAAATGCTAATTTCTCTTAGACTTATCCCCAAGATGGAGCATAGATATCTTTTGTACTCAACTTAGAAGAACACTTCTTGAACACTCTGCTACCTAGGGACTTGGTGAAAATATCTACTGTCTATTTACCTGAGCTAGCATGGGAAGTAGAGATGAAGCCCTTCTGTATCATGTTTCTAGTGTAAAGACAATTCACCTCGATGTATTTGGTCTTCTCATGGAAAGTTGGATTATTGGCATTGAGTAACATAATTTGATCGTCACATAGCAGCTGCATGGGAGAGGTGCATCAATAGTTAGGTCAGCCAGAACATAGTTGACCACATCATCTCAATACGTCATTGCGCCATGGCTTTGTATTTGGTTTCAACACTTGACCTAGCAACCATAGTCTGCTTCGTACTTTTCCACGAGACCAATTAGCTCTGCATGACAATGTAAAACCAGAGGTGGGATTCCTGTTATTTAGACATCTCTCATAGTCAACATTTCCACAAGTTGTGATGGAAAAAGATGTCCCTTTGCTAAATAGCAACTATGTACCAGGGAAGTCACACAATACCTGGTGTCCTATATACATAGGTCAAGTGATCTATGGTCGATCCTTTAAAGCCCTACTGCGCTATCAGGTCCAAGAGCTTCTGAAACCATGCTATGGGACTTTAAGGCCATAAACATCCTTATGAAATCTGCATATCTTCTGACACTCCTTCTCAGCTGCGAACCAGGTGGCTGCTATATATAGGCTTCTTCCTGAATCTCGTCGTACAAGAAATCATTATTTTTTTTGAAAGGAAAAAAGGCGCAAAGTTGTAGAGGCAAGCACCCAAAAAACTTTATATTCATCGGTTAAAAGTCATAATTACAAAGACCAAGAATCCTGGAGGAGGATCCTAGCATGTTGTACCACATTTTCTACATAATGTCTCTCTCCTAAATATCACCCCATTCCTTGCTAGCCAAATCGCCCAGAGGCTCGCGGTTGTCAAAACCTTGACATATGTATGGCCATTTCCCGATGCCTCAACAAAGTTCAAGTAAGAATGAAAGTTCTCTGTCGTGACCCCAATAAGGGCTAGCCCCCTCCAAACCTCCTTTGACATCGGACATTTAAAAAAAAGGTTGTCGATATCCATCACATATTCAGAGCAACGCTGGCATAAATCATCAGAATCATAGAACAATCTGGCCCTCCGAGCACTAGTCAACAACTGTTGTATGCCCATCAGCCACATGAAGATTTTGACTCATCATGGGATCTTCCATCTCCAGATTTGACCCAAGGTTGGCAGAGCGATCCCTGGATCAAAAACAAAAATGTGTATAGAACTTTGTAAGACTTCTTCACCAGGAATTGACCATCCGGCCATGCCCAATGGTCACGTCTTGCTGATGGGATTCTCGCCTGAGAAAGCATCTCTCTCAAACATTGCAAGTTTGTTATATTCACTTCATATAATTCTGACCGAAACGTTGGTGACCAAGCATTGCCACTTCAATCCTCGGACACCCGTAATCTTCGATTCTCAGCCATCCCAAACAGCCTTGGAAGATGGTCACAAAGAGTCCTAAGGCCCGACCAATCGTCAGTCCAAAAATTACAGGCGTCTCCTTCTCCAAGACATGGTCGCATAGATGATGAAATCTGAGGAAGGATGGAACAGACCCCCCTCTAAAAATTAGAGGGCATAGATACATGTCTAGGTCTCCAGTAGAGGGCCCCTTAAACCCTATAGATCTTTTGCAACAAAGAACAAAGAAGATCAGAGCCACTGCCCCAAATATGGACTGCCCATTTTGCTAGTAGGGCCTTGTTCATCGCAGCAAGATCAAGAACACCTAACCCACCATCGTTCTCTGAAAGAACCACATCCTTCCACCCAAGCAAAGGCACTCCCTTGGAATCTCTAGTTCCAGCTCAGAAAAAATGATGCATTAGATATTCCAACCGTTTACGAATCCCCACAGGAAAAAGCCTAGATGACATGTAGAAGATTGGGATAGCTGATAAAACTGCCCATTAATCCTAAGGCTCAAGATCTTACCAAATAGATCCGACACCGTAGCAATCCCCTTCGCCTATCGAGCACCCCCTTCCATAAAAAAATTGTATCATATGCATATTGAGAGGGCTCCGCCTGGAGATCCTGCAAGGTGGGGCTATCTCCTGTGGCTTGGAATAGGGAAGAAAGTTGCACGGTGGAGAAGGGCAGTGCGAGGGCTTCAAGGACTTGGGATCTCGATGCCATCGGATGAGGGAGATGCGCCACGGCATCGGTTGGGACCTTGAGAGATTGATGATGGCCCCTACGATCTGCAATACTGCATGGAGTAGTTGTCGAGGGTGTAGAGACACCGCCACTGGAGCATATAACCCTCTTGCTGGAGTAGGATTAAGGTTTTTTTTATCATAAGCCCGGTAATTTATGGGGTCCGGGTATCCCCATTTATTCAGAAAAAGGATATTTACAAGAGGTGACAAAGGACATGTCCTTACCTAGGATGGCCAACATGGCCTAAAGTGACTAAATTTGATTGAGCTAGACATAGAGCCTTGATAAAAGAAAAGAAAAAAATAAAAAGTAGTGGCCTACATGACCTTAGAAACAAATATAAGAGAAGGAACCTAACCACAATGGAAATAGTTCCTAAGGTATGGGGAATGAACCCTTCCCTTTTTATTCCTTTCTTCAAAAGTTTTCTTGTCTAGTGCTCGACGCTCTAAATAGGCTTCTTCCTTGTATCTTCTTGGCAGCATTCTCTTAAAATCAACAAGTTCTTCTTTCGTCCATCCTGAGTCAAAGATTGCAAATTTTCCTGTATCTCCAATCATCCTAACTGAGTCCCAAATTCTTACCACCCAATCATCTCCAACCCAGAAGTCAGGGGCTATTGTTTTCCCTTTTTTGTATTTCCTGAAACCCACAACATTAGAGCTTCAATTTGTTCCTCCTCACCTTGGCCAATTCTGAATCTGATGTAGGATAAATATCATTAAATTCAAACTCATTCACTATCACCTCGTTCTTTTTTAGCATTGAAAATCCATCCATCCAGTCCTTCAAGACTTTAGGCTTCTTTTCGAATAAACTATCATAAATATGCTCCCTATTCGCATGGATATCCGGGTTCAAACTTTCTAAAAGCAAATTGCCTTCAATACATGATTTCTTTTTTAACATAAACCTCTTCTCTTATTGAGCAATCAATACCTTCGGAGGCATCTGGTCCAGGTAATCTGCAATATCTTCAATGATTTCTGAAGCCACCTTATTTAAAATATCACCCGCAAGCTTGTTCAGGGACACATATGATCCTTTAATAAGGGCAACATGATTCAAATCCCCATTTAATGCTTCAGAAGCCTCAACACTGTTCAACAACCCTTCCCTCCTGATAAAATGAGCTTGGTTCAAATCCTTAATAGGTGCACCAGAAGACTCGAGTCTGTTCAATAATACACCATCCCTTCTGATATAAGAGGCCGGAGGATCTATGTGACACCCGCTCCCTCTCGGATCCAGGATACCCATTTACACGCCATTCATAGTATCATGTTCGCTAAAGATCGCATTAGAGTACTGGAGATTAGGGAAAAAGATTTCGCACTTATGAATGACATTCACATTTAACTAGCAAGCCACAGAACTACAACATGTCATCAATCTATTGCATAAATTTCCATGGCATTTAACATGTAACAAACGAAACTGCATGATGTACATGCATCCCAATTGTATCAGAAGAGAAAGAAAAACATATATAATATCTTGCACAAAAACTATAACATGCATACCTGATATGTTTTACTGCGGAAACTTACGTTCAACTCTCCTAATACCACAATGCATGTGTTTCTCCTGCAATCCAAGCATTGGGAATAACAGAACATCAACAAATGTTGAGTAAATCTTATTAATTAGAAATAACAGGAAATTTAGTGGCTCCAAAAGAAAGCAGGTAAATAGGGCTTGGCAATTAAATTTAAAGCTACTTACATTGAAATAGGTTTTCAAGTTATTTGGTATGCAAAACCCCAATCTACTCATCCTACACTAATTACCCATATTAATCATTTTTTATACAAATATTATATGTATCCCTATTTAAGTCATTGGTTTTTTATTAATTATAATATATGTTTGATGGGTCTTGGAAATGTGAATGACGAGTCTCTGATATGATCATTGTCTTTATTAAATGCTTATGATGATGCTTATGAATCATGCGGATTGATCATATTAAGTGTATATGATAGTCTGGTGTTTTGATTCTTTTCATGTTGAATTTCTAATAGTCTGTGGTCTTGGTCCACGTAAGACCTCACACTATGAGTCTAAGGCAGTAAGGAAGCCTTAGGGTTGGGATGCCTCCGTAGGTATGGGGTGGAGTAAAATGCATCCTAACTAAGTTCCCAACATGTCCACTAGCTATATTTAACAACTGTACTAGTAGCTCGAAGTCTGATAAGGATGATTTTCATGATATGGTCTTTTCTCTTTGTCAGGAATTACTGGCGGAACAGTAACAAGGTCAACGGAAACCAAGCTCAACTACAACCAACTCAACTGTAACCAAGCTCTCATGTAGCCAACTCAGTTGTAACCAATTTAATTAATCCATCTTTATTTTAGCAAAACTCATTTGTGACTCATTCCAAACTCAATTGTAACTTCTCCAAATTCAACTGTAACTGATTCACATGTAGCCATTGCCAAGTCTATTGGCGGAATGGTAATCAAAACTCAAGCGGTGAGGTAGTCTCCTAAGAGACTCTTCCGTCTCGCTCTCTAAGTAGAAGTGTGGTCCAGTAGGGGATAGGTCTACTTCAAAACTACGTCACTGAGACGGGTGAGAGAGACTCTCCGGAAAAGTCACTCTAGAAAAAGCGACCTGACCGGTACGGGTAAACGAGCTCGAAAAACCAAAATCGAGGGCCCTCCAACCTAGGTATCCTAAAGAACAAGGGTCAGCGGAACTAGTCTTTAAAAGAAAACCTATGGATCCCAGAGAGGCGTAAAAACTGCGAGCACTCGCGAAAAATCGAGAAAAGACTTGGATCCAAGACCGGCTGTCGAGACCTCAATTCCGGGCCGTCGGATCCTCCCATATCCCGATCTGGTTACTCAGCAATAATTTATCCAGCAATCACAACTAACATTCAGAAACAAACTGCAGATAAAAATACTCAAAAAGAAGTATTTAATACTTTTCCATTCACAAAATAAAGTTTACATGATCCATTGTCCGACTACAACCCTTTACATGTACATCAGCTGGAAGGAAATACACAGAAATATTACTAACCACCTTTAGAGAGTAAAGCTACTGTGGCTGACTGGATGTCTAAATTCCTTGCGATGGCTCACCGACACCTGTTGGGTTTTCCAATAAATCATAGGATAACAATTAGCGAGTGCTAAGTAATGAAGAAGAGAAAAGTAAACAAATGGGTAATTTTTCAAAATTTGTTATCACAAAAAGTTTCATTCCATTTCATTAATTTAAGTCCTATTCCTTTTCTATTCCACATCAGGGATTAGTCCAGGGGAACCCCACTATTCTTGGACTCCGAAGCTGTGGACCCTTCGGGATTGGAGATTTTGTTGATCTTGGTAAGCTTATGCCGCCACACGTGGCCCCAAACAATCATCCAATACTACCCTGATAATTTCCTTTTCTTTTATTAATCAGGGTCTCAAACCCTCAGCGTGGAACACAAAGGAGCACACCGTCCTCGAGGATCCGGTTGCTTAAAACCTCAGGTTAACCTTTAATCATATAACCTAGCGGCTTTAAATACATGTTGTCGTGACCCAACTGCTATTGAACCACCCGTGCCTCCACATGGCACGGCCACATCTTCCGTCGTTCAACCCGAATATATTGGCTCCCGATACCACGCGTTACAAATCATTCATTTCGTGCGCACTTATCATAACCTGGCAACCGTGTACCACTTAGGTAGGGAAATACCAATGTGGGTTCCTTCCGACAAACTACAGGTTGCATAACTGACCTGTAGTTCTACTCCCAGTCATCCTTAACGTGACTCACGAACCTTTTCAGGATCCAACTTAAAACACATCAATTAGCATGATGTAATTCCTCTGTCAAGTCGTGGATTAGCGTAACCATAAATACTGAGTATAGACTTACACATATTAATTCATATATTTATATACTCAATTTATGCTCTTTTAACTCCAAAATCCTATCTTTCCAAGACACTGCATTAATTCGATGCTTAAACCTTATTTTAGCGGGAATCACAAAGCAACTTTTCATATTTCCAAAAAAATAGTCGAATTAGGGTTCTTTATAGCAAAGAAAATAAAATCAGGAATTTCAATAATCTCGTATGAAAACACAAAAGCAAAAGGAAGTATTTCGTTACCTAATCGAGCTCTCACTCGCGTATGTAGTGCTTTATCGTGTTTCGTTTTCAGAAAGGATGATTTAACGCTCCTGAAACGATCGAATTTCATTTTCGTATCAAAAACGCTAAGAACGTGTCAAGAACGCTAAGAACGAACGAAGACCACGAAGAACGTCAAAAACATATTTTCTCTTGAAATTTCGGCAGAGTTTCCCCTTATATCGGGACATATTTCTTGAAAATTTTCGGCAAAGTCTCTTCTTATATCGGGACATATTTCTCGGAAAAATTTCGGCAAAGTTTTGCCTTATATCGGGACATATTTCTCGGAAAAATTTCGGCAGAGTTTCCCTTTATATCGGGACATATTTCTCGGAAAAATTCGGCAGAGTTTCCCCTTATATCGGGATATAATTCAAATTAAAATGAAAAGAGTTTCCTCTATAAAATCAATCGAGAGGAAAATAACAACGAAACTGAAAGGATATAATTAAACTGCAAGCGATGAAGAATCGGTAGACACCACGCGTCTTAGGTGAGTGAATGTGTGACGAATCACAGGGTTCACTGACGTGCACAACCGCCCGCATCTAAGCAGGGTATTACACAGATTTTTCCATCAAAATAATTATAAAAGCAGAAAAGAAAGAACAATAAATAATGGAGAATCGGTAGACACCACGCCTTTTTGGTGAGTGAATGTGTGACGAATTACAGGGTTAACTGACGTGCACAGCCGTCCGCACTTAAGTAGGGTGTTACACATATTTCTCCTCAAATCACAACAGGAAACAAATCGGAAAGAAAGATAAATCAAGAACAAAACTTGGAAGAAAAGAGAATGAATTGAAAGACTAGCTTACGAAGAAAACTAAGAGAGGATTGCACTTTCCTCCTCGTTCTCCGGCAGCGCTTCGCTAGCGCTCTTTCCCCGCCTCCCACTCCTCCTCCCGATCTTTCAACCCTAGCCCTTGGGTGGTGGTGGTAGTGGAAATCGTAGAGAATGAATGGGTAGGGAGGGTATTTATAGGCACCAGAAAACCACTAGTCATGGTTAGAAAACCATGGTTTATACCTTAACCATGTTTCAGCGACCCATGATTTTGGCCCAGTGTTTTGGCTAAGACTTATCCCAAACTTGGGGCTTAAGTTAGAATATTCTAGAAGATTCTAGATTCGTTAATTATGCTTAATTAACACTAATCGTGATTAACTTTCACTAATTGCGATTTAATTTTCGCGGCTTACGCTTATCTTTTGCTAACTATTAATTAGTGTTTGCTAATGATCATTAACGGTTTTAATCTGTCATTAGTTTCTTTAATCATGCTTAATTACTCTTAATGACAGTCATTATGGGTTAATGACATCTTAACCCTCCTTACTTTTTTCTTCCGAAAATCATAACAAATCGAAATAAAGTCCGATTCACACGAAAAAAATTTCGTTGGTTTTCTCTTGACGAGTCGGATCTTATGATATAGGATCCGAGAGATGCTAAGTTCATGGCTTTACAATTATAACAACCTTAAAGGAAGTCTCGTCCTCGAGACTAGAAATACAAGAATAACAACCTTAAAGAGGATTGAAATATAACAACCTTAAAGAGGATGAACGACATTTCATTTACAATAAAGATATACACAGTACATAGTGTTATCATTCAAATAAGTATGGGTATTTTTCTCTCGTTTCCACCTCAGGTTCCTACGTGGCTTCTTCAAACTCTTGGTTTGCGCCACAATACTTTAACTAGAGGTACCTCTTTGTTTTCTCAACTTCTTGATATCTGTGTCAAGTATTTGCACTTGTATCTCTTGCTATGTCAAGTCTGGCTCAACATGTAAATCATAATAACTTATCTTATACTCTAGATTCCTAACGTACTTTCTCAGATTTGATACATGAAAAACATCATGTACTGTCGAGAGATGTGGAGGAAGCGCAAGTCTATAGGCGACTTTTCCAATCCGTTGAATAATTTCAAAGGGACCCACGAACCTGGGTGCTAACTTCCCACGCAAGCCAAACCTCTGAACACCCTTCATAGGTGATACTTTGAGAAATACAAAGTCACCTTCCTCAAATTCAATGTATCTTCGCCTGGTATCACTATAGCTTTTCTGGCCACTCTGGGCAGTTATTAGTCTTTTTCGAGCAAGCTGTACTGCTTCCCGTGTCTTCTGGAGTATATCTGAATCATAAAGATTCTTTACTCCGACCTCTTGCCAACACAAAAGAGTGTACACCTACATCCATAAAGTGCTTCAAATGGTGCCATGCCAATACTTGTATGGTAACTATTGTTGTAGGTGAATTCTGCAAGAGGCAAACTTTTAATCCTTCATCCCTTCCATTCTAAGGCACACACTCGTAGCATATCCTCTAGTGTCTGAATCGTACGTTCTGACTGACCATCTATTTGTGGATGATATGCTGTGCTCAAGCATAACTGTGTACCTAAGGCTTTCATGAAGTTCTCCCAATAGTGTGAATCTCGATCGGAAACTACTTCCTTTGGGATACCATGGAGGCGGATCACATGTGTAATATATAACTAGAAAGGTGGTCTGGAGTGAAAGATAAGCTTATTGGAATGAAGTGTGCCACCTTGGTCAGACGATCTATTATTACTCAGATACTATCTTTACCACCAGTCGTCTGAGGTAAACCAGTAACGAAGTCCATGGAAATGCTTTCCCATTTCCACTCAGGTATGGGAAGGGGTTGTAACAATCCCGGTGGCTTTTGGTGTGAAGCTTTTACCTGTTGGCAAGTGAAACATGAATTCACAACTCAACATCTTTCTTCATTCCTGACCACTAAAAGTATGAATGAAGATCCTTATACATCTTCGTAATTCCTGGATGAATAGATAATCTAGAACAATGAGCTTCATGTAAGATGTCTTTCCTCAGTTCAGGTGTATTTGGTACACAAACTCTATGATGGTTATATAATATCCCAGCTTGTATATGGAATCCCTCTATCTTATTCTGCTCAAGTTGTTGTCTCAAGTCTTTAAAGACTGGATCATCCTCTTGTCCTTTCTTTATTCTATCCCAGATCTCTGGTTTGTATTGGTGAGGAATAGTTATACTATGAGCACTACTATCAAATGGTTTCCATTCACTTAACGCTGATAGTACATCCTAGAAGTCGATAGCACTCACCAACCCATGTGAATAAGTTCTTCTACTGAGGGCATCTGCTACGACTTTCCCCTTACCGGGGTGGTAGGAAATGGTGCAATCATAGTCTTTCAACAGCTCTAGCCACCGTCTCTGTCTCATATTGAGCTCCTTCTAATCAAACAGATATTTCAAACTTTTATGATCAGTGAAGATTTCAAAAGTAATACCATAGAGGTAGTGTCTCCATATCTTTAAAGCGAAAAGTACGACAGCTAATTCAAGGTCTTGTGTTGGGTAGTTCTTTTCATTTGTCCTGAGCTGTCGTGATGCATACGCAACTACCTTACCAATGTTGCATAAGAACCGCCCCAAGTCCTTTAGATGCATCAGTGTACACTGTAAACCCTTCACTCTCGGAGGGTAGAGTAAGGATGGGTGCAAATGTTAGGCATTCTTTCAGTGTTTGAAACTAGTTTCGCATGCATCTGACCACATGATTGGAACTTCCTTCTGGGTCAACCTTGTCATTGGCAATGCTATTCGTGAAAAGTCCTTAACAAATACTCTATAATATCCAGCTAATCCCATAAAAGATCGTATTTCTGTGACCGTCTTCGGGTGTTCTCAACTCATCACCGCATTAACCTTTGTAGCTACGACTGATATACCTTCCCCAAAAATAACATGGCCTAAGAAAGATACTTCAGATAGGTAGAAGTCACATTTGCTATATCTAGCATACAGTTTGTTCTTCCTTAGAGTTTCAAGTGCCTACCTGAGATGGTGTTCATGCAGATACTTATCCTTGGAGTAAATAAGCACATCATCAATAAAGACTACTACAAAGTGATCTAAGAACTCCTTAAATACTCTATTCATGAGATCCATGAAGGCTGCTGGGTATTTGTCAGTCCAAAAGGCATAACTAAGAATTCATAATGCCCGTATCTAGTTCGAAAAGTTGTCTTGGGAATATCTGTATCTTTAATTTTCAACTGATGGTATCTTAAATCTATCTTGGAATACACAGTTGAACCCTGTAACTGATTTAAGAGATCATCTATTCTTGGCAGGGGATACTTGTTCTTTACGGTCTTCTTATTTAGTTGTCTATAGTCAATGCACAACCGAATTAACCCATCCTTTTTCTTGACAAATAAGACACGCGCACCCCATGGTGAAGTACTAGGACGAATGAATCCTTTATCTAACAGTTCTTGCAACTGTACCTTTAACTCTCGTAACTCAGCTGGTGCCGTCCTATATGGAGGGATAGAGATAGGCTGAGTATCAGGTATGAGAGAGATTTCAAATTTCAATCTCTCGCTCAGGTGGTAATCCAGGTAGTTCCTCTGGAAATACATCAGGAAATTCGCACACTATAGGTATATCTTCCATCATTCTATCTGACCCTGATGTAGTGGTTACATAGACTAAATAACCTTGGCATCCTTGCTCTAACAACTGTTGTGCCTTCAATGTAGAGATATATTCGATATTATCATCGGATGTCTTTCCAATGAACTGGAACTCTATCGAGTTAGGAAGGTGAAACGTTACTGTCTTCTGAAAACAGTCAAGACATGCATGATGCCTTTCTAACCAATCCATTCCTAGGATAAGATGAAAGTAATTCATTTCGATAAGTAGAAGGTAAGCATGTGACTGATGTCCTGCAATCAGTCCCACACAGTATTGATGTTGCCAATTGGTTGCTCTACATTGCATAAGTAAAATATCTTCCTGATGTTATCCATAATCTTCTTATTCATCTAGTTCACGATACTTCCTTGAAGATGCCGCATCCACTTCATGTCAAAGTATTTACATTAAATAGACAGAATCCATACTTTTCTCTATTCCTCTTGACGTGTAGGTTCATGAACAATGCAAATCTAGCCCTTCATCAAACACTGTTCAAGATGCTTCTTTAACTTAGTTGGTTTCCCTATGTGAAGCGGTGAGATCATGCGTTAACCATTCTATATCTAATTATTACGAGTAATGACTTATCTGATCCCGAATGCAATCCATTGATGTACTACTAACTGTATTGATTCTAAGAGATTATATTGATATATTACAAAACTCTAACTGAAGTCAGGTCATGAATGATAAGAAGAATGCTCTTCTAACCTCATGCCCTTTATTTTGAATGTCACTCTTGTTTCCTGTCGATGGTTATTTCCTATAGAGCATACACTTGATGGTAAGGTTTATTGGCTTAAAGAGGGGCTTTCAGTAAAAGAATTCTTTTATACGTATGGAATTGATTACATCAAAGCCTTTTCTCTAGTAACCAGTATGGAGTCCAGATGCACCAAAAATTGGCTTATTTGTGAGTTTGATATGACCAATACTTTCTTATAAGATAATATCAAGCAGGAGGTTTTTTATGTCCCAACCCTAGATACCTAGAAGACTTTTGTAATAAAAATTTTATAGGCCAAGTCATGCATGGAAGGCAGCAAGAGGAGGGAGAAAGATTGTACCTTTGATCCTCTAAGTTTGGAGGGTATTTGTGACTTTATCTAACATACAACTATAGCTAAAATACCTGATGGACAACAACTTAGAAAGGGAAAAAACTGAATTAGAAACTTCAATATTGACTTTAATGAGAGCAAACAGGAGAGGGATTCGTACCTTCAGATATATCTAATTTGTATATCCAAACTTGTGTGCAACAACCTTTTCTTGACAGGAGCTTCAATTATTCAGATCCGGATGTTACAATCTATTCCATCCTCTGTGGTTTGCAATAAAGAAACTTTGCCTTTCCTCGAAAAATTCTTCTTATTAGTAACCAAGGTCCAATTTTCCTTATCAATAGCAGCTGACTTAATCTACTCCCTAAGTATCTGATCTTTCGGGTATCCCTTCCCGTTGACTTTCAGATGATAGCTGCTGGTTCTGCTGAGAAGATGCTTTAGGAACTTCCTTCTTTGTTTGATCTTCAAGGGTAACCCCTGTGGGTTTCCATTCCTGAGCAACTCGCTCTTTCCCCTTCTTTCTGAACTTGCATTCTTCAATATCATGCCCAATAATAAAACAAGAAGAGCAAAACTTAGGGATTTTCTGATAAATGATCTTCCGCATGAATTTCTGCTCACCATTTTTAATCCATATATGATTCACCCTGGTCTTGGTTTAATCAATCTCCACGTACAGTCTAGCATAGCTGGGCCTTAAGAATTCTTTTGTTTCTTTATCTACGCAAAGAACCTTCCCAGTACTTGAGCAATTGACTTAATAATCCCCGGATTTTGGAGATGAATGTATAGGCAAGGTAAACCCATCCAAACTGCAACTTCGGTCGTAGTGAGATAAGGTCTGAAAGACGGGGACCATCTTGAAATTATCACACGTTCTTCTTGATAGACAAAAATGCCGAGAGCATATGCAGAGACAAAATCTGCATCAAGCTGGAATCTAACCAAAATATGTTTAGCATCGAGTGCCAAGTCATTTTACGGCACTTGCATCTCCCTAGTAACAGTGCTCGCATACAATGCGAATGTTGCATCTTATGCAACCAGTACTCAATTTTGTTAGTTATAGTTCCATTGACACTAAAACTCAATAATTATTATAACCAGTATGTAATTTCTATTATCCTTATCTGAATACCCTTATTCCCAGAGATCCCTTTGGGCTCCAATTTCTTTTTTAGAAAATTTAAAAAAGTTATCAAATCTGCAAGGGAATTTTGGAATCTTGCGAGAAGACTTGAAGAGAAAGGTTTTTGAAGCTGCGTAACTTCATCCTTTGAGACTTCTAAGGTATATTCTCCATCCGAAAAATAGCCTCCCTTGTAGGAATGCTTTCTAAAATAGGAGGAGAATTAACTCCTCTCAAAACTGATGCTAAAGAAGGCTTGGAAACAGTCTCCTTTTTTGTGACAATCCGCCTTCTTCCCATATTTGACTGCCTCTAAAAAGGGGAAGTTTGTTGCATCATCAATGGTGCCTTCCATAGTTTTTCAAAAGAAGTCCACGTGGCCACAAACAAAGCCCCTAGATCTCGAGCTTCCAAAAATAGGAAAGCGTCCACCGAAGTGGAACCCTATTGCTTCCAAGATCCTTCACGAAGCTAATGGAGCCTAGGCACCAAGATCGAAAGGCCTCCAGAAGAGGAGTATTATCAGGAGGAGGGCCAGAGTCCTCTAATAATCCACATGAGTAGCTTGCAAACGAAACTGCTCCAAAACTCTCACCAGGGAGACGAACCCGAACAAAATTGACGAGAACCACGTCTTACGATCTCCAAACGAGCAAAAACGATAGAGAACATAATCTAACCCATCGCAAAATGCATAATACTCGAAAGAATCGATAAAAAATGACCTGGAAAAAGGAGAAAACTGAGAACTCCCAAAATCGCCTTATTTTTCTCCAGAGCTTCTCTCTCCTCCCAGCGGTAGGGGGTTTTAGGGTTTAGGATTTTTAGAGTAGGATTAGGGTTACCAGAACATTTCTTGTAGGATTAGGGTTTCAAGAAAACCCTAGAAATTGAAGCTCTTGCTAATGAACGGGATTTGATCGCAGAATGGAACAACAATATTCTTCAGAATCTCTTGCATAATTTAGGGTTTCATAATAAACCCTTGAATTTCAGGGTCTTGAACGAATCATATATATGAACAATAATAATCCTCAAGAATGAATCTCTAAGAACGAAGAACTGAACCTCGACAAAATAAAAACTATAAAATAATTCCTCGAGAATCGAACCCACTCTGATACCATGCTAGAAAATAAGAATGTGGAAGCAATTATCAGAGATAAAGATTAAACATTGTAAAACATCAGGATTTTATGTGGAACCCTACTCCCTAAGGAGCGGGATGAAACCACATAAGAATGCTTGTGTTCATTGCACTTTCTCATCCAATACAAGGGGTCTGGAACTTCTTGTATAACCTTCACAGACCCTCCAAGTCCCACCACTGGTAGATTTGGGACTAAACACTGGATGCGGTAAATGGATCCTCTCTTCATGTTCAAGAGGAGAAACCAGTGGCTTCTAATTACGATTCCTACTTTTTGACTGTTGGGACGATTGGATGGATATTTAATGTAACATATCGTATTAATACCTTATTATTAGCAAAAAAACTTTCTTTCTATCTCATTTTTTTATTTAAAGTATTAGAAACCTTTATTTTGAAAAAAATGGGGTTTCAAGTATTTTCCTTTATTTCCGGCTATTTCATCGAAATTCCACTGAGTTTCTCTTTCTATGCTAACCAAAAGAAAATCGAAATATGACATTTAAGGTCTTGAGATGGACACCACCTTCCGGAACCCTTTAAGCAGTGCTTCCACCGACCGAACATCTTGCGCACAGAGAGGCATGCTCTTCAACACCAGAGTCTTGTAGAACCACCCGTGCGAGGTGCCATCCCAGAGAGATGGGCACCTCTACACCATCGTTCCCTCCCACGGTCCTCGTAACAAGGTAACCACCTCCCCAGCAGAAAACCCCCGAGCACATAAAGTGTCCTCCTGGAGGAGGATGATGTCCCTCCCCCCAAACCTTGACCGACCTGTTGACAGATATCAACCATGGCCATCTGCACGAAATCTGTCAGAGGATGCCCTCTAGTGGATCCGCCACGCATGAGAGGAGTGGTGATGCCGCCTCCCCACATCCATCTCCCCCCGCCACGCGACCGCCTCCTGCCATCGAGCCACGGGGAGGGCGCACCAACATAGGACAACTCCTATGATGGTCCACTCCCCTATCAACATAGGACAATTATGTACTTAAGTATGCCAAGTACATAATTCCAAAATGATGGCATTAAAACGATATCTCCCTTGCCTTCTTGCCCTTGGCTTCCTTGGACAATTTTCTAGTAGCCCATTTCTTTGAAGCAAATAAAACTGTGCTTATTCATATGAAGGGACTATAAAGAAAGAAATGTTGTTGTAAATCGAGTCACACCATGATGAACCAATTCCTTTCCATTTGCAAACTCCCTCATCATGTTCAAAAGTCCAATGTGATTGTAAATGTAAATCGCAATCACAATTTCTCTTTCAAGATTCTTTTTAATCACCGAGATCTACTTACCAATATCCTCTAACATAAGATTTATGTAATGTGCCGTCTGATAGTCCGCTAAACAACTAGGCTAATAAGGCCGTGTTCTAGCACGATCATTTAACATGTATCAGAATCGAGCATAAGATCTCTGTAAGAAGTGACTGCTAAATTTATCTTGGATAAGTCTAGTGTCAAATCTCAAGGACATGAACTCTCTATGCAACTAATTAAGGCATTAATACCAAGGTTAAGCGATTGATTTAGTTATCTAAGTTAAAATGAGAGAAAATAATGCAATATTAAACATATAGGACAAACTACACTTTTATTTTTTTTAATATGCATGTTAAATTAATGACTAAATGCAACACAATGAGATGAAATGCAAATATATACAAATACATAAATATGCCCTACTTTAATAGTTAATTTCAAGCAATATGTTGATTTAAAATCAGAGTCAAGCGATACTTAGAATGAAGCAAGTATCTCAGTAATGGACATTAAATTGATAAGAATTTACAACATATATTTCTAATTAATTGGTCAACTTTCATAATGCAAATCAGAGAATAGTGGTCGAGTGATCTTTGAA
This sequence comes from Ottelia alismoides, assembly GCA_037367405.1. NCBI lineage: Eukaryota > Viridiplantae > Streptophyta > Magnoliopsida > Alismatales > Hydrocharitaceae > Ottelia > Ottelia alismoides. The sequence continues at coordinate 182,174 of JAZKJV010009676.1, read as the reverse complement.
AAGTTAAAGATGAGTTAGCGATCAGAGCCTCTAGGAGAGCTTCGGATTCACCTCCGTCATGTATCCTCCGTCACCATAAAGTGACTCGTCTCCCAGGAGAGCTTCGGATTCACCCCACAACATATTTTGAGGACTTGGTCCAGATGCCTAATACATGAATCAAAGGAATTTTCGTGGACTGAGAAGTCATCCATGAAGACTTCCAGGAATTCACCGTCCATCTCGGCAAATACACCAATCATGCTCCTTTGAAAAGTACTTGGAGCATTGCATAATCTAAAGGCCACATGCCCGTAAGTATAGGTACCAAAGGGGCATGTGATATTGGTCTTATCTTTGTCCTCGGGAGCAATGTCTACTTGTTTATAGCACGAGAAATCGTCTGGAAACAGAAGATCTCTTTTCCTGTCAACCTCTCCAAAATATAGTCAATAAATGGTAGGGGGAAATGATCCTTCTTCGTCGCGACATTCAAGCGTCCGTAATTGACATAGACACGCCACAACATGGGTACTCATGTTATGATCTCCTCTCTATCCTCGTTGGTGACCGTATGGATTCCTGAGTTCTTCAGAAAACATGGGTGCCACCCACTTGGAATCGGAATTGGGATAAATAAAACCCGCGTTCGTACCATTTCTCAGTTTCCTTCTTCACGACCTCTTGCAATATTGGATTCAACCAACGCTGGAATTCAGGAGAGGATTTGGCATCATCTTGAATATATATACGGTACGAACACAAAGAGGGATTTATCCCATGGAGATTGGAAACGCTGTAGCTTATCGCTTTGCGGTTTTTCTCCAAGATCTTTAGTAAGCGAGATTCTTGCTCCTCGATTAGTCACGAACTGATGATGACATGATACTTTTTCTCTTGTCCGGCAAGGAAGGCGTATTTTAATGTTGTAGGTAAAGTTCTGTTCTCAGGTATGATATTATTATCAAATAGGTCTGACTCAATTGAATCTGGATCCGTGCTGCTAGTGGCTGCATCAGTCTCTGAAATTTCTACCACCAACTGATTTGGCTCAGGAGTCGGAATGATAAATGTATTCAAACGATCGACAAAAGCCACATCCACCTAGTCATCCTCAACCTCTGATTATTCTAAGGAAAGGGGGACTGACAGGCCCAAGATGGACTCTGTGTCTTCGAAGATGTAGGGGGATATATCGTTCAAGTGTATAGTGCCTGTTAGGTGAGTTTGAAGGATCTCGCAAATCACATCTTGTATAAGGAGATTTCTAGGTAAGAGGGACTTATCTGTGATTGCTGGGTTCTGCCTTTATGGCCAAATGGTGTCTACATGACTACATTATGCTTCTATCGAAGAGTACTTGGTGCTGGATTCAAAATTCGGTTTTTGCCACTTGGTTTGCTTCATCTCTAATTCCACGTCTCCGCCTTGAGAGTGGAACTGAATCTTCTCGACCTTGTAATCAAATACAGCCTCAACTGTCCTCAAAAAAGGTCGACCAAGTATGATCTTTGAGTCTCTCCAATTCGTAGAGACCTTCATATCAAGAATTTTGAAGTCCATGTAATCCCGTCCCTCGATAGTGATGACAAAGTTTCCTCAATTCTCCCTTAGATCTCTTAGTAGGGCTCTAGATTTTCTAAGAGGTCTTAGATTTAGCCTCTTGTAAAGAGCTGTTAGAAGTAGATTGATGGAGGAACCATTTTCCAGAAGAGTGCGTGCAAACGTTGTGTCATCGACATGACTCACCACATAATGAACACCCATGTCTTTTCATTTTCTTGAAAACTCATTCTTAACGACGTAAGTAGTGAGTATTAATAAAATGAGCTTTTCAACACTGTCTCTTTTCTTCCTGTTGGTCGTTGTAGGTGTGCATCTCATCTTAAGGTATCTATGGAATGCATGTATCATATACACATACTTATCTAATGGAATTGTGACATTGATATGCAAATCTCTTCCATCTCAGGGTCTTCTTTTTGTATTTTTTTTGATTTTCTTCTTTCCACCTGTAAGAGCATGGCACAAAGAGATTATTGAAGACAACTCAGATTCTTAAACTGAAATGTGTTCTTTCCCATTCAAAGGGGAAACTGAGTTCTGTAGAGGATATGGACTCTGACTGAATTTGGAAAGAAATGCAGGGAAACTAAATGGCGGGGAAGCAACAACTAGTGCATCCTTAGATGGAGGTTCAAGCTCCTCCTCCTCGGGCTCGCTTGATTCACTCCCGCTGGTGCTCATATCCTTTTTTGTGCCTTTGCCTTTTCTGACTCTTTTTAATGTTTTTGATGATTCGAATCACTCTTATTCAACTGATGATGGTGCTATTGTGGTGCTAATGCCTCTCCTCCTCTGCCTCCGAGTTTTCCTCAAGTAAAGACTCGGCGACGTCCGACCGTTCCAATGCTTGATCAGGTAAACAATCAATGGTCCTTCCGTTCATGAGGGACATATGATTCACATTATCATACAAAAGGATTTCATGTTCTGATCTAGAGTGGTTCGAATAATATAGCTGATAACGTGGTCGCTGCTAACTCTAGTTCATACTGTAGGGATTAGCCTGAATTTGGGTTAGAATAGGAGTTTCAGGTGCTATCTGCTCATCCTCAACTCATGAGATGCAGTTGAGATTTGTCTTGTTATAATGAAAATCGTCCTTCATATGCTTAAACACATCCCTAAGAGATTGCATGACCGAGGTAAGTGACCCCAGATCACTCATGGGTGGGACCTATTGCTGTTGGTTGCTAGAAGAGGGCTCGTACTGCTGACAGTATTGACCCTACTGACCCTACATATACTGTTGCTGCTGCTGGTGGAAATACGAAGTATGTTGTGGTGGTGGGCCCTGATAGCCTGACTAGTAGGTACGCTGCTGCTGCTGACTTTAGTATCCCTGGACTGTCCTGCATTATAGAAGATGTGTAGTAACGGAGCTGGTATCCCGATAATAACTGTCTGTGCTGACCAATCCCCATACCCCGTGACTGTCTACCGACAGTGTCATGGCTTTACCACAACCCATTGACCTTCAAACCCATATGGAGGGTTCTCGCAGACTGTCTCAATTGTGGAGGTGCATTGTGATTATGCTAGGTGTACTGCTGATCCTCTTCCCAGCTGCTCTGAGGCCCCTGTACTTGTTCCTTTACGTAGAGAACTCTGTCTATAGGTGTAGATGGTGCAGAAGGGACAGGTAGCCTCATCTTGGCTACCTTCTTAGTTAACTCCTCCACTTGCTTTGGCAATTGGTAAAGGCCCCCAAGTTCGGTGAGCTTGTAAAGCTCACCCAACTTCTTGTTGATATGCTCTACCATTGTAAGCTTATCAGCTATTATCCTAGATCAACCACTGTCTTCTTAGAATTCTCCTTAGATAGGAGTGAGGGAGATGCCTGGTAGGCCATGGTGGCCTAAGATCTGCTTGTATCTGCCATCTGCTCCTGAATCTTCCTTACGACTTCCTCATTCTTGCTTAGATAGCTTCCTCCACAAATTGCACTCACCAACCCCTTCATCTCGGGGGTAAGATCACATAACAAGGTCTAAACTAAGATCGTTTTCGACATGCCATGACATGTGCATTTTGCAATAAGTATGTGAATCACTCCCAGGTCTCAAATAATGGCTCATGGGGTGCTTGAGAGAAGCTAGTGATCTTAAATCTTATATGGTGGGTAGAACTTCTTCAAGAATAAGTCTTTGAATTTTAACCAGGTGGAACATCTAACCCTGAGATTCAACCATTGTCTTGCCTTATCTCCTAAGGAAAACGTTGTAGCCTTCAGCCGGATGCAATCTTGAGTCTTGACCAACCCTAGGATGGCTAATGTTGTCACAAACTAACTCGAAGTCTCGTAGGAATGCATGTGGTTCCTTAGTAGCATTCCCATTGAACTTCGACTACATCCCTAAAAAATGGGGTTTCAACTCGAATGCCTCAACTGTTGTAACTGACTATAGTCAGTTATTGTTCTCATTTAGTGCTGGGTTGTAGGCCTCCATCATAGGTCTATCCAATCCACTCGCCTCAATCACATGTGCCGTCTGAGCCCTTAAATCTGCATTCTATTGCTCTACTAAGGCTAACCGGGCCGGGATCTGCTGTAATGAGTCATCTCTAAGGTCCTCATCATCACCAGACTGCTTCTTAGGAGGTATCTCTTCGAAATTTTCTTTCCCTTCATTAGAAAAGGGATTGGAATTGTAATGGTGTGAAGAACTTAGGCTGTAATCACCGAGGCGAAAGTCTTTCTCGCGGAGAACAAAAGAGAGAAAGGGATTGGTTTGGGATTGACCAAACCCTTGATTAGAATTATTTATGTTGAACTCAAGACAAGAGTGATCTTGAGCGTAACTTGGTCCAGGATGAGATGTATCCTAGATCTCGAGAGACAATAGATTTGTAGTGTTCATTGAAAGGTTTGTGAAATACGAATAAATATCACTCCAATTCTCCATCTCGATGTGAACGGATCGGAGAGAGATCACGAGAAGTGAATCAAAGAGAGTTGGTGAAGACACGAAAGTGCAGTTTTCGAACACACACAAATCAAACACAATTCAAACCCCAAGTTCACCAACTTCACACAGTGAAGGCCACGAAGGACCAATCAATTATCTTTTCAGTTTTAAATTGTTGGTAATACAATCTTGTGAGTCGTTACACAGTTGTGTCTCCCTAATGCCCAGATGTGATTTTACTACACCTCAATCAAAGGGATGATCTGCTTGGGCTGTCGAGTTATATCACACCCCTAAAGATAGTAGTAAACTAATACACCCAAAACATCTACTATAGTTAGAGGCAAGCGATCGTAGCTCCAAAACTCGTAAAAGTTGGATTTGGAGACTTAGGGCGCATGTTTAAGATTTTGGGCTTTAACCTTAGGAGTTACGTCCTAACGCACTCATAGTCTGGAGGTAAGTACCTGCTTACAAAGACCGAACATGTTCAGGGTTTGGGCTCTAACCTTAGGAGTTACTCTCCCGTAATGCAATTATATCAATTTTATTCATTTTTTGGTTAAATTTACATTACAGTCCCATTTTTAGATTTGGTTGTCACTTGAAATTAGTACACCACAAGACATGCATATCGAGCAGTCATGATTCCTTTAATTTCCTAAGTTATAAAACCAGCAAACAGAAAGTGAAAAAGTCGGTGAACGAGAAAAACTCAATGATGCATGCCCAATTAGAAGACTTACAGTTAGGGATGCAAACGGACGGATATGTATACATATATAGGTATTACCGTATCCTTATCCATTTTTGAATACGAATGCGGATACGGATATTGACGGATATTAAAACTATCTTACGATATCCTTAAAAAATAGATACAGATGTAAAACGGATATTGATCGCATATGAGTAATGCTAGAAATATTCTACAGAATTGACTTAAATGTATACGAATTGTGTGGAAAACACATGATATAAATTTACTAATGTGTTTGTATCATAAAAATTATGCAAATATGGTAAAATAAGGTATAGAATTATGTCATATAGGGTTAAAAATAAATCTATGACCATATTTATATATGAAAACGGATATACGGATACACAGATACAGATGTTTGCGGATATCAAAATGATATAAATATACGCATCTATTTTAAAAGGGATACGAATACAGATGTCAAAATTATGTATAAAACAGATACGGTGACTGGTCGGATACGGATATATCCGTAACCATTTCCATCCCTACTTACAGTGGTTCTAGGTGCTCTACATGCGAGATGCAATACAAAATTGAAAGATTTTTATACTAAATGAATACAAGCGAGAAAACCGCTCTTATAGAGGCAATTCTATTAGAGAGTGAAGAACAAGTTGATTTTTTGACTAATATTTTTGCGGTCTAAGAACGTCACCTAAGTACGTATAAGCACAAGCAGAAATTTGACCTATAAAAAGCTCTAAGAGCCGCGAGTGCAAGTCCTATACTGCATCAATCACCGCAATAATCACAAACCATGAGGGCCCTTACCACACACATTCGAAACATGCCCTAATTGTCCAGTGCCGGGTACATACATGAGATTCTAAACAGAATTCGCTAGAAATAAATGCAGTTATTACTAATTAATTACAAAAATAAAATGAAAATAATATGCTTAAATAAAATTCTTAGACTATAACCCTCTCTCATGGCTTGACTCAATCTTAATTTTTTGCGGTCCTTGAGCAAGTTGGTCCTCAGAAGCTCATGCCGTCAATTACCTCGAGATGCACTGGTATTCGAGAAAGCTGCTCCCAATGCAACTTGTCCCTCACAAAAAAATAAGATGGATGTCAGAGAGAGAATAACAATACCAACAATGCCTTTTCCCACATTAAGTGAGGTCGACTACATATATTCTTTGCCTCCATTCAGATCTATCTTGGGAATACACAAGTAAATAAAAACAAAGAAACAAAATGAATATAATAAATGCTGAAAAATAAATAAAGAAATAAATATAAGAAACTCGGGGGTCAGACTACCTGAGGGGTAGAAAACCTAAACACTAGATTTTATAAAAAAGTATTCTAAGTTGTGCCTCCTTGGCAATGTCATCATTTAATTAACCGCTTTCTACCCTCAGTTAATTTGTTAATATTGTGTTGTAGTCGGACGATGGAAAGAAGGAAGATTCATATACTTTGTCTTCAAGAGACTAAATGGGTTGGAGAAAAAGCAAGGGAGATCGAGAAGACATGCTTTAAACTTTGGTATTCAGGTAAAGATAAGGGTAGAAATGGAGTTGGAGTGGTTGTACATAAGGATTTGAAGGATTGTGTGGTTGAGGTGCAAAGATTTGGGGATCGGATTATTTTGCTAAAATTGGTGCTTGAAGAAGAAATTATAAATATCATCTCAGTTTATGCACCGCAAATTGGTTTAGATGAAAGGACTAAACAAGCTTTTTGGGAGGATCTGGATAAGATTTTACAAGGAATCCCACAAAGAGAGATGATTTGCATAGGTGGAGATCTTAATGGACATGTGGGAAAAGACGCTTCAGGGTATGCTAGTGTTCATGGAGGACATGGTTTTGGGGATATAAATGAAGAGGGAAAAGTCATTCTGGATTTTGTAACGGCATATAATCTTTTCATAGCAAACACTCTCTTCAAGAAGAGGGAGGAGCATTTAATTATTTATACGAGTGGGCCAACTAGAACACAAATAGATTACTTTGCGTTGAGGAGAAGAGATCGGTTGTGTTGTAAAGACTGCAAAGTAATCCCAGGAGAAATTTTGACTACCCAACATCGCTTGTTAGTCTTGGATATGTAAATGAAAGGGCTGGTAAAGAAAAGGAGGGTTCCTAAGATCACTAGAACTAGATGGTGGAATCTTCCACTGAAGCAATCGAGCTACAAGGAGAAGGTTTTAGAAGACTTATCTTGGGATTGTAGAAGAAGTGCAAACGAGATGTGGGAGGCAGTAGCATCTTGTATTCGAAAGGTAGCCAAAGAGATACTAGGCGAGTCGAAGGGAGGAGCTCCAGGTCAAAAGGAGGCTTGGTGGTGGAGCGAAGGGGTGCAAGAGAAGCTAAAAATAAAAAGAGCATGCTTTAGAGCTATATTTAAGGATAGAATGACAGAAACTGTCATAAACTACAGAATAGCGAAGAAGGAAGCAAATAAGGCTGTAAGCGAAGCTAAGTCGAAAGCTTATGAAGTTTTTTCATTAAAATCTCGACTCTAAATAGGGCCAGAAGGATATATTCAGGTTGGCCAAAGCAAGAGAAAGAAAGACCAAAGACCTTTCTCAAGTGAGATGCATTAAGGACGAGGAGGGTCACGTGCTTGTTACTCAGAAGGACATAGAGACTAGATGGGAGCAGTACTTCCATAAACTTTTCATTGGAGAAGGAAATAGAGAGATCACTTTGGGTGATCTAGCTAGTAGTGAAAGTAACTTGAATCATGCAAGCTATAGACGAATACAAAGAAAGGAAGTAGAGGAGGCTTTGAAGGTTATGAGATCCGGGAAAGGTGTAGGACCGGATGCCATCCCTGTAGAAGTATGGAGAGTTTTAGGTGAGCGTGGTTTAACTTGGCTTATGAATCTATTTAATGTTATTTGGCGAAACAAGAAAATGCCTGAAGATTGGAGGAGTATCTTGGTGCCTCTTTATAAGAATAAAGGAGGCATTCAAAATTGTTCAATTTACAGAGGTATCAAGCTGATGAGTCACACTATGAAAATTGGGGAACGTGTGATCGAAAGAAGGCTGAGGAAAGTTTCTAATGTAAAAGAAAATCAATTCGGATTCATGCCAGGTCGCTCAACTATTGAAGCCATCCATTTGCTGAGGAGAACAATGGAGATTTATAGAGCTAAAAGGAAGAACCTCCATATGGTCTTTATTGATTTGGAGAAGGCTTATGATTCTGTCCCACGGGAGATATTGTGGAGAGTTTTGGAGAAGAGACAAGTACCTGTCCTATACATTAACCTCATAAAGGACATGTATAATAGGGCTTTATCTTGTGTATGGACCCCGTCTGGGAAGATTGACTAATTTGACATCAACATTGGTTTACATCAAGGTTCAACTTTGAGTCCATTTCTTTTTACTTTGATTATGGACGAGTTGACAAGTCACATTCAGGCTGAGTTACCTTGGTGTATGTTATTTGCTGATGATATTGTGTTGATTGACGAGAGTAGAGATGGAGTAAATGAGACGCTTTAGGTCTGGAGACATGCATTTGAGACTAAAGGATTTCGTATAAGTAGGGCTAAGACGGAATATATGGAGTGCACCTTTGATGGAAGCAATGGTGAAGGAATTGAGGTGAAGATTGGTGATAGTAGCATTCAGAAGAGAGATTCTTTTAGATATCTGGGATCTATTTTGCAACAAGATGGAGAAATTGATGGAGATATTACTAATAGAATAAATGCATGCTGGCTAAAGTGGAGAGTAGCCTCTGCTGTTCTCTGTGATAAGAAAATTCCTTTAAAAATTAAAGGAAAATTTTATAAAGCACCCGTAAGACATGCTATGCTCTATGGATATGAATGTTGGCCTGTGAACCATAGACATGTGCAGAGAATGGCTGTAGCAGAAATGAAAATGCTAAGGTGGATATGTGGAAACACACGTAAAGATCGATTCGGAATGATGCAATTAGAAAGAAAGTTGGTGTAGCTCAGATCAAGGATAAGATGCGAGAAAACCGCTTAAGATGGTTTGGTCATTTGCAAAGAAGATCAACAGATGCACCAGTTAGGAGATGCGAGTATTGGGATGTTGAGCCGGCTAAGAGAGGGCGAGGACGACCCAAGAAGTGTTGGAAAGAGACTATACGAAGGGATCTTAGTTTTTTGGATATAAGCCCGAGATTGACCGAAGATAGATCTGAATGGAGGTGAAGAATCCATGTAGCCGTCCCTACTTAATTGTGGGAAAAGGCTTTGTTGTTGTTGTTGTGTTGTAGTCAGACAATTAATGATCAATCAAAAACCACTTAAGAATATTTAATTTAATTCAAGTGATTATAGGGCAAACCAAATGTCGATCACATGGATGCAACTATCAACTTAGGACTAATTTTAGATTAGCAAGAGCTTAATGTTTTCAAGAAGCTTATTTTTATGATTTTTTATGCAATTTAAAGAATGAATGCAAATGCGATCAAGTTCATAAGTGTTTTCACAATTTATCAATCAAATCAAATTCAAAAATTATGAAACTTGGCCAGAATATTGAATGATGCAAAACCAAGTTAGTGTGAACTTTGGGGTTTTATGATACTGTATGGATTTTCAGTGAATTATTGAATGCAAACATGGTGATTGTGAGTAATTTAATTTTTAATAAATCGACAAATGCAAATCAAGGCAAAATAAAATCAACTCAATTAGATATTTTAGTAAAGAACCCAAAAGAGTTGAAATTTTATCAAAATGTGTAGATCAAATTAGAAATCAATTACAAAATTATAGCTACAATTTATTCAAGGAACGATGAGTTGATTTTCGGAGGCAAGCTCACCCATGGCAAAACCTATAATATGCAAATTTGTGATATTTGTCTAAGTAATATGTAATTTACTATAAATTTCAGTATGTGATTTACTATAAATTCTTCCCCTCAATTTCCCAATCGCTTCATGTCCACTCTCCACATCACTCCACCTCCCTCAAGTTGACCTCTCATCCCTCTTCTACGCAGTCACCACTACCTCCACTATCCCCCTCACACGCTTTTAGGAGCAACGATTGTAGTTAACCCATAACCACTTGGACTCGTTGCTCCTCCCCCTTCGTATCCACCTTCTCCGCCCACCGCTCCGACTGTCCACCACTTCACGCGTAGCGACCTAGCCACCCTCTTCCTGTGACAGGGGAGTGAGGAGGAGATGAGAGACGACTGTCAAGACTCGCAGGTGTTGACCCATGGCCTTCAACTATGATACATGGACTGATAGGTTGCTGTTCAAGCTGCTCTTACTAGCTGAGGTAGTCCAACGACGACCGAAGGCAAAACTCGAGCCTCAACCCAAGCCATCACACCTGTCGACAAACTTCTTCAAGCTTCAGGTAATCTTCATTTTTATTTTTGTTAATATTCTTTGATTTTATTATGCTTCCCCCTTCATTTTCACCTCCTTTTGATCAAACCTACACCTTCACAACACCTTATCCATCTTTGCCTGTCGCTCCGTTTATCACTTCCCTTCCTCCAAACCCCCTTACGCCTCAGGCATTCTTCTCTGACATGGTCGGAGAAGAACCCACAAGGACAACCCTCTTTTCCTCTCACCGACCCTTCACTTAACCTCTAGTACACAATGAGCTTCGGTTATGCACCTGCTAACCTGTGCAGGTCAATACCTTCATTTGTTGCAGCTTCGAAGGTGTCTCTATCCTAGAGGATCTTCACCGACAAACCGTCATCGACGAAGGCCTTCATGTATCCTCAACCCTCCCTCTGACGTTCGCCACCCTCACAAGCCCCTCAGGATGGTCTTCCGACCTTCGAAGGAGCAACAAGAGACCGGAGGAGGAAGACTTCTGTCGTCAGAGCGCAGCCTTGCAGCCGCCGTGCACGGTGGATGAAGGCCATGCTTTGAAGAGTAGGCACCGTCCAATCCCCTTGATCAGGCTGTCCATGATGGATCCAAACCTACGCTACGAAGCACCAGCCTCGGTGGGACCGAGGCACCTCCTGAAGCATCGGGGCCATCCACGTAGTCTCGAACCTCCAGTCGTCCCTATGCCTTACTCCGAACCTCCTCACGCGTGTCGCGTGCATGAGAACCTTGGAAATTTACAACTGAACCACTTATATTATCCATATTGCATACATGTCCACTAGGCTAGTGCTTCACATGCAACACTTGGAACGTGTCACCTCCTCCTTTCCCCACTTACTCTCTTTGATCTGGATCGTTGGATGAAGGGTGCATCACCCTCCATCGACGCCCACGCCCTCCATACCTCCTTCCTACGATCTCGCCCATCTCAAACCGCCTTTAAAAGGACCTCTACTCCATTCATTCTGCATCCGCCAATCCTAGCGAGGAGGAAGAGAGCTCCCAGGCGAGTCCAAGTAACAACAGGACTCTGTCCAAGGTCGAGCAATGACCTTTCCTTCTCCGGCAAGATCCAGGAGGTTGCAACCCCCTGCCGCAACCGCCCTTTTGCAGCTGCTCGAGCCCCGACGTCCTTCGTCCACGGCTGGAGGCAAAGATCACAGAGAGTTGCTCCGACGAGCAACCTCCCCCCAGACTAATTCCCATCAGGTAACGCCTCCTTCCTTCTCCCTTTACCTCTATTTTTCTGCCTCATTCCGTCTCTTTCTTCACCACTGCTTCACTCACTCATCAAAATGCAAAAGTAATCTCATTTCAACAGATAAATCACTCATTGAGAGCCCAATGAGGATTTTTAATGATTTTTTCGACGATCTTTCTTAAACAAATTAGTGGAAAATTTATTCCCGTAAAAGAAATAGAAGCAGTTCCCCTGTTTACGGGAGAACTTCCCCTATTTTTTTTAGCTTCATCCTCCACGCTGTTCCAAGCCATCAACAACCACATCCACCTGCGGCTATAGCCATCGTCGCCATCGCATCCATCTCCAGTACAAGCGTCGACCGCCGCTACCACCTCGCGTGGGCATTGTTCCCCCACGCTGTGCTCCACTTCGCTTCGCAGGAACATAGCCATCGGATTTTGCATTTCCAGGCTGTGCACCTCTACAGCCGCGTGACGTACGTAAGTCACCAGCCCGTGCACACTACCATCACGTTCCCCACCGACCGGCTGCCCTTCCGCGCTCCAGGCCATCGCAGGCAAGCCCGTGAGCACACCTGCCATTCTGCTCCTTCCTCGGCTGTGTGCCGGCTGAGGCGTCGTCCACCACACGACTCATCATCCAAGCGCGACCCATCACTCCAGCCGCTCCTCTGCAGCTTCGCCTTCTCCGCCTCGAGCTCCACGGCTGAGCTTGCCTCCAGAATCGAGCTACGCCAACAACAACGCCATCCGCGCTCGCCATCATCTCACCATCGTCATCGAGCCTGAGCTCCACTGCTCTAGATCGCCTCCAACTACCGCTAACCGCCAGTGCGTAGTCCCTCCTCGCACCGCCACGAGCCGCGGGCCTCCTCATTCTCCGGTTACCCTGTTGCCCTATTATCCCCCTTACACGTGCTTTGCATGTGGGGTAGGGGTAAATAACGCTCGATCCCCCGCAAGATCAGGGATTTCATAAGAAGCCCTCCATAACTTGGGTACGTGCATTGCACGTGTCCCTTGGAGAATTTGCCACGTCACCCTGAAGATCCTGGAAATCAAGTAAAGGGGTCTACCACTGGAGCTCACGTGCAAGGCACGCACATTTAGTGGAGAAATTGCATATATACCCTCGTAGCTATAGGTAATCTCATCTGTGTCCCTGTCAGCATTCTTTTCTTTTGTCAATTTTATTTTTGTAATTGCATATACATCCTTGTGTTTGCATATTTATTTTAACGTGCATTTGGCATTATTTCGTTATTCTAAAAATTGCATATTGTAGAAGAATTCTTGTTTTATCATTGTGGAAAATCGTTATATTTTTAGGACCTTGATTTATTTAATAGAATTAATTTGGTAAAATATTGTATATTTTATCTAATACTTTTTGAGAACTTGATTTGACAGTAATCATTGCTCCAAAAATTAAGAATTTAAGTAGTTTTATTTTGTGCCCAAAAATCATCACAATTGCACGCATAACAGGATCTTAATAAATAAATTGGTGTTTCACTTAATTGATTTTTAATAAATCAAACATTAATTATTTCTGAGGTTTCATAATTTTCTGGATTCATCTCACATAGAAGTATTTAGGATAATTTTTATCTCTAAAAATAATTTTATTTGATATTTGTTAAAATTTATTTTGCGAAAACCATCCTGTATTCATATTTAATTCGTAGTCAATTCATATAGAGTTGAAAAATTGCAAAAAACTTAGGGTAGCTTCATTTCACCATAATTGACATTCTGGCCACGTTTGAGAATTTTTGGACTTAATTTGATCATTTTCACATTTTAACCATCGAATTTGTCCAAGATTGCATTGCATTTTTTTAATTGCATAAAAAATCTTAAAGTATATTCTCCTGAAACTTAGCTTCTAGAGCGACTTTAAATTAATCTGAGGAGAAAGCTGCCTCCCTGAGTTCGACCTTGGTCTTTCCCAAGTAAAATAAAAATTGCCGCTCGATATTAATTGATATTAATTAAAGTTGTTTTTGATAAATTTGATTTCGCGCGACTGCAACGAACACATTAAATTTAATCGTTAATACGGTTGAATTGAGAGGGTGAAAATAGAGTTAGTCAAATGGCGCCGTTGCCGGGGAGGCACGACTTAGGTTAATTTTTGGATCATTTAGATTTTAGGTTTTCTATCCTCGGGTAGTCTGATTCCCGGTTTTTCTTGTGAATATTGCTTTGTTTAATTATTTGTTTATTTTGTATCGTTCTCTCTCTGACCATTGTTTTTTTTGTGCGAGGAACACGGGGCATCGAAGGTGATTCACAAGGTGAGTCGAAGAACCATCATCGATTTAAGCTGAGTGGCTTTGAGGGAATTTTGTAAAAAAAGGTCTGCATTTACAACGGTTCCCGTTTAGGTTCTCGCATGTGTAATTGAATAATAAAAAGAGTCTCTATGTTGTTTGGTTGATTGAAGTAGGATAGGACCTGCACTCGCGGCTCTTAGAGCTTTCTTAGGACTGTTTTTGCTCGTAATATATAGGACCACACTTTACCATTAAAAGACGCACTTAAATCGCAGAACTTAGCCAAATTTAACTTGTTCTTCACTCGCTAATAGAACTGCTTGTCTAAGAGCGATTTTTCATCGATTGCATTCATTTAAATAAAATTTCAATTTTGTTTTGCATCCCGCATGTAGAGCGCGAGGATCACTGTAAGTCTTCTGAACTTGGCATACATCATCGTTTTTTCATGCATCGGCTTTTCTCGACTCCTTCTCCCTTGGTTTTCTAACTTAGGATTAAAGGAAATTGGGACTGGATGATAGGTGTGCCTTGTGTGTTGGACTAATCAAGTGATCATCTAACTTAAAATCGGGACTGCTAAACAAATTGACCAAAAAAATCACATAAAATTGGAAATTCTGTTTGTGGGAGAATAACCCCGACCTTGATTTCAGACTGAGTGAGGGTACAGAGTGTGTGTGCACACCCTAAGATAGAGCCAAAATCCCCGCCTTTCATATCACGTACCCCGATCCTAGCAATTATCACAGGATGAACTATTCGAGGTTCGACTGACCAACAACAAGTAGCCTCCGCCTGTTTCGGCAGGTAGATAGCGAAATAGTTGTGCATCGCGACAAGTTGCTAGTAATCCTCCGGGGTGAAGTTATAAGCCTTGTCAGCCTCCGCCTACTTCGGTAGGTAGATAGGGGCAGGTCCTTGAACTTCTCAGCTGGTGATATGAGCGAAGAGAGGAAGGACGTCAGTATCTCATGCGATAGGTTAAACAGGAGCGACGCATCCGGCTTTGAGCCGACTTCCCTTTAGGCCACGTAATCCCTGCTATTTACTTGAAAATCACACTTAAAATTAACCAGATTAATCGAACCTGGCTTGGGGTCCTTCACCATGTTGAGTGTGAACTCTGGGTTTATGATTCAATTTCTTGCTTCAGGTAGGAGTCAAATCCTATCTTTACACTTGTGCTCCCGACAATACTTCTTTTTGCCATCAAAGATGACCGACTGGGGGAATATTTACTCAAGCTTCGCAAATCTTTCATTAAACCCCTTACGAAGTATGTCTTCATTGGCCCGAGCGCAACTTGGGCCAACTCGAGCTCATGACCCTCTTAAGTTTAGGATCCCTCACTTCCGGGATGGTCATCCTCAAACCATCCCTTTTCTCTCCTCTCATTTCATCGAGGAAGACCTTCGCCTCGGTGAGAATGTCTTCATTACTACGTCCTCTAACCTATACCACATTATTTACTCAGGTGAAGAGAACGAACCCGAAACCAAGATGCCTAAGAAAAATCCAGATGAAGAGGAACACATAGATAATCCTATGCATCAAGTCCTTGCCCGTTTAGCTAGAGCCGAACAACTGAATGCAAATCTTATGGCTAGGATGTAACATGTGATTAAGGTAGGTGGAATAGATAGATCGATGGTAGATGCCTACAACCCAGCTTAGAATGAGATGTATAGTTGGCTCGTACCTGAGGTACCCCTAGAGGCATTTGAGCTGAAGCCCCATTTCCTTGGTCTGCTATCGAAGTTTAATGCAAATGCGACAAAAGAACCATATACTTTCTTGAGAGACTTCGAGTTGGTGTGGGGACCGTCCTAGGGTTGGACAAGATTACATCCGGCTGAAGGCTACCCCGTTTGCCGTAGGAGATAAGGCTGCCCATTGGTTGAAGAATCTTGGGATTAGATGTACGACATGGAGGCAATTCAAGGATTTATTCTTGAAGAAGTTCTACCCACTAAGTAGGACTAACCAGATGAGGATGAAGATCGTTAGCTTTTCCCAGGACCCCCACGAACCATTCCATGAAGTGTGGGATAGATTCATTAACTTAACACAAAAATGCCTCTGCCATGGCATTACCAAGGCAATTTTAGTCCAGATCTTGTTTTGTAGTATGACCCGGGAAATACAGGGGTTAGTGAGCGCAACCTATGGAGGTAGCTATCTGAATAAGAACGAAGATGCCGTATGGAAGATCCTAGAGCAGATGGTGGAGTAGATCTCAGGCCACCAGAGCCTATCAGGTGTCTTCCTCAAGCCTATCTAATGAGACACCTAGGAGGATTGTAGCGGATCTGACAGATGACCTAATCCCTAACATGGGGATAATAGCTGATAAACTCATTACGGTAGAACAAATCCACAAGAGGGTCACTAACCTTAAGGAACTTTCACGATTGCCGAAACAATTGGAGAAATTAACTGAGAAGGTAGCCAAGATACGAGTACATGCCCCTTCTTCACCACATGTATCAGTACATCGAGTTCATCTAGTACAAAAGTAAGTACATGGGCCTCAGAGCAGCTGTGTTGAGGAGCAACAGTACACTCAGCAGGAGCAGAACGCACCCCCCACAGGTGGAGTCAGTTTACGAGGAGCCTCCGCAGGTGTTTGAGATCAACGGGCTGTGGTACAGCCATGAACCTGTCGGCAGATGATGAGTGGAAATCCCGAGCGACTAAGGCAAGAAGGTATCAATGGTCGTTGCGACCACAACCCCTCGAGCCGGACTCAATCAGGAAAATCAAGACCACCAATCAAAATAATCAACAAATCATGCAAATAGCGGTCTCGCTATTTTATTTTACCTGCTATAGCTAGCAGGGTCGAACACAAGGAGCACGGTTTGGAAAACCTACGAAGTAGTTGGGGTTCAAAAAGAAAAGAAACAAACTATTTTTGATGGATTTTTGGTTTTTCAAATTTTTATGTAATTTTTATATTAAGAAAAATGAATAAAAGAACTCAAAAAGGCCTAATCAAACAATTATTTCAAGGAGCAACAATGGTCAAAAAATTAAAATAAAAATATTTTTGGTTTTTGCAAATATTCAAGTATTTTTGTTATTTTTCTTGGATTTTTCTGATTTTTAGGTAATTTTCTAAAAATGAAACAAGGCTGAAAATCAACGATGCTATGCAGCCAGAATCTAAAGACTATTTAAAAATACATAAATAGCCTATAAAATTCCAGCAACAATTTTATGAGAAACTACAAATAAAAATCTAACTAAAGAAACAGAAATAGCATTTTTTTATTTTTTTTTAGAATTTTTAATGATTTTTCTAAGTTTTTTAGTGTTTTTCAATTTTTAGGGTTTTTATAAATCCAAATGCAACAAAAATTTAACAGAAGTAAAAACACACTAAAATACGCAAACACTAATTTTTTTAGATTTTTTAAAGGGTTTTAATATTTTTAGTTGATTTTTCAAATTAGACAGAAGCAATTTTTAAGGTTTTTGAATTT
This sequence comes from Ottelia alismoides, assembly GCA_037367405.1. Lineage (NCBI taxonomy): Eukaryota > Viridiplantae > Streptophyta > Magnoliopsida > Alismatales > Hydrocharitaceae > Ottelia > Ottelia alismoides. The sequence goes on along the minus strand of JAZKJV010009676.1, from coordinate 164,666 downwards.
TTAAAAATATCAAATGAAAACAAAACAAGCCCAAAAATTCACAGAAATATTTATATCATGCCGGGAGGCACGTATCCAAATTTCACAATTTTTGGACGAGATTTGATATTTATTTCAACCAATCAGAGATGCACAGCACACATGGACCTATATGCAAAGAAAGTATATTTCAGGGGACAAATGATAACACGTGGAAAGAGTACGGGGTTGAATATGCAAAAAGCCCAAATCTACACGAGGGTGGCACGTGAAGCAGGCAAACAGGGGTATAAGTGCAATTCCTATTTATAAAAGTTCAAACAGTAACTACAATAAAGCTCTGGTAGAGATGTGCAATTAACCCAGATAGCATGTGACAGACCACGTGATGCTCAAACAACGGGACTAAAATGCAACTTTTGAAAATATGAGGTCCTAAGTGCAAAATGTCCAAACTAAAAATAACTGCAAAAAATATTTACAGGACTAATGCTGAAATATAAAAAGAAAGGAGGGCCTAAGTGCAAATTACCCTTCATATTACAGGTCCAACGACCGAGGATTCTTTACTTATGATCGGACGGTTCAGAGCTTCTGATAACCCTTTGACGATGGACGCGCGAGATCTGATTCTCAGATGGATCCAACGGACGAGAGCTCCCCAGAGACGAACGGTGGAGATTAGAACTGGCGGGGAAGCTCGATCCAACGACGGAGGCGCCTCCTGGAAGAACAACGAAGAACTCATCGCCGGCAAGCTTCGCTCGATCGATACAAGCTGCTGGAGCGTCCTTCGGAGCTGCTAGGGTGGGGACAACGATGCTGGCGACATTCCGCAGCTGCTGAGATGCTTCCGATGAGGCCAGGAGCTCCTGGAAGGCTCCGGCGAAGCGAGGGACCTGGAGCGGCTGTGCCCTGGTGTTTGGACCTCTAGATGAGGCCCTTTTGCGTTCAAACCTGCACAGAACGATTGCTGGGTCGAGGGCAAACTACCTCGACCCGTTAGTGCGTGCGATGGGGTGAAGGATGAGTCGGGGCGAGGTCCTCCGGCGAAGCGGTGGCGGAATAGGACCGGCTACCTATTCTTGGGCGAATCAGGATGAATGGAGGGGCGCAAGGTGGAGAGAGGTCTCGTGGAGATGATGGGGTCGTCGGTTGGGCAAATGGATGGTCTGATCACGAAGGATGGCCCTAAGACGGCTGGTTGACCGAAAATCGAAAAAGTCGAAATCAAAGCAAACCGAAGGTTATCTAGGCTACCTGGTGAAGGATATCGTCTGTGCTGGAGGTCGTGGACCTCCGGGGGTCTTCGCCTCAATGGATCGACATCTCCAGAGGCTCGGGCTCACCTTGCGGCGGAGCACGGCGAGAAGCTCGTCGGACCTAGGGCTAGAGGCCTCGAAACCTCGCTACGACACTCCCAGTCGCTCGTTGTCACTCAAGAAGGAGAATGGAACTCCCAGAAGACGAAGGCAATGGTCGAAGATACGGTGAAATGTGCGGCTCCTCAAGATTATATACTTTGCAGGGTCCGCGAAAGGTGGAGCTTCGGCGTGGGGATCGAGGAACAGATCTTTAAAGGAATCGGCGGGCGTGGATCGCGGATCATCCCTCGATAATCGGTGCTGTGGAGTGGTGAAGATGGAGGTCAGATCAATTCGGAAAAAATTTGAGAAGTCGGGCAAAAAAAATCGGATCCGGGCGAAGACTGGTCCCGGGGGGGCAGTTGATCGGGGTCAACGTTCCCCCGTGGACCAATCAGAAATTGGCAAGGTCTAAATTATTTGTAAAATAATTTAAAAATAGAAAACGATTTTATTTTAAAATATTTTCAAAATGAAAAATTATTTTTTCAAACTATTTTTTAGTGATTTTTATTTATTTTTATGAAAAATAAATTATGCTATATACAATATATTATATTATGGGTTTAGGGATGCTGCACCGGCGTGTCCAGTGAGTTCGCTGCACCGGCTCCCCCATCGTCCGATCATGCTTTCATCAACGGTGAATAATCACTCAAATCCGACTACCAATTCCCTCGCTTCCTTCCCCCAACTCCCTCCCTCTCTCTCTCTCTCTCATGAGCGCTGCCCTCCCCCACTCGCCGTTAGCTTCCTCTGCCCAACTTCGGCTCCCGCAAGACCCGCCCCGCCGACGCTTGGTTCCTCCTCCCAACACCTTCTTCGGAGCACCGTCCCACCACCGCTGGGTCCTTCCTCCCAACTCCCTCTTCCGCAAGCGCCGCCGCACCGCCGTAGGGTTCCTCCCCTCTGCCCCGGTGTGTTCCTCTCCCCTGTGATCACGCCTTCCTCTTAGACCATGTAGAGTTTGCTTGTCTGCTAACTGTGATTTTAGCTCCTTTATTAGACGATAGTAAAAATTGTGATTTTCATTTGTGTATCATCCCATGTATTTGTAATGATGATTATGACAACGTTGGGATGTTTGGCTACACTGTGTACCATTCTCTACATATTGTGTACAAATTTTTAAGGTTAATGTACCGAAATCTTCAGTAGGTCCCTAAAAATGCTTAGAACATTACGTTTGTGAAGGTTCTAGATGGCCTTTCTTCTCCTACAGAACGTGTTTCTACTTGAGGCTGGTGGTCAATCTCACGTTAATAGGCAACATATAAATCGAAAAAGCCATCTCCAAGAAGGTCGTCATCAGTATGCTAACATTTGGTGTAGAGAAGGAAAGAGCCCGGATGGTAAAGCTTAGCCTATCTTTGTGGAAATCACTTGTACATATACGACGAGTACCAATTCAATCAGAGCATTCTAAGGTTCTCATTCTCCCCAGCCGCTGGAACTTAACACATATGCTCCCCTCTCAATTCACCTAGAACTCCAATTGCCAGCCCTTGACATCTCTCATTAACCTCTTAAATTTTCCATGCAAGGCCCTTCTGAATTACTATTTCATATTCAAACTCCATCTTCGTTTTCATCAGCATAAATAAAGATTTCTTCAATCAACATTTGCTGTCACCATGAATCAATCACATGCACAAAAGTGACAGCAGGACATAGTGACCAAACCAAATCCCCACAAGATACAAAAATGATATCACATAAACTCCAAAAGTGAAAACAATGTTTTTTTTCTCTAAAAAGTCAATTTCAATCAGCACTAGGGAAACGATTAAATTTCAATGTTCATTGTTATAGATAAGTTTAAAAAAGTACATTCTAAATCTAATGAAAAATAAGAGAAGCATAGGCCTAATAATTATCAATAAGCCCCCTTTAAATACTTTTCTCTTGACTATCATAGATTTGTTTAGTTCGGGGCCAAAATTTACTCAAATTTTGCCTTCTTAACGTCACTGTATCGTGAAATCAGCTTCATAATATGTCAGTTTAGAACATCAACTTCATAACATTAAAATTTGAACGGACCAATTATCAATTCTCAACTAATATCTCATTACATCAATATGTTTAGAACATCAACTTCATAACATCAGTACGTTTAAAACATTAACTTCATAACATAGATGAGTAGTTACATAACATTGACGATCAAAATTAATATTGCAATTGCAATTACAAGGGTTAAATAAAAAGGCTGATTGTCAATTCCAACGAGCAGCATCTCCATTCGGTCCTTTTGTTTCTTTATCCATCCGATCCTTTATCTTATCCACTTGCTTCTATGTTTTGTCCATCCGCTCCTTTATCTTATCCATTTGCTTATCTATCGTGTCCATCTGCTTCATTACATCATCTTTAAATGCATTAATATGGTGCTTTAACTCAAGAAATTGCATGAATCACATTCCTGCATGAAAAAAATAACAAATTAAGGATCACCAAGATATGTTTTTACATCATATCTATTCTAACAGTTTTAAGTATTGTAACAACAATATACACAGCATGAATAAGTACCTTCCATTTAGGACATTGTAAAAATCATCGCCCCTTCCTTGCCTCTTTCTTAGAGACATATGTCAGTGCTTTCAATCCACTATAATAGTTGGCCGCAATAAGTGGCTTCCAAAATGATCCGTTCGAGCCCCAATCACTCATCTTTGACGAAAAGATCTAGATGAAAATGAAAGTTTTTATAAGCAAACAATAGAATATGTGACAGGAGAAAAACAAATACTCTAAAGCATTAAAGCAATTCCAAATCAAATTCCGAGACGTATGATTGGGAAATATTGTACAATGAAACCCATGATGCTACTATTCGCTTCAGGGTTTTCAAATTATCCTTTTCCAAAGGACCAACAAGATATGGATAGCAGAAAGAGCAGTAAAACATCATCTAAAAAATTCAGGAACAAATAGAAAGAGGGTTAACATTTAGATTAACAGAAGCTCAACTCATGGGACAAAGTTGGGATTTTAATCCATATCAATCATCAGTCTATGTTGCCATTATCGAAGTCATTTACTATCCATTGGGGTTTGTACATCTCAGATCAATACTTGGTATTATTCAGTTCTGTACCAATACAGTCTTATTTAGCATATCCATTTCTAACTCATCTATTTCATAACAATCTAATCACTTAAACATAGTCGCATTTAAAGTAAATATGTTAAGTGACATAATACGATTATCCCACATAGCACTCATATAGAAACAGAGAAATAGAGCATTAACATAGCACAATGAGCAACATAACAACAACAAGAACAATAATAGTAATGAAAGTAAACAGCCATTTACCAAAAAACATAAGAACAACAAATATAAAGAAGCAAAATAGTATCATGAGCAAATAAATTGGACAGGTAAATAGAACTAGCAGCAATTGGCGTCAAGAATAGATTAGCCAAATCATTCCGCAAAAGAGCAATATTAAAAATAAGAGAAAGTGTCCTACTGAAAGATAACAGAGAATGCATCAATGTAATTGAACCTTGCGAGCATTGAAGGTTTAGGGATGGCGAGGGACTGGGAATTGCGAGGGGATTGGCGGAATGCGAAGGTTCGGGAGATTATGGCTCGCACGACAGCGGAACGCGAGGTATCAGAGAATGCATCATTGTGCTCGATGATCACAGGGGAGAAGAACCGCACATGGGCTGAGGGGAGGAACCCTACAACAGTGCGGCGGGGCTTGCGGAAGAGGGAGTTGGGAGGAGGGACCCAACGGTGGTGGGACAGTGCTCACGAAGGAGTTGGGAGGAGGAACCCAACATTGGTGGGGCGGGTCTTGCGGAAGCCGGAGTTGGGCGGAGGAAGCCAACAGCGAGTGGGGCAGGGCATCGCTCATGAGAGAGAGAGAGAGGGAGTTGGGAGGAAGGAAGCGAGGGAATTGGTACTCGGATTTGAGTGATTATTCACCGTTGATGGAAGCATGATCGGACAATGGGGGAGCCGGTGCAGCTAACTCGCTGGACACGTCGGTGCAGCATCCCTAAACCCTTATATTATATACAGGTATAAAATATTTATGTATTTTATATTTTTATTTTCTTATTTTTGTATAAATACTCTAATTTTATATTTTATTTATTTACAACATAAAATTTAGAGTATAAAATAATTTTTATTTTATTTTTATTGTTTATTTACAAGTGTACAATAAATAGAAGTATGATACCTATATACATGTGTTATGTACAAGGGGCTAGAGAGAGAATTTATTTTATTTTTATTTTTATTTTATTTTTCTAATTTTTGTTTTATTTTTAGAAATATATACAAAGTAATAAAAACACATTTTTATTTTATTTTTGTGAAAATGAAGGAAGGTGTATGTGCAAGGTGGAGTGGCCCTATCTCTCTCTACTTATTTTATTTGGCGGTCAGGCCAATGCTTGGCCCTCCCTTGTGTTTGGGTCACTCGATATTTTCTCTAAATATCTCCTTCTTTTTCTTTATTCTTTATTCTTTTATTTTTGCACAAATACATGCTAATTATTTCTATTTAACAAGAGCATGCTTATGGATAATTTATTGTATTTACAGCCATCTACATGATATTTTACCAAGATATTTAGCTAAAATAAAAGAATAAAGAGTGTGAATGAGTATTCATCACCAGACTGTCGGGGATAGGGAATAGTCAGCCACATCGACCCTCCCTAGCTTACCAGAAAACCAGTTCCGTCCCCACACCGCGCTTTGTACAGTCTCGGCCAGGACAAGGATACCAGCCTCAGTAGTACCAGCAGCAGTGCACATCCCACTCGGACCAGTAGGACCCTCCACCACCTTACACCGCACCGTCCCACTCGCAACAGTACCGGCAAGGCCAGCATGGCCAGTATAGACAGCCGGATCACTCATCCTCTAGTCAGCAGCAACATGCCCCGCCCACTAGTGAGTTGGAGTCCCTCACCTTAGCCATCAAGACTTTGACTGATAGGGTTCGACAGATACAGAACGATTACCTTGATATAAAAGCAGATTTGAACCGTGTCTCACACCACCAGGATCAGCAGATGGGACCAAAGATCCCAATTCCCGACTAGGTTCAGGCCAACCCCAATAGCTTGAATCAGGGTCAACATCGACCACGAGATCAGGTATATTATTCATATTATTCTCTATCTGAACACGAGATCCTTTCGTACGATAATGTTAATCATATGTCCCTCAGGAGCGGAAGGACCGTGACCATGCCTGATCGGACACAGGAACATGAGGAAGATGCCACCAAGTCTCTACCTGAGGAGAACTTGGAGGAAGAGGAGCAGCATCACCACCACCATCATCGACATCATCGGAATAAGAGGAGTTCAAAGTCCTCAAAACACCAAGGCAAGAAGAAGGAGAGGAGCACCGACAATGAATCAAGTGAGTCTGACGAAAAACCCGCACCTCCATCTGAGGAGGACGCACCAGGAGTAGCAGTAGATGCATCACCTATTTCGTTTCATGAATTTCTTTCCAGTCCGAGTCAGAGTCAGTGTCAGAGTCCTAATCCTGTACAGAAGTCAGTTTCCCGTTTGAATGAGAATATTTCAGTTTCAGAATCTGAGTTGTCATCAATAATCCCTTTCCCCCTTGCCCTTAAGGGTGGAAAAAAGAAATCCAAAAAATTCCAAAAAGATGACCCTGAAATGACTGAGTTTTGCAATAAATATATCAATGTCACAATCCCCTTTGATAAATTCGTGGATATGACAGATACATTTCAGAAGTACCTTAAGGTGAGATGCATACCTTTTAGGGTCAGCAGGAAAACTACAGTTCGTGTTGAGAAGTATATTTTGTCAGTAGCCACTACTTACACCATCAAGAATACGTTTCCAAGAAAGTGAAGGGACATGGGTGCCCATTATGTGGTGAGTCATGTCGACGACACTGTGTTTGCACGCACTCTCCTAGATAATGGATCTTCAATTAATCTGATGCCCACAACCCTCTATGACCGGCTAAATCTAAGACCTCTTAGGAAATACAGAGCCTTATTCCAGTTCGCAGACAAATCAACCAAGAGGTCCAAGGGAGAATTGAGGAACATTATCATAAAGTCGAGGGCCGGGATTACATGGTGGACTTTACAGTCCTTGATATGGAGACCCCTCGAAATTGGAGAGATTCCCATATCATTCTTGGAAGGCCCTTCCTTAGAACAACAAGGGGCCTTATTTGATTATCAGATAGGGAAAATTCAGTTCCAAACTCCTAGCGGAGATGAGGAACATGAGATGTAGTAGACAAGGTGGCAGAGACCAGATTCCGAATCTAGCACCGAGTACACTTCGTCAGAATCAAATTGTGTTCATATAGACACCGTTGGGTCATGGAGACAGAACCTAGCTAGTACCGATGAGTCCCTCTCCACTGGAGAGAATCTTGTACATGAGACAGTTTGCGAGATCCTTAGGAACGAACTCAGCGCAGATTCTATAGAGAATGCATCCCCCTACATCTTCGATGACATAGAGGCCCAACAGGGCCTGTCAGTCCTTCCCTCTTTAAGACAATCATAAGATGAGGATGATAAGTCGGACGTGGCTTTCGCCGATCGCTTGGATACTTTCAACGATCCGACTCCAGAATTGAGTCAGTTGGTGGCAGTTACTTCAGAGACATATCGAACCACTACCAGCACAGAACCAGAACCGATTGAGCCAGATTTTCTCGGTGACCACACTTTACCTGAGCTCAAAACATTACCCATAACATTGAAATATGCCTTCCTTGCGGGAAAAGAGAGGAAATTTCCGGCTATCATCAGTTCGCGATTGACCGAGGAGCAAGAATCTCGCTTTCTAGAGATCCTGGAGAAAAACCGCAAGGCAATAGGCTGGAGCATCTCCGATCTCCACGGGATAAATCCCGCTCTATGTTCGCATCATATCTACCTTGAGAATGAAGCTAAACCCTCTCGTGAGTTGCAATGCAGGTTGCATCCAAATTTACGAGAGGTAGTGAAGAAAGAAATTGAGAAATGACGCGACGCGGGTTTTATCTACCCCATCTCCGATTCCAAGTGGGTGACACCTATCCATGTTGTCTCGAAAAAGTCGAGAATTCAGACGACCACCAATGAGGATGTTGTGCACGTTTTTCTGAGGGTTGGAAAGTTAATGGTAAAAAGGTCGTTGTTATCCCCAAAATCCTGTGACAAACAAAAAATATTTTTTTTTTATTTTTGCTACTTATTAACCTGTATAGCGGACATGGTCGAACTCAGGGAGGCTACAAATCCTGAGGGTTATTCAGTTAATCGAAAATCAATTAAGAGAAAACAAGAATCTCAAAGGACAATTATCCTTGGTTTTTGTGATTTTTTATCTTTTTAATTTTTTTAATTTTTTCTATTTCTATTTTTTTATTTTCTGATTTTCAAATTTTTAATGGTTTTGATTTTGCAATTTTTTTTATTTTCAAAAATAATACGAAGCAATATAAACAAGATCAAGAATATGCACATCAACTCTTTTTGTAATTTTTCAATTAGTCAAAAATACTCAAAAAAATCCAAAGAAAATATTTTTGGGTTTTAAAAGTTTTGAAATATTTTTGAGATTTTTTGTGGAATTTTCAGATGTTTTTGTATTTTTCTCAAAATAAAACTGTGAGAAATTAAGAAAATGTGCACATCCTGGAGTAATTTGCAATTTAAAAATATTTTAAGTGCCCAAAACTCCTGACAATTATTTTTATGACAAACTAAAGGAAAATATTTACAAACAGGAGCTGAAATCAGAATTTTTGGATTTTTGCAAAATTTTTTATGATTTTTATAGGATTTTTGATGTTTTTCAATTTTTTTGGTTGTTTAAATAAACAATGCGTGAAAATTGGTCAGAAATTAAAAGACAATGAAATACAACTACTCTATTTTTTTTGGAATTTTTGGAACAATATTTGAACTTTTATGAATTTTGGAATTTCAGGAAGAAAAAATTGACATATTTTTGATTTTTTAATAATAATAAATGAAGGCAAAATGCAGTGAAAATTTTATGCTAGATGGATATGCACATCAGGAAGATAGCATAATTTTCTCAAAATTTTTGGACTAATAAAAACATTTATTTCAATGAAAATAACAAGCAAATTATTGTTCTTCAGTTCAGGGACCAAAATGTAAATATGCAAAAGCTTTGGACTGAATTGTAAAAAAATAAATTTCTGGATGAATTTCACAAATTACCCATAGTCGTGCGCGTCCCATGTGATCTGGTTTGAAGGCGGGGACGTCTTTGCAATTTTAAAATCTTCAGAGGACTTTGATTGTAATTTCCCCCAATAAATTATTCAAAACCCTAGATGGGTTCTTTCGTTTCTTGCAAACGGGGCAAAAGGGGGCCGCCTTTTCTTCCTTCACGTGGCTGGAGCGCGCGGCGCTTGGAGGAGGACGGCGTGAACGGCGGTCGACGGTTTGGGCGCGCTGCTCCGCGCGCGGACGTGGGCGATGCTGGCCCGCGCGAGGGCGGCGAGGTGGTGCGGCGCTGCGGAGGCGATGCGTTGCCGCGTGTGGCACGGAAAGGATCGGCGGCGAGGAGACGGGCCCACCTGGCCGCGCGCACATGGCTTTGGAGGGAGGACTGCGACGCTGGAGGTCGGCAAAGGCGCCGGCGGCTGATGGTGGAGCAGCAAGTGCGGGTGGCCCCGCTGGAGGTGCTTGAAATTTTTTTATTTTTTTATGTTTTTTTTATTTTTTGTAATTTGTAATGTAAGCAGTGGATAATAATAAAAAAAACTTTTTATTTTATTTTATTTTTTTGTAAGTCCGAAAAATAGGAAATAAAAAGGATAAAGATTTTTTTTATTTTTTTGTCCTTTTTTTTATTTTTTTATTTTTAAATGATCCTGCAAAACAAACGTTAGAGAACAAAAAGAAACAATTCTTTTTATTTATTTACAAATCGGAAAATGAATGGAGATCCGCCGAATGTGGAAGATTGAATCCGATTCTCCGACCACCGTACGTGGTCGGAGTTGATAGATCGTGGAAGATAGAAATCGAAGGCGGAGAGATCGAGAAGATGAGATGAAAACTTGAATCGTTGGTGGATCAAATCTTGATGTTGATTATATGATCTAAAAAATGACTACAAAATAAAATTGCAACAATGAAGATACGATAAATTAGATGAAATAAGAAGAAAAATGATGACGGATCTCACCTTAGGAGCAGAAAATGATCGTGATCGCCTCGACGAAGGCCGACTCGCTGTCACCGGATGGCTCGGAGGCTAGACTCCTTTTCTCGACAAGAAAACTCTCGGAGATCGGGCTCCTCTCTCTAAAGATTGATCAAGTTGGAATGAGGGAGAAGGAGCCATATAAATAGAAAAGAGATGAAATTTGAATTTTTGATTTTTTTTAGTGGAAGAGATAAAAGAGATGAGAATTGAAATGAATTTTTGAATTTTTTGGTGGAAGAGATAAGAGATGATAAGAGACAAAATAAAAGAGATAAAAAATATTTACAAAATTATCTATTTTTTTGAATTTTCGTACTTTATTGATTTGAATTAAAAAATGTTATTTTTTTATTTTTTTATGAAGGTTAATTAAAAATAGCAACTATATACATATACTATATACATATGTGACATTATATATAAGGGTAAATGAAGAAATTAGCCTTTTTTGTGTTTTAAGAATTTATTATTTTTTTATTTTTATTTTTATTTTAAAAAAATTAGTGAGAATAATTTCCAATATATACAAATACAATATGCACAAAATACATGGGAAAATTGCACAAACCACCCCAGAAAATCGACTTTTCAACCGTAACTCCAAAATTTATGAAAATACAGCCATTTTAAAGATAATTTAATTTGGAATCCAATGAAAGTTAGATTGATTCAATTAAAGCTCATATGGAGTCGGAATTGGTCTTTCAATTAGTGCTTAGTGGCTTTTTCCAAGTGTTGCTGCTTTTATTCTGTATCTGATTTAATTGTGCAATTATTTTTAGTAATTAGAACATATTTTTATTTACAACATTGGTTTTGAACGTTATTTGATTTGAGGTCAATTAAGGTATAGATAAATTAGTGTTAGTTTTATACAAATATATACAAAATAAGTGAGAACACATTTTTTTGGATTTTCTGGTTAAGGTCCCTATCTCCCCCTACTTTATTCCTGGTCGATCAGGTCAAGTCTTGACCTTCTCTCAGGGTTCGGGTCAGCCTGTATACAGTCTTGTTTTTTTTATTTTCTTTATTTTTCTTTTTTTTTTAATTTTCTTTTCTTTTTTTTCCTTTATTTATTTATTTATTTTAGGTTAAAATTAGTCAGAAATGTACAATATTTACACAGATGCAAGTTAGTAAGAATATGGAGTTAGTGTTATATGCAGGTGTTTTATAAGGGATTTTAAGCTAAAATAAATGAATAAAGATGACGAATCACAGATTCATCATCCCCCTATGTTTTACCTTTGTTAGTCCCTTAGCAAACACTTATTTGGAAGAATAAGTGAAGAAAAAGAAAAAGAAAAGGAAAATAAAGAAAGTAGGACAACATTGAGTATTAAACTTATCTTCATAAAATTGTAGTTTGGAGCTCTGTCGGACCTTTAGATTATTAGTGTCTCGGAACTTCGATGAGACTTAGAATTTTAAAATCGACAGCCTTCAAGTTCTACACATCATTGTCACAGTTTCGGCTCAGAAGTCATCTTAGATCAATCCTCTTCCCAAAGCACACCCTATGAACATTGAACAATTGACTCATGTGTGTGAAAGGTTTTAGCTCTTCCCGTCCAGAATGCCGGACTACCATGCAAATCTCCTCTCCAGTAACTCGTTCTCGGGGAGTCAGGTATTTCCTTCTAAGGTCTGTCGCATTGTGTTCACAATCGAATTGGGGGAGAAGTTAGAAGGAGAAAAAAACTGGAGGGTGGCCAGTGTAGTCACCTCTCCTTGTGAAGCTGGCCAGTGTAGCCGAATCTCCACCAAGATCTGCAGGTTTTCTTGAAGCTTGGATCTTTTTGGTCAGATATTTATTTGGTAGTGGCTTCTTTGTATTGGGATTTTTGGTGGTTCTGCTTGGATCTTGTTGTGCCCCTATGGATATAGAATCTTTTATTTCCGTACATGTTTTGGGGTCTTAAAAAAAATTGTTCCCAGCCATCCATCCCTTTTCCGAAGCTTTATTTCAACCCGTACTCCGGTCTTTAGATTTCCACGCTACCAGAAAAGAAACTCACACAGTCTTCCAACATCCCGTCTAAGTTGAGCTAAGTGCATAGTCCCGAGAGTATAAATTAATTCCCTATTCCAGAGTTGTACCCAGAATGAAGAGATCAGGTTAGATACTAAGAGTCAAACGCTGCACATTGTCATGTGGAAATCAAAGAATTAAGTCAAAGACCTGAAGCTTCTTAAATCCTATTTCTCAGTGAAGTTCCTCTGAGAATTAGGTGGATTAAGGTCCAACTAAGCTCCATTCTTCAATTTTATTCCAGACATAGTTTAAATGTCAATACTATCCTGAAAAATGCACATGCAAATGCAAGAAAATATGAACAATGCAATGCAAAGAATTTTTTTTTGAAAAGAAATGATGCACATGTGAAAAGAACACATTTTTTAAACAATTTCCTAATTTTGAACTTTTTATGGATTTTTGGAGGAAAAATGCAGATGTAAAAGAAAGATTTTTTTGAGTCATGCAAGTTTTTATGGATTTTTGGTTTTGTAGTTTTTTTTAAAGAAAAGGGTTAGTAAAATATATACAAGTATATACAACATTTTTTTATTTCTTTTGTTTTTTTTGTTTTGTTTGTTTTTTTTCGTTTTTTTCGTTTTTTTGTTGATTTTTTTGATTTTTTATTTTGATTTTTTTGTGTGTTTTTTTTGTTTTTGTTGTTGTTTTTGTTTGTTTTTTTTACACACGTGCATTTTAAAAAAATTATACACATAACCCCCCAAATAAACGTATTTAAAAGTACGAGTTATGTCTAAAGTATATATACAATATATACGACACCCCCCTGTACTTAGCTCGAACTATGTCCTCATAGTGATCAGAGAACGAAAAAGGAAGACATAACTCGTGCTAAGTATTGAAAAATGAAATGACTCCTATGCTACAACGACTCAAAGAAAGGATAAAAAGAAGAGAAGTTGGTGATCCCCCCCATACTTAGGATCAAGTAATCCTAAGTATAGTAGAGTGTACAAAAGGGAAAAACCGATGAAGAGAATGTACATACTAAAAAATAAACAGACACGATATAAACAACATCACCCCCCTATACTTAGGGTAGAGTATCCCTAAGTATAGGCAACAAAAAGAGTGATGAACAAGACGAATATGAACAACACAAATCATTCACCTCCCCTATACTTAGGATAAAGCACATCCTAAGTATAGCATATATACACACACGGAAAAGGGGTTAATGATAAAACGGGAGAAGAAAGAGAAAAACAAAAGGATATACAAGAGGAGTGGATGTACAAGGGTTAAGAGGTCGAAAGAGAACCTTCTTGCGGCATCGCTGAGGTATGGATTCGACAAGGTGCAGATCGATATTAGGATCATCATTCGACATAAACTGAGTAGGATCGACCAAGAATGTATCCTCAGCGGTTTCAGATTGTGCAGGCCTAAACCAGTTATTGGAAGTAGTATGGTCATGTCCTGCCTGAGAAGTCTCGCAAACATCAAAGTATAATGGCTCGAAATCATTATCAGAAAAAATAGGATCAATTTCAGCCTGGCGAGCCTCTACCGGATCATCATCGTTATCAAAAGGCCCAAATTCCTTTATAAAAGCAATCAAATCAAATTTGGCCTGATCGGTCTCATCTGAATCAGGGTGAATAGGAACTGACTCATCAGTGAAAGTAGTTAAATCATGTCCGTCCTGTCTAGTCTCAGATTTCGCCTTCCGCTCTAGGGTATCTATCATGTAAATTCTGCAGATGTCATCAATGCATCGCCACATACTAGAAGGGGGAACTCCAAGGTCTATGCTCTCCGAGTCTTCCTCATTGAAGAGGAATTCTTGGGTTTCATTATCATCCAACATGCTCCTATTGTCATCATTGAAGAGGAACTCCAAGGTCTATGCTCTCCTATTCCCTCATCATCATCAGGGCCGTGGACGTACTCCTCGTGGAAGGGGTGGCCGCACTAGGCCAACATGCTCCTATTGTCACCGAATAGGACATACCGAAGACACATGCTACTCGAAGCATGGATTCCCTGCATCTACACGAGCCGCTGAGCAAATAGAGCCCCCATCTGCAGCTACACTGGATCAACGATTTGATGATCTGGTTGCCCGTCTTAGGGGCATTATACCCCCATCTGGCCCAGCACCGTCGACAGAGAATCATACTGATGCTGCTGCCTCTGCTTCTGCCTCTACGAGTACTTCAGGTAGTACACTTGCTCTCCACAGTAGTAGATCGGATACATTGCCTTGGATCATGGACTCGGGCGCTACACATCATCTATGTGGCGACCAGAGTCTACTTATAGGATATACTCAGATTCCTCCAGGACGGACAGTAGTGATTGCCAGTGGCACCCATTCCCCTATCACGGGTCAGAGGGAGATTAGATTGACATCCTCTATGCAGCTCAAGAATGTTTTGCATGCACCGCATTTTTCTATGAATCTGTTGTCAATTAGTCAGATTACAAAGGATCTCCATTGTCGAGCTATTTTTGATTCATCTTCCTTGATTTTTCAGGACATCCGTACGGGCAACGTGATTGGTCATGGCTATGAGCAAGGAGGCCTTTATCGTCTGAACCAGACCCCATTTGCCGGAATCACAGCTTCTCCTGCAGAACAAGTATCTCCTCTCCTGTGGCATCTGCGTTTTGGTCATTTACTGCTTCAGAAGTTGCGTCTAGTCCTACCTTATAGTCTTTCTCACACACCTATCCAGTGTGAGGCGTGTCAGTTGGGAAAACATCACAGGTCATCTTTTCCCAGTAGTCAAGGTCGGAGTAGTAACTCCAAGTTTGAGTTGTTTCATGTCGACGTCTGGGGTCCGAGTCGTGTTCCCGATCATCAGGGGCACAGGTTTTATATTGTATTTGTGGATGACTTTTCTAGAGCATCATGGGTATTTCTAATGAAGAATAAGTCTGAAGCTGGAAATATTATTATTCACTTTCTAAATGAGATTCAGAATGTTTTTTCCACTACGGTCAAAATTATGAGAACTGACAATGCTTTAGAGTTGTGCACCAACAATCAAGCCAACTACTACTCTTCTAAAGGAATTGTTCACCAAACATCCTGCGCTCATACGTCTCAACAAAATGGGGTTGCAGAAAGAAAACACCGTCACCTACTTGATGTTACAAGGTCACTTCTCATTCAGAGTCATGTTCCGTATTCATACTGGGGTGATGCAGTCCTCACTGCATGTTATCTTATAAATCGTATGCCCTCGTCTGTCGTGAATGAATAGGTTCCTTTTTCACTTATTTACCCTGACAAGGATCTGTTCATTCTTACTCCTCGTGTGTTTGGGTCAGTCGCATTTGTCCATCAGTTGTTGCCTGGTTCTGACAAGCTCTCTCCTAGGGCTGTCAAGTGCGTCTTTGTGGGGTACTCCAGAACTCAAAAGGGATGCAAGTGTTTTGACCCTGTGCGTCGGCGGTATATGATCAGTGCAGATGTTACATTCTTTGAATCCATTATGTATTTTTCAGAATCCGAGAACATGCAGCCACCACCTATATCTCCTGATACCGTATTCATGGCACCACCAACATCACAACCGTCACCACCATTACCACCACCACCACCGCCACCACCACCACCGCCATCAACAGTATCCCCGTTACCATTCCATTACACCCGCAGGCCGCATCCAGCTCATGGTCCTGACCAGTCAACTAGCTCTCCTATGGTATGTAATAAAATATTAATGTTGATGAATCTGACGACATTTCTCAGCAGGATGCATTACAGGAGCATGGTGTTACCACAGAGGATCTGGATGTTCCAATCGCTCTACGCAAGCCAAAGAGAAGCTGTGCCAAATATCCAGTATCAGCAGCCGTGTCATTTGAGAGGCTATCTGGACCCTTCAGGACGTTTGCATTGGCACTTTCAGCTACAGACATTCCACGGAACCACCATGAGGCTTTGCAAGATTCTAGATGGCGGCTAGCAATGGAGGAAGAGATGTCGGCACTTCAGTCTAGAGGAACATGGAGTTTGGTTACTATACCTCCAGATGTCAACCCGGTGAGTTGCAAATGGGTGTTTACAGTTAAACACAATGCGGATGGCTCCATTGACAGGTACAAGGCACGCCTAGTCGCAAGGGGATTCACACAGACATATGGGGTAGATTACCTTGACACGTTCTCCCCTGTGGTGCGTCATTCCACTGTGCGGATCCTGTTATCAGTTGCAGTTACTAGAGACTGGCCACTCTATCAACTAGATGTGAAGAATGCATTTCTGTATGGAGACCTGCAGGAGGAAGTCTACATGCAACAGCCACCAGGTTTTGCTGTTGAGGGGGAGTGTTCCAAGGTTTGCAGGTTACATAAGGCCATCTATGGCCTTAAGCAAAGCACCAGAGCATGGTTCCAGAAGCTGTCAGACCTCTTTGAGAAACAAGGATATAAACACTCCAATGCTGATCATTCCTTGTTTGTACAGAAGACGGCGAGAGGTATTATTGTAATCATGGTTTATGTTGACGATATCTTGATTACAGGTGATGATGACCAGGGTATTAAGCAGGCAAAGGAACGGCTGGGGACCGAGTTTGTCACCAAGGACCTGGGAGTCCTTAGATATTTTCTGGGGCTGGAATTTGCCAGGAATCCGCATGGATTAGTCATGTCACAGAGGAAGTACGTTACAGATCTACTGAGTGAGACAGGTGCTAGGGTGTCGACCTGCTACGACACCAATGGACCCTAGCATGAAGCTGTATGATGATGACACATAGGAGGTGGACAAGAGAAGATATAGAGAACTGGTAGGCAAATTGTTATATGTCACGATCACTAGGCCAGATATATTATTTGCAGTGAGCTGTGTGAGCCAGTTCATGGAGCAGCCACGCCAGGTGCATATGGATGCAATACACATGATACTTAGATATCTCAAATCTTCT
The DNA here is from genome assembly GCA_037367405.1 of Ottelia alismoides. Taxonomy (NCBI): domain Eukaryota; kingdom Viridiplantae; phylum Streptophyta; class Magnoliopsida; order Alismatales; family Hydrocharitaceae; genus Ottelia; species Ottelia alismoides. The sequence continues at coordinate 147,183 of JAZKJV010009676.1, read as the reverse complement.
CCAGGTAAAGGTCTGCTATTCAAGAAAGGAAAAGGGATTTCTATCTCAGCATGCGCAGATGCAGACTATGCAGGATGTCCTAAGGATAGGAAGTCCACCTCAGGGTATGCTGTCTATGTAGGAGATGCTCTAGTCTCATGGAGGAGCAAGAAACAAACTGTGGTAGCAAGATCTAGTGCTGAATCCGAATATAGGGCTATGGCCCAGGCTACTACAGAGATGATGTGGATGAAAGCGGTGCTGACAGATTTATGCTTAGATGTACCACTTCCTATGAACTTGGAGTGTGATAATCAGGCTGCCTTGTTTATTGCAAACAACCCTGCATTCCATGAACGGACCAAGCATATTGAGGTGGATTGTCACTTCATACGTGATATGATTCAGAAAGGATTCATTGCCACATCTCATGTTACCTCAGAGAACCAGACTGCAGATATATTCACCAAGGCACTGTTACGAGGTCCATTTCAGAAGTGTGCTTCCAAGCTGAGCATGATCGACATCTATGCTCCATCTTGAGGGGGAGTGTTGACGCATATTTAGTATCTGTATCTCTTTGCTATTTTATTTTCCTGTTATTCTCTTTATGTAATTTACCCATAGGCTACTCTCCTATATAAGAGAGCCTAGGGCTATGGAATAGAAACATCTCATTCACGTTTCCCAACACCAACATATAACAAGAATCTCTGATATTATCATCGAGGTCAAATTACTTGGTTTGGCTAATATGGGAGGGCTCTCATGGGATGCAGGTCTCTGGTCGGTAGTGGGTGTAGTGATCGACACATCGCTCCCTACATCAGAACGGAAGCGAATCTCTCCTGAACCATAATCAATAACGGCTCCCGCAGATGCGAGGAAAGGCCGACCCATGATGATTGGAGGGTGCTCCACAGGGGCGGAGGTCTCCATGGGCATTGCGATAAAATCCGAAGTGAAATTCATACCTTGAATGAGGATGACAACGTTTTCTATAATACTCTTCGGCCTCTTGATAGATCCATCAGCAAATTGAACTATCATCCTGGTTTTCACAGAGGCCCAAGATGAAGAGACTGTACCATAGAGAAGGGTATTATATTAATTGACGATCCGCCGTCAAGGAGAGTGCTATGACAAGAATAGTCAGATATGGATCAACTCACAAGAGGTGTGGCAGTGTTCCCTTTCTTAAATTATGGACGGTGAGAGATGGCGTAGGAAGTAGCCATATTCAAGATGTGACGCTCAGATCTTCTCCTTCGCTTTCTCTTCTTGTGTTGAGGAGTAGATAAATCTGTCATGGCATGTTGAAGTGGAGCTTTAATGATCTCATTAAGGGTGGCTACCACTTCGGGTTCAGTCAACATTTTTTTGAATTTTTGGACCTCATCCATACAAGGGAGAAGGTCGGAATCAACATTTACACGAGGATTACTAAGAGCAGTATGTATAATGGAATCCTCGAGGTCAAGGTTGGGACATGTGGTGGATGATTGTGTGGGAAAATGATTGGGCATTTGGGTCCTCTCCTCACAAAATGAATCAATAATGTGTCTCCCAGAATCTTTTTGGATTTTTAAAATTTTCTCATTTTTTGTATTTTGGGCGATTGCAAGCTCTCATGATTATCCTCAAATGAATCCATATCCTCAAATAGTGGAGCAGCGTTCTGGCTCGTATTTATGTTAAATAAATTGCTAATCCTCAAATTCATATGCTCCACCATCTGATTCAGTTTTTCAAGCGTGGAAATCATAAAAGGTGACTCCAAAATCTCAGGACCGGGTGAGTTGAATGAGGGTGGGTGAAAATCAAAGTCCTCCGATTCCTGAAATAATGGGTTAGGCGGATATGCACAAAAATCAGGAGGAAAGTCCTCCTAGAAAAAGGAAGGTGGATCATCTAGAGAGTACGAGGTATCCGCGAAGATCGGGTTAAAATAACTCCAGTCGGTCATCTTCGAAACAAAAGGCGGGATCGGGAGAGCACGAGGGTCAAGTTAAAAGATATGGAGAAAAAGGCGCAAATGCACAGCAGGATCTAGTATGCACACAAGCAATCAAACACAATACAAACCCCTAGTTCACCAACTCAACGCAATGTGAAGGCCGTGAAGGTTCGGTCTCTTAATCTTGTCTGTTTTAGAGTTAGGTGATAATCACAAGTTGTACAAACACTTAGGTTGAATTATGGGATTTAGGCACTAACCTTAGTGTTTACGCGAGCAAGTTAAAATGAGTACAATGAGGGGATTACTCTCCCTAAAACAATGATTTTTCCTTGTATTTTTTTAGGGTCGTGTTTTCTTTAGCAGTCCCGATTTTAGCCGTCATCACTTGGTTAAAAATATTTTCAAAGAATCGCCTACCGAGTGTCAATTTCCTTTTTAACTTATATGAGTGAAAACAAGGAAGGAGATCGGAAATGCCAATGCGCGATTAAAAACAATGATGCATGTAGGGGTTAGAGATGCGTACCTTGTCTCCAGCACTCTACGTGCAAGTGATCCGCGCAGAATTGAAATAAACTATCCTATATGTAAATGCAAGTGAACCGTCCTAGATGATAGCTTCTATTAACGGGCAAGAACAAGTTAATTTGACTAAATCCAAATTACGCTCTACTCTATAGGCACAGAAATGTCTTGTTTAGGGTGTTTGGATCTAATTAATTACCTGGCTCAAGCAAATTAATTAAAGCAATTAAGAGGTAGCTCACGAAATCCGCGGGAAACAAAGAAAAATAAAGACGATGAAAACAAAATCGGTGAGGTCCCCCAAGTGCACCGGTACTCGGTGAAACAAACCCCACAACAAATGAATGTCCTTTTACAGAGTTTAAATGGAAAAGGAAAACTCTCTCTCTTTAAAAATTTTTTTTGTCTCCTTCACTTCTTCTTCTCCTCTTCTCACGCTATCCTACGGCTTGGTGAAGAATCAAGCCGCCTCCATGTCGCTTGGATGCTTCGGCTCTCCTAGGATCCCCTCCTTCGCTCTGCGGGCCCTCGTAAGAAAAAGAAAAGAAAATATGTAAAAAATACAATTATCAAATATGAGAAAAGAAAAAAAATGAAATGAATGCAGTGGATATAAACAATGGAATGAATGGCAAAAATGTAAACAAATATTTACAACCAAGAATAGCAGGTCAAAAGAGAAACCTAACTACCCTTGTCGTGCCTCCCCGGCAACGGCGCCATTTTGTTGTGCACGTTTTTCGGAGGGTTGGAAGTTAATGGTAAAAAGGTCGTTGTTATCCCCAAAATCCCGTGACAAACAAAAAATATTTTTTTTTATTTTTGCTACTTATTAACCTGTATAGCAGACATGGTCGAACTCAGGTGGGCTACAAATCCCGAGGGTTATTCAATTAATCGGAAATCAATTAAGAGAAAACAAGAATCTCAAAGGACAATTATCCTTGATTTTTGTGATTTTTGCGATTTTTTATCTTTTTAATTTTTTAATTTTTTTATTTTCTGATTTTCAAATTTTTAATGGTTTTGATTTTGCAATTTTTTTATTTTCAGAAATAATATGAAGCAATATAAAAAAGATCAAGAATATGCACACCAACTCTTTTTGTAATTTTTCCATTAGTCAAAAATATTCAGAAAAATCCAAAGAAAATATTTTTGGGTTTTAAAAGTTTTGAAGTATTTTTGAGAATTTTTGTGGAATTTTTCAGATGTTTTTGTATTTTTCTAAAAATCAAACAGTGAGAAATTAATAAAATGTGCACAGTCTGGAGTAATTTGTAATTTAAAATTATTTTAATTGTCCAAAACTCCTGACAATTATTTTTATTAAAAACTACAGGAAAATATCTACAAACAGGAACTGAAATCACAATTTTTGGATTTTTGTAGAATTTTTTATGATTTTTATAAGATTATTGAGGTTTTTCATTTTTTGGGGTTTTATAAATAATCAATGTGTGAAAATTGGTCAGAAACTAAAAGACAATGAAATACAACTACTCTAATTTTTTTGGAATTTTTTGAACAATATTTGAATTTTTATGAATTTTGGAATTTCAGGAAGACAAAAATGACATATTTTTTATTTTTTAATAATAATAAATGAAGACAAAATGCAATGAAAATTATATGCTAGATGGATATGCACATCAGGAACATAGCATAATTTTCTAAAAATTTTTGGACTAATAAAAATATTTATTTCAATGAAAAAAACAAACAAATTATTGTTTTGCAGTTCAAGGACCAAAATGTAAATAAGCAAAAGCTTTGGACTGAATTGTAAAAAAATAAATTTCAAGATGAATTTCACAAATTACCCATCGTCATGTGCGTCCCATGTGATCTGGTTTGAAGGCGGGGACGTCTCTGCAATTTTAAAAACTTCAGAGGGCTTTGATTGTAGTTTCCCCGAATAAATTATTCAAAACCCTAGATGGGTTCTTTCGTTTCTTACAAAGGGGGCAAAAGGGGGCCGCCTCTTCTTCCTTCACGTGGCGGGAGCGCGCGACGCTTGGAGGAGGACGGCGTGCACGACGGTCGGCGGTTTGGGCGCGCTGCTCCGCACGCGGAGGTGGGCAGTGCTGGCCCGCACGAGGGCGGCGAGGTGGTGCAGCGCTGCGGAGGAGATGTGTTGTTGCGGGTGGCGCGACAAGGATCGGCGGCGAGGAGGCGGGCCCGCCTGGCCGCGCGCACGTGGCTTTGGAGGGAGGACCGCAGCGCTGGAGGTCGGCAAAGGCGCCGGTGGCTGATGGTGGAGCAACAAGTGCGGGCGGCCCCGCTGGAGGTGGGGCGGCGGGCGCCGCCTGCTTGAATTTTCTTGTTTTTTTTTTAATTTTTTTAATTTTTTGTAATTTGTAATGTAAACAGTGAATAATAATAAAAACAACTTTTTATTTTATTTTATTTTTTTTTGTAAATCCGAAAAACAGGAAATAAAAAGGATAAAGATTTTTTTATTTTTTTGTCTTTTTTTTTAAATTTTTTTATTTTTATATGATCCTGCAAAACAAACGTTAGAGAACAAAAAAAACAATCTCTTTTATTTACAAATCGGAAATTGAATGGAGATCCGGCGAATGTGGAAGATTGAATCCGATTCTCCGACCACCGTGCGTGGTCGGAGTTGATAGATCGTGGGAGATAGAAATCGAAGGCGGAGAGATCGAGAAGATGAGATGAAAACTTGAATCATTGGTGGATCAAATCGTGATGTTGATTATATGATCTAAAAAATGACTACAAAATAAAATTGCAACAATGAAGATTCGATTAAATTAGATGAAATAAGAAGAAAAATGATGACGGATCTCACCTTAGGAGCGGAAAATGATCGTGATCGCCTCGACGAAGGCCGACTCGCTGTCACCGGACGGCTCGGAGGCTAGACTCCTTTTCTCGACAAGAAAACTCTCGAAGATCGGGCTCCTCTCTCTAAAGATTGATGAAGTTGGAATGAGGGAGGAGCCATATAAATAGAAAAGAGATGAAATTTGAATTTTTGAAATTTTTTAGTGGAAGAGATAAAAGAGATGAAAATTGAAATGAATTTTTGAATTTTTTGATGGAAGAGATAAGAGATGATAAGAGACATAATAAAAGAGATAAAAAATATTTACAAAATTATCTATTTTTTTTTGAATTTTCGTCACTTTATTGATTTGAATTAAAAAATGTTATTTTTTTATTTTTTTATGATGGTTAATTAAAAATAACAACTATATACATATACTATATATATGTGACATTATATACAAGGGTAAATGATGAAATTAGCCTTTTATGTGTTTTAAGAATTTATTATTTTAAAAAAATTGGTGAGAATAATTTACAATATATACAAATACAATATGTACAAAATACATGGGAAAATTGCACAAACCACCCCAGAAAACCGACTTTTCAACCGTAACTCCAAAAATTATGAAAATTTAAGATAATTTAATTTGGAATCCAATGAAAGTGAGATTGATTCTATTTGAGCTTATATGGAGTCGGAATTGGTCTTTCAATAAGTGCTTAGTGGCTTTTTGCAAGTGTTGCTACTTTTATTCTGTATATGATTTAATTGTGCAATTATTTTTAGTAATTAAACACATTTTTATTTACAACATTGGTTTTGAACGTTATTTGATTTGAGGTCAATTAAGGTATAAATAAATTAGTGTCAGTTTTATACAGATATATACAAAATAAGTGAGAACAAATTTTTTTGGATTTTCTGGTTAAGGACCCTATCTCCCCCTACTTTATTCCTGATCGATCAGGTCAAGTCTTGACCTTCTCTCGAGGTTCGGGTCAGCCTGTATACAGTCTTCTTTTTTTATTTTTTTTCTTTATTTTCCTTTTTTTTGAATTTTCTTTTCTTTATTTGTCCTTTCTTTCTTTATTTATTTGTTTTAGATTAAAATTAGTTAGAAATGTACAATATTTACACAGATGCAAGTTAGTAAGAATATGGAGTTAGTGTTATATGCAGGTGTTTTATAAGGGATTTTAAACTAAAATAAATGAATAAAGATGACGAATTGCAGATTCATCAGAGGACAGAGAGGAGATCGTGACATGAGTACCCACGTCGTGGCGTGTCTGTGTGGATTACAGACGCTTGAATGCCGCGACGAAGAAGGATCATTTTCCCCTACCATTTATCGATCAGATCTTAGAAAGATTAGCGGTAAAGGAATTCTTCTGCTTCTTAGATGGGTTCTCAAGCTACAACCAAGTAGCTATCGCTCCTGAGGATCAGGAGAAAACCACATTCACATGCTCCTTTGGTACCTATGCTTTCAGATGCATGCCCTTTGGGTTATGCAATGCTCCCGGTACATTTCAAAGGTGCATGATTGCTGTATTCGCCGAGATGGTCGATGAATTCCTAGAAGTCTTCATGGACGACTTCTCGGTCTATGGTGATTCCTTCGATTCATGTCTTAGGAATCTGGATCGACTCCTCAAATGATATTGTGAGGTAAATCTGGTGCTCTCCTAGGAGAAAAGTCACTTCATGGTGACCGAAGGCATTGTGTTAGGGCATGTCATCTTCAAGAGAGGAGTGGAGGTTGACCCTTGCAAGGTGGATATGATCAGATGACTCCAGCTACCAACCAACGTAAAGCAGTTGCGGTCATTCCTCGGGCATGTTGGATTTACATGAGATTTATCAAAGATTTTTCGAAGATCGCCCAACCGCTAACTGAGCTTCTAGGCAAAGACGTGGAGTTTATTGTAGATCACAAATGTCTTGATGCCTTTAAGAAACTTCAAGGGATGATCATGAACGCCCCGATCCTTCAAGCCCCAGATTGGTCTCTTCCTTTCGAGATCATGATGGACGCCTCAGATTTTGTTGTTGGGGCTGTGTTAGGACAAAGGCGGGACGGTGTCCCGTTTGCTATTCAATACGCAAGCAAAGTGCTTGATCTAACCCAGTGTAACTATACAATTACCGAAAAAGAGATACTTGCGGTAGTTTTCGCCTTAGATAAGTTCAGGTCTCATTTTATTGGATCTAAGGTGATTGTGTTCACAGAACATACAACACTACGGTACTTACGGAAAAGAAGGATATGAAGGCGCGTCTTCTTAGGTGGATTCTACTCATCCAGGAGTTTGACTTGGACATTAGAGATAAACCTGGAAAGAAAAATGTAGTGGTTGATTACCTCTCCCTTGTCGAAATTATTGATACTTCTGATGATACACCTATTCGAGACTCATTTCCAGACGAGTTGGTTTTTGTTATCGACTCACTCCCATGGTATGCCAATATAGTGGACTATCTTGTCTTCAAGAAAGTTCCCGAATATTGGCCCAAGAGCAACATAGACCGACTCAAGTCGGATGCAAGACATTACAATTGGGAGGTTCCGATCCTTTTCTTTGAAGGACCGGATTGTGTCTGGAGGTGGTGTATTCCTCAAGAAGAATATCAGAGTGTCCTTACTTTCTGCCATAGTCTGGAGGCAGGAGGACACCATTCCGAGAAGAGGACCGCATGGAAGGTATTATAATGTGGCTTATACTGGTCGACTCTTTTTTGCGATGCTCTCACCTTTGCAAAGTCGTGCCCAGTATGCCAGCGAATGGGAGGAACCGTTGGTTCCAAGGATGAGATGCCAATGCTTGTCATCATTTGTGATGTCGTTGACGCCTGGGGCATCGACTTCATGGACCCATTCCCGGTTAGCCATGGTTTCGAGTACATCCTTCTGGCGGTAGACTATCTGTCAAGGTGGGTGGAGGCTATCCCGACCCGAGCCGCAGACAGCAGGACTGTTTGTAAATTTATCAGAGATCACATCATTTCTAGGTTCAGGATCCCCAAAGTATTGATATCTGATGGGGGTAGTCATTTTGTGAACAGAGATGTAAAGAAACTTGTGAAGGATTACAACATCGAGCACCGTGTCGCTAGTCCTTACCACCCACAGACCAATAGTATGGCAGAGGTGTTGAATAGGGAGGTTAAGACCATATTGCAGAAGCTTTGTCCGCCCAAACAGGAAGGACTGGTCTCAAATCTTGGACCAAGTCTTTTGGGCTTACAGGATAGCTTACAAGACACCATTAGGAACCTCCCCATTCAAAATGTATTTGGGAAGTCGTGCCACTTGCCCGCAGAGTTAGTGCATAAATCCAATGGGCAATTAAGGTCAATTGGAACACACACCTAGGGCAGAAACAGAGAGAGATGGATCCGAATGAACTTGTGGAAATCACAAACCGAGCATATGACAACAATTTGGTGTACAAGGACAAGGTAAAGCGTTGACACGATATATTTATCATACGAAAGAACTTTGTTCCTGGACAGAAGGTATGATTGTTCAATCCGAGGCTGAACGTTTTCCAAGGGAAGCTTTAATCCAAGTTAACAGGTCCGTTTATAGTCCGTGCTGTGCATGACAGTGGATGTGTAGAGATCTCAGATCTTACAGATGAAGCACAAACATCCCTAGTTAATGGAAAACTGCTGAAACACTTTATCGAACCTAATGAACATTAAGTCTGTGTTGAGGAGATTGTTTTCATGCGTGAGGCAGACTCAACAGACACACATAGAGCTGCGCATGAAGCCTTGCAACATTAAGCTCTCGCCAACAGAAGCATCAAAAAGATTTAGATCTTGATCCTTGTATATACTCACTTCCTCTTGTACATACTTTCTATCCCTCCCTCCCCTGTGATTCGAATCACTAGCCCCGGCTCCATATCGTTTCATGACTATACTTAGGATGACCAGATCCTAAGTATAGGCGGAGAGTGACCCGAGTCTATTCACCATTCGTTGTACATCCTGCAGATCTCATCGGTTCTCACATCCATTTCTATCATAGACTTAGGCTGAGCAGAGCATAAGTATAAGGGGGACCGATGCCCATCATGTATATATACTGATTCGTTTCCCCTCTTGACCTCGTCCACCCCATTTTTTATCTTCTTCTACACTTAGGCTGCTAGAGCCTAAGTATAGGGGGGGCGGAGCGACTTCTATACTTTTTATTATTTTAGCTCTCCTACGCTTAGCACGAGCTATGTCTTTTTCCTCGCTTCTCGTGCTTTGAAGACATAACACACGCTAAGTATAGGAGGCGTGTATATATTACATGTATACTTTACCCATAGCTCGTACTTTCGAGTATTTTTGTATATATTATGCAATAATTGCGGGGTAGGTAAAAATTGAAAAAAAAACACAAACAAAAAAAACAACAAAAAATAGGCTTCTTATTTACTCTTGCATATCATTCTTGCATTCAAAAAAAATTTGTGTCTTGCATTTCATCTCTATAACATGTCATCTGCACCTCATCTGCATATCTAGCATATGCAAAGTGAAAAGTTAGTGGGTTCTGAACCAAGTCATAAATAGATGTCGAGGATGGATTTGATTTGACCTTAATCTACCTAATTTCAGAGGAACCTTATATGAACTGGAGTTAAGATTTTTCACATGTCATCTTTATTGGTCTAAGTAGAATATTTCGCACACACACATGATTTTTTTAGACAGTGACCTAACTTGGACAAGCACCATGTACGTAGCTCTTCATTGATGAGATGGTGAGGAGGCAGAATCCTTTGGCTTGGAGTAGCACACAGGTGGAAACATCCGTCCTCCTCTAGGGAGGGTAGTGCATCTCAACCTAGTTTGGTGGTGTTGACATCTAAGGACGGGATGCTGTGGGTTGCAATAAAGCTTCAAAAGAGGGATAGTGTAATGGCTCAAGAAGAAAAACTCTCGATGTACATGCTGCACCTTGTATATATGTCAAAAAAAGAAGAAAAAAAAGTAAGGACTCCAAAAAAAAGTAGACAGCCCGGATTGAAAATAAAATGCATGTTGGATTCTGTATATTTGCAAGGTATATGCTTCAGAGCCTCATACCATAGAAGCCTGTAGCTGGATCACTTGGCTACACTGGTCAAGCATTCTAGGATAGGTAGCTACACTGGCTACCGTCTCTCCATCCGCTCTTCTTGAGCTGGTCACACTTGAACTTAGAAGGGAATGCCCCACTCCTCGAGGAAAGAGTTGCTAGACCGGAGAATTAGAGTTACTTTGTTAGAGGTTGGTTCTTTGTCATTTCTGATGTGGAGAGCTATATTTCACTTACACAGTACAAGTAAGAATCATAGTGATCAGAATTTGCGTATGAGGATTTGTTTTGACCTGACTGTTGAGGCGTCTTGAATAGAAGACATATGGAACTTAAAGGTTGTTAGGTCTTAAAATCAGATTCCAATGAGGTTCCGCCACACAATTAATTCAAAGGTCGAGTCAAGCTCCATTTTCACCTTTTGTTCATGACCTTGGTATGGAACCCAAAATAATTTCACTTTTGCATTTCATTTTAGTTGCTCGGGGACGAGCAAGGTTTAAGTAAAAGGGGTTGATGAATCTGTGATTCATCACTCTAAAAAGTTGAAAATAGAGCTTTTTTACCGAGCAATTAGCTGCATATTTCCACTTGTATTGCATAATTAGCAATCATGCATGCATAAATAATATCTGCATTTTAGCATTCATATTTGGTTAAATAAGAAGCCCAATTCCCTTGTAAAAATCACCTGTAAATACCATATTTGTATCTATTTTGTACTAACTCCAAATCCAATAAATCAACTCTATAGTGTATATATTACTAACACTAATTATGGAAAAATATCAAAAAAATACTAACTTGTAAAATTGTCCAATACAACCCGAATCCAAGCTTTAAACTATGAACATTTGAATGTGCATATCTCTCTCATACAGTGTCCGATTTAGGTCTACTCATTTTAAAGTAATATACATTCAAAGACCTTCAAAACAAGATCAATTTCATTAAAATCGAAGATCGTATGTGAAACTTGGATTTTGGGCCCCTATTGTATATGTATATATTGACCATAATACTCTCCATTTTGTCTTTTTATTTCTTAATTATTAAAAATCTAAAAAAAATAGATTAAGTGTAAATATTTCTTTCATGTCTTTTCTAATTTTATTTTGATTTTTTCGAATTAAAAATGATACAAAAAAATACAAAAGACAAAACTGCGGTATTTTATACCTATAAGATACCACCCAAAAATACACTTTGTACATGACTTCTTTTGATTTTCGGTCCATCACGAAAGTTGTAGATCTCGTCGAGACGAGCAACTTTCGTGTTGACCACTTTTTGATTTGACCCCTTTTGTTATTTCTTTTTTATTTTTATTTACATTTAATTCGTGATTTTTCTGAAGCTGACACGTGGCAGTTCCTGGAGCCGCCACGTGTCACCTCCTCCTTTCCCCACTTACTCTCTTTGATCTGGATCGTTGGATGAAGGGTGCTTCATCCAACGGCTCAGATCATTTCGTTCCTCTCTCTCTATCTCTCTAAACGTTGTCTTTAACCTCCCGATTCTTGCGGTTAGAGCCACCAACCGCAACCCCGCCTCGCGCGGCCCACCGCCCCTCTCCCTCGTCCACTTCCTCCTCTCACCCAATTCAACCACCCATCCCGCAGGACCCGTGCCTTGTGCGGCCGTGCGTAACGGCCGCGCCACCCTACATCGACGCCCACACCCTCCATACCTCCTTCCCACGATCTCGCCCATCTCAAACCGCCTTTAAAAGGACCTCTACTCCTCCATTCATTCCGCATCCGCCAATCCTAGCGAGGAGGGAGAGAGCTCCCAGGCGAGTCCAAGTGACAGTAGGACTCTGTCCAAGGTCTAGCAACGACCTTTCCTTCTCTGGCGAGATGCAGGAGGTTGCAACTCCCTGCCGAGGCCGCCCTTTCGCAGCTGCTCGAGCCCCGACGTGCTTCGTCCACGGCTGGAGGCAAAGATCACAGAGAGTTGCTCCGACGAGCAACCTCCCCCCAGACTAATTCCTATCAGGTAACACCTCCTTCCTTCTCCCTTTACCTCTATTTTTCTGCCTCATTCCGTCTCTCTCTTCACCACTCCTTCACTCACTCATCAAAACACAAAACTAATCTCATTTCAATGGATAAATCACTCATGGAGAGCCCAATGAGGATTTTTAATGAATTTTTCGACAAACGTTCTTGAACAAATTAGTAGAAAATTTACTCCCATAAATGAAATACAGGCAGTTTCCTGTTTACAAGGAAAGAACTTCCCCTGTTGTTTTAGCTTCATCCTCCACGTTGTTCCAAGCCATCAACAATTACAGCCACCTGCGGCTGTAGCCATCGTCGCCATCACATCCATCTCCAGCACAAGCGTCGACCGCCGCTGCCACCTCGTGCGGGCGTTGTTCCCCCGCGCCCTGCTCCACTGCGCAGCGCAGGAACATAGCCATCGGATTTTGCACTTCCAGGCTGTGCACCTCTACATCAGCGTGACGTACGCAAGCCACCAGCCCGTGCACACTGCCATCACGTTCCCCACCAACTGGCTGCCCTTCCACGCTTCATGTCATCGCAACCAAGCCCGTGAGCACACCTGTCGTTCCGCTCTTTCCTTGGCCATGTGTGGGCCGAGGCGTCGTCCACCACACAGCTCAGCATCCAAGCGTGACCCATCACTCCAGCCGCTCCTCTATAGCTTCGCCTTCTCCGCCTCGAGCTCCACGGCTGAGCTCGCCTCCAGAATCGAGCTACGCCGACAACAACGCCACCCCCGCTCGCCATCAGCTCACCATCGTCTTCGAGCCTGAGCTCCATTGCTCTAGCTCGCCTCCAACTGCCGCTAACCACCCGTGCGTAGTCCCTCCTCACACTGCCATGAGCTGCGAGCCTCCTCTTTCTCTGGTTAGCCTGTTGCCCTATTATCCCCCTTGCACGTGCTTTGCACGTGGGGCTGGGGTAAATAGCGCCCGAGCCCCCGCAAGATCAGAGATTTCATAAGAATCCCTCCTCAGCTTGGGCATGTGCATTGCACGTGTCCTTTGTGGAGAATTAGCCATGTCGCCCTGAAGATTCCGGAAATCAAATAAAGGGGTCCACCACTGGAGCTCACGTGCAAGGCACGCACATCAGCGGAGAAATTGCATATATACCCTAGCGGGTATTGGTAATCTCATCTGAGTTCCTGTCAGCATTCTTTTCTTTTATCAATTTTATTTTTGTAATTGCATATACATCCTTGTATTTGCATATTTATTTGAACGTGTATTTGGCATTATTTCATTATTCTAAAAATTGCATATTGTAGAAGAACTCATGTTTTATCATTGTGGAAAATCGTTATATTTTTGGGAGCCTTGATTTACTTCATAGAATTAATTTGGTGAAATATTGTATATTTTATCCAATACTTATTCAGAAATTAATTTGATAGTAATCATCGCTCCGAAATTACCGAAAATTCGTAGTAGGTAGAATTTGAGTAGTTCTATTTTGTGCCCAAAAAAATCATTACACGTGCACGCATAATAAAATCTAAATAAATAAATTGGTGTTTCGCTTAATTGTTTTTTAATAAGTAAAAAATTATTTGTTTTTGAGGTTTCATAATTTTCCTGGATTCATCTCACATAGAAGTATTTAGGATAATTTTTATCTCTGAAAATAATTTGATTTAATATTATTAGAAATTATTTTGCGAAAATCACCTTGTATTCATATTTAATTCGTAGTTAATTCATATCGAGTCGAAAAATTCTAAAAACATTAGGATAGCTTCATTTCACCATAATTGGCATCCTGGTCAAGTTTGAGAATTTTTGGACTTAATTTGATCATATTCACATTTTAACCCTCGAATTTGTCCAAGATTGCATTACATTTTTTTAATTGCATAAAAACCATAAAAAATATTCTCCTGAAACCTAGCTTCTAGAGCGAATTTAAGGAAAAAGATGCCTCCCTGAGTTCGACCTTGAGCTTGCCCAAGTAAAATAAAAATTGTCGCTCAATATTAATTGATATTAATTAAAGTGGTTTTTGATAATCTGATTTCGTCCGACTGCAACGAACACATTAAATTTAATCGTTAATCTGGTTGAATTGAGAGGGTGAAAATAGGGGTTTTCAGTGACCACTTGGGAAATTTACAAGTAAAGCCCCTGAAAATCCAAGGAATTACAGAAGGTGTTGGAAATGCGAGCCCACGGCGAGCCATTATGCAATAAATGTTATTGCAATTCACTCCTTAATCTGAAATAAAGAGTACATAGTTTGCATAATAGGTCCCTTAGTACAATTAGGGTTATGTACCATGGCCATCTTAATGATCATACAGTTGTTGATTCAATTATTGAATCATAGAGGCTGGTGCTTGGATGAATATCTAATGAGTTAGATTGAGGACTCATCAAGCACCGTCAAATGATTGTTAAGAGATGATCTCCAGCCTGAGTAGGAAATGGCAATCTTATCTCATTTAGGTTGATATCTGACCGACCTCTTGATGCAGGTCCTCTGCATAGGAATAGAGATTCGGAGGTGTCAGATTAGTTAGGTCAAAGAGTTGACTTAACGAGATCGAGATAACCTAAGTCCTATATCATAAGCTGTCATGATATAGGCACACATCCTCTGACCGGAGACAGATGTGTTACTATATGTCTGAGTATGTACATTTGACAGACCAATAGGTTGATGACCTAATCAAGGTCTATACACCGGCGCGCTGGTGTGCATATAAGGGCATATGAGTAATACGATCTCTCAAAGGGATCATACAGGTTCACTACTGAACCGGAAGACATGAGCTCACTCATGAGATATTGGGAAGAATCAAATTCCGTGCGCACGGTCGTCTCGCTTTGGAAGCTTGACTGAATTTGTTGTTTTGATATATACTTTTGGAAAGTATATGATCAAGACCTAGGTATGATATATGCTTTTGGAAAGTATATGATCAATACCGACTCCCAATGATCGAATGAGAAACTTACTGATAAAACCCTGAAGTAGACAGTATAAAGTTGATCTAATACTTCATGTTTATTCTGAGTCTTCCAATATGCAGGATGTACAGGTATTGGGAATGCCTGAGGGTGATGTGATCATAAACGGTTGTATAACCATGACGCTTCCATTCCTAGGGAGTGATGAAACGGGTCTGGATTTTAGTGACTCCTCTCAGTAAAGAAGTAATCTGATCTTAGTCCAAATGTTGGACATTAATCTGAATGTGATTCAGATTCAATGAGAAGATTAGATTTGTGGTCTTGATTTAATCAAGCACCTATGAGAGGCCCGAAATCTGGATTTGAGATGTGATCTCAATATCCATGTCACTATACGTGGAACAATACAATCGCCCTGTCCTTATCTCCAAGTATTCGCAGAGAAAGCGCATTATCCTTGAAAGAGTTCATGGATAATTCTATTGTTGATATATGTATCCGAGCATTGCGAAAATGGATAATTAAATGTGATTTAATTATCATGAATAATATGAATTTGATTCATATTATAAAAAGAGTTATCTTAGATAATTAAATGTGATTTGATTATCAAAGATGTAGATAATGTGAATGTGATTCATATTATTTGAGTACATGAGAATAAGTTATCCAATATAATTAAATATTATTTAATTGTTATTGATAAGAATAATGTGGATAGAAATATCCAATTTTTCATAATATATTATAAATGTGATTTATAATGTATTAGAGAGAGTTAATTATAATTTACATGTGTTGATTAATTATTATGTGTATTGGATACACATTGTGTAATTAATTGACAATGTAAATTATATGTTGTTTTGGGTTGTGAATTTGATTCACAATTTTTCTATGGCAAGATTGCAATATTCTCAAATATAATTGTGAATTATTTTTGAAGAATAAAAAACCAACAAAAGTTGTTGGAAATAAATAGAGGAGATTTTCAAGGAGATATGCAATCTCATGGATTTCCATGAGATTGCTCTCTCCATGGAAAGAGGGGGGCGGCACATCATTCCTATAAGGAATGTGTGGCCGTCCACTTTGGAAGGTACATGGAGATGAAATCTCCATGTATCTTCTCTCCTTATTTATTGGTTTGATTTGGATTAATTTGTATTTGATTTTGTCAAATATATTTTGATCTAAATTTGTTGGTTTTACCAACAACAATCTTAGCCATTGGATTGACATAAATCAATCTCATCCATTGATTTTATATGTCACATGGATTGAGATCCATGGATCCCAAAACCCTATAAATAGAGAGGCACACCATGCTCTCTATATTACACAACACATCTCTCTCTCTCTCTTTCTTTCTAGAGGTCAGCCCTCTCTCTCTCTCCCTCTCATGGTCGTCCACCATGGATACCATGGAGAGGTTCTCCATCGCCGCGGCATCGTCGTTATGCTGCACGTTCTTCTGTTCATGGATCTCCGTCTCCTTCGATGCGCCTCGCTCGTGAAGAAGACGTCGGATCTCGTGTGTCGAGATCAGGAGATCCGCCCCTTGGATCATCAACATGGATTGCGAGAAGCACGCGGTTCATCCCCGCGCTCGCAAGCGTCTCCTCCGTCGGATCGGACTTGAGACAGGAGGTCTCTTCGTTTAGAGACTCGATCGCAACCACGCTTCAAGAGGTAATCCTATTACTTGTTTGTGGTTTAGACGAAACGATCCGAGAAGTGTTCTTGGATCATGTGGTTTCGTCGTATTAAAATTTTTTTAAATTCCGCTGCATCGAGCAACTAGTGCGACTAGTCGCTCCTCGTCGTATTCGATACGACGCTCACGCTTCCGTGATGCGCTTGAGGATCTAACCATATCCTTCAGATGGATCCCCGTCATCAACCAGCATGTGACAAGCACGAGCACACAACGGAAAAATTGCATACATATGCTCCAGGGGTTAGGTAATTACATCTGTGCCCCTGTGTACAAATTTTTCTATTTATTTTATTTTCTATCCTTGCATTTAGAACCCTGCATTCTCTATTTCATTTGAACCTCTACATCACATCTTTTTATTATTCCAAAAATTGCATTTTGTTCTTCAATTAATTCTTTACATTGTGGTATGCTCATGATATTTTGATGCACTGTGATTAATTAATTAATATTATTCTTGCGGAAAATTACATATTTTACCCAGTCAACGCTTAGAAATTCATAGTTAATTAACCTTTGCCCGAAAAATTGCCAAAAATTCCGGGATCGTAGAATTAGTTGATAATAACATTGTGCCCAAAAAGAATTGCATTTGCTGCATAGTTTTCTTTCTAAAACTCATTTCGTGCATTTCATTAATTAATTTTTAATAGGTATTAAATCCAACATTTTCAGGGTTTAGGATTTTTCTGAAATAAATCACTTAGTGACATATCTTAGATAATTTTATTTCCTGAAAATAAGTTGATTTAATATTTATTAATTATTGAAAATCTAGTTGTTTGCATTATTTTATTCACAGAAAATTCATTTTACTTCTAAAAATTCCAAAAAAGTTATAATGCATATTTTTCATTGCATTTCATATTCTGGACAAGTTTGAGGTTTTTTGGACTTCAATTGATCAGAATTTGCAATTAAGCCCTTAAGCTTTATCAAAATTGCATTTGCCTCATTTATTGCATAAAAAATACCAAAAAAATTCTTCTCGGTAAACCCAATTTCTTGATCGACTTTAAATCAACCTAAAGAGACATCTGCCTCCCTGAGTTCGACCTTGGAACTTACCAAGTAAAAAAATTTACCGCTCGCTTTAATTTGATAGATAATTAATGTCGGTTTTTGAACAATCGTGAAATTTCCCGACTACAATGGAACACCTTTTAATCATTAATTAATCGAATTAAGAGGGCATTTTCACGGTTCTTCAATTGGTGTCGTTGCCGGGGATGCACGGCTTAGGTTGTTTTTGAGAAAATAAAGTTTTGAGGTTTTCCATCCCCGGGTAGTCTGACCCCGGTTTTCTTGTAATTATTTCTCCATTTTCCCCTTCTTTTTCAATATTTTTATTTATTTTATTTTTTTTACATTTTTCTGTGAACGTCTCTCTAATATTTGATATTATATTTTTCGTGCGAGGTACCCGGTGAATTTAGAGCGGCTTTCTTGGAAGCCGACGCAACTCAAAGCAACCAACCGCTCGAAGAATTTAATTTTTGAAGACAGAGTTTTTTTAATTAACTTCTCATTTCCAGCGGTTCTCGGTCGGGTTCCCGCTTATGTAAAAAGGACTGGACATTTTTCTGTGGTGTGTCGGCCTGTTTCACTCTCTAGTGAGGGTGGGGCCCGACTTGAGTAGTTTGTAGTTCTAGGACTGCATATATGGCTATTAGGGCTAGTAGGATTTTTGATTGTGCTCGTAGGACTAGGACCACACTTTCACAAAATTGTACGCAGTAGATCATCTCTCATTTAGCCAAATTAAATTGTTCTATCAGTCGCTAATAGGAATTCATGTTCTAGGTGTGATTTGTCGTGCATGCATTAGATTTGTATTTCTAGGGAAATTTCAATTCTGTTTAACATATTGCACGAAGATTGCGAGGTGGCACTGTAAGTATTTCGAACTCAGCATGCATCATTGTGTTTCCCGCTGCACAGCTTTTTCGATTCTCCCTTGATTTTCATTCACATAGGAATAAATGAAATTGGAATCCCTGTGTAGACGTGCATTGTTCCCCGCTCAAATTCAAGTGATAACCAAATTAAAAGTAGGGGACTGCTAACATTATTGATTAATTAAAATTGGATAAAATTGAAAGTCATTGTTCTTGGGAGAGCAACCCTGTCATTGCTTGATTTTAGGCTGAGTGGGGTACAGAGAGTGTGTGTACACACTAAGATAGAGCCCAAACCCCCGCCTTTCATTCAACGTATCCCGCTCTTCGCAAATATCACAGGCTGAAGTATTCGAAGTTCAACTGACCAGTACCAAGTACCTCCGCTTGATTTGGCAAGTAGATAGGGGCGAACCAGTGGTGCGATGCGATATAAATGATTTAATGACAGATCCAACCTCGGACTTATTTTTCAACAAGAAGACCCAAGAAAGTCTAGAATATTCATCAACAACAATCAGATAAGAACGGTTTCCCTGGTGATCATGGACTTGAGTCGGATCTCAAATATCTAAGTGAAGGAGTTCAAACAACTGAGAATTGCTCTAACTTTGTTGAGATGGAAATGAAGAACGGCGATGCTTCCCAAGCTAGATAGCCTCACGCTGGAAGGAAGATCGTGCGGAGATCTATGGGAGGACATGACACATCTTTTGCAGAAGGTGACCAAAACGAAGGTGCCACATGTATGGTGAGATTAGTCCAATAGGAATAGTAGAGACACCAGCATGAGGAGGCTGGACTAGTCTGCAGAGCCCCCGCTGCTCACGGCCACATCCAATCACCCTGCTCGTGAGTATGTCCTGAAACACAAGAGAAGAGGGATCAAAAATGACACGACAATGTCGATCCTTTGCAATCTGACTAATAGAAAGCAAGTTTATCTGAAAATCAGGAGCATATAAAACATTATGCAAACGCAGAGAAGGCGTCAAATGCACCTCCCCCTGTCCTGTGATGGGTAAGTAAACCCCATTTGCAATGACGATCCATTTACCAGGAGGTATAGATCTGCATAACATGAACTGGGCTTTGTCTCCACACAGATAGTGAGAAGCACCAGAGTTCGTGATCCACTTTGTCATATCTGCACTGCTACAACCAATAAAAACATATGTGATACCTGAGGAGTTCAAAGAGGCTCTAGTTGCAATATTTGTGGATCTTGTAGTGGTAGTGCCAACCACTGGAGTCATGATCTCTCGTATACGGGAGACAATGTCATCAAGGCGTGGATCTGCCTGAGGAGTTGTAGTGTCTGAAGGCTCAATCTGCTCCGTCATATGAGCATATGTGGGGTATCCATGCTTCTGAAAGCATGTGTCCTCATAGTATCCTAGAAGACCATAGTTGGTGCACGGACTACGCTGGCGTCCACCACCTCTTCCATGGGGACTACATCCTCTAAACTGAGTAGAACATCCTTTGTCGCGAGAAGCAGACATAGCTGAGGAAGGATGTGTCATGGTAGCAGGTGGAATAAGAAGTCTGCTGAGATGATTGTAAGCCTCCTCCATAGGAGGTATGGTCGTCCCAATAAAGAGTTGTGCTCGTGTTGCATCATACTCTGGGTCAAACACAACCAAGAAAACATCAACCATCGTGGAGTTCCTGTATGCCATCTGCTACTCTTTAGAGGTCATAATTGGCATGAAGATGTGAAGCTTCTCTAACATGCCACGAAGAAAGGAGTAGAACGTGTGCAGTGCACTGCCATTCTGCTTTACTCTGAATAGGTCAAACTGAAGCTGAAGAATCTTGGCCTCATTCTTCACTTGGGCATATGTGGATGCCGTGATATCCCATATCACATTGGCGGTGGGCCGGTTAACAATAACACTGGTTATCTCTATGGAGAGGGTCTCAGAGAGTCAAATACGTGCTTACACGTCATCTTGCTTCCGCTAAGCATTTTTCCAGTCTTGTCCGCCGGCTCTGGTTTCGTCAGAATGTTCTCCTTGTTGCACTGCATAAGGGTCAGAAATTGCATGGACCACAACTCGTAAGTTGTCCCATCCATCTTCACAATAGGAGCCGGGCCCTTGAAGGCACATGACGAAGAAAAGAAATCACCCTTATTTTCTGACATGATAGAAAAACGACCAAAAACAGAACTTGACTGAGGAAGTAGACTGATTTGAGCGAGTCTACACAATCATATGTAGGATTGGTTGTACATGTAGACACATACAACCATCGTCATCAGTTTGTGAATCGTGCTAGGGCCGGAAATGTAATTTATAGGTCTGAAATCATCTTTTCCGGTGAATCGGACTGAAAGAGAGTCTCTAGATGGTGCACCAAGGTGTTGTGGCGCTAAGTGTTGCCCTAGGCAACCCCTCTAGGGCCTGACGGAGGCCTGGGGAGGCCCACTGCAGCCTGCAGCGATCTGGTTGGCGGGCTGGTGGTGCCCGCAACATCCCACAACAGCCCGCAGTGGCTTGGATGTGACTTTGGAGGGTCCTGCAGTTGCCTGGGGGCCTGCAGCGGCCTGGGCGGCAGCCTAGAGGGCCCCTCAAGGGCCCTGTGACGGTCTGGAGAGCCCTGCAAGTGGCTGGGCAGGGGCCTGGACGGCCGTGCAGTCCTCCGGTGATGACGGCGTGCAGAGAGGGCAGCGTTGGTGGCGTGCGGAGAGGGCGGCTGGTGGGAGTTAGGGTTCGGGGTACGAGAACTCCAGTCTAGGAACGTCTCTTTGATACCATATGAAGATTAAAGAATGAAATGCCCTAGGATTCTCTTACATATGAGAGTAACTTGTTTTGCAAATTACGTAGAGTAGACAGAGGAAATATATAATAGAAAAACATGAAGAATAACTAAGATCTCAACAAGTATCTCCCTTCTTGTGATCTTTTTTTCCTTTCCTTTGAGACATGTTTTTCTCGTAAATTATCATATTTCGTGTTTTTATTCACTTTTTTTCTTCAATTTGAGTCCATCTTCCAATATATTATATAAGCTCATCGATTCTCTCTTTTATAATCCTTTACCTCTAGGTGCTATATTTCTTTCAATTAGATTTCATTGGCAATAGTAAGATCCAAACACACCATACAAAGTGCAGACAAGCTAGGAATCCTCGAAAAACCCTAATGGAGCAGCACGGAGCCGTAAGAATATATTGGTACTTTTTACAGCATCGACTTCTTTTTCTTATCTCATGATGTTGATTGTGTGTTCATTGGAAACACACCATTGTTTGAATTGTTATATCATGACTGATTTTCTATGCTCAGTTGAAGCACCATTGTTGTGATTTCTCATATTGTGACATTGATTATATGTTCAATGGCAGCAGGAGTTTTGGAATTTCTTATATAATGACCTTGATTTTGTGTTCAGTGGAAGCACCATTGTTGGAATTGGCTCCCCAGAACCACCAAACTTTATATATGATGATGAGGACATGGTGGACGTGTTCATCTCAGGTATTACTGGTCTAATGCTCCGGCCATTCTGTCATTTTTGTCTTCTATCATAAATCATCATACTTTTTGCTTGTGCCAATTTTACACAAGTCGATCCATCTACTTTCAAAATAAAATAAAAGTGGAAGCGCATCCTTTTCCAAAAACATGTTGTAGGGTGTACACATTAATGATCACGTAATAAACTGTTGTCTTCGTGCAGAGGCCTCTTTTATCACCCGTCAAGAAAATGAATGGTACAGGGAATTGAATTCTGTGCCAGGCTCATTGACAAAAAACTCAGTTACTGAGGTACCATCTGCAGAGTAAATCACACAGTTCTCGGAGGCTTCTTTGGGGTATTGGTGATAGCTGATGACGAGGTTTAGGATATCAAAATGGATTTGGAATAATCAGAAAAATGGTAGTGTGTGTATGTTTCATGTGTTGTGAGGAGTGGATTTTGAGATATTTTTTAGTTGTACATTTGTACAGTAACAAGTTCCGCATACCCTAGGTTACTTCTGAGCTATACTTCTGAATTCTATACAATTTCGACAGGTTGCTCTGGTGTAACCCCTAGAAGTAAACATAGATAAGATCGTCGTTGCCTTGATTACACCGAAATTCATTGCGAAAGGGCATTTTATATATCAATCTTGATTATGAACGTAATTAGAATCATTAATAATGTCAAAAAATGTATATGGCTATATGTTCCTTAATTAAAATAAAAGTGCATAGATGTTGTGAATAAACTTATTTTCTCTTCAATTTGACATCATAACTATGATGTCTTGGTCTGGGATCAGGATCGTTACTAAGGACATATGTTCATGCTGACTTGCTAACTTGTAAGACTTGGGTTTAATTTGACTCCTTGATAATCATTCAAAATGATTAAGTCAGACCTAAGTTGCTAAAAAGAAATCTTTTGCTTTTTAAACCCTAAAAATATTGTGAGTATTTCATGGTAATGTGATCGAGGTACTAAAGCTCTATGACTTATATGTGGTGTATTTGGAATATCCTCGTTGTAGCATAATCCATTGACTTTTGTAAAGGAGTTTTTGTTGTACACTATGGTAACCGTTTGTGATCTTTGTAGATGAATGGATCCAAATTTTGGATAGTTATTTCCACTATTAATGATATGGCTCTAGTATTCGGAGTGTACAATTGCCACTATCGTTGAATAAAAAAATTAGATCATGTTGTAATAAGAAATTTGCAAGGGGTTTATGGTTTTAGGGTTTGATTTTGCCTTGATTTTCAAGTGAAGATGTATTATTCCACAAAGCGTCACATATAGTAGTTACAAAATATGAGAACAAGTTGCATAAAACATGAACTACTACTCTCTTTTTTTGAGCAAGTTGATAATACTCTAATGCCAATATCAATGGTTTTTTGAGCAAGTCGATAATACTCTAATACCAATATCAAGGGTAATATTTTCCTAAATATACATCAAAGGGTGTTAAACCCTAAAAGCATGATCCAACAGAGTTGGATTGGGAACACGAAAAGAGAAGGAAACCTTGCCTAGTGTAGGGCCCAAAAGAAATAGGGATTCAAAGACAGCACATCCATTCCCCTAGAGTTCCATGCACTAAGAATGAAGTAGGCTTGCCTCTATTACTTGCCATGGGGCCTAAGGTTCATATTATTCATCTTTTCAGAGAGACCGAGAAGGGAAGTATGATTAATAATTACTTCTACAACATAGTTAAAAATCAAATAAATGATGGAAATATATATCCCCAAAGGTGATTGCATCGTTCTTTCTTGCTTACCCATAAAATTGCAGTGTAAATGAGCGAAATTCACCCAAGTGTCGATTTTTAAAGAGTTAAGTCCATTGGCTACAAAGAAGATGGTACATATCCATCAAGTTGACTTAATCAAGGAGAAAAGCAAGTTGAAAATGTTGTAGTCAATAAGAAAATGCTCAAGAGATTCCTCGCCCTCATAGCAGAAATAACATCTTGAAGCCAGCTGGAATCCCCTCGTATTGAGGTTAACTTAGATGAGTAACTTATTATTATAGTGAAGCCAACCACAATATCAAAAGTGATTGGGCGATTTCTTATTCCACTAGACAATGCAATTGACCATTAATTATTAGCAAGAATTATTTGAGAAGGAGGTTTTTCGAGGAATTTAACCAAGTAGTTAACATCGGAGGGTCATACAATGTGTAAGATGTCTCCTTATCTTAGGTAGCTCGCATTGACTTTGTTTGGAGAGTTTTGACCTAACAAAGTTTGAGCCAAGGGGCACATGGATGCAAGATTGGGCGAATGACACAACTTGGAGGACCAAAGGGTTTGTCACGTCCATTGCCAAAATAACAGTAGAACTTTGTATTAAATATTCCCATGTTTTAAGGGATGCTCTAACAAGAGGGGAGATACAGTTGATATTACTCCTAGGAGCTATAAATTTCTGTCTTGACCGGGCCATCCTAGTCTAAATGGAAGCCGAAAAATATTATTAGAAGAATATATCTTCCATAGATTCTCGGCAAGTGAGGTTGAAATTGGCGTGGCCGATAGTTCCCAAACCATCATAGATTTTTGATTTGCAATGCCTATTCTAATAAGCCTAATACGGTTTATTGGAGCCAAGGGGCTCTATTCCGTAACTATTTAGCTCTTATGAAGTTCAACTTGCGAATGACAAATTTGGGTACCTAAGTGCTAGACATAAAATATGTTATATAGGCGCTAACAAGGAATTGATGATTCCACATGTCGAGGTGGTAGGTAAATGAATGTTTCTCAAAGAAGTCACCTTATAGTTAACATTATCGAAAGTTTTCTCCTAGAAATCCTTAGGAAGGAAAATATGCTTTAATCCATGAGCTTGGTACTTGGTTGGCCAAAGACCGTTTTACTAAATCCTTGAGTCTCCTAGATAGAGTCGATCATATCATTAAAGTTGACCATAAAAAAAGAAGATTTAGAGAAGTTGATCTTGAGGAAATTAGATAAAATTTTCCCAAGATCGAACATATAATAGAAAATGACTCATCATGAGCAAGTCAACGGTAGGAATGTTTAAAGTAAGGGTAAGAGAGGGTCACCTTGACATAGTCCCAGAGAAGGTATGAAAGTTGGAGAATCACAGTTTTTAATTCCAACAACAAACTTAGTTGTCCTATAGGTCCTTCCAATTCAAGAGATGATATGATCGCTAACTTCGTACCAATTCAATTTAAGCAAGGAAAACCAGTTCATCTAATCAAAAGCATTATGAAAATCAACTTTGACGACAACAACTTTAGTCCGTCGCCATTACCAATCAGCAACTATCTCAGTTGTAGTTACAACACGATCATGAACTGAGCTATTTCTAAGAAAGGCACTGAAGTTAGAAGGTAGGGTTGTTAAACATATGCACCTATGATGAGCTATTATGTAATAGAAGTTATTGTGAGTTATATCAATTCCATAATTGAAATCAAACACTATTATGCCCAAATTATTGATAAGGTCGCCCTCCCTAACCCCCCCCCCCCCCTTAATACGAACATGGATGAGTAACATGTCCATCTTGATATCATACAACTATTGATCTAGATAGTTAGATTAGAAAGACTGATGCGGAGTTGTAGATCTAAAGAGTTAGATCAAGGATACAAGTGACATCACAAAGTGACAGTTAGCAAGGATATTTAGTTTAAGAAGAGGTGGTAGTCATCTCTAAATATTGATATATGAATGACACTCTAGATGCAGATCCTCTGCATAGGAATAGAGATTCTGAAGTGTCGAATAAGTCAAGTTAAAGACTTGGCTTGACGAGGTGAGATACTTAGACCCGTAGTGTATAATGTCGTGAAACGAGTACACATCCTTTGACCTGAGATAGTTGACGACCTGACATGGTCTACATACTTCAATCCGGTAGGTATATAAGGGGATATGATATGTATGATCTCTTAATAGAATCATATATATTTGTACTTACTAAAACAAACAAGAGCTCACTCATGAATATGGAGGTTAATATGCATTCCAACAATATTCATCATGTTTAGAAAACCATATATGAATTCAAGAATGTTAATATTTGCTTTTGGAAAGCATATGATTAATATTCCCACAATGATCGACCGAGAAATTTGTTAAAAATCCTTTGAATGACATTATCATTTGAAGGAGATAACCACATAGAGGATAGAAAATCATATTATTCAAAGTCTTCAGATATGTAGGATTCATGAGTACTGGGAATGCTTGAGCTCGATGCAATCATAATAGATTGTATATTGTGGCGCTTCTATTACAATAGAATGGTGAAATCAGGTAGATTTTAGTAACAGTAATTAGATATGAAATGAATGGGACTAATTTGATAAAATCTCAATTCATAGAACCAAATCATAGATGGGAATAGGTATAGTGCTCTCGCATACTATGCGAGAGAGTCTTTCTCCCTCGTTCAAGTCAATTGAACATCAGGTATACGGATCCCACCTTCGCATCCTAGGTCAATCCCGAGAATGTGATAGTGCATTAGAGGAATGTGGATTCCACCTGATCGGGGGAAGCAAAGAAGCGATCTTTTAATAAACTAAACAAAACAACTAAATTCCATTCTAGCCCCAAGATCTTTCTTGAGAAAAACTTAGTTGGAAATTGCAATGAAATTATTCAGAGTCAATTAGAGAATTACATTTATATTTGACTCGATCAGATAACTCAAGTGGTTATATCGAAACCAATATATGTGGTTGAATTAAACTCGGTGATATGATTTCTGAGTGTTCATAAATGCAACGTACGAATCCTAATTGGATTAGAAGCCGAACATGTGCGAAAATGATAATCATGATAATAACAATCATGAATAAATATTCTTGTTGATATCTTGCTTCGTTAGAAATCGGATATGTAAAGAAATTTCTTGTTCAGTTACGTACCTACTAAAAAAAGAATAATCCTCAATTGCAAGACCATATATATATCTCCTCGGCTTAGATAGGCATCATGATTTTCGAGTGCTTGAGAAACCCGATATATATATATATATATGTATGTATGTATGTGTGTATGTGTGTGTGTATATATATATATATATATATATATATATATATATATATATGAAGAAAACCCACAGCTTTGTTAGCCATGTGAGCTCGAGACAAACCATTCCTACAATAAATGTTATTGTAATGTTTGATATATCAATAAAAGTTATTAGTTTATTTCACTCCTTATCTGAGATGAAATGAATGAAGGCACTATACGGTCCCTTAGTACAATTGGGGTTATGTACCATGGCCATCATAATTATGAGACAACTGTTGATTCAAATGTTGAATCATAGAGGTTGGTGCTTGGATGCATATATTGAGAGTTGGATTGATGACTCATCAAGCACCATCAAATGATTATCAAGAGAGGATCTCCAGCCTGGGAAGGAGATGACAATGCTTTTTCTATAGACTGACTTCTGACCGACCTCTTGATGCATATCCTCTGTATAGGAATAGAGATTCAGAGGTGTCAGTTAAGTTAGGTCAAAGAGTTGACTTAACGAGATCGAGATAACTAAGTCCTATGTTGTATACTATCATGATATAGGCATGCATCCTCTGACTGGAGACAAATGTGTTGTTATATGTCTAAGTATTTATAATTGACATATTGTTAGGTTGATGGCCTAATCGAGGTCTATACATTGGTGAGTCGGTGTGCATACAAGGGCATGTGAGTAATACGATCTCTCAAAGGGATCATACAGGTTCACTTGTGAATCGGAAGACATGAGATCACTTATGAGGTATTGGGACCGATCAATTCCATTCATGGTCATCTTGCTTTGGAAGCATGACAAGAATTTATAGGTATGTGTTAATCACTATTTTTTAAGTTTTTATTTAATGGAATTATTCACAAGGTGAAAATGTCGTCGCAACCCAAAGAAGCGTCAAACAACAATTTTTATTCTCAAGCCAAAAAGAACGAAGAAATGCCAGCAAGAGAACTTTACTTGCAATTTATTTACATGTATAGCGTATCAAGGAGGCTATAAAAATCCCCAGGGTTATTTAAATCAGAGATAAATAAGGAAATAAAAGAGGAAATCTAGAAGCACGCTACTCTTATTTTTGTGAATTTTTTATCATTTTAACTTTTTATAAAATTTTCATTTTAATATTTGTTTTATTTTTTAAATTTTAATTTTTTTATTTTTAAAATTTTTCAAATGTTTTTAATTTTTTAAAACAAAAGACAATAAAAATAAGGAATAGGACATTAAAGAAAAGAGAGAAAAGCAACTTTTTGATTTTTCTAAAACATAGCAAAAATATACAAAAAAACTAAAATAAAATTATTCATATGTTTTGGTATTTTTCAGATGTTTTTTATTATTTTTATAGAATTTTTAGATTTTGTATGGTTTTCAAAATAATTAAAAACATGAAATAATGCAAACAAAAAACAATGCGAATGTCTTTGAATTTTTAAAAATATAAAGTAAATTAAAAATTAGGAAAGCATGTACAATTAGAAAAATTATTTTTCAAATTTTTAGAACGCATTTTTGCAATTTTGTTTGGATTTTCTATGATTTAAAATGGATTTTTAAGTGTTTTTGAAGTTTTTCTTTCTTTTATTTTTAATAGGAATTAAGAAATGCAATTTGGTCAGAAAATAAAATAAAATAAACAAATAGGTTTTTTTGATTTTTTCAAAAAGTTTTAATGTTTTTATTGATTTTTTAATGCAAACAAGAGATATTTTTGGTGTTTTTGAATTATTAACAATAATTAAAAGTCTAAAATGTGAAATAAAAAAATAATGATGAAAGAGTGAATTAACAGAAACCTAAAATGATTTTTATGATTTTTTTATGATGTTTTGTTATTTTTTAATTCAAATTATCATGCAAAATTAAATGTAAGTGCATAAGGGTATGGATGCAAAGAAAAATAGTTTTGGAGCAAAGAGATAACAATATAACAATTTTCCCAAAAAATGCATGCCAAAGCACGTGAGTCGCGCTGGCACAGACTTAAATGCCAATATTTTATTCTCGAGGACTGAATGGTAACATAAATATACGATATTTTTATTGCAATTCTCACAAACACTCACGTGTTACGCACACTCTTAAATTCAAAAAGGACCAAAATGCAGATAAAATAAAATAGCATGGAACAAATGCAATTATTTAATAAATAGAAGACTGACACGTGTCCCTAGAGGGACTTATTTGCAAAAATGAAAATAAGCAAGGGTTGGAGTGCAAATGACCTACTGTTCCACATGGCAGACAGTTGGATCTAGTTGAAGCCTGATCAAACGACTGAAGATGAAAGCGCTCTTGCACGACGTCGATTTGACCTGGATCTTGATCCACAGCTTGGAACTGGGCGTAAATGGGCGGTCGAGATTGAAATCGGGGCTCTTAGTTCCTAATCGAACGACGACAAAGGTGGTTGGAAGAAATGAGATGAATGTGGTGTCCGATGAGGTTGAATCGATAGTTTCTCAGCTGATATCTACTCATTCCTCCTCCCGAAGGTCTCTACGCGTTCCTGCTGGGCTAATGTGTTGATAGAAGATGGCGTGAATGCTCAAAGGAGCTTTGAATGTCGGCTACTACAGCTGGGGCTCTAGTTCTCAAGTCGCTACTCCAAATGCACTCTGCAACCCTACCATATACACAACGCTTGGAGGAGATACTCCAGCGAGCCTATTTAGGCAGAAAATAAAGGAAGTAGTGAAGGGATGGGGGACCTTTAGCGAAGGTGGTCAGACGCCAGATCTGATGTGATCTGGAGGGGATTAGGTGTGGTAGAAAGTGAAGAATTTCAAGGCAAATGTGGAAATGGGTGATAGGAGCACCTCTGATCGAGCAGATCATATGAAGATGATAGAGGATATGATCTAACTAAAATCAAAATGAAAACTAATGTACTAAAGGAAAAAATTACACCTAAACTACACTAGGTTACCCTACGGTGGATGGCGATGATTTTGCCTCGATCTACAGCGTTAGTTAAAGAGACTCAACGACCTCAGGCGATGTTCGGTGGTCGTACTAGATCAAGCTTCCCAATGGACTCCTCGTGCTCCCAATCATAGAAGATAAAAGCCTTTTATTGCCTCACCATTCCAGAACTTATCTCAGACAAAGATGTGTGTGGAAAACTGATCCTCGGCTGCTAGGGAAGATCTGGAAGTAGAAATAAGCGAGAGGTCCGACCAGATTTCAAATTCAAATAAGAGTGGATCGAGGCGAGATCGATGGATCTGATGAGTTGGTGATACAATTGTTAGGGCTAAATATTAGGAGAAGTAATCAGGGGAAGTTAATGGGCAACACACGTAGGAAAGATCCGAGAAGGAAGGGAGGCACACGAGAAATGCGGAAGTGGATGTTGAATGGGGAGTTGACTCGGGTCAACAGTCCCAGGTCCAACCAATCTGGGAGCAACTAAAATAAGACAAAATAGGAAAATGATAAAATACCATAGAAAATAAGAAATAAATAGAAATGAAATAGAAAATGAATTAAAATAAAAAAGATTTGAAAATAAAAAGTGCTAGTAACTAAATTAACATATTTTTTGTTATTTTTTACTAATTAAATAAGTTATATACAAAGGTATAAATAAATAAAACATGTTATTTGTAGGTATATATATTTAAATTTACAACATATTGATTTTTAATATATTATTTTTACAAATATACATGTAATTAAATAGTTTTTTAATTTACAATATTTTACAAGAATTTTAATGCTATTTTTATTTCATTTTTATGAGATGATTTGCTTGGGTAGATAAATAGTAATATTTTACAATTTACATAATGATATATACATATATATAATATGTACATGGTTTTATTTTTTGTATATTTTGATTTTGTGATTTTTATTTGTATTTTATATAAGTCAAATAAAATATTTACAAATAACTAAAAATACAGTATATACAAAAATACAAAGAAAGTAAAGATACAAATAATATACAAATAATATACATAGGTATAATGTACAATAGCACCCTAAAAAACCACATTTCACACCTTAACTTCGATTTTTTGTAACCACTTCATTTTAAAGATTATTTAATTTGGAGTACAATGAAGGTGAGTTTGATTAATTTTGAGTTTTGGTGGAGAAAATATTGATCTGACATGTTGGGCTTTGCGACTTTTTCAGAGTGTTGTTATTTATACATTACAAAGGTTGTTCTTGCAATTATTTTTATTTTCTACAAAATATTTTTATGTACAAGTTTCAAGAAGAAAATTATTGTATTTGATATGAGTTTGGTGATAAATAGTGTAAGTAGTATGTATTACAAAAAGTGATATACTAATGTTGAATGTACACAAATGGAAATTGATTTTCTTGATTTTCTGGTATTTAGACCTTATCTCTTCTACTTTATTTCTTATCGATCAGGTTAAGTTTTGACCTCATCTCAAGGTCAGATTCAGCCTATATCAATTACATATATATTCTTTGATTTTATTTATTTTTCTTTTATTTATTTATTTATTTTAGGTTAAAATAGTGATAAATATACAATATTTACACAAGAATTAGGGTTAGTAAAAGAAGAGAATTATTGATATTTAGAGGTATTTTATAAGGGATTTAAAGCTAAAATAAATGATTAAAGATGATGAAATACAGATTCATTACCTTTGCTAGTCCCTTAGCAAACACTTATTTGAAGAATAAGTGACTAAAAGAAAAAGAAAAAGAATAAAGGAAAAATAAAGAACTTAAAACAATATTGATTATTAAACTTATCTTCGTAAAATCAAAGTATGGAGCTCGGTTGGCCCTTTGGATTATTAGTTTGGAGAAACATTTTAGAATAGGATTTAAGTCTCAACAGCCCTCAAGTTCCACAACTCTATGCTTAGTCGCCTCAATAGTCAGGCTAGAACAAATCTACATATGCAAACTCTTACGACTATAATCTTTACTTGTACTGTACAAGTGAAAGGTAGCTCCCCACTTCAGAAATGACAAAGCAACAACCTCCTCTAATAAGGTAACTCTAATTCTCTAGTCCAGGTACTTTTTCCTCGAGGAGTGGGGTATTGCCTTCTATGATAAAGTGCAACCATCTCAAGAAGAGAGGGTAGAGAAGAGAATGGACTGTGGCCAGTGTAGCCACATGTCCTTGGAGCTTAACCAGTGTAGCCAAGTCTCCAACTGCAGGCTTCAATGATATAAAACTTGGAGCATATGCCTTGCTTATGAGATACATTATTTTCACTTTTTTAAAATAGATACAAAGGTGCAACATGTACATACGGAGTTTTTTCTTGATCCAATAAACTATCCCTCTTTTGAAGCTTTATGCAACCCACATCACGTCTTTAGATGTTAATGACACTAGACTAGGTTGAGGCACACTGACCACTTATTGTGACTGCGAATGTTTCCACTCGCGTGTTCCCCCAAGCTAAAGGATTCTGCCACCTCATCCGTGTTGAGATACGTGTAGAGTGCTTGTCCAAATTAAGCCACTATCTAAAAGGGTCATGTGCGTGTTGTTAAATATTCTACTTAGAGAAATTAAGATGACATGTGAACATAGCCTTATGAACTCAAAGAATAACTCTTGACCTGAAAAGTCCTAACTCCAGTTCCTATAAGGTTCCTTTGAAATTAAGTATATTAAGGTCTTAACCAAGCTCCATTCTTCGATTTTATTCTAGATTATTTTGAATGTCAATATCATTCTGAAAAATGCACATGTAAATGCAATAAATATATACAAAACATATTTTTTTGAAATAAAAAGAAAATAAAAGAACAATCTTTTTGAAATTTTTTTTAAGAATTTTGCAATTTTTTTTAAGGATTTTTATTTTTTTAAAAAAGAAAGTTAGTGAATTGAATGTATTTACAAGGAATATATACAAGTATACATATAAGGATTATATAAATTTTATACAATATTTTATTTTACAAAAGAATTTTATTTACAAGTTTTAAATATATATTTTATAAAAGGATTTTATATCCGAAAATGAATTTTATAAAAATAATTATAGCTTTTATTCACACGTGGATTTTATAAAAATATATGTATTCCATAGTTTATATACCACGTGACAAAATAATTCTACAAAAAAATTTCAAACATGTTCAAATCATTTTACAAAAAATTTTCTAAATATTTTACAAATACTTTACAAAAGTTTTACAAATGTTTTTGCAAACTATTTTACAAACACTTTACAAATCATTTGACAGACAATTTTACAAATAGATTTTTGCAAACATTTTATCTTAAAAATTTTTACAAACATTTTTTACAATATACATAAATTTGATATAAAAAAATTACAAATCATTTTATAAACAAAATAATTTTACAAATAAATTTCCAAAGATTTATAAAAAAATAATTTCCCAAACATTTTTTCCAAAGATTTTTACAAATAGTTTACAAACATTTTTACAAAATATTTAACAAAATAAATTTTGCTAATAATTTTACAAAAGTTTTTTGCAAATCATTTTACAAATAATTTTTCAAAACATATTTTGTTTATTTTTAAGTAATAGTCATATTATTAACAAACAAAAAATACGAATTATGGCTAAAGTTTATATACAATATATACGACACCTCCTATACTTAGCTCAAACTATGTCCTCATAGTGACCAAAGAGGTGCAAATGAAGACATAACTTGTGCTAAGTATAGAAATGTAAAAAGAATCTATATAACAACAACTCCAAGAATAAAAGAAAAGAAGAGAAGTATGTAATCCCTCGTATACTTAGGATCAAATAATCCTAAGTATAAAAGACTATACAAATGGGGAGAACCGATGAAAATAATTAACAAACTCAACGACTAAACCTGTCCTCTCCTATACATAGGGTAAAAGATCCCTAAGTATAGAAAAAGAATATCGAGAAGTTGAAGGCAAGTGAGAGAATAGAAGAAACAAATAAAAATGCGAAAGAGAGCGAAATGAATGACATCACTCCCCCTATACTTAAGGTAAAGTATCCCTAAGAATAAGGAACAATAGAGTGATGAAATAAAATAAAAATGGAAAACTCAAGCCATTCTCCTCCCCAATACTTAGGATAAAGTACATCCTAAGTATAGCACACACACACGGAAAATAGGTGAACGATAAAAACAGAAGAATAAAGAATAGAAAGAATGATATATATAAGGGAATATTAGCTCATGTATCAGACATAGAAGATGCCAATGAATCATCATATGATACCACATAGATTGAATCAACCACGAATAGGAATGTATCATGATCTAGATATGGCTTCAACAACTGTTCGTTCACAACAAATGGTTGTGCATCAGATGACAACCCAGATATGACAATACTACCATTGTCACGCACAACTTTAAAGTTGAACGATACTGACCATTTGCTTTTTAATTAGCGAGGTAATAACTTCAGTTTCACATCAAACAACCTAACTTTCTGATCAGGGGAGAAGATCTTTTTTCTGATGGGTCTATCATGACAACGCTTGACTTTTTTCCTTATACATGAATGAGTTGTCATAAGCAAAATCTCTGAATTTCAGCAATTTGTTCAAGTCCATTTTTCTGCTCTTGAATGCTTTCTCATAGTCCAAATTGCATACACAGAGTACCCATAATGATTTGTGAATAAGCTTAACTGGCAAGTGGTAAGGCTTTTCATAAATCAACACGTAGGGAGACATACCCAATGGGGACTTGAACATCGTCCGATAAACCCATAGAACTGAGTTAAGCACTGGAGACCGGTTCCTCTTATTTGGACGTACAAATTTCAGAAGTATAGTCTGATCTCCCTATTTGAAACCTCAGCCAAGCCATTAGTCTGTTGTGGTAAGGAGACGCAACTCTATGCTTGATGGCGTACTCCTTCACAAGCATCTTTACATTTCTATTAATGGAATGGCTTACCCCATCTGAAATGAGTATCTTGGGGATCCTAAACTGTACTATAATGCGGTCCTTGAGAAAGGAACAAACTATACAACTATCAGTGGCTCGAGTGGGATAGATGCCACCTAATGACTAACATAATCCACTGCAAGCAAGATGTACTGAAATCCCTGACTGACAAGAAATGGGCCATGAAGTCTATGCCACAAGCATCGAAAACATCTTAAATCTAGATATATCTTAGGGGTATGGTATATTTGGAACCGACGGTTCCTCCAATTTTCTAACAGTCAGTACAAACTCTAACATAATATGTAGCATCCTTAAACAGAGTTGGACACCATATGACGCTTTGTAAAATCTTAGCTACCGTGCCCTTCCCTGAATGATGCCCACCATACTCTAGTTTGTGACAATGCTCCAGCGCACTGATGTATTCCTCCTGAGGAATGCACATTCTCTAGATACAATCAACACTCTTACGAAACAGATACGGATCCTCCCACTGGTAAAAATGAATCTCTGATAAAAATCTGTCTACCTTATCTTGGGCCAATCTTGTGGAACTTTCTTAGAGATAAGATAGTTAACAACATCAACATATCAGGGGAGTAAGGACACAAATAAAATGGTCTCATCTAGAAAGGTCTCAGAAATTAGAAGTATTGACTGCTCAGAGGACTCTGCATCTGTGATACGGAAAAAGGTGATCAGCCACAACATTCTTGACTCCACGTTTATCTTGAATCTCTAAATCAAACTCTTGGAGAAGAAGGATCCATTTGATAAGGCGTGGTTTGGCATCCTTCTTTGCTTGTAAGTACCATATGGTAGTGTAATCTGTGTAAACAATGACATGTGACCGAAGTAGGTATGAACAGAACTTCTCTAAAGCAAACACCACTACTAACATCTCCTTCTCTGTAATTGTATAATTCCACTATGCTTCATCAGAGTCTTTCTAGCATTGTTTATGGTAGACGGTATCCCATCCCTTCTCTGCTGTAAAACAACCCCTACTGTGAAATCTGATGCATCCATCATAATCTTAAAGGGAAGAGACCAATCGGGTGGATGTAGAACAGGAGCACTAGTGACAATGTCTTTCATCTGCTGGAAGGCAATGAGGAATATCTTATCAACTATCGACTCACTCTCCTTGCACAGAAGCTCAATTAATGGCATGGAGATCTTATTGAAGTCCTTAATGAATCACCTATAAAATCCAACGTGTCCAAGAAATGACCTCAACTGCTTCAAATTCTGCGGCGGCTCTAACTTGGAGATCACATCAATCTTAGACGAGTCAACCTCCATACCATGTTTGGAGATGACGCGGCCCAATACAATTCCATTAGTCACCATAAAGTGACTCTTCTCCCATGAGAGCACTTAGTTTACCTCATTACAATGCTGAAGTAATCAATCTAAACGATTAAGACATAAGTCAAAACTATCACCATAGACCAAGAAATCATCCATAAAGATCTCGACGAAACTTCCTACCATGTTAGTGATGAATCTGCGATTCATCATCTTTATTCATTTATTTTAGCTTAAAATCCCTTATAAAACACATGCATATAACGCTAATTCCATATTCTTACTAACTTGCATCTGTGTAAATATTGAACATTTCTGACTAATTTTAACCTAAAATAAATAAAGAAAGAAAGAAAGGAAAAATAAAGAAAAGGAATTAAAAAAATAAAAAAATAAAAAAAGGAAGACTGTATACAGGCTGACCCGAACCCCGAGAGAAGGTCAAGACTTGACCTGATCGACCAGGAATAAAGTAGGGGGAGATAGGGTCTTTAACCAGAAAATGCAAAAAAATGTGTTCTCATCTATTTTGTATATATCTGTATAAACTGACACTAATTTATTTGTACCTTAATTGACTTCAAATCAAATAACATTCAAAATCAAAGTTGTAAATAAAAATGTGTTCTAATTAGTAAAATTAATTGTACAATTAAAACTTGTACAGAATAAAAGTAGCCACACTTGGAAAAAGCCACTAAGCACTAATTGAAAGACCAATTCCGACTCCATATGAGCTCAAATTGAATCAATCTCAGTTCCATTGGACTCGAAATTAAAGTATCTTTAAAATGGCTGTATTTTCATAATTTTTAGAGTTACGGTTGAAAAGTCGGTTTTCTGGGGTGGTTTGTGCAATTTTCCCATGTATTTTGTGCATATTGTATTTGTATTTATTTGTAAATTAATCCCACTGATTTTTTTAAAATAAAAATAAAAAAATTTAAATTCCTAAAACACAAAAAGGGCTAATTTCGTAATTTATCCTTGTATATAGTGTCACATATGTATTTAGTATATGTATATAGTTGCTATTTTTAATTGACCTTCATAAAAAATAAAAAAATAACATTTTTTAATTCAAATAATTAAAGTGACGAAAATTCAAAAAAAAATAGATAATTTTGTAATTATTTTGAATCTCTTTTGCCTCTTATCATCTCTTATCTCTTCCACCAAAAAATACTGAAAAAAAATCATTTCAACTTTCATCTCTTATCTCTTCCACCAAAAAAATTAAAAAAAATTCAAATTTCATCTCTTCTATTTATATGGCTCCTTCTCCTTCATTCCAGCTTGATCAATCTTTAGAGAGAGGAGCTCGATCTCCGAGAGAAATTTCGTCGAGGAAGCCTAGCCTCCGAGCCGTCCGGTGACAGCGAATCGGTCTTGTCGAGGCGATCACGGTCCTTTTTCCGCTCCTAAGGTGAGATCCAAATTTTCTTCGCATTTTATCTTAGTTTAATCGTAGTGTAGTTTATCGCATTTTTTTCCCATCGTCATTTTGTTCTTCTAGATCTTAAAAAAATCCACCACGATTTTTATTCATAACCGCTTCCGGATTTTCATCTCATCATCGCAATCTCTTCGCCTTCGTTTTCTATCTCTCATGATCTATCAACTCCGACCACGTACGGAGGTCGGGGAATCGGATTCGAATCCCTCATCATTCGCCGAATCCCCATTCACTTTCCGATTTTGTAGATAAATAAAAAAAATTTCTTTTATCTCTAACGTTTGTTTTGCAGGGTCATTAAAAAAACCAACAAAAAAATTAAAAATATAAAAAACAAAAAAAAATTCTCATCATTTTTTGTCTATTTCGGATTTCTAATTTTCTTATTTTTCTGATTTACAAAAAATTAAAAAAAAAATAAAAAATAAGTTTTTCATTCATTCCCTGTTTACATAGAAAAAAATAATAATAAAACAAAAAAAATTAGAGGGGACGGCAGCCAGCCGCCGCTGCCCCCCTCTTCCCCTTCTTCCCCGCACGAAGCTCGACCACCGGCGGCCCCCTCTGTCGACAACCGCCGCCCACCGGCCGCACTCCGCCTCCAGCCACCGCGCACTCGCCCAGCGCCAACCGCCAGGTGACCCCCCGCGCTGCCGCATCCTCCAGGCGACCCCCTCGCGCTGTGCAGCGGCACGGTGTCGCGCCTCCCTCTTCCGCCGCGAGGGGCCGCGCCTCTCCATCTCCAGCGCCATCTCCGGCAGCAGCCCGCGTCGCCGCTCCTCCACAGCGCGCGGATGCGCGCCCCTCCAGGAACCGCCTCGCCGCCCTCGCGCGTGGTGCGGCTCCCGCCCACACCGCCTTCTCCACGTGGCCCCCTTGCCGCGTCCTTCTCCGCCGACCTCGACCAGTCCACCGCCCGCGCCTTCACGATGCCGCCGCACGCGCCATCACCAGCCCTCCGCGCCAGCGGCGCGCTCCTCCACCGCGCGTGCCTCACCGATCCACCCTCCTGCTACCGCCAACCGTCGAAGAAGAAAGGGTGGGCGGCAGTGCCCTCCCCCCATCGTGCCCCTCTGAAACGAAGGAAAGCCCTAGGGCTTCCTTGAGAGTTTGAATAAAAAATTGGAAAGTTTGCATCTTGCGTCTCCAGAGTTTCTGATATTACAAACGAGTCCCCGCCAGATCAAATTAAAAAAATTTGGGGTAAATTGCATTCTGCCCCCCGGAGGATTCCAAAATTACAAAAGAGCCCCTGCTAGAGCTCCCTGCACATGCTAAATTGGTAAAATTGCGCATTCTTCTCTGTAGTTTATCTTTGTTATTTATTTTATGCAAAACATTGAATCTTTGCATTTTAGTCCCTAGACTGCAGAACATTTGAACTTGCTGGATCTTTATGATTAAATAAATGTTTCTCATGCTCCAAAAATTCTGAAAAAATTGTGCTATGCTCCTGATGTTCATATCCATCTAGCATAAATTTTTTATTGCATTTTAATTTCTTTATTATTATTAAAAAAATCAAAAACATGTCATTCTTCTTTGCTTGAAATTCAAAAATTCATAAAAATTCGAAAATAGCTCTAAAAATTCCAAAAACATTAGGGTAGTTGTATTTTATTGTCTTTTAATTTCTGACCAATTTTCACGCATTGATTATTTATAAAACTCAAAAAAATTGAAAAATATCAAAAAATCTTCTAGAAATCATAAAAAATTCTACAAAAATCCAAAAATTGTGATTTCTGTTCCTGTTTGTAGATAATTGTTTCTTGTTTTTCTTAAAACTAGTTGCCAGGAGTTTTGGGCATTTAAAAGATTTTTAAATTGCAAATTACTCCAGGCTGTGCACATTTTCTTATTTCCTCACTGTTTAATTTTTAGAAAAATACAAAAAACATATGAAAATTCCACAAAAATTCTCAAAAACATTTCAAAACTTTTAAAACCCAAAAATGTTTTCTTTAGATTTTTCTGAGCATTTTTGAATAATTGAAAAATTACAAAAAGAGTTGGTGTGCATATTTCTTGAGTTTAATCACATTGTTCATTATTTTTGAAAATTAAAAAAAATCACAAAAACCAAGGATAGTTGTCCTTTGAGATTCCTGTTTTCTTTTAATTAGTTTCTGATTAATTGAATAACCCTCGGGAATTGTAGCCTCCCTGAGTTCGACCCTGTCCGCTATACAGGTTAATAAGTAGCAAAATAAAAATAAAAAAAATAAATCTTTTGTTGATGCAGGTTTTGGGGATAAAAGCAACGACCTATTCTTCAATTAATTTCCAACCCTAGAAAAATCTGACTCAATAAAATGGCGCCGTTGCCGGGGAGGCACGGCGTGGGTAGTTAGGTTTCTCTTTTGACCTGCTATTCTTGGTTGTAAATTTCTGTTTAAAATTTGCCACCATTGTTCATATTTATTGCATTCATTTCATCATTTTCTCATATTTGAAAATTGTGTTTCTTACACATTCTCTCTTCTTTTTCTTGCGAGGGCCCGCGGAGCGAAGGAGGCGATCCTAAGAGAGCCGAAGCACCCAAGCGATGTGGAGGCGGCTTGATTCTTCACCAAGCCGCAGGATAGCATGAGAAAAAAGAGAAGAAGAGTGAAAGAGACGAAAGAGAGAGAGAGAGAGAGAGAAAGAGAGAGAGAGAGATTTTTCTTTTCCATTTGAACTTTGTAAAAGGACATTCATTTGTTGCGGGGTCTGTTTCGCCAAGTGCCGGTGCACTTGGGGGACCTCATCGGTTTTGTTTTCATCGCTTTTTTTTCTTTGTTTCTCGCGGATTTCGTGAGCTACCTCTTGATTGCTTTAATTAATTTGCTTGAGCCAGGTAATTAATTACGTCCAAACACCATAAACAAGACTTTTTTGTGCCTATAGAGTAGAGCGTAATTTGGACTTAGTCAAATTAACTTGTTCTTTCCCGTTAATTGAAGTTATCATCTAGGATGGTTCACTTGCATTTGCATATAGGTTAGTTTATTTTCTGTATTTAAATTCTGCGCGGATCACTTGCATGTAGAGTGCTGGCAACAAGGTACGCATCTCTAACCCCTGCATGCATCATCATTTTTAATCGCGCATTGGCATTTCCGATCTCCTTCCTTGTTTTCACTCACATAAATTAAAAGGAAATTGGACACTCGGTAGACGATTTGTTGAATATACTTAAACCAAGTGATAACTGCCTAAAATTTGGGACTACTAAAGAAAACTCGACCCTAAAATAAACATAAGGAAAAATCATTGTTTTGGGGAGAGTAACCCCCTCATTGTATTTGTTTTAACTTGCTCGCGTACACACTAAGGTTAGTGCCCAAATCCCATAATTCAGCCTAAGTGTTTGTACAACTTTGTGATTATCACCTAACTCTAAAACAGACAAGATTAAGAGACCGAACCTTCACGGTCTTCACATTGAGTTGAGTTGGTGAACTGAGGGTTTGTATTGTGTTTGATTGTTTGTGTGCTAGCTAGATCCTTCTGTGCATTTGCGCCTTCTTCTCCATATCTTTTGGCTTGACCCTCGTG
The DNA here is from genome assembly GCA_037367405.1 of Ottelia alismoides. Lineage (NCBI taxonomy): Eukaryota > Viridiplantae > Streptophyta > Magnoliopsida > Alismatales > Hydrocharitaceae > Ottelia > Ottelia alismoides. The sequence goes on along the minus strand of JAZKJV010009676.1, from coordinate 105,586 downwards.
CTCTCTCATCTTTTGTTTCGAAGATGGTCGACTGGAGTTATTTTAATCCGATCTTCGAAGATACCTCGTACTCTCCAGACGATCCACCTTCCTTTTTCCAGGAGGATCTTCCTCCTGATTTTTGGGCATATCCGCCTAACCCATTATTTCAGGAAACGGAGGACGTTGATTTTCACCCACCCTCATTCAGCCCACCCAGTCCTGAGATTTTGGAGTCACCTTTCATGATTTCTACACTTGAGACACTGAACCAGATGGTGGAGCATATGAATTCGAGGATTAACAATCTCTTTAACATAAATACGAGCCAGAACGTTGCTCCACTTTTTGAGGATATGGATTCATTTGAGGATAATCATGAGAGCTTACAATCGCCCAAAATACAAAAAAATGAGAAAATTTTAAAAATCCAAAAAGATTCTGGGAGACACATTATTGATTCATTTTGTGAGGAGAGGACCCAAATACCCAATAATTTTCCCACACAATCATCCACTACATGTCCCAATCTTGACCCTGAGGATTCCACTGTACAGACTGCTCTTGGCAATCCTCATGTAAATGATCATTCCGACCTCCTCCCTTGTATGGATGAGGTCCAAAAATTCAAAAAAATGTTGACTAAACCCGAAGTGGTGGCCACCCTTCATGAGATAATTAAAGCCCCACTTCAACAGGCCATGACTGATTTATCTACTCCTCAACAGAAGAAGAGAAAGCGAAGGAGAATATCTGAGCGTCACATCTTAACCATGGCCACTGCCTACGCCATCTCTCACCGTCCATATTTTAAGAAAGGGAACGCTGCCACACCTCTTGTGAGTTGCTCCATATCTGACTATTCTTGTGATAACGCTCTCCTTGACGGCGGTTCATCAATTAATGTAATACCCTTCTCTATGGTACAGTCTCTTCATCTTGGGCCTCTCAAGAAAACCAGGTTGATAGTTCAATTTGCTGATGGATCTATCAAGAGGCCGAAGGGTATTCTAGAAAACGCTGTCCTTTCTATTCAGGGCCTGAATTTCACTTCGGATATTGTTGTAATGCCCATGGAGACCTCCACCCCTGTGGAGCACCCTCTAATCATCCTGGGACGGCCTTTCCTTGCCTCTGCAGGAGCCGTTATTGACTATGGTTCAGGAGAGATTCGTTTCCATTCTGATGTAGGGAGCGATGTGTTGATCACTACACCCACCACTGCCCAGAAACCTGCACCTCATGAGAACCCGCCCGTGTTAGCCAACCCCAAGGAATTTGACATCGATGATAATATCAGAGATTCTTGTTATATGTTGGATGATAATGAAACCCAAGAATTCCTCTTGAAGGAGGAAGACTCGGAAAGCATAGACCTTGGAGTTCCCGCTTCTGGAATGTGGAGATGCATTGATGACATTCGCGGGATTTACACGATAGACACCCTAGAGCGGAAGGCAGATTCTGATACTAGACAGGACGGACATGATTTGACTACTTCCACTGATGAGTCCGTTCCTATTCACCCTGATTCAGATGAGACCGATCATGCCCAATTTGATTTGATTGCTTTTATAAAAGAATTTGGGCCTTTTGATGAAGATGATGATCCAATAGAGGCTCGCCAGGCTGAAAATGATCCTACGTTTTCGGATAATGATTTCGAGTCATTTTACTTTGATGTTTGCGAGACTTCCCAGGCCAGACATGACCGTACTAGTTCCAGTAATCGGTTTAGGCCTGCACAATCTGAAATCGTTGAGGATACATTCTTGGTCGATTCTACTCAGTTTATATCTAATGATGATCCCAATATCGACCTACACCTTGTCAAATCCATACCTCAACGGTCCCGCAAGAAGGTTCATTTTCGACCTTCTTGACCTTTGTACATCCATTCCTCTTGTATATCCTTTCGTTTTACTCTTTCTTCTCCCGTTTTATCATTCACCCCTTTTCCGTGTGTGTATATATGCTATACTTAGGATGTGCTTTATCCTAAGTATAGGGGGGGTGAACGATTTGTGTTGTTCATATTCGTCCTGTTCATCACTCTTGTTGTTGCCTATACTTAGGGATACTCTACCCTAAGTATAGGGGGGTGATGTTGTTCATATCGTGTCTTTTTATTTTTGAGTCTGTACATTCTCGTCATCGGTTTTTCCCTTTTGTACACTCTACTATACTTAGGATTACTTGATCCTAAGTATAGGGGGGATCACCATCTTCTCGTCTTTTTATCTTTTCTTTTCATTTTTCTATTCTTAGCACGAGTTATGTCTTCCTTGTTCGCTCTCTGATCACTATGAGGACATAGTTCGAGCTAAGTATAGGGGGGTGTCGTATATATTGTATATATACTTTAGACATAACTCGTACTTTTGAATACGTTTATTTGGGGGTCATGTGTGTATAATTTTTAAAATCTACGTGCATAAAAAAAACAAATAAAAAAATAATAAAAAAACACAAAACAAAACACAAAAAATATCAAAACATAAAAAAAATCAATCAACAAAAACACAAAAAAAACATTGTATATACTTGTATATTTTACTAACCCTTTTCAAAAAAAATAAAAACAAAAAAAAAATACAAAACAAAAAATCTATAAAAATTTGCAAATTTCAAAAAAAAAACTTCTTTCACATTTGCATTTTCCTTCAAAAAAAAGCCATAAAAAGTTCCAAACTAGAAAATTGTTTAAAAAAAAGTGTGTTCTTTTCACATATGCATCATTCCTTTTTTTAAAAAAAAAACCCTTGCATTGTTCATATGTTGCATTTGCATGTGCATTTTTCAGGACAATATTGACATTTAAACTATGTCTGGAATAAAATTGAAGAATGGAGCTTAGTTGGACCTTAATCCACCTAATTCTTAGAGGAACTTCACCGAGAAATAGGATTTTAGAAGCTTCAGGTCTTTGACTTAATTCTTTGAGTTCCACATGACAATGTGCAGCGTTTGACTCTTAGTGTCTAACCTGGTCTCTTCATTCGGGGTATATCTCTGGAATAGGGAATCAATTTTTACTCTCACACTATGCACTTAGCTCAACTCAGATGAGATGTTGGAAGACCGTGTGAGTTTCTTTTCTGGTAGCGTGGAAATCTAAAGACCGGAGTACGTGTTGAAATAAAGCTTCGGAAAAGGGATGGACGGCTGGGCACAATTTTTTCTAAGACCCCAAAAAATGTACGGAAACAAAATATTCTATATCCGTAGGGGCACAACAAGATCCAAGCAGAACCACCAAAAATCCAAATACAAAGAAGCCACTACCAAATAAATATCTGACCAAAAAGGTCCAAGCTTCAAGAAAACCTGCAGATCTTGGTGGAGACCCGGCTACACTGGCCAGCTTCACAAGGAGAGGTGACTACACTGGCCACCCTCCAGTTCTTCTCTCCTTCTTCTAACTTCTCCCCATTCGATTGTGAACACAACGCGACAGACCTTAGAAGGAAATACCTGACTTCTCGAGGACGAGTTAATGGAGAGTAGATTTGCATGGTAGTCCTGTATTCTGGATGGGAAGATCTAAAACCTTTCACACACATGAGTCGATTGTTCAATGTTCATAGGGTGTGCTTTAGGAAGAGGATTGATCTAAGATGACTTCTGAGCCGAAACTGTGACAATGATGTGTAGAACTTGAAGGCTGTCGTTTTTAAAATTCTAAGTCTCATCGAAGTTCCGACACACTAATAATCCAAAGGTCCGACAGAGCTCCAAACTACAATTTTATGAAGATAAGTTTAATACTCGATGTTGTCCTACTTTCTTCATTTTTCTTTTCTTTTTCTTTTACTTTTTCTTTTCACTTATTCTTTCAAATAAGTGTTTGCTAAGGGACTAGCAAAGGTAAAGCATAGGGGGATGATGAATCTGCGATTCGTCATCTTTATTCATTTATTTTAGCTTAAAATCCCTTATAAAACACATGCATATAACGCTAATTCCATATTCTTACTAACTTACATCTGTGTAAATATTGAACATTTCTGACTAATTTTAACCTAAAATAAATAAATAAAGAAAGAAAGGAAAAATAAAGAAAAGGAATTAAAAAAAAGAAAAATAATAAAAAAAGGAAGACTGTATACAGGCTGACCCGAACCCCGAGAGAAGGTCAAGACTTGACCTGATCGACGAGGAAAAAAGTAGGGGGAGATAGGGTCTTTAACCAGAAAATGCAAAAAAAAATGTGTTCTGATCTATTTTGTATATATCTGTATAAACTGACACTAATTTATTTGTACCTTAATTGACTTTAAATCAAATAACATTCAAAATCAAAGTTGTAAATAAAAATGTGTTCTAATTACTAAAATTAATTGCACAATTAAAACTTGTACAGAATAAAAGTAGCCACACTTGGAAAAAGCCACTAAGCACTAATTGAAAGACCAATTCCGGCTCCATATGAGCTCAAATTGAATCAATCTCAGTTCCATTGGACTCGAAATTAAATTATCTTTAAAATGGCTGTATTTTCATAATTTTTGGAGTTACGGTTGAAAAGTCAGTTTTCTGGGGTGGTTTGTGCAATTTTCCCATGTATTTTGTGCATATTGTATTTGTACTTATTTGTAAATTAATCCCACTGATTTTTTTAATAAAAATAAAAAAAATTTAAATTCCTAAAACACAAAAAAGGGCTAATTTCGTAATTTATCCTTGTATATAGTGTCACATATGTATTTAGTATATGTATATAGTTGCTATTTTTAATTAACCTTCATAAAAAATAAAAAAATAACATTTTTTAATTCAAATAATTAAAGTGACGAAAATTAAAAAAAATAGATATATTTGTAATTATTTTGAATCTCTTTTGCCTCTTATCATCTCTTATCTCTTCCACCAAAAAAAATTGAAAAAAAATCATTTCAAATTTCATCTCTTATCTCTTCCACCAAAAAAATCAAAAAAATTCAAATTTCATCTCTTCTATTTATATGGCTCCTTCTCCTTCATTCCAGCTTGATCAATCTTTAGAGAGAGGAGCCCGATCTCCGAGAGAAATTTCGTCGAGGAAGCCTAGCCTCCGAGCCGTCCGGTGACAGTGAATCGGTCTTGTCGAGGCGATTACGGTCCTTTTTCCGCTCCTAAGGTGAGATCCAAATTTTCTTCGCATTTTATCTTAGTTTAATCGTAGTGTAGTTTATCGTATTTTTTTCCCATCGTCATTTTGTTCTTCTAGATCTTAAAAAAATCCACCACGATTTTTATTCATCACCGCTTCCAGATTTTCATCTCATCATCGCAATCTCTTCGCCTTCGTTTTCTATCTCTCACGATCTATCAACTCCGACCACGCACGGTGGTCGGGGAATCGGATTCGAATCCCTCATCATTCGCTGAATCCCCATTCACTTTCCGATTTTGTAGATAAATAAAAAAAATTTCTTTTAGCTCTAACGTTTATTTTGCAGGGTCATTAAAAAAACCAACAAAAAAATTAAAAATATAAAAAAACAAAAAAAACATTTCTCATTATTTTTTTGTCTATTTCGGATTTCTAATTTTCTTATTTTTCTGATTTACAAAAAATTAAAATAAAAAATAAAAAATAAGTTTTTCATTCATTCCCTGTTTACATAGAAAAAAATAATAATAAAACAAAAAAAATTTGAGGGGACGGCCGCCAGCCGCCGCCGCCGCCCCCCTCTTCCCCTTCTTCCCTGCATGAAGCTCGACCACCGGCGGCCCCCTCTGTCGACAACCGCCGCCCACCGGCCGCACTCCGCCTCCAGCCACCGCGCACTCGCCCAGCGCCAACCGCCAGGTGACCCCCCGTGCTGCCGCATCCTCCAGGCGACCCCCTCGCGCTGTGCAGCGGCATGGTGTCGCGCCTCCCTCATCCGCCGCGAGGGGCCGCGCCTCTCCATCTCCAGTGCCATCTCCGGCAGCAGCCCGCGCCGCCGCTCCTCCACAGCGCGCGGCTGCACGCCCCTCCAGGAACCGTCTCACCGCCCTCGCGTGCGGTGCGGCTCCCGCCCACACCGCCTTCTCCACGTGGCCCCCTTGCCGCGTCCTTCTCCGCCGACCTCGACCAGTCCACCGCCCGCGCCTTCACGACGCCACCGCATGCGCCATCACCAGCCCTCCGCGCCAGCGGCACGCTCCTCCACCACGCGTGCCTCGCCGATCCACCCTCCTGCTACCGCCAACCGCCGAAGAAGAAAGGGTGGGTGGCAGTGCCCTCCCCCCATCGTACCCCTCTGAAACGAAAAAAAAGCCCTAGGGCTTCCTTGAGAGTTTGAATAAAAAATTGGAAAATTTGCATCTTGCGTCTCTAGAGTTTCTGATATTACAAACGAGTCCTCACGAGATCAAATTAAAAAAATTTGGGGTAAATTGCATTCTGCCCCCCGGAGGATTCCAAAATTACAAAAGAGCCCCTGCCAGAGCTCCCTGCACATGCTAAATTGGTAAAATTGCGCATTCTTCTCTGTAGTTTATCTTTGTTACGTATTTTATGCAAAACATTGAGTCTTTGCATTTTAGTCCCTAGACTGCAGAACAATTGAACTTGCTTGATCTTTATGATTAAATAAATGTTTCTCATGCTCCAAAAATTCTGAAAAAATTGTGCTATGCTCCTGATGTTCATATCCATCTAGCATAAATTTTTTATTGCATTTTAATTTCTTTATTATTATTAAAAAAATCAAAAACATGTCATTCTTCTTTGCTTGAAATTCAAAAATTCATAAAAATTCGAAAATAGCTCTAAAAATTCCAAAAAAATTAGGGTAGTTGTATTTATTGTCTTTTAATTTCTGACTAATTTTCACGCATTGATCATTTATAAAACTCAAAAAAATTGAAAAATATCAAAAAATTTTCTAAAAATCATAAAAAATTCTACAAAAATCCAAAAATTGTGATTTCAGTTCCAGTTTGTAGATAATTATTTCTAGTTTATCTTAAAAATAGTTGCCAGGAGTTTTGGGCATTTAAAAGATTTTTAAATTGCAAATTACTCCAGGCAGTGCACATTTCTTATTTCCTCACTGTTTAATTTTTAGAAAAATACAAAAACATATGCAAATTCCACAAAAGATCTCAAAAACATTTCAAAACTTTTAAAACCTAAAAATATTTTCATTAGATTTTTCTGAGCATTTTTGAATAATTAAAAAATTGCAAAAAGAGTTGGTGTGCATATTTCTTGAGTTTAATCACATTGTTCATTATTTTTGAAAATTAAAAAAAATCACAAAAACCAAGGATAGTTGTCCTTTGAGATTCCTGTTTTCTTTTAATTAGTTTCTGATTAATTGAATAACCCTCGGGAATTATAGCCTCCTTGTGTTCGACCCTGTCCGCTATACAGGTTAATAAGTAGCAAAATAAAAATAAAAAAAATAAATCTTTTGTTGACGCGGGTTTTGGGGATAAAAGCAACGACCTATTCATCAATTAATTTCCAACCCTAGAAAAATCTGACTCAACAGTTAGCAAAAACGGCCAACATACAACTTTGGAATGTAGCAGGGGCATTACAAATCCAAAGGGCACCCATCTAAAGGCGTAGGAGCCAAACAGATAAGTAAAAGTAGTTTTCTCCTGATCCTCAGGAGTTATTACAACCTGGTTATATCTCAAGTACCCATCCAGGAAATAAAAGAACTCTTTCCTTGCCAACTTCTCAATAATCCAACCAATAAAGGGCAGTAGAAAGTGATCTTTCTTGGTAGCTGAATTCAGGCGTCGACAATTTATACAGACATGCCATGAAGTTTGTACATGTGTTGGAATCTCCACACCATGATTATTCATCAAAATAATAATCCTGGATTTCTTCAGGACCAAAAGCAATAAGATGACCCACTTGGAATCCAAAATCATATAGATAAAGCCAGCATTACATCATAACCTTATCTTTTTCATGACAACATCCCAGAGATTTGGCTATATGTCGTTGACACTCATGGGAGGGTTTGCTATAATCCTCTAAGTAAATATGATGCAAGCACAAATATGGACTAATCCAATTGAGATCCGAAAAATTCCAGCCTATGGACTTGCGATTTCTCTCGAGGACCTCTTGCAAGCGAGATTCTTGATCATCAGTCAACTGCAAACTGATGATGACCAGAAACATTTGGGGGGGCACCCGCAAAGAAGGCATACTTCAGTGTTGAGGGTAAAGACTTAAGCTCAGGTGGGGTCTGAATCTACTCCGTGTCAACCTCTGCAACTGCACCAGTAGAAGTTATATAATCTACACATTGTTAACTATCCATCATGACTACTACAGGCTTAACATGTAAAATCTCAAAAATGTCTTCCATGAATGATCTTTGCTCAGAATGGGATGGCTCATTAGGATTCTAGAATTCTCAACAAGTACCTAAAAATTCTCAATAGAAGGTATCTCATCAATAATCTCATAAAAAGAATGTGTCTCATGAATCTCAAAATGTACCTCCAAAAAGTCAGAATGATCCTAAAATAATAACTCATACAATCCATCAGCTGACAACTCGGAATGATCGACATGGAAGCTAATGTCGACTTTGCTTTCTAGAGGTTCCTTATGGAAAAAGAACTCTTGGGTGTCGATGAAATTTGTGAGAAGATCTATCTCTTAGAACTCAACAAGAAAATCACAGTCCTCAAAATATGTTGTAATTATTTCTCTCTCATCTGTTACTGGTGGTGATGACAGCTTTAGATATGAGATCATCTCTATCTTAACCTTATCACCGAAGGAGTGAAAGGTTATCTCTCCAGTACCATAATCAACTACCGCCTTGACCATTCAAGCAAAGGACGACCAAGTATGATTGGAGTATGGAGTAGCGGTACAGAGGTATCCATATCCATAACAACAAAATCAACTGGGAATCTAATTCCTTGCACTGTTAAGATAACATCATCAAGAATACCCCTCGGCCTCTTGATCAACTATCAACAACCTGAAGGATTATCCTGGTGGATCTAAGAGGCCCCAACCCAAACTCAGTGAATAGAGAGGATGGCATGAGATTAATAAAGGATCTGATATCAAGAAGAGTACGATAAAACTCCTGACCAAAAATATGGCAACGAAAGTGAGGTGCTTAATTATCTTTCTTTTTGGGTGAGAGGTTGCTGATGGCATGAATTGTGGCCATGGTTAAGATGTGCTTTTCTGTTTTATTTCGTTTGTTCTGCTTTGGTTGACGCTTTTGATTACATGCTTCTTTCATTCCCTTTTTCACTACGAGCATGTACTCCACGACCTTAAGGAGTGATATCTCTAGAAGATGTTCTGAAGTATCTCTACCACTCCAGGATCATATAGTGTTGTTTTTATTTTTTGGATTTTCAAGTTTTATTAAAAATTGAAGGAAATGGAACAGAATCTGAAGAAACATCATACTGCTCATTTTGCTTATTCAAAAGAGAGTCATCATGTACACATGGATAGCTAGAATCAGTCTACACATATATCCAATATAGGAGTAGAAGAAACAAAGGGAAAAACATGACGTGTTGCTTGGTCTGTTGATGTTGAAGAAGACTCCACGACAAGTGTGTTCTCCTTCAAGGCTGACTCTACAATGCATCTTTAGTTATTCTCTTTTTGGCTTTTTATACATAATAATGGTGAAGAAGGTGGTGGCGATGGTGAAGAAGAAGGTGGTGATACTCCATGCTCTATATCTGTTACACTGGATCACTGCTCAAATGGTGAAGAAGATGATGAAGTCGGTGAAGATCTCTCATCGGCTCTCCCCAATCCCAACTACTATGTTGGCGGATGCAATCTCCTACCGCTCTTGAGATGAATGGTGTAAGATAAACAAGTAAACTCTAGGGCCATACATGTCTCGGGGGTGGGTGGTTCATGAGCTTCCTGCTCCTTGCATCTTAAGTTGTTAAGATTGGCTTCGACCTGGGCTGGGATCAATGTCTTTGTGGTGGTCAGGTCGTCAAGCCTCTGAGTTAGATCATTCATATTCTTCATCAAGTGTGCGAGCTGAACAAGTGTGGGATTCATCGAAGGTGCCTTTGAATGCTCAACTACGGGTTGTCGCTGAGACTGGTAATGCGGAGGCTACTGGTACTGAGAGTAGTGTGATTGATAATAAGGAGGAGGAGGATGCGAAAATTATGCGGACCGTTGCTGATAATAGGGATGATGAAAATATGCAGACTACATTTGTTGTTGTCCATGTCTCCAATTTTGAAAGTGCGATGGAGATGGGTAATGAGGCTGTAGCTGATGGTGCTGGGGTTGTGGTCTTCCTCTCTGAAAATGGTGGACATGCCTCTAATGTTGCTGTGAACCCATCTAACCTTGCCATGACGGACGGGGTTGGTTACGCTTTCGATCGAACCAAATGATATTCACCTCATGAATGAGTTGTGGAGGTGGAGACTGATGCTCAGGAATGTAAAGATGCTCCTGCTGGTACGGTACAATGCATGATGGAGGTGACCAATGCGGCACCTGATCATGGGTCTGCACGTAGTAAATGTGCTGGATTGTAGGGGGTGCTCTGGTACTCTGCTGTGCTGTATTGGAAGAAGTCTGCTCAAGCGTAGAAGCATCATCTGCGGCACTCACACTCCGACATGCACTAATCGTACTGACAAGAAGCTCTAGATGCTTCGTAATCTCATCCAGCTTATCAATGTTCTTTTTCCTTTGCCCGATCAATTGAAGCTTCTCAAGCTCCTTGGATTGTTTGTCTATTGTGTCCACTTTGGATGGGTGATTTCCTATGATGGCCAGATCTACAATGTCCACCCTATCCACATCTTGTGATGCCATCATGTTGAGAGCCTTGTGGGGTACTGAAGGAAAGGTAATGAGATGCTTTTGAAAAGCATGTGAAGAAGAAAGAGATGCAGAGCTCTCTGCCATCTCTTAAAAAATCTAATAAAGGACATCCTTGTCCTTATTGAAGTGGAACCCCACAAACAACATCTACCAACGTCTAATTCTAAGTGTTCAAACCCCCAAAATAATTTTGCACAAGGCTCGTATTTGGTATATCGTTATGGGGGCTCTTCTCCGTCAAGGCCATATAAATAAGCTCATGGGACATTTGGTAGAAGTTGGAAATCAAAGACCACATTTGATTCAATCATCCTAGGTGATAATACTTGCTCAAAAATGCTGACTCAATTCTTTCCACGACATAACAACCTTTCCTAAATGATTTATCCAGTATAATGCCTTATCCATAAAGATGAAAGGAAAAGTTATCATCTTCACTAGGTAGTGTATTGTGCCATGTATGCGGTCAAACTGTTGGAAGTGTACATATGGTTCTTCATTAATGTGTCTGTAAAATATTAGGAGTAGAGGTAAAATTGTGAGATTTAGCTCAAAATGCCCATGAACCGCAAGTATTTGAATCCATGTATTCATCTGTCCTGCCCTTGAATTATATGCATCCTTAAGTGTAAGCTTAGCCACTGACTGTGGTGGATCACCTCCCCCATTCCCACCTCCATTCGGCTCCCCTCCTATCTTGTCTCTCATTCCTCGGCTCAAAGATCATATCTCTCAATCTGGCATGGATGTCAGCTTGCTCACTCAACTGTGCCTGAATGGTATGAATAGAAGATAATATCACACCGTTGATCTCATTCTGTTCCTCCATGGAACCCTTACCCTACAGCGGCATCAAGTGCTTTGAGTTTGTCTCTAAAAAAATATTAAACACTAGATTAGTCCTCAGAAATGGAGTCTCAAATGACAGTTCGAGATTAGAGTCAATCTCAAACAATAGATTGGATGAGAAGATGGGTGATGTGGATAAAGAGGGATATTAGGAAAGTGAGTCTTCTTGAATAGAAGACGATCGAACTGGAGTGTGTAATGAGCTCATGGAGTCCGAACATGAAATACTGCAATTCGACACCTTTGTTGTCAAGAGGAAAGATGCAAGAACACGAAGTTAAGTCAAGAAGAAAAAGGAAAATGGAGTGAAGGATGCGGACGGATCTTTACACTAACAAACAAACACAATACAAACCCCCGATTCGCTAACTGATCACAAGTGGAGAGAGTTCGATCTTTTATCTTTTCAATTTTAGATTTTGTGAATCTAAAAGAAGTTACTTACTACCAAGCACACATGGTGAGTTGTTGTTATCGCCCAACGTACGTTCTCAATCCTCCCCAATCAATGAAACTATTTGCATAGGCTGCCGAGTTCAATATCTAGCCCAAAGGGAGAAAGGAGAAAGAGCACATCAAAACAATTTTCTAACGTCTGAGGCAAGTGCTTGCATCTCCACCATACACTGCAGAGATATGTAAAGGAGCATAGGGCACAAGTCCAGAGATTTGAGCTCTATCCTTATGGTTGTGTCCTCACCTACTCTATCTGAAGGTAAGTACTTGCAAACAATGAGGGGGGTGTCTCTCCACATAACAATGATGATTTCTCCTTACATTTAGTTTTAGGGTCGAGTTTTCATTAACAGTCTTAATTTTAGAAATGTTATCACTTTTTTAAAATTTTTCAAGTAAACAGTCTAATGAATTTTCCAATTCCTTTTGATCTTAAATGAGTGAAAATAGGAAAGGAAATCGGAAAAGCCAATACGCGATGAAATCATTGAGGCATGCAAAGAAGGAGATGCGTACCTTTCTCCAACACTCTACATGCAAAGTGATTCACGCATAAAAATAAAGACATAAATAAATCTAACTTTAATGATGCAAGAGAAACATCCCAGCAGTAACTTCTATTAGTGTGCAAGAACTAATTAATTTGACTATGTCCAATCCTACGATCTAGTCTATAAGGACAGATATCCTTTTAAGAATTTTGGACCTAATCATTTACATGGCTCAAGTAAGATAATAAAACCTAATTCTAAGGGCTCAAGCACAAAACACCTCAAGAAAACAAATAAAAATAAAATCGATGAAAACGAAAATCGGTGAGGTCCCCCAAGTGCATCGACACTTGATGAAACATACCACGCAGACACAAGGTGTATAATGGCATTAAAAAACAGAAAAAGAAGCAAGTGCGAATAGAATACAAATTTTTACAAGAACAATGATGCAAATAAAATTATAAAAAGAAAAAAAAGTATGTGCGAAATTCTGCTCCAAAAATCTTCTGCTTTTTCCTCCCTACGCTCTCCTGCATCTCGGTGAAGAAACAAACTGCCTCTGATTCGCTCAGGTGCACCGACGCTCTTAGGAATCCAGCCCTCGCTCATCGTGCCCTCGCAAGAAAGAGAGAAACAAGGACGTCAGATCACAGTTATGAAAAATATGAAAAAAATAAATAAAATAAGAGAAGAAAACAAACAAACAAACAAGACATAAAAATGGATAAGAGGCAAACTAAGAAGAACAAGTGAAACGGATCTCAAGTGAATCTCTAAGTTCGATCTTGGGGATTTTTCGGTGTCTGACAAATCGGAGCCTGCAAGCATTCTGTAAGCTCCCTCACGCCACATTGAATTCAAGTGAGTGCTCACCCCTCAACAAGATGTGGATCGACACAATAATATGCACAAAAATATGGACAACAATAAAATAAATAAAAGTCTAAAAATAAGATACAGAAATATAGAAAAGTGATAGGAAATGTGAACAGTTAATATGTGATAGAAAAAGAAGACAAGAGATAAGAAAATAAAAGATAAAAACAAACAGGTATCTACAACCATGAAAAATATGCTATAAGAAGAAAAATCTAGCTACCCTTGTCGTGCCTCCCCGACAACAACACTATTTGTTGATCACTACTTTTCAGGTTTTTATTTGATGGAATTATTCACAAGGTGAAAATGCCGTCGCAACCAAAAGAAGCATCAAATAAAAATTTTATTTATTTCTCAAGCAAATATAACCAAAGAAATGTCAGCAAGAGAACTTTATTGGCTATTTATTTACCTATATAGCGTACAAAATCAATCTCAGAGAGGGTATACAAATCTCGAGGGTTATCTAATGAGAGATAAACAATGAAACAAAAGAGGAAAACTTGAAGCACACTACTCTTGATTTTTGTGATTTTTTGTCATTTTAACTTTTCATGGATTTCTAATTTTATTTTTTTATGCTTTTTCTGATTTTATATTTTTTCAATTTTAAAATTGTGCAAATGTTTTTAATTTTTGAAAACAAAAGAAAATAAAAACAAGGAAAGGAAATAAAAGAAAAGAGAGAAAAGGAACTTTTTGGATTTTTAAAGCATAGAAATAATAAACATTAAAACAAAATAATGTTATTTTTGTGTTTTTGGTATTTTTCAGATATTTTTATGATTTTTCAAGAATTTTTAGAATTCATTAGGGTTTTCAAAATAATTAAAAACAATAAATATTAAAAAAACAATGTAAATGTTTTTGAATTTTTAAAAATAGAAAATGAAATTAAAAATTAGGGGAACATGGATAATCTTAAAGATTATTTTTCAATTTTTTTAAAAAACATTTTTTTGCAAACTTTTTTTGGAATTTTTGTGATTTAAAATGATTTTTAAGTGTTTTGGTGTTTTTCTTTTTTTTGGTTTTTATGACGAATTAGAAAATGCAATTTGGTTAGAAAATAACATAAGCAAAATAAGAAAACAAGATTTTTTTGAAAAAACTTTTTTATATTTTGGGTTTTTATCAGTTGTACCCCTCTGAGATGTTACAATTTAAGTTATGCCCCTCCCTTTTTTGTAATATTAGTTATACCCCTACCTTCTTGCAAAATTCACAGTTTTGCCCTTCAGTAAAGGTAAATTAGGGGCATAACTAATATTACAAATGGGTAGAACTTTGAATTTTGCAATAAGGTAGGGGCACAACTGATATTTCAAAAAAGGGAGGGGATAACTGAAATTGCAATATCTTAGAGGGGCACAACTGATAAAAACCCTTATATTTTTAATGATTTTTAATGCAAATAGGAGATATTTTTGGATTTTCTGAATTATTAAAAATAATAAAAAGATTGAAATGTGAAATAATAAAGTCATGAAAGAGTAAAATAATAGAAATGGAAAATAGTTTTTATGATTTTTTAATGAAGTTTTGCTATTTTTAATTCAAATTATAATGCGAAATTAAAAGTAGATGAACAAGGGTATGGATGCAAAGAAAAATAATTTTGGACCAAAGAGATATTAATATAAGAAGTACATGGGCTAATGTGCATTTTCCCCAAAAACACATGGCAACGCACGTGAGTCGTGTTGGCACAGACTTTAATGCCAATATTTTATTCTTGAGGACTGAATGATAACATAAATATACAAGATTTTTATTACAGTTCTCATAAACACTCACGTGCTTCCCACACTCCTAAGTTCAAAATGGACCAAAATGTGAATAAAATAAAATAGCAAGGAACAAATGCAATTGTTCAATAAACAAAAGATTGACATGTGTCCCTAGAGGGACTTATTTGCAAATATGAAAACAAGCATGGGTTGGAATGCAAATGTTCTATCTTCCACTTGGCAGAAGGGGTGACTGGATCTGGTTGAGGCTCTGATCGAACGACTGAAGATGAAAGCGCTCTTGCATGACATTGATTCGATCAGGATCTTGATCCATAGCTTGCAATTGGGAATAAATGGACATACGAGATTGAAACTGGGGGCTTTTCGTTCTTGATCGAAAGTCGACAAAGGTGGTTGGAAGAATGGGATGAATGTGGCATCCGACGTGGTTCAATCGGCAGTTTATCAACCGATCTCTACTCGTTCCTCCTCCCGAAGGTTGCTACACATTCTTGTTAAGCTCCTGCATTGATTGAAGATGGTAGGAAGGCTCGATGATGTCTCAGATGGGATCTGGAGCATTGAACGTCAGCTAATGCAGTTGGGTCTCCAGGTCTCAACTCACGGCTCCAAATGCGCTCCCAACCCTGTAAAATATGCAATGCTCGGAGGTGATACTCTGACGATCCTATGTAGATAGAAAAGAACGGAAATGGTGTAGGTATGGGGACCTCCAACGAAGGTGGTCGGAGAGGAGGTCAGACTCCACATACAATGTGATATAGAGGGGGTTAGGTGTGGTAGAAAGCGAAGATTGTTGAGGCGAATGAGAAGGTCGGGTTGGATGTGGAAATGGGTGATCGGGGCACCTCTGATCGAGTAGATTGTAGGAAGATGACTGAGTATATGATCGAACTAAAATCAAAGCGAAAATTAATGCACTAAAGGCAAGAATTCCACCTAAGCTACACAGGGTTGCCCTATGGTGGACGCTGATGATTTTTGTCATAATCTGCGGCGTCAGTCAGAGATGATCAATGACCTCTGACGAAGTCTGTTGGTTGTATTGGATCAAGCTTCCCAGTGGACTCCTCGTGCTCCGAATCTTAGAAGATGAAGCCCTGTCACTGCCTCACCATTCCACGATCGATCTCGGGCAAAGATGTGCGTGGAAAACCGATCCCCAGAAGTGGGGGAAGATCTGGAAGTATAAATAAGCGAAAGGTCCAATCGGATTTCAAATTCAAAATGCAAGCGGATTGAGGTGAGTATCGATGGATCTAATGAGTTGATGATAGAGTCAATTATTAGGGCTAAAAAATAGGAGAAGGAATCAGAGGGAGTTAATGAGTGAAGCACACAGGAAAAAATCTGAGAAGGAAGGGAGGCATGTGAGAAATACGGAAGCGGTTGTCGAATGCGGAGTTGACCAGGGTCAACAGACCCGGGTCCAACCAAACAGGGAGCAACTATAATAAGAGAAAATAGGAAAACAACAAAATAACATAGAAAATGAGAAATAAATGGAAATGAAATTGAAATGAATTAAAATAAAAAGGTTTTGAAAATAAAAAATGTTAGTAATTAATTATTAGCTTATTTTAGGTATTTTTAATTGATTAAATAAGTTATATATGGATGTATAAATAAATAAAATCTGTTATTCATAAGTATATATACCAATATTTACAACACCGTGATTTTTAATATATTTTTTTACAAATATACATGTAATTTAATATTTTATTAATTTACAATATTTTACAAGGATTTTAACGATATTTTTATTTCATTTTTATGAGATAATTTATTAGGGTAAATAAATAGTAATTTTTGTATATTTTTGATTTTGTGATTTTTAATTGTATTTTTTATAAGTCAAATATAATATTTATAAATAATAAAAAATACCATATATACAAAATTACTAAGAAGGTAAATATACAAATAATATACATATGTATAATGTACAATAGCACCCTAAAATCCACATTTCACATCTTAGCTCTGATTTTTATGAACCACTTTCATTTTAAAGATTATTTAATTTGGAGTACAATGAAGGTGAGTTTGATTAATTTTGAGTTTTGGTGGAGAAAATATTGATCTGACAAGTTGGGCTTTGCGGCTTTTTCAGAGTGTTATTATTTACACAATGTACAAGGGTTGTTCTTGCAGCTATTTTTATTATTTACAAAATATTTTTATGTACAAGTTTCAAGCATAACATTATTGTATTTGAGATGAGTTTGGTGATAAACAATGTAAGTAATATGTATTATAAATAATGATATACAAGTGTTGTATGTACACAAGTGAACATTTATTTTCTTGATTTTTTGATATGTAGACCTTATCTCCCTAACTTTATTCATGGTCGATCAAGTCATATTTGGCACTAATATCAGGGTAAGATTCAACCTGTATCTATTTCCTATAAACAGTTTTTAATTTTCTTAATTACTCCTTTGTTTCTTTCTTTATTTATTTTAGGTTAAAATAGTGATAAATATACATTATTTACACAAGAATTAGGGTTAGTAAAAGAAGAGACTTATTAATATTTACATGTGTTTTGTAAGAGATTTTAAGCTAAAATAAATGAATAAATACGATTAAATGCATATTCATCAATAGGGTATATGCTTTTGGAATGCATATGATCGATACCAACTCCCAATGATCGAATGACAAACAAAATGATAAAACCCTAAAGATGATAATGTAAATTGATCTATATCTTGGAGTTTATTCTAAGTCTTCTAGTATGCAAAATGTACAAGTATTAGGAATACCTAAGGGTGATGTGATCATAAATAATTGTAAAGCCATGACACTTCCATTCTTAGGGAGTGTTGTAACAGGTCTGGATTTTAGTGACTCCTTTCAGTAGAGAAGTGATCTATTCTTAGTCCAAATGTTGGAAATTGATCTGAATGTGATTCATATGCAATGAGAAGATTAGATCTACTACCTTGATTTAATAAAGCGTCAATGAGAGGTCCTTGATATCTGGATTTGAGATGTGATGTTAATATCCAAGTCGCTATACATGGAACGTTCAATCGCCATGTTCTTATCTCTAAGTATTCGCGAAGAAAGTGCATTATTCTTGAAAGAGTTCAAGAATAATTCCATTGATATATGTATCCAAGCATTGAGAAAATGATAATAAAATGTGATTTAGTAATTACGAATAATGTGAATTTGATTCATATTATTTTGATGCATGAGAATGATAATCCAACATAATTAAATGTGATTTAATTATCGTAGATAGGAATAACGTTGATAGAATTATGCATGTTATTCACACACACGCGCACACACGCACATTATAATGCGATTTATAATATATAAGAGAGAACAATTTGAAAATAACATTTACAATTTAAATGTTGATGTGAATTGGATTCACATTGGACATTTAATTGAAAATGTAATTTACATATTTATTTGGGTTATGAATGTGATTCACAAATTTTTAATGGCATGATTGATATTTAACAAAATTCTTTTGAATTATTTTTGTGAAATAATATACAACAAATGTTTTTGTAAAATCATGGAGAAAATCATGGAATAATGGATTTCATGTAATAGGAGATGGAATCCACCTACCTTATAGGAGAGGGCGGGGGGCACCATGTCCTAATGGGATTGGTGGTCGTACACCCCCCGTATGGAAGGAGGCTTCCTCCTTCCCATTTCTCCAGAATGGATTTATTTAATTGAAATTAATTTATATTGATTATTATTCAATAAATTTAATTTAATTTAATTAATTGTTGTTGTATTTTTACACCAAAATAATGGCCACACATAAATCTCCACCATTGGATTTTTGTTGTCCATGGATTGAGATCAATTGACTCCCAAATTATTATAATAGAAGAGGCAACCCTAGCACTTCATTTTACATACATTTGCAAGTGCTCTCTCTCTCTTTCTTATTCTCATACACGTGCCCCCTTCTCTCCTAGAAGAGTGGTCATCCACCTCTTGCCCTAGAGAAGACCGTCGTTGTCACCATGTTGTTGTGTTGCCGTTTTGTCCATTCATGGATCTCCATTTCCTTCGGTGCACCTCGCTCAAGAAGAAGACACTGGATCTTGTGTGACTAGATCAGGCCGCTTGTATTATCAACTCAGTTTGTGAGGAGCACACATTTTATCAATGCACTTGCAAGCATCTCCTCCATCGAATCAGACTTGAGACAGAAGGTCTCTTGCTTTAGAGACACAATCACAACCATTATTCAAGAGGTATTACAATATCTACTTTGTGGTTTAGAAGAAACAATTCGATAAATGTCTTAGATCATGTAGTTTCATCATTTAAAATTTTTAAATTCCACTACAACGAGCAACTAGTGCGACTAGTCGATGCGATCGCATAAGATGCGATCTTCACACTTCCGTGATGTGCTTAAGGGTCTTTCCATATCCTTCAAGTGGTATCAGAGCTAGGTCGAGGTCTTGGATTTGATCCGAAACCCTAACGTTCGAGGTTCATGTTTTGGATGCACGAGAATCATTATTTTTGCATTAGATGCAAGATTCAAATTGATTTTTTGCTTAGTTAAAAATCTAATGTTTGTGCATTATTTGGATGTGTTTTTGGTTATTAAATATATTTAGAATGTATAAATATGTACCAAAAATAGTAACCTAATGTTGATACAAAAAGTGCATGAAGATGATTCAAAGAGTTTTCGGCATAAAAGTTGTTTTGCATGTATTAATAGATTTGTAAGACAAATAATTTTACTTTTGTTTTCCCATCATGAAATATGAAATAAACACTTGAATTAAGTAGATAATCAAACCATCAATCCCCTTGAATTTATTTTTTACGATTCCGACTATGTTTTCCCTAGATATTCCGTATTTAGTGGAGATGGGTCGGAAGATGATTAGATCATCAATTCTCTTTATGTGTTTATAAATAAATGAAAATCAATGAAATTATGAATTTGCCTTGATTAATTATGACACTTAATAATTATGAAAATAATTGATTAATCAACATAATCCAATGAATGCATGTTTCTTGAAAACCCTAGTTTATCCTACAATAGTTGTAGGACAATCTCTACATACAAAAGATTGTTACTTGAATAGGATTGGGGATTTATTTATAAAATATCCTTATAATATTAATCAAAATGGTTTTGATAAATATTATATGGTATAACTTCGATTGTGATACCAAATAACATCTCAAATATAAAAATGATCAAATCAAATTATCCCGACTTGAGGCGTATATGGTGTTTAGTCAGGGATCTTGGGGTAGTAGGTTGCTCCATAAGCGGTCTATCCCACATCTTGTGCATACTGGCCATGACAGTGGGTAAGGTAAGCATAATGCTTGAAGAGATCAATAATGTATTTTTCTAATTATTAAAATTTGAATAATACTTATTTTGAGATTATACCATCCTTCAAGTAACAATCAAGATTTGTCAGTTGGTTGACTAAATTGGATTAATAATTGATTTAATATAATTAAATTAATTATATCCAATTAAAAAAATTCTATTTTGAATAGATTAGTATTTACCTTAGAAGAATTAATTATGTGAATGTGATAAATAATAATTAACTAAAATTTAAACATGATATGGAGGATCACATAAGTGACATCCATGGTATCCCGTCAAGTAGAAGGTTTCGTCGCCATGGATTGTATTTAGGAGATGCCTATCTGAATGTGACAACTCTTACATACAAGAGAACATGGATCGGGCTCTTTGCTTCTCGAAAGAGTAAGGTTGTATGCATAGTGACCCCAATGTTGGTTCCTCATATTATTGGGGCGATATTAGATTGAGCATATCGAGTTCTATTCCTATTGATGGATGGTTCAATTAACGCCGGGTCAACATCACCTTATGAGTGGCGGGCCTAGGTGTTAAAGACCGAATTAGGAATTCAAGTTGGACTTGCAAGGCAGAATGTGTTCCCTCTTCTTTTTACCCAAGTTATATTTTCTCATATTATTGGGATGTAATTAAGGTAGAAAAGGAGATCCAAGTTCTTGCTAGAGATATAGCGGTAAGTATACCTCTATCTTTGAAAGTGATGAAGGAAATGAACTTTCAAAGTTTAAAAGGCAAGATTAGTTTGACTAAAAATTCTTAATCAAAGAATTTAATGTTGAATATATATTTATATATTCTAATATAGGGCATTCTTAATTTCATACAATGAAGTCCATGAAGCCACTCGCCAAGCTTCTGGAGGTCAAAAAATTGAACGGACCAAATTACTTGGATTGCATCCATAATTCGGATCTTGTCCTTTCTGCAGACCACATATCCTATGTGTTGTCCAAGGATAAGCTTGCAAACCCTAAAAGACCAGAAGAAATCAAATACAATAAAAATATGATGAAGATCATGCATTGACCATGTGTTATATTCTAGGATTTCTCTCCAATGTTCTTCAGAAGCAACATGTGGAGATGGAGAATTGCCAGGATATAATGTTGAATTTCAAGGAGATGTTCGGTGATGTTAGTGCACTCAGTGTTATAACATTATGAAAGAGCATATTCACTGCTAAATGCATAAAGGGACTTCAGTTATAAAACATGTACTCAAAGTGTTTGGGTACCTCTCGGAATTGGAAACTCTCGGGGTAGACATGTATTCAGATATGCAGTATGATTTCATTCTATTGTCACTCTCTAGGTCTTTCAATAACTTTATGGTATCAATCCACATGAACAATATGAACTTGTCTAATGCTGAGTTGATGGCTTCATTAAAGTCTACAGAAGATGTAATGAAGAAAGATAATCCCTCTAGTTACAATGGTTGCATAGTCAAAGGGAAGCGTGATCGGAAGCAAGGATCTCGAAAGGGCCAGGCTCTGAAGAGAAAGACGAAAAGTCAAGGTGTTGCCTCATCTTATAATGTTTCTACACTGGTGGAATCAAACAAGACCGATTTGTGTCATCACTGCAAGAAGCTAGGGCACTAGAAGTGTAACTGCCCAAATTACCTGAAGTCTACCATGAAAGGTATATCCCTAACAAGTATAAATTCTACTTTCATCATTAAAAACAATTTTTTCGTAGGAAAAAAAGATAGTCGGGTCATTAATCTGGTGCTTCTATTCAAGTATGCAATTTATTGCATCTATTTCAGGAAACTAAGAGTCTTGATGAAGGGGAGATAATCATCCAGATGGGATCTGATGCAATCATTGCAACAGTTATGGTCAGGACTTGTAGACTATCACTAAGTAGTAGGAGAGTCCTAATACCTAAAGAATATCTTTATGTTCCAGATGTCGGAAGGAACTTAATATCTTTATCTAAATTAGTTAGAAATAGATATTCGTTTCTATTCTATAATAAACTTGTCATAAGTCCATATGATAAATATATTGCAAATGGTGTTATGACTTCTGGTGTACTCTATGAATTGTGCATTGATGATAATGTCATGAATGTTACTGCCATTATTAAAAACCCTAAAAGAACTAGGGAGGATGGAAATATTCACACATGATTTGGCATAAAGCCTTGGTCATTTATCTGTTGATAGGATCAATAGATTGATAAAGTATGGACCCTTAGATTTTCTACAGGTTTAATCTTTTCCTACCTATGAACATTGTTTTCGAGGTAACATGACAAGGACACCTTTCCGTAACAAGGTTACAAGATGCGAAGGTATTGTTGACCTAATACATACTAATGTATATGGTCCCTTCAGTACCACAACCCAAAATGGATATCGATATTATTTGACGTTTATTGATGACCATTCGCGATGTGGTTTATTCTTCCTATTACATCATAAATATGAAACCTTTGAAAAGTTCAAAGCGTTCATGGCTTTGGTTGAGAACCAAATCGATTGGAATATTAGACTGATTTGATCTGACTACGGTGACGAGTACCTCTCAGATGAATTCAGCAAATACCTTAAAGAGAGAGGAATTGTCTCCAATCTCACTCATCATGGAACTCCCCAACTTAATGGTGTTGCTGAAAGATGCAACATAAACATCATGGATATGGTCCGTTCAATGATGAGTAAAGCACATTTACCACATAGTTTCTAGGGATATGTAGTAGAGATTGTAATATACATCCTGAATAAGATTCATAGCAATTCTGTACCTAAAACTCCTTATAAGCTTTGGTATGGGACCAAACCCAGTGTTAGACATTTGAGGATTTGGGGTGGCATGGTTCATGCGAAGAACATGGATGCAAGTAAGCTAGAATCTCGCACTCATGAGTACTACTTCATTGGTTATTTTAAGGATGGTATTGGATACTAGCTTTATGACCCTGAGACCCAAAAGGTATTCATCTCTAGAGATGTAATTTTTTTGGAGGATGACTTCCTTAAGAGTCATGACAAAAACAAAGTAAAGGAACTCAAAGAATACCTTGAGGATACTGAGATTCCTAAACCAGAAACTGAAGAAGTAAATGAAGATGTAACACCTGTACCTCTTCGAAGGAGTTAGAGGGTGGTTGCACCACCTAAAAGGTACGGATTCTACGTGTCAGGTGAAACTGACAATGACCCAACTTCATTTGATAAAGCACTCGTGGATCATGACATGGATAGATGGATGCTAGTAATGAAGTCTAAAATAGACTCCATGCATAAAAATGGTGTATGGACCCTACATGATACACCTAGAGGGGTAAAAATCATTGGGTGTAAATGGATATTCAAGAGAAAGAGGGGACCTGATCGGAAAGTAGAGACTTTCAAAGCATATCTCATTAGCCAAGGGTTATACACAGAGTGAAAACATCGACTATGATGAGAAATTCTCTCATGTATCTTTGCTCAAGTCCATCAAGCCACTACTAGATATAGCTACATATCTTGACTACGACATATGGCAGATGGACGCCATGATGACTTTCCTCAATTGATACCTCGAAGAGGATATCTATATGTAGAAACCATAGAGCTTCATAACCAAGGAAGGCAAAGTTTGCAAGCTGAAGAAATCCATCTATGGGCTCAAACAATCTTCTTATAGCTGGAACATCAGATTCGACGAAACCATAAAGAACTATGATTTTGTGCTGAATCTTGATGAACCATGAGTGTACAAGAAGCTAAGTGGGAGCGCCATTGTATTCATCGTGCTTTATGTAGATGACATTATTTTCATTGGGAATGATACATGGATGATGACCAATGTTAAGATTTGGCTATCCAATACTTTCTAGATGAAAGATTTTGGAGAAGCCTCTTATATCTTGGGTTTTTGAAACTGTTCAGAAATCGAGAAAAGAGGATCTTGGGCTTGTCACAATATAGGTACATTAAGAAGATCTTGGAGCGTTTCCATATGGATAACTCCAAGAAAGGTTTCCTTCCCTTAATAAATGGTATCCACATGTCTAAAGGAATGGCTCCTCAAAGTGTTAAGGAAAAGAAAGCAACAACTAGATATTCTACGCATCAGCTGTAGGAAGCTTAATGTATGCCATGATGTGCACAATGCCAGATATATCCCACGTAGTGGGAGTTGTAAGCCGTTACCAATCTTGTTATGGATAGCAACACTGGAATATAGTGAAGAAAATCTTCAAGTATCTAAGACAGATGTAAGATTTCATCTTGGTCTATAGAGATGGTGATCTCCAAGTCTTAGGATACACAGATTCTGACTTCTAGTCTGATATTGATGATCGAAAGTCAACATCAGGGTTTGTGTTCTTGTTGAACGGTGGTGCTGTGAACTAAAGAAGAAAGAAGCAGGGCACTACGACCAATTGAACAACACAATCCGATTCATGCATCAGTTGCTGTAAAGGAAGCAGTGTGGTTATGCAAGTTCATCTTGGAACTTAGCATGGTTTCCTCTGATACTCCCATTCCACTACTCTGCTATAACACTGAAGCCATATCTTAGGTGAAGGAACCCAAATGGAATCAAAAGAGCAAGCACGTGGGAAGCAAATACCACATCATTCGAGAGATACAAAAGCTTGGTGACATAGTCATCACCAAGATGGCCTCTGTTGCAACGTTGCTGATCTGCTTACCAAACCTTTGACACATAAGGTTTTCAACCAGCATGTAGTGAGTATGGGTTTAATGATTGTACCTGAATGGTTCTGAGGGCTAGTGGGAGATTATTAGCAATGTGAGCCTGAGGTGAACCATTCCTATAATAAATGTTATTGTAATGTTTGATATATCAATGAAACTTATTGATTTATTTCACTCCCTGTCTGAGACTAAATAAATGAATGCACTATAACGTCCCTTAGTACAATTAGGGTTATGTAACATGGCCATCTTAATGATCATATATCTATTGATTCAAATGTTGAATCATAGAGGATGGTGCTTGGATGAATATCTAAAGAGTTATATTGGGGACTCATCAAGCACAATCAAATGATTATTAAGAGAGAATCTCTAGCCTGAGAAGGAGATGACCCTCGTTTCTCTATAGGCTGACTTCTGATCGACCTATTAATGCAGGTCCTCTGCATATGAATATAGATTTGGAGATGTCATTAGGTCAAAGAATTGACTTAACGAGATCAAGATAACCAAGTCCTATGTCATATACTATCACGATATAGGCATGCATCTTTTGACCGGAGACAGATGTATTGCTATATGTCTAAGTATGTATATTTGGCAAATCGATAGGTTTATGGACTCATCAAAGTCTATACACCGACGAGCTGGTGTGCATATATAGGCATATGAGAAATACGATCTCTCAAAGGGATGGTACAGGATCACTTGTGAATAGGAAGGCATGAGCTCACTCATGAGGTATTGAGACCGATCAAATTCCATGTATGGTCATCTTGATTTGGAAGCTTGACAAGATTTGTAGGTATGATATATGCTTTTGAAAAGCATATTATAGATACCAACTTCTAATGACTGAATGAGAAACATAAGGATAAAATCCTAAAGATGACAATGTAAATTGATCTATATATTCGGGATTATTCTAGGTCTTTCAATATGCAGGATGTACATGTATTAGGAATACCTGAGGTTGATGTTATCTTAAACGATTGTTTAAGCATGATACTTCCATTACGAGGGAGTGATGAAACATGTATGAATTTTAGTCTCATCTTAGTAGAGAAGTGGTCTATTCTCAGTCCAAATGTTGGAAATTGATCTGACTATGATTCAGATGCAATGCGAAGATTAGATCTACTACCTTTATTTATCCAAGCATCTATGAGAGGTCCCTGAGATCTAGATTTGAGATGTGATCTCAATATCCAAGTTACTATATGGGGAACGTACAATCGCCCCATCCTTATCTCCAAGTATCTGCGGAGAAAGTACATTATTCTTGGAAGAGTTCAAGAATAATTCCATTTATATATGTATCAAAGCATTGAGAAATGGATAATTAATTGCGATTTATTTATTATGAATAATGTGAATTTGAGTCATATTTTTGATACATGAGAATGATAATCCAACATAATTAAATGTTGTTTAATTATTGCGGATATGAATAATATGGATAGCATTATCCATATTATTCATATGTATTATAAATGTGATTTATTATATATAAGAGAGAATAATTTTTAAATAACATTTACAATTTAAATGTTGATGTGAATTGGATTCACATTGGACATTTAATTGAAAATGTAATTTACATATTTATTTGGGTTTTTTAATGTGATTCACAAATTTCTAATGGCATGATTGATATTTCACAAAATAATTTGGAATTATTTTTGTGAAATAATATACAACAAATGTTTTTGTAAAATCATGGAGACAATCATGGAATAATGGATTTCATGTAATAGGAGATGGAATCCACCTTCCTTATAGGAGAGGGTGGGGGTCACCATGTCCTAATGGGATTGGTGGCCATATACCCCCTGTATGGAAGGAGGCTTCCTCCTTCCTATTTCTCCAGGATGGATTTATTTAATTGAAATTAATTTATATTGATTATTATTCAATACATATTTAATTTAATTAAGTTAATAGTTTTTGTATTTTTACAACAAAATCATGGCCATTGAAAGAAACACAAATCAATCTCCACCATTGGATTTGTCTTGTCTATGGATTGAGATCCATGGACTCCAAAAGTTTTATAAAAGAAGAGGCAACCCTACCTCTTCATTTTACATACAATTGCAAGTGCTCTCCCTCTCTTATTCTCATACACATGCCCCCTTCTCTCTTAAAAGAGTGGCCGTCCACCTCTTGCCCTAGAAAAGATCGTCTTCAACCCCATGCCATTGTGGCACCACTTCGACCGCTCATGGATATCCATCTCCTTTGGTGCAGCTTGCTCGTGAAGAAGACACCGGATCTTTTGTGACGAAATCAGGAGACTTGCTGCTTGGATTATCAATTCAGATTGTGAGGAGGACATATTTCATCAACGCACTCTCAAACGTCTCCTCCTTCAGATCAGACTTGAGATAGGAGGTCTCTTGATTTGGAGACACGATCACAACCATGCCTCAAGAGGTATTCCAACATCTACTTTGTGGTTTATATTAAACGATTCGAGAAATGTTTTCAGATCACGTGTTTTCGTCATTTAAATTTTTTAAATTCCGTTGCACCGAGCAACTAGTGCAACTAGTCGCTTCGATTGCATATGATGCGATTTTCATGCTTGCGTGATGCGCTTAAGGATCTTTCCATATACTTTAAGCTTCACCTAGTATTAGTTGTTATAGATATTAGTTTCAATCTCACCTCTTCTTCTACATACTTCCACTCTTCCCATGGTCTCAGTTTACATTCGCTTTCTTAGCCAGTGATAACCTATATCAGCAACCAACTACATGTATAGTATGCTTCTCTAACTTTTATATATCAAGCTCTACTTCTAGCATATAATGGATGTGATGTTCGGCTTTGAGAATTAGATGTAAGAAGTTGTAGAATGGTTAAGAGTAGAGTGCATGAAAAAGGTGCAAGGGATCTATCCATGGTAATATGTGAATATATATTCACATGAATGCCACTTAATCAATGTGAATATAGATTTACAATAATTAGAATAAATGTGAATGTGATACATATTTATGATTTGAATTAATGTGAATATGATTCACATAATTAGCAACGGATTAATGTGAATAAATATTCTCAGTAATTAGAACTAATGTGAATCTGATTCACATTTATAATTAGGATTTATATAAATATGACTCACTTAGTAAATTAATGTTAATATATTTAGGAATCACAGTCTTCACTAATTAAATGTAGATTGGATTTATATTTTATTTTGGACTAATGAATTCGATTCATTAATTGGGAGGATGATTTGATAATTGTGCCACGATGATTAGTGGTAATTATCAAGAGAGATACTTTCACATTTAAAGATCATGTCCATGTATGATTTGAATTTCAATAATTTTTTGTGAAGATAAATCCCACCATAAATCATAGTAGACATCCATTATGATTCACTATAAAAAGGATGGTCATGCTTCATTCTAATTCATTCAATTGAAGTTGCCTTCAAGTATTATTTCTAAAAGGAGAAAATCAAGAAGAGAGTCCAACCTATCTACTCTTCTTGGTCATCCACCTCATCATATCATCTTCCTATGTGCTCATCCACCCTATGACTTCTCTCACTGTATTTTCATGCCAAATTGATAGAGGAGACATCTTCCTCTCCGATCTTTGGATCGAGAAGAAGTAGATTCCATGAGACAAAATAAGGAGATAGGTTATATATTCTTGTCATCATTTGCATGGTAATGGTGGGAAGAAACATTTCTCAAGTTTACAGAAGTCTCTTTATCCTTCCTTGTGCACATAGGTGCAACGATCGTTAGATAAGACTCAATTCAGGAGGTCGGTTATATTAAAGATTGCACGCACCAAAGTTATAATTCCCTTTCTCATGTGGTTTGCGAGATGGTAAGTACTTTTTGTATCACAGTTTTTCTTATTACAATCAAAATTTTAATTTTGTGATTGATATATCACGCAAAAACTTAGCAATGACCGGTCCCAAGCCCGGGTAAATTAAGGAGGGTTGCCTTAGGTAGCTGACAACAAGAGTAAAACAGTTAGAGACAACTTCCTAAATAGTTATTTTTTTAAAAATATTATCTAAGATGTTGCCTCAAGATAATCAGATCTTTTCAACATGGATTTAAGCAAACCTTTCGATTTTGTTGGGGTTTTCTCTACTTGCGATGCGTTGAATAGCCTAAATGCAATGGAAAATTTTCTTAATAAACTAAATGTTAATATATTTAGGATTCACATTCTTCATTAATTAAATGCAGATTAAATTCATATTTTATTTTGGACCAATGAATTCAAATCATTAATTGGGAGGATGATTTTGTAATTGTGCCATGATGATTAGCGGTAATTATCAAGGGAGATAATTTCACAATTATCAAAGATCATGTCCAAATATGATTTGAATTTGAGTGATTTTTGTGAAGATAAATCCCACCATAAATCGTAGTGGACGTCCATTATGATTCACTATAAAAGGAGGTTCATGCCTCATTCTAATTCATTTAGTTGAAGTTGCCTTCAAGTCTTAATTATAAAACGATAAAATGAGAAGAGAGTCCAGCCTCTCTACTCTTTTTGGTCATCCACCTCACCAATCATCTTCCTTAGTGTTCATCCACCCTATAACTTCTCTCTCTGTATTAGCATGCCCAATTGATAGAGGAGACATCTTCCTCTTCGATCTTTGGATCGAGAAGAAGTAGATTCCACGAGACAAAATAAGGAGATGGGTTATATATTCTTGTCATAATTAGCATGTTAATGGTGGAAAGAAACATTTCTCAAGTTTACGGGAGTCTCTTTATCCATCCTTGTGCACATAGGTGCAGCAGTCATTTGATCAGACTCAATTCGACATGTATCTTATATTAAAGATTGCATGCACCAAAGTTATAATTCCCTTTCTCTTGTGGTTCATGAGATGGTGAGGAAGTATTTTATGTATTCTTGTTTTTCTTGTTGTAATTAAAATTTTAATTTTGTGATTGCTATACCACTCATAAACTCAGTCGTGGCCGGTCCCAAGCATGTGTAAATTGAGGAGGTTGCCTTAGGTAGCCGACAACCAGAGTAAAACAGTCGGAGATAGCTTCCTAAATAGTAATTTTTTAAAAAATATTATTTAAGAAGTTGTCTTAAGACAGTCAGATCTTTTCAACATGGAATTAAGCAAACATTTAGATTTCGTTGGGGAGTTCCCTACTTGCGATGTGTTGCATAGCCCGAATGCAATGAAAAATTGGCAAGGGCCGCTACATCGCTTCCCAGATGTAGTTATGATTTGCAAAGTTTCTCGCATGAGTAAGACATGCTAGTAAATAAGCTAGTCATGTTGCATAGCTGCCCGGATGCAGTCTAAAATTTACAAGGGTTCTCGCACGATGGACTCATACAAGTAAAGAAGTTAGTCCAAAAGAGGTTGCAATGGAAGTTGCAGATAAGTAGTTGGAATATTGGCACTTTGACTAGCAGATTGATGGAGATCGTAGATATGATGGAAAGAAGGAAGATTTAAATACTACGTCTCTAAGAGACAAAATGGGTCAGAGAAAAAGCAAGGGACATTGAGAAGACATGCTTTAAACTTTGGTATTCAGGTAATGAGAAGGGTAGAAATGGTGTTGGAGTGGTTGTTCATAAGGATTTGAAGGATTTTGTGGTTGAGGTGCAAAGATTCGGAGATCAAATTATTTTGCTAAAACGGGTGCTTAAGAAGAAATTATTAATATCATCTCATTTAATACACCGCAAATTAGTTTAGATGAAATGATTAAACAAGCTTTTTGGGAGATCTGTATAAGATTTTGCAAGGAATCCCACAAAGAGAGATTATTTTCTTGGGTAGAAATCTTAATGGACATGTGGGAAAGGATGCTTCAGTGTATGCTAGTGTTTATGGAGGCCATCGCTTTGGGAATAAAATTTAAGAGGGAAAGCCATTATGGATTTTGTAACGTCTTATGATCTTTTCATAGCAAATACTCTTTCAAGAAGAGGGACAAGCATTTAGATACTTACAAGAGTAGACTGACTAGACTACTTATAGATTACTTTACATTGAGGAGAAGAGATCGATTGTGTTGCAAAGACTGCAAAGTAATCCTCGGAGAGAGTTTGACAACCCGACATTGCTTGTTAGCCATGGATGTGCAAACGAAAGGCTTGGTAAAGAAAAGAGGGTTTCTATGATCACTACAACTAGATGGTGGAATATTCAACTAAAGTAATTAAAATTTAAGGAGAAGGTTTTAGAAGACATATATTGGGATTTTAGCGGAAGTGCAAACGAGATGTGGGAGGCAGTAGCATCTTGTATCCGAAGGGTAGCCAAAGAGATGCTAGGTGAGTCAAAAGGAGGATCTCTAAGCCAAAAGGAGGCATAGTGGTGGAGTAGGGGTGCAAGAAAAGCTCAAAATTAAAAGAGCATGCTTTAAACCTATGTATAAGGATAGAACAAAGGAAACTATCACAAACTACAAAGTATAGAAGAATGAAACAAATAAGGTTGTAAGGGAAGCTAAGTCAAAAGCTTATGAAGCTTGTACAAAAATATCGACTCTAAGGAGGGTCAGAAGGATATATTCAGGTTGGCCAAAGCAAGAAAAAGAAAGACGAAAGACCTTTCTCAAGTGAGATGCATTAAAGATGAGTAAGGCCATGTGCTTGTTACTCAGAAGGATATATAGACTAGATGGAAGCAATATTTCCATAAGCTTTTCATTGGGGAAGGAAATAAAAAGATCACTTTGGGTGATCTATCTAGTAGTAAAATTTACTTGAATCGGGAAAGCTACAAACAAATGCAAAGAAAGGAAGTAAGGGAGTCTTTGAAGGTTATGAGACCTGGGAAAGGTGTAGGACCAGATGCTATTCCTATAGAAGTATGTATAGTTTAGGTAAGCATGGTTTAACTTGGCTTACAAATTTATTCAATGTTATTTGGAGAAGCGAGAAAATGCCTGAAGATTGGAGGAGTAGTATCGTGATGCCTTTTTATAAGAACAAAGGGGACATCTAAATTATTCAAATTACGGAGGTACCAAGTTGACGAGTCACACAATGAAAATTTGGGAATGTGTGACCGAAAGAAGGTTGAGGCAAGTTTCCAAAGTAAAAGAAAATCAATTTGGATTCATGCCATGTCACTCAACTATTGAAGCTATCCATTTGCTGAGGAGAACAATGGAGATTTATAGAGCTAAAAGGAAGAACCTCCATATGATTTTTATTGATTTGGAGAAGGTTCATGATTCTTTCCCACTTGAGATATTATGGAGAGATTAGAAGAAGATACAAGTACCTGTCCTATACATTAGTCTCATAAAGGATATGTATGATATGGCTTTATCTTGTGCAAGGATCCAGTCTGGGAAGATTGACTATTTTGACATCAACATTGATTTACATCAATGTTCAAATTTGAGACCATTTCTTTTTACTTTGATTATGGATGAGTTGAAAAGTCATATTTAGGATGAGATACCTTTGTGTATGATATTTGCTAATTGATGAATCTACATTTCATCATCTTTATTCTATCTTTTTTGGCCTCAAAAACCCTAGCAAATGCGTGTAAATACCCTTAATTAGAGCATCTTAGCATTCATGCATGTGCATGTATGTAGTATATAAAATACTGTAATTAAAGCCAAAAATATAGAATAAATAAAAGAAAAGAAAAATAATAAAATATTGTAAATATTTTATGACCCGAAACCCCGAGACCTAGGCATCTTGATGAATAGGTCGATAAGGAATAAAGTAGGGGGAGATAAGGGCCAAAATACAACAAAAAGACCTTTGTTTTTTTATTCATTTTAGGACCTATTTTTGGTTCCACTTTTTATACCTCAAATAAAGAAACTTTGTACATGAAAGTTGTAGATAATTAAATAAAGAAAAATATAAAATTGATTTTACTCAAAAATAATGATAGATAAAAGTTATGGTCTGAATAAAATTCAAGAATCCCAACTTCCCAGACCCGTATCTCACAAATAAAAACTCCAAATGCATCAAACTCACCTTTAATTGTATATAGTTTAAAATAAGCTATTTAATGACGGTGGTTTCGCATTTGGCGGAGCTACGGTTTGAAAGTTGAGTTTTGGACCCCTATTGTATACTTGTTCATATTAAAATATTCATTTTATTATTTATTCATTATTTTTATAATTTTATATTTTTAAATTTTGTAAATTTTACTTATAATAAATTTGTGTATTAAAATCAGAATAAAAACACAAAAGAATTATAAAATAAAATACTTGTATATAAAATACATAGGTATATGACCTATAAGTATACCTATATAAACCCTACTTATATTTTATTAAGCGTACAAAACACATCAGAAAAATAAAATAAAAATACTTTTAAGTGTATAAAAATACTTTATAAATATATAAAATAATAACCAAAAATAAATGAATTAAAATCATAAAATAAAAATAAAATAATAAAATATATAGATAATATAACTATAAAGGCTAAAAAAGGTAACTTATAAATGTACACCTCATAAAAATAATTAAAAATCATAATAAAATACCTTATAAAATAATAAATATTTTTTTATTAAATAACCTAAAATTAAAAAAATCATTTACTAATTTAATTTGATTTTACAAACTATTTTTCCTGGGTTTTTCCTAGTTGGTCAACGTGGACCAACCAGGAGGGTCGGAGAGTTGACCGCAGGTCAACTCTCTGACCCGCCCCCTGTGGTTTGTCAGAACGTGGTTTTGACCCGTTTTCTCGCTATTTTCTAGGTCGACTCGTTGCCCCTTTCATGATGGTGTCTTCTGCAACATTGCTCCTCGATAACCCATGATACACGCCCTTAGGTTTTTTTCGACTTTCAGGTCATTGAATTGACGTTGCACCTCGTTTTTCTCGCCTCCAGAGTCACTCATTCAAAAACTACACCCATCTTCCCTTCCATTTTTTGAACCGCATTAGGCCTAGCCTTGAGCTCTGGGTTGTTGCTAACGTGTCTCCGGTGACAGGGGATCGACCCCAGCACCTCGTCGAGGGACGGCGGTGCCTGAAGCGCGCTCCACCCATCTCCGGCCAAGCGTGGTCGTGAGTTACATCTCAGGTGTTCAAACCTTCGAGGTTCGTGTTTTTAACATTTTTTTCTTGCATTATCTTGCTCGCAGTAGCTTTAGGACCTTATCCTTACTCCCAGTTCCCCGTTTCATCCATTAAATCGCCATCAGCCATGCCCTTGCCGGAGCAAGTTCTGGCGAGTCTCCACCTCGTGCCCCCTACGCCATTTCCACCTCCATGAGCTCTTCTGAGCTCCGCATTTTTACTCTAACCGATCCCCTGCAGACCCAGAGAATCTTTTTTTGCAGGTGATTCGGACCTCAAGAGGGAGCTCTAGGGGCCGCACGTCGCCGGACACCCTCCGGTGGTGTTAGGCCATTTTTGAGGACTCCCCTAGTCGCGAACAACGCCAAGAGCGGAGAGGGACTATCGGCGGGATTAAAGGAGGCCGGAGGAGCCAGCACCACCAGATTTAAACTCGCCTTGGGCGAGTTCATCTCCCGTTCCTCCAGCCCTATCGAGGGCCGTTATAATTTTTGAATATTTTCTCTATTTTTATAAACACTTTAACCCTCTCTTTCTTACTTTTTATATATATCCTATTATTGAAAAAGATAAGAAAATAAAAAAAATATAAAATATAAAAAGAAAATAAAAAATCAGTAATTAAAAATCAAAATACAAAAATATAAAATTAAAAATTAAATTTAAAAAATAAAAAATTTAAAAAACCATAAAAACATTGGCATACTTGTAGACATTGATCACACATCACAATTTTTGTGCACTCTTGCTTGATCTATCTGGCTTGCTCCCTGTGTTCGACACTCTACACATACTTGCACCTATACACATCTTTGTTGTAGAGTTATAATAGTTTTTAACTCCGCACATTTACTTTCATTGCTTGATTTATCTGTTGTGGGTTAATTTTTGATTAATTGATGTTTCGTGAGCGGTCGCTCAGCGACACTGTGGTCCCGCCTTGTATGGACTACTTTAGACCCTCGCAAAATCTCGTTATCAAATGGCGTCATTGCCAGGGAGCAACAACGCGTAGTTTGGCTTTTTGTTAGTGATTGTGATTGTGTGTCTACTTTTGCAGTTTTATTTATTTATTTTTTATTTGATATATCTTTTGAGCTGTCTAACTCCTCTCTTTGTTGACTTCGTGCAAGGAACCGCGGATCGAGGGAGGCGCTTCACCCGAGGCACCGACGCACCCACGTGAAGCCGGCTCTAGCCAGCCTAGCACCTAGGAGACGAGGAGAGAATTTTAAAAGACCGAGCCCTACCCTAGTTGTTGCTTTTATTTATTGCATTTATTTTTGTAATTTATAGTGAGAGAGAGTCATTAATTTGTAATAATACAGGTACCCCCGAACATTGGACTTTTGAGCCTAATTTCCATGTGTTTGTACACATGGAGGCTCACCGCAGTTTTTACGGTTTTTCATCGCATTTTTTTACTTTTTTTTTTCAATTTTCTATTTTACTTATTTTTTGTGTGATTGAGCCCCTAATTTTAGGATTGCTTGCGATAGATTAAGGCGAAACACCTAATATATCTTGCATGTACCTATAGCCGCGTTTGGACTTAGTCAAACTATATAACAGTCGCATCATCATCTTCGAGCCTACGTACCGCGAGCCCACCCTGCCAAGTGCTGCTCCTGAACTCGATTTGTCGAGAGGAGGAGGGGTGAGCCTAGACCAGACTCTTGGATTGAGGATCAGTGACCGACTTGTGGTGCTTCACGCTAATAGCAATTTCTGAACTTAGGGCGATTTCATCGGCTTGCATTTGCATATAGATAGGTTTCAATTCTGCTGAGCATCTTTGCATGTAGAGTGCTGGAGGCAAGGTGAGCATTTCTCTTTAGCATACATCATCGTTTTGCCGCTTGCATTGCTTTTCCGACTCTCCCTCTGATTTTGCCAACCTAGGTGCTTAAAGGAGTTGACTCCCTGATAGGATCATGCATTTCTCATTAAAAACCCAAAAAAAAGTGATAACCAATAAAATTGGGACTGCTAATATTACTTGACCCTACAAAAGATCAAAAAGAAAAACCTTCTCTTGGGGCGAGTAATCCCCTCATTGTCTTCGCTTTTACTTGCTCGCGCACACCCTAAGGACTAGTGCCCAAATCCCATTTCAGCACCCCTAAGTGTGTGTGCAATTTTTGACTTCTCACCTAACTCTAGAACAGACAAGATAAAAAGACCGACTTTTCAGTCTCTACCGAGTTGAGTAGGTGAATTGAGGGTTTGTCTTGTTTCATTTTTACTTGTGATTGTTTTGTGTGTGTTCTAGACCGCTTTTGCGCATTTGCGCCTTTTCTCCACTCACTTGACTTGATCGTCGTGCTCTCCCGATCATTTTCTTTTGTTTTCGAGATGGACCCCTGGAGCGTATTTTATTCGAACTTTGCGGATCCCTCGTTCACTCCAGTCGGTCCACCTCCCTTTTATCAGGAGGACACTCCTCCTACTTTTTCTGATTTTTGTACATACCCGCCTCAGGCACAGTATCAGGACTCAGATTTCTATCCACACCCACCTCCACCTCCACCTGTATATTATCAACCTCCACCTTCACATCCACCCAAGTCTTACCTGTTGGTCACCTCCCGCGATCTCCATGAGTGTTGTCATGAACCTAATGCTAGATCACATTACTTTGATGAGAGAACATCTTGCCATTGTGAGAGAAACCCATATTAATGCTCCTTTCGTCAAGGATACAGACTTCCTTGTGGGTGATCATGGGAGCTTGCAATCGCCCAAAATACAAAAAAATGAGAAAAATTTAAAAACACAAAAAGAGTTCGAGAGGCCTTTGGTTGATTCAGACTGTGAGGAGAGTGCCCACTTGCCAGACCCTTTGCCCACACAACCTCTCATATCCACCTTTGACCCCGAGGATGCCACTGTACAGACTGCTCTTGGCATGCCTCGTGTAGATGTAGATTCTGACTTCCTCCCTTGTATGGAGAAGGTCCAAAAATTCAAAAAAATGTTGACTGACCCCGAAGTGGTGGCTACCATTCATGAGATCATCCGTGCCCCACTACAGCAGGCCATGACTGATTTATCTGCCCCTCTTCCCAAGAATAGAAAGCGGAGGAGCAGATCTGAGCATCACATTCTGACCATGGCCACTGCCCACACCATCACACACCGTCCCATTCCTAGAAAGAAGAACACATCTACCCCTTTCATCACTTGCACCATCTCTGACCATACTTGTGATCACACTCTCCTGGACGGCGGCGCATCTATTAGCATAATACCTTCTCGCTGGTACAATCTCTTCACTTAAGGCCTCTAAAGAAAACCAGGATGATCGTTCAGTTTGCTGATGGATCTATCAAGAGGCCGAAGGGTATCCTTGAAAACGCCGTCAGTTCTATTCAGGGCACGAGCTACCATGTTGATTTTTTCGTGTTGCCCATGGAGACCTCCACAGGGGAGTCATCTCCAATCATCCTGGGACGACCCCTCCTTGCCTCTGCGATGGTCATTATTGACTATGGATCAGGAGAGATTCGCTTCTGTCTTGTTGGCGAAAGCGAAGCGTCGATCACCACACCCACAGTTGACCAGAGACCGGCACTTGATGCACCTTCAGCGATTCTAGCAAAGGCATGTGACCGATCTGATGATATTAGAGATGTTTGCTTAGCGACCGCTGATGAGACCCGAGGAATCCCTCGAAAGGGGAGGGACTCGGAAAGCATAGACCTCGCAGTTCCTCCTTCTGGTGTGTGGCGATTGATGAGCCGCAAAATCGGCCCTTTAATAGTGCAGAATTAGCACTTGGAATCATCATCGTAGTTGGGTCGATTTTGGTCATCAAAGAGACCATCTCATTGATACATGTCAAATAAGAATGCGATGGTCGTTATTTATTTATTTACTTGGTAAGATACCAAGGTCGATCTCAGGGATACGAGCCTCTCTCGTATTGATCGTATTTCTATTTATTTAACTAAGTGTAGAGTTGAAGCATCTATAGGTCAAATTCATGCAAAGACACAATAAAACAATAAAATTAAACATGCATTTTTTAATCATTTTTATCATGCAAATAAATGCCATAAAATGCAATGCGATGCCATGGAAATATGCCCTAGGTTAAAAAGGATGAGCCAACTAAACCAAAGTTGATTTCAGATTTAAATGAAGCAACAACTCGTTTGACATAAAGTGCAAGGCTAATCAGAAAGGCATACAAAAAAACACTAGAGTTAATTCAAAGTACATTGAGATCACAGTGTCAATGTCAAGTGAACAAATATGCCATTAAAAAGTACGTCAAACAAGCGTTAAAATGAAACTGAAATCAACTCATTTGGAGCTACGTAGCTCAAGATATGCAACAAGGAAGCTAAGGGCATAACTGAAATAAAACAAGAAAAGATAACTACAAAAAGGTCCCTGAGAGGGACTAAAATGTAATAAAAATAAGGCGAGAGTCCTTCCCTGTAATTTTACCAAACACGCGGGGACCTTTTTGCAATTTAAAGAAGTTCGTGGGCTGCACTGCAATTCGCCCAGGAAGCACGTGCCAAACACGCGCTATCCCAGGCTCGGATTCAGGCTCGGGGTCGGCAGAGGCTCGGATGAAGCTTCGGCTGGCTCGGGCGTAGGCTTTGGCTCGGTGCAGGCTCGTGAAGGCTCGGAGGTCCCAAGCCTGGAGGTTCGGAGACGAAGGCTCGGGCGTGTTCTGGTGACGCCACGTGGCTAGGTGTGGGCCATCCGATCGTGGTGATCGAATGGCTCCTGCAGTCGGTGACATGGCCGCATCGGGGCCGTTGGATGGTCGCTGGAAGGGGACCATCCAACGGCAACTGCTATTCTCCCTCGTCTCCGCCTGGCGGCTCTTCTGGAGCTCCGGCGAAGGAGCTCCTCCTCCGCCGCTCAATTCTGGGCCCGGTGAACCTCCCCCGAGCTTACGGAGAGATCGTCGATGAAGCTGTGAGCTCGAGGGAGGCGTCTGACGTCTGGATTCGGGCCGCCGGAGCTCGGATGTTGAGAACGACCGCGACGAAGTTGGGCCCGGCGAGGCTCCGACCATTGCAAGTTTGAAGGACCTGCATGGTTAGAAGCAAATAGCCGAAGCATAGAGGTGTGTGCGTGAGGTGAAGTGAGAGCTCAGGTGGGCGAAGGAAGCGGGGAGCTCGGAGCTCCTCCGCCGCGAGGGCGGAGGAGATGGGTCGGAAGTGAACTAAGGTTGCGGAAGAGGGGGAGGATGATCGGAAGGATGCACGAAAAAGGGGGAACGAAGGCGAAGCTAAGGGAGTGGTCATCGGAGGGTGAAAACGGCCGGAGAGGCCTGCTGATTAAATCAACGAAATCAAACAAAAAATCAAAGGAGGAAGAGGGAGCTTACCTGGTCGGAGGCGGAGCGGAGTGGCATGTGCTTGAGCTCCGAGAGGAGCTCGGGTCTTCGCAACATGCTGGGCGGCCTTCCCAGCGAGCTCGGGAGGGCCTGGGGCGCCGCAGCTCCGCCTTGAGCGGCGGAGGGTCTCACCGGGGGATGGGTCGTCTTCGCTCGATCCTCTCGCCTCCCCCTGTCACAGGGAGGCAGAGGAGGGCTGGGCCCCTCCCCGCGTAAAGATGGACGAGGGTGAACTGTGGGAGGGGTGGAGTATTTGAAGGGCGATGATGGCAGAAGTGGTGGTGGTCGACGTGGTTTTCGAGGGTTGTGAGGAGCGAGTGGGAAGATGACGGGAGTCGTGGGATGATGCGCGAGGATGGTGGATGACTGGGGAAGACCCAGCGGTGGTTGGCGAGGTGCGAGGGGCGCTGGAGTCGTGGAGAAAATTGAAAGGGGGAGAGGTGCGCACGAGTGGAGATCGTGTGAAGAGTGGGGGTCTGGAGGTTGACGACGGTCTTCTGACCGTTGGATCTGGAGATCCAACGGTGGAGAGCAATGCGCAAAGGATCGGTGTGGATCAGATCGGGGATGGAGAGATCAAAGGCAGATGGGTTGCCACGTGTAGAACTGGCGCATGCGTGCTAGCGGACGGCTTGGATTAGAAATTAGGTTTGATCGAGAGGCTGCGGAAAGAGGCGGAAACATCGGTTGAGATGGAAAGTCAGGGACGCGATCGGGCGGTCTATGAATAGCCACGTGGCGCGCTCTGCGCAAGGCGCTTACGTGCGGTGGTGATGAAGTTCTGAAGAGGATCTGATGGCTGGGGAAAATGAGCATGCGTGGATGAGGCCTGGCCGTTGGATTCAAAAGATGATCCAACGGTCCTGGTCAAGGGCGGATAGGACAAAGGGAGCCGGGCCACGTGGCGCCCCCAGAATGGGCCACGTGGCCCAATCAGATTATTCAAATCTTCCAGTTGACATTTAAAGGCCTAGATGGTCGAATTTGAGAAAACTCAAAACATGAAAGTTGTAGATCTTGACGAGATCTACAAGTTTCATGTTGGCCAAAACTGGAGATGAAATCAAACAAAGGCCCGAAATATTTTTGAAGGTATTTTTAAGTCTAAAAATATCACGAATTTTTGTTTTGTCATTTTTTTTGTGATTTTTAATTTATTTAGGACTCTGTTAATTACAGGACATTAACAGGGATTTATTGACACTCAGCTTAAGCAAGGGGGTTAATTATAGAAAATAAAGATGATGAAACTGAGGTTCATCAGCGATGTGTTAATGAAATCCAAGGAATTTACGTGATTGATCCCATTAAGCGGAGGGCAGATACCAAGACTAGACAGGACGGACATGGTTTGACTACTTCCACTGATAAGTCCGTTCCTGGTCACTGTAAAGTGGTGATGATTGAGGTCGGTTATGATGCTAACCATTATTCTTAGAATTTCTGGCCTCTTAATGAAACAGAAGATCCGGGTGAGACTCTTGAGGACGATCTGAGTTCGACTTCTTCCACTGACGACTTCATTCCTTTTGGTTTTGACCTGGATGAGACCTCGCAGGATGACTCCGATTACAGTTCTTCCGAGGATGATGAGTTTGTCCCATTCCACTTTGATATCAGCGAGACCCCCAAGGCCAGACCTAACTGTACTTCTTCCACTCGCCCGTCTGCGCCTT
This sequence comes from Ottelia alismoides, assembly GCA_037367405.1. Taxonomy (NCBI): domain Eukaryota; kingdom Viridiplantae; phylum Streptophyta; class Magnoliopsida; order Alismatales; family Hydrocharitaceae; genus Ottelia; species Ottelia alismoides. The sequence continues at coordinate 64,255 of JAZKJV010009676.1, read as the reverse complement.
CACACCTAGGACTACCAAGGGCGAACCTAGCCATTCTACATCAATTGACCAGTTCGTGCCTTTTCGATTTGACTCCACTGAGGGCCTTCACTCTGTCGACCCTGATAGGCTTCCGTCCATTGTGGACCCCGATGTCTACTTGCACCACACAAGATCTATCCCTCAGCGGTCTTGCAAGAAGGGTTGCTTTCCACCTTCTTGATCATGTGTACATCCATCTTGGTTGTATATTCATTTGTTTCCCTCTGTCTATCTCCCATTTTGCTCATCCACCCATCCTCATGTTTGCCTTACTTAGGACGTACTTTGTCCTAAGTGTAGGGGGGTGAACGAGCCGAGTGTTCATTCGTCGTTCCGTGTCATTACTCCTGTTGTTGCCTATACTTAGGGCTTCTTTTACCCTAAGTATAGGGGGAGTGATGTGTATATTCTTCTCTACCTTCTTTCATCTGTTGATATCTTTTCTTCTTTTCTTCTTTTCCTTTTCTATTTTCTTTATCTATCAAAAAGGTGCCGCCCCCTTGTAGACAGTTTTCTATACTTAGGATGTACTTTGTCCTAAGTATAGGGGGGTTTGCACCCCAAGTTCTTCCATTCATTTCGATCCTCTCCATTGTCTCATCTTCTTGTCTATACTTAGGGATATCTTACCCTAAGTATAGGGGGAGACAATCTGAGTACATTCTGTTTATTCCCACCCTTGACCCTCCCTGCGTTGTGTACAGTCTGCTATACTTAGGATTATTTGATCCTAAGTATAGGGGGGACGGTCAACTTCTCATTCGTTCATTCATTCCTTTCTTTATTTATTCTTTAGACTTGCCTATACTTAGTACGAGTTATGTCTTCTCTTTTCTCTCTGATCTATGAGGACATAGCTCAAGCTAAGTATAGGGGGGTCTTATATACTGTGTATATACTTTAGCCATAACTCGTACTTTCGTATTTTTCTTAATAATATGGCTAATAATTCTTTAAATTTCATTACAAACCCTAATAAAAAGGTGTTACCATTCCTCAAAATTCTTTTTGTATTTACTGATTAATATATCAGGTGAACATGTTTTTTGCAAAATGTTTGAAAAATGGTTTGAAAATCTTTGTGGAAAATCTTTTGAAAACTATTTTGAAAACATTTTGTTACATGTTTTCAACCCTTGTAAAAATGTGTTGTTTGCAAAATTTTATTTTCTTTGTGTGAAATTAAAAGTTTGAAAAATGATTTGCAAATGGTTTGAAAAATGGTTGCAAAAATATTTTGAAAAAACTATCTATACTGTTTGGAAAACCTTTGCAAAATGATTTTCAAATGTGTGTACATGTTTGTAAATTGTGTGTAAAAATTATTTTGGACTATAGTTTTCAAAGTGTTTGAAAAACCTGTGTCATAAGTTTGAGGAATATATACATCTTACCTAAAATTCATTTTATATACCTATAAAATTGATCATTTACCCTTGTAAATTCTCAAAATTTATTTCTTGTATATATAAGAAGCACTCCCGTGTAAATAGTTTTACCCTAGTTTTTATCCAAAATCTTTTTGTTTTCAAAAATCCCAAAAACATTTGCAAAATGAAAATCCAAAAACAATTGAAAAATCTTTTTGAAAAATACAAAAAATTGCATATGCATCATCATCTTTTCAAAAATCCATAAAAAGTTCAAAATCTTCAAAATTGCATCACAAAAATATTTTCTGCATCGCATTGCATAGCATGAGCATTTTTTTGATTGAGTTTGATAGTTGAACAAGTCTAAATAAAATCCAGAGATTGGAGCTTGATTGGACCTTTAAATCTACCTAAATAACAGGAACCTTATAGGAATTGGGTTTGAGGTACTTAAGGTCTAGTTGACTTAATTCTTTAAGGATCATGGGACTTAGTTCAATGGATTCTTGACTGCCTAAGTAGAGTATTTCGGAATACACGCACGGCTCTTGTTGATAATGACCTAACTTGGACACCTGCACCTTTCACATGGCTCAACTCAGTTGGAGTGGTGAGGGGATTGGATTTGCCGGTATGAGATGCACACAAGTGGAAACACTTGTCCTCCTCTAGGGAGGGAAGTGCACCCCAACCCGTCCAGTGATGAGGAAGTCTAAAGATAGGAGAGTGTGGGTTGCGATAAAGCTTCAAAAGAGGGATAGTCTACTGGCTCAAGAGGAAAAACTCCCTATGTAAATGCTGCTTTGAATAGTATTTAAAAAAAATGGTCAGGCCTGTACAAAAATAAAATGCCTGCAAAGTATGTACATATGTTGTAAAGTCAATAAGAAAGCTTGAGTTCCAAAGTCATATCATGTGAGCCTGCAGCTGGATGACTTGACTATACTGGTCTTGCATCCCATGATAGGTAGCTACACTGACTACCGTCCATTCTTCTCTTCCCCCCTCCTCTTGAGCTGGTTGCCACTTGAACTTAGAAGGGAATACCCCGCTCCTCGAGGATGGAGTTATTGGATTGGGGAATCATTGGGTTGTCATGCTGGAGAAGTCAGTCTCTTTGTCATTCTAGTTGGGGAGAGCCACCATCACTTACACTGTACGAGTCAGATTCATAGTCGTAAGGGTTTGCGTATGAGTTGAGATATTTCTGACCTGGCTATTGAGAAGACTTGAACAGAGTTTTGGGATTCTCAAGGATTGTTGGATTTCAAATCCGGTTCTCAATAAAGTTCTGCCCGCACTAAAATTCCAAAGGTCCGACTTAAGCTCCAAACTTTGATTTTGTGAAGACAAGTTTGATAATTAAATTTAATCCACATTTCTTCTTTTTCTTTTCTTTGTTTTCCTTTCTGCACTTATTGCATAAGTGTTTGCTAGGGACTAGCAAAGGTAAAGTACAGGGGGATGATGAATCCACATTTCATCATCTTTATTCTATCATTTTGGCCTCAAAAACCCTAGCAAATGCGTGTAAATACCCTTAATTAGAGCATCTTAGCATTCATGCATGTGCATGTAAGTAGTATATAAAATACTGTAATTAAAGCCAAAATTATAAAATAAATAAAAGAAAAGAAAAAGAATAAAATATTGTAAATATTTTATGACCCAAAACCCCGAGACCTAGGCATCTTGATGAATAGGTCGACAAGGAATAAAGTAGAAGGAGATAAGGGCCAAAATACAACAAAAAGACCTTTGTTTTTTATTCATTTTGGGACTTTTTTTGGTCCCTCTTTTTATACCTCAAATAAAGAAACTTTGTACATGAAAGTTGTAGATAATTAAATAAAGAAAAATACAAATTGATTTCACTCAAAAATAATGTACAGATAAAAAGTTATGGTCTGAATAAAATTCCAGAATCCCAACTTCCCAGACCCGTATCTCATAAATAAAAACTCCAAATGCATCAAACTCACTTTAATTGTATATATTTTAAAATAAGCAATTTAATGGCTGTGGTTTCGCATTTGGCGGAGCTACGGTTTGAAGGTTGAGTTTTGGACCCCTATTGTATACTTGTACAGATTAAAATATTCATTTTATTATTTATTCATTATTTTTATAATTTTATATTTTTATAATTTTGTAAATATTACTTATAATAAATTTGTATATTAAAATCAGAATAAAAACACAAAAGAAATATAAAATAAAATACTTGTATATAAAATACATAGGTATAAGACCTATAAGAATACCTATATAAACCATACTTATATTTTATTAAGTGTACAAAGCACTTCAGAAAAATAAAATAAAAATACCTTTAAGTGTATAAAAATAATTTATAAATATATAAAATACTAAACAAAAATAAATGGATTAAAATCACAAAATAAAAATAAAATAATAAAATATATAGATAATATACCTAAAAAGGCTATAAAAGGTAACTTATAAAAGTACACCTCATAAAAATAATTAAAAATCGTACTAAAATACCTTATAAAATAATAAATATTTTTTATTAAATAACTTAAAATTAAATAAATCATTTTTTTATTTAATTTGATTTTACAAACTATTTTTCCAGGGTTTTTCCTGGTTGGTACACGTGGACCAACCAGGAGGGTCCGAGAGTTGACCGCAGGTCAACTCTCTGACCCGCCCCCTGTGGTTTGTCAGAACGTGGTTTTGACCCGTTTTCTCGCTATTTTCTAGGCCGACTCGTTGCCCCTTTCATGATGGTGTCTTCTGCAACATTGCTCCTCAATAACCCATGATACATGCCCTTAGGTTTATTTCGACTTTCGGGTCGTTGAATTGACGTTGCATCTCGTTCTTCTCGCCTCCAGAGTTACTCATTCAAAAAACCGCACCCATCTTCCCTTCCATTTTTTGAACCGCATCAGGCCTAGCCTTGAGCTCCGTGTTGTTGCTAACGGGTCTCCGGTGACAGGGGATCGACCCCAGCACCTCGTCGAGGGACGGCAGTGGCCTGAAGTGCCCTCCACCCATCTCCAGCCAAGCGTGGCCGTGAGGTACATCTCAGGTGTTCAAACCTTCGAGGTTCGCATTTTAAACATTTTTTCTTGCATTATCTTGCTCGCAGTAGCTTTAGGACCTTATCCTTGCTCCCATTTCCCCCTTTCATCCATTAAATCGCCATCATCCACGCCCTCTCCGGAGCAAGTTCCGACGAGTTTCCACCTCGTGCCTCCTATGCCATTTCCACCTCCAGGAGCTCTTCCGAGCTCTGCATTTTTTCTCTAACCGCTCCCCTGCAGGAAATGCCCAAAGAATCTTTTTTTTGCAAGTGATTCGGACCTCAAGAGGGAGCTCCAGGGGCCGCACGTCGCAGGACACCCTCCGGCGGTGTTAGGCCATTTTTGAGGACTCCCCTATTCACGAGCAACGACAGGAGCAGAGAGGGACTATCAGCGGGCTTAAAGGAGGCCGGAGGAGCCAGCATCACCAGATCTAAACTCGCCTTGGGCGAGTTAATCTCCCGTTCCTCTAGCCCTATCGAGGGCCGTTAGATTGAAGGACCATCCCAGAAGAAGTAGCAACCGTCAGATTCCATGAAGCCTTAGCCGTTGATCTTGCCGCAGGATCTGATCGTGCACGTCCAAGCCCAACCGTCATCGGCGCACACCAGTTCGACACGTGGCAAGTGAAGTGCGCCCCGTCGTCTGATCGGCTGGTGAGGAAATTTTGCAAGTGTATCATCACCCTTTTTTTAATATTTTATTATGATAAAAGCTTTCATTAGCTGTTATAAATTTTTGTAGAATTTGCAAGCCGCCCCCCGGTTATTGTAATATTACTTCTGGGTCCCTGCCAGGTCACGTGCTTTACGCACGTGACTTGGCATTTTTGCAGAGACACCCCGGGGCGTTTGCATATTTAATTTTAGCCCCTAAGCTTTTCTATGCAGTTGTAAACTTCAGGGTATTTTTCATTTAAGCTCCTCGCAATTTTGTTTAATACATTTCAGTTCTCCCCAGGCGCGTGCATCGCATGCGTGTGGGTGGGCTTTTTAAAGCGACGCCCTTGCGTTTTTGGCATTTATTATTGGTCCTGAAATGTTTTTAATTCAGTTATATTTTTGTAGGGAAATTACATCTTGGTCCTTGAACTTTTGCATATTACAAAAATGCCCTTGCCTGCATGTAGTTTCTTTTTGTTGTTTTTAATTATTGCATGCATATCTAAAACTCTAAAAAATCCACAAAAATCAACTTAAGCTCTTGTCGCATAGTAGTTTCACGGCGTATTTTCGTTTTGCATTTTTATTGCATTTCAATATTTATAAAAATTCAAAAACAACCATTTTCAGCACTCTTTGCATTACATAATCCATAAAAAATATAAAAACACATAAGAAAAATCCCAAAAAAATATACTATGCATATTTTAGTTTGTTTTAATTTCAGACAAAAAATCATTAAAAAATACAAAAAAACTTCTAAAAATTAGAAAAGCCTAAAAATTTTCAAAAAAATATTAAAAATCCATAAAAAAACTCATAAAAATGCAAACTCGGGTTCTGTGGCTTCCTTATTTTATTACCTTTATTTTAATATTAATTTGAGGAATTTTGGGTACTTTTTAGTATTTTTCATTCTCATTTTAAATTCGACCAGTAGCTTAACCCACTGTTTTCTTCTATTTTGACATTTAAAAATACCAAAAATATTCTAAAAAATCCCCAAAAATCACAAAAATAGTAGAAAAATATAAAAAGACCAAAAACATTTTATTTCCTAATTTTTGAATATTTTCTCTATTTTTATAAATACTTTGACCCTCTCTTTCTTACTTTATATATATATCCTATTATTGAAAAAGATAAGAAAATAAAAAAATATAAAATATAAAAAGAAAATAAAAAATCAGTAATTAAAAATCAAAATACAAAAATATAAAATAAAAAATTAAATAAAAAATTTAAAAATTTAAAAAACCATAAAAACATTGGCATACTTGTAGACATTGATCACACATCACAATTTTTGTGCACTCTTGCTTGATCTATCCTGCTTGCTCCCTGTGTTCGACACTCTACACATACTTGCACCTATGCACATCTTTGTTGTAGAGTTGTAATAAATTTTAACTTTGCACATTTACTTTCGTTGCTTGATTTATCTGTTGTGGGTTAATTGTTGATTAATTGAGGTTTCGTGAGCGGTCGCTCAGCGACACTGTGGTCCCGCCTTGTGTGGACTACTTTAGACCCTCACCGAATCCCGATTATCACTAATGATATTGTGTTGATTGATGAGACAAGAAATGGAATAATTTGGAAGTTTGAGGTATGGAGACATGCATTGAAGACTAAATGATTTTGTATAAGTTGGGATAAGATTGAATATACATAGTGCACTTTTGATAGAAGCAATGATAAAGGAATTGAGGTGAAGATTGGTAATGATACATTCTGAAGAGAGATTCTTTTAGATACATGGGATCTTATTTGCAACATGATGGGGAAATTGATGTAGATGTTACTAATAGAAGAAATGCAGGCTGGCTAAAGTGGAGAGAAGCCTCTGCTATTTTTTGTGAGAAGAAAATTTCTTTAAAAATCAAAGGAAAGTTCTACAAAGCATCCGTAAGATCTTCTATACTCTGTGGATCCAAATGTTGGCATGTGGACCATAGACATGTACAAAGAATGAAAGTAGCAGAAATGAAAATGCTAAGGTGGATGTGTGGACCCACATACACACATAAATCATATTTGGAATGATGTAATCAGAAGGAAAGTTGGTGTAGCTCTAATAGAAGATAAGATGCGAGAAAACCACTTAAGGTGGTTTGGCCATTTGCAAAAAAGACCAGCTAATGCACTGGTTAGGAGATGCGAGTTTTAGGATGTTGAGCCGAGTAAGAGAGGGTGAGGATGACCTGAGAAGTGTTGGAATGAGAATATACAAAGGGATCTTAGTTTTTTGGATATAAGCTCAAGATTGACCTAAGATAGATCTGAAATGGAGGCAAAGAATCCATCTAGCCGACCTGACTTAACTATGGGAAAAGGCTTTGTTGCTGTTATATATCACTCATACAACGAGCCTATTATTTTTTGAATTTGATCCATATTTTCGATTTTTTGTAATGTTCGAAGTCAAACATTCTAGAAAATGGTACTAGATCCTAGGTCATAAGATTTAGATCTGGATCAAAGAATAAAGGGTCATATTTTCCCCATTTACAGGTGCATTGTCTTTCTATGATCTTTTTATGTTGTAAATGTTTTAGCTATGTATGAACTTGATGATGCCTACTTGTGTTTTGCAAAACAAATTTGGGCTATTAATGATGTCCAGAAGGTATGCATGCATCCCCAAATGACCCTTAGAAGTTGACATCATTTGGGAGAAGATTTGGATGCATAAAGTGCCCACAAACTTCAATTTGTTTCACACGATTCAAACCATGCAGCCCCCAAAAATTGGATTTCTCCATGAGAAAAGTCAAAAGAGGACTCAATAAAACTAATGACTTGTTTATTATTGTTTTTGGAACCATCATAGATGTGAATATATACAATATATTAAGATCTGGGGTTAGGCCTAATATTAATGAAATACGTGGGATCACAACAAATTTTAAGTCCACGTTATTTAGTGCCTCCCAATCCAAAGTGTGATGGTCGCAATGTGTTGAACGTGCGGGATGTATGCTTACATGTTCAATGACGATATGGACCCAAACATTCTAACTGGAATCAGTAATATGAATTAGTCTTTATTTCATTGTATTAAATTAGAAATTATCTACTTTTTCAATAGTCACAGTAATGGTTAACTTCCCTTAATCAATTAATTAAGGGAATTAGACTCGAAATATAATCATCAATTTTAGCATGATAATGATAAAGTCATATGGTGACATCCATGGTCAGTCATCATTACAACAAGTACCAATATCATGGATTGTATTTGGAGATGTTGTGCATTTATTTGGATCTCTCTGTTTCTTGAAAGCGATAGGTTGTATGCGTAATGACCTCAATATTTTTCCTTATATAATTAAGTTATTTGATTGCACATAGCATAGAAATTTTCTTGTTGATAGTTGGTTTGACTAATAACATATCAATGTTGTGTTCGGGGTGGAGATCATAAGTACTAAAGATTGAATGGTGTGAATGCATGTTAGACTTACAAAGGTTGAAAGAGTTCATGCTTCTATCGCTGTAGTAGTATTTCTCATAATATTAGGTGTGATCAAAGTGGAAAGGACAACCCAAGTCTCGCTTGAGGTATAACATGCCTCATGTTTAGAAAGCTGGTTGGAAAGGGAATGCACTTTCAAAATATAAAAATGTGAGACAACTTTGATGCAAAATAATTTCACCTATATCAAAGTATACTAACTGAAAACTATTTAATTTCAGATAGGCTTAACTTAACCCACTCAATAAATATACTTGATCTTAACCATATGAATTGTATCCATAAATTGGATGTAGAACTTGCAGGTAAACACAAAATTTATGTTCTTAATAGTGTAAGATATAAGAAACCTTATAATGATAAGGATCAATAACTTAAGTAGGAAGTATAACAATGATGAAGTGCTCACGTGTTTCTAGAATCTTAATTGCTTATTGAACTTACAATTATTGCACCTGTTTTAGATGACCATGAGATGATCTAAAGGGAGATGGTCATTCATATGGAATCAGGTGCAATTTTTGCAACGATCGCTATTGGAATTTGAATACTACTTCATTCTAACGGAGAGTCCTATTTCTTAGAGAATGTTTTTATGATCCAGATGCTAGAAGGAACTCGCTATCTATTTCTAAACTTGTTAGCAATGAATATTCATTTAGAGAAAACTTGTCATAAATAGTTGTAAATATATTTCAAATGACATTCTAACATTTGGTGGACTATATATATGACATTAATGATTGTGTCATCAATGCTTCTAATAGTAGAAATCAAAACCCTAAATATCAAGGGAGGATGAAGACTAACTAACAATAATCTAGACATCAAGATTTAGATATATGTCTATTGGTACAATCATAAACAAGTAGAATATGGGACTTTAGATTTTCTTAAATTCTGAGGTTAATGTACTTCTGAAAATTCAACTCAAAGGAAGATGTTTTAGGCACCCTTCATTAAGAAAGGTGTATAAAGCAAATGTATTTTAAATCCTATGCATGTCATTTGTTTTCCATTTAGTACCCCAACACGTAATGGATATCAATATTATGTTACATTTATTTATGACCATTTGTTATGCAAATTTATCTTTCTATTGGGGCACTAATATGAAACATTTGAAAAGTTCAAAGAGTTCACAACTTTGGTTTAGAATAAATAGTAAGGAAGAGGAATATCATATGAATTTGATCTGATCGAGGTAGGAATAACTCTTAGATGAACTCAAAGAATACCTTAAATATAAAGGAATAATATGTAATATAAATCCTCCATTACTCCTCAACTCAATGGAGGTACTAAGAGAAACAACAGTTCTAAGTTAGACATGGTGAGATCAATGACGAGTAAAGCAGAATCGCCTTAAGCATTTTGGCTTTTTTTGTCCTTGCTAAAAACATGATGCAACAAATCTGGAATCTCGTACAATGCTACTTTATTGGATATGAAAGAATGATATTGGATATCTTCTTTACGACCATGGGACTTGAAAAGTATTTGTCTCTAGAGATGTAAAATTTTTAACGGATAAATTCCAAAGAAGCCAAGATAACAATGAAGTAAAGGAACTTATGGATTCCTGTGCGATTGATGATTACAAAAAACTAACGAGAATAGATGGTGACAAAATATACCTCTTAAAAAGAATTCAAGGGTGGTAAAACAACTTGAGAAGTATGTATTCCATGTATCAGAAGAATATGATGATTGATGAATCCATGACCCATTAACATTTCTATGTTGTTTTATCTTAAAACCCTTAACAAATACATGTAAATTTGCACCAATATTCCCTTCTTATCAAAATAACATTTATAAACAAAAACTCATTTTTATGCACTAAAAGACAAAATAGTGAGATAAAAAATAATAATAAAGAAAACAAGGCATACTATATATATTGTGCAGTATGACTTAGAAAAAATAAATATAGCTATAAGATGTATTTATATAACCTAACCTCCGAGATCAAGTCAACATGAACAGGTCAATAACTAATAAAGTAGGGGGAGATAAGGAAGAAAACCCATAATTACTAACCATACACATAATACATTAAATTATATATATTTATTGTATATACAATCTTCATATAATTAAACATGATACATATGTAAATATTTCTCACCAAACCTTTGCCTATTTGTAGATAAAAAATTTATAAAATGTAAACATGTATATATGTCAAGTAACCAAAACTATGAATTGTTAATTCCCCCACTTCTGAACCTCATAACTTCGCCATACAGACTCCAAATTTACTCTACTTACCTTTAAAGTTCGAGATATAAAATTTTCTATATAATGACAGTGGTTTCATCCAAAACGGAGTTGGTTTGCAAAAATTTAATTTTTGGACCTAATGACGACGAGGTTTCTGGGTTATTTAATTTATTTTGTACATACTGTTTAAAGTACAAACATTTGAAAAATTTTAATTATCTTCTTGATATTTTATTTTATTTATAAAATGAAGTCCAAAATTAAAATCCTTATTTAATATTTTAAATAAATAAAAAACTCATAAAAATGATTAAAAATCAATTACATTAAACAAACCTATATTTATTAACTGTGCAAATTAAACTTATTAGAATCCACAAAAAATCATAAAAATCTTATTTATTATTGTATAAATTTATAAAATATAAAGTGGCACTTTCTTTGTTAAAATATTTAAATAAAAATACAAGTTCTATTATATAATGCATTATATGTGTATTTATTAGTATTTTATTTATATATCATCATATAACATTATTTATATATCTGCAATATATCATAATTTATATAATTTAGTTATCTATATTTTTCAATTTTACACCATTTCAAAATACCCTTATTTACTATTCATTGACGATCTTATAAATAATTTCAGCTTTTGAAATTTTGTTGTGCTGACTAGTGTCATCACCACAACCTTCTTCTCCACGTAGCCCTTAGCCCTTTCTGCTGCACACTATGTAGCATCCCACCTTCACTAAATTTTATAGACTTGGATTAGAAACAAACTAAAAATCTAATCCCTCCATTTTCAATATTTACTTACCCTAATTCGTGCCCAATTTTCAAACTACTCTAACCACCTTCCATTTCTCCTATATAAATTCCTCAAGTTTGTGTTAAACATTGACTCGTCCCTTCCACTTCATTTTGGTTCTAACTGCATAACCCATCTTCCAGAGCTTGTACTCCATCCCAGTGGTGACTACGCCGTGAGAGACCTCTGAAGGATATGGTGAGATCCTTAAGCGCATCACAGAAGTGTGAGGATTGCATCGTATGCGATCGAGAGCGACTAGTCGCACTAGTTGCCCGAGGCAGCGAAATTTAAAAAAAAAATGCGATGAAACCACATGATCCAAGAACACTTCTTGGATCATTTCATCTAAACCACAAACAAGTATTAGGGTTACCTCTTGAAGCGTGGTTGTGATCGAGTCTCTAAACGAAGATACCTCCTATTGCAAGTTCGATCCGATGGAGGAGACGCTTGCGAGCGTGTTGATGAAACGCATGCTCCTCGCAATCCATGTTGATGATCCAAATGGTGAATCTCCTGATATCTACACACGAGATCCGACGTATTCTTCACGAGCGAGGCACACTAAAGGAGATGGAGATCCACAAACAAACGATCCGACAACATAACGACGACGCTGCGGTGATGGAGACTCTCTCTAGGGCATCTATGGTGGACGACCATATGAGAGAGAGAGGGCGTGTAGAGAATGAGAGAGAGATGTTGTTATTCACGACTTGTGTGTTTAACTTTGAAGAGCAAGGGATGCCCTTCTATTTATAATATTTTGGGAGTCCATGGATCACAATCCATGGACTACACAAAATCAATGGATGAGATTGATTTGTGTTTCTTTCAATGGCCAAGATTTTGTTGTAAAAATACAACAATAATTAATTTAATTTATATTAAATATATATTGAAAAATCAATACAAATTAATCTCAAATTAAGTCAATCAATCAAGCATGGAGATTATGGAATGATGTTTGCCTCCTTCCAATTATGGGAGTTGGAGGCAATCTCATGTAATCTCATGAGATCTCATGAGATTACATTATTCCATGGAAATCTCCAAGATTTACAACAATACTTGTTGTAAATTAGTCTACAAGAATAATTCATAATTATTTTGTGAATATTGCAATCTTACCATTGGAAATTTGTGAATCAAATTCACAACCCAAAATAAAATGTAACTTACATTTTTAAATTATTTTCCAATGTGAATCCAATTCACTTTAACATTTAACTAACAAATGTAAATTACAAATGGATCTCTCTTATATTTCATAAATCACATTTATAATATATATTATTAATATGGATAGTGCTATCCACATTATTTATATCCATGATAACATTTAATCACCTTGGATCTCTATTCTCATGAGCCTAAATAATCTGAATCACATTCACATTATTCACATCTTTGATAATTAAATCACATTCAATTATCTAAGATAACTGTACTTATAATATGAATCAAATTCATATTATTCATGATAATTAAATCATATTTAATTATCAATTTTCTCAATGCTTGGATACATATATCAACAATGAATGTATCATGAACTATTTCAAGGATAATGCGCTTTCTCCGTAGATACTTGGAGATAAGGGCGGGGCGGTTGTATTGTTCCACGTATAGTGACTTGGATATTGAGATTACATCTTAAATCAAGATCTTGCGGACCTCCCATAGATGCTTGATTAAATCAAGACCACAAATCTAAACTTCTCATTTCATCTGAATCACATTCAGATCAATGCCCAACATTTGGACCAAGATCAGATTACTTATTTACTGAGAGGAGTCACTAAAATCCATAACTATCTCATCACTCCCTAGGAATGGAAGCGTCATGGTTATACAATCGTTTATGATCACATCACCCACAGGTATTCCTAATACATGTACATACTTCATACTGGAAGACCCAAATTAAACCCGAAGTATAAGATCAATTTTACACTGTCTACTTCAGAGTTTTATCATTAAATTTCTCATTCGACTATTGGGAGTTGGTATCGATCATATACTTTCCAAAAGCATATATCGTACCCCGCTGTTGATCATATACTTTCCAAAAGCATATATAAAACCTACAAATTCAGTCAGTCTTACAAAGAGAGACGATCGTGCACGAAATTTGATTCTTCCCAATCTCTCATGAGTGAGATCATGTGTTCCGGTTCAGAAATGAACATGTATGATCCATTTGAGAGATCATATTACTCATATGCCCTTATATGCACACCAGCACACCGGTGTATAGACCTTGATTAGGTCATCAACCTATTGGTCTGCAAAATGTACATAGTCAAACATATAGTAACACATCTGTCTCCGGTCAGATGATGCGTGCCTATATCGTGACAGCATACAACATAGGACTTTGGTTATCTCGATCTTGTTAAGCCAACTCTTTGACCTAACTTATCTAACACCTCCGAATCTCTATTACTATGCAGAGGACCTGCATCAAGAGGTCGGTTAGATATCATCCTTCAGAGAAAGGATTGCCATCTCCTTCTCAGGCTGGAGATCATCTCCTAATAATCATTTGACGGTACTTGATGAGTGCTCAATCTAACTCTTTAGACATTCATCCAAATATCAGCCTCTACAATTCAATAATTGAATCAACAGTTGTATGATCATTAAGATGTCCATGGTACATAACCCTAATTGTACTAAGAGACCTATTATGCAAATTAGTTATTCTTCATTTCAGATCAGGGAATGATATTTGCAATAACAATTATTGCATTATAGCTCGTCATGGGCTCGCATGTCCAACAACCTCAAGTGATGATGGAGGATGTTCAAGGGCAATTATCAAGCCCTGAATCACGTGCAATAGTGCAGTGTTCTGCTCCAAGCTTGTCGGCTCATTGCAACGAAGACTTGAGGTTCATACATCCTCAATTTCAGGCAATCTTACATCACTCTCTTTTGATTGTTTTTTAGTTTCTTGTATAATCAGTTCCTTCCATTTTTCTAGTTTCTTTGATTGATTTATCCTGAGAATTTCAACTCTAAGATACTCAATCTGATCTTTGTTTCCATAATTATTGAGTTCATCCCATTTACTTATATTCCCAATTTTAGTTTGATCGAAATCATTGTTACTCGAATTTCAATGAGAAGATTAAAATCTTGTTGATATTACAGGCCAGTTCTTTGAATTGAGTCATATCTCTTCATTATATGGAGCAAAGACATGAAGCAATCGAGTTCCTGAAGTTCAACACCTTGAGTAGCCATAGTGCATTGTTCTAGAGCTTCAACTGACCTTTAAGAATTGGGGAATAACACCCCAATCTCTCAGATCGCACAGATTGAAGACACATGTCATTAGTGGACAGACTTGAGCACACCTCGAGCTTTTAATCTTAGCCATCTAGAGCCGAAGGCGTAGAATAATTACGTTATAAGCCCAGTTGAGTTCACGAATTTCAAACCGTCACCAAAACTTTCAGATTCATCTCCTGGCTTTTGGCTTTGCATTTAGGTTTCTACACAGGGACCTAACTGTGAAGAACTTGTATTTCTTTCAGATTTTCATTACACATGTACCCCTGCACTATTTGTGACTTTTGGACACTCTAGAGACATTATTTTTCTTTGATTTTTTTCAGGTACTTACATAACTACCCTAGCAAGATTTGCAAGTTTTCAAAGTTTTTTATTGTCGATCGAATTGTTTTGATTTTTCAAAGATTGTATTTGATTTTTGTTTCTATGTGTGTTTCATTGAGTTTGTTTCTCGTTTTTCTTCATTATTTTCCCTTACATTTTACCACTTGCCTATATAGTATCACCTACATACTATTCCACCTGTATACTATATAGTAAATAATTTTGCAAAATATATTCTCTATTTTAAAAATTAAAAAATGTAATTCCTTTTTCCCACTTTAATCGCTAATTAGAACTATATATTACACTATACTTTACCTTCTATATAGTATCATTATTTTTCAAATTAATTACTTTTGAAAATAAAATAAAATTTCCAAAATAAAAATAAAAGAAAATTGTGCAATAAAGCCAAATAAAAATCAATAAAAACTAGAAACCATAAAAAGAATCCGTGAAGAGAAATTAATGATAAAAATAATATTTAATTCTATGTTTACTTTTGCCTCCTTGTGTTTGACACATGGACACTTACCTAGATAATATCAAGTGAAAAGAGTGAGATAATTTTCTTATTATCACACATATTCCTGTCTCTTTTAATTCTTTTGATTATGCTTCTCTTCACAGGTGCTACATCCGACGACCTTCTCAAATAACTTCAAAGGGAAGTGTTATCAAAATGGCATCGTTGCTGGTGAGGCTCTACCTATACTTAGGATTCGAGATTTTTCTGATTTTGTCTTCTTCTAATTTTCGTGAGTTTTCGTTTTGGTTTTCATTTTTCTATTCCTCTTTGATTTTTTTGAGTTATCTCTCAATTTTCTTTAATTTTTTTGTGTGATGACAAGTGGTGGAGGGCCTGTAGGATCAACTGACTCCCTATGAACTCGAGTAAGTTAAGAGTGCATATATCGGTTCGTTCTTTATCAGTCGATTGTAGAGGAACAACACGAGCCGGCCATATTCTTTCTTGAGTTACATTTTTTGTTTTCTTTATGAGAGAGTGTTTAGGGCACTTGCTATTTTCTTATTTTGAAGTAGAAGGGTCCCTTAAGGACATTAAGAATTGTATCAGGACATTAGACACTTTCTCGGGGTATGTTTTGCCAGCACAGGTTCTGGGGGACCTCACTGCAGTTTTCGATTTTTTCGATCGATTTTTTCTTTGTTTTTAATTATTTCGTGGAGCCTGGGGGTGCATGATTGCTTGATTAGACGGTTAATATAGAACCTACAACCCTGATCCACACTTAGGAGTAAAGTCATATGATTTGAAAAATCAATCAATTCTTACACTAGAACTATCTGCTTAGGTTTACGATTTTTATCATTCTTTGCATGCATTAGAATTAGGTTTAAAATTATGCATGGATCACTTGCATATTGAGTGTTGGAGTCAGGTATGATCTCTATATTTGCATGCATCATGTTTTCGCTTTGCATTTTGTGATTCTCCCCCGGTGTGGAACTTTTTCACTAAAAAGGAAAACCAAACTCCCACTACTTTTGTTGAAAAAAATAACAAAAAAGTGAAAACTATAAAATACAAAAAAGACTTTTTCTTTTATAAATTTAACCAAAAAAAATAATTGGACTTAATTACATTGGGAGGGAAATCCCCTCATTGTCATAGGTGCATTCCAGACTTGAGAGGGCAAGGATGTAGACACTAAGGACTAGATCTCAAAACCCTAGACTTGTACCCTTATTCTCCAGGTATCGACACACAGTACTTGGGAGCTTCAAGCACTTGCCTTCGACCATAGAAGTCATTTTGGTGTGATCCTCTTTACATTCCTCTTTGGGCCTGGTATAACATGACAACCTGGGCATATGCTCTATTGATTGGGGGGGGGGGTGTAAAGACGTATGCTAGGCGATAGGGTGACTCACGCTGTGTGCCTGTGCAATATAATTATTTGATCACCTAACGTTAAAACTAAAAATATTAACAACCAAACTCTTACGGTCATCATTGTGTGAAGTTGGTGAATTAGGGGTTGCTATTGTGTTTGTTTGTGGTGCATGTGTGTATCTATGTATGACACACCTTCATTCTGTCTTTTGGATTGTTATCGTGCTTGTATCGACTATATTTATGCTCGAACTTTATGAGCCATCAATCCCCCACCGTGGTAAACATGTCTAAAAAATACAGATTCAATCCACTTAATTCAGAAGAATTATTTAATGTGTCAATTCATTGGAGGCGGGTAAATTATTATTTCTCAAAATGACCTCTTAAATGATTAATCAATTAAATGCAACTAAGATGGTCGAATTTATTTTACTTGGGCAAACCCAAGGTCAAACCTTGGAAGGCCACAACTCCTTAGGTTATTTTTCAAATAGTTTAGGTGTCATGCAATTTAAGAATAGAATGCAAGTCGGCTAAATCCACAGCTATTTTCAATTTTTAAGTCAAATCAACTATAAACCCAATGAAACTTGGGTAGAATGTGTATGAACGCAAATTTAAGCTACTTTGAATTTTTGATAATTTTTTGCTGTGAATTAAATTATCTGTGAATTAATTAATGTAAAATTGGCGATCTAGAGTAATTTAATTTTAATAAATAATAAATATCAATATTTTAGAAATCAAAATTATCCTATGTGTATCTAATTACTAGGTATCCATGAAAAATGTCAAATCCTGAAAATACTAAGTTTGCATGGAATTAAAATTCAATTCCCCAAATTACCAATTAATTTATTTCAAGCAAAAAGCATGCAAATGATGATTTTTAGGCATATTATAGAGAGAAACTAAATTTACCGAATCTATTTTTTGAAATTTTTAGAGCAATGTTTAATTGAATATGAATTTACAATCACAGATAGTGTAAAATATGACAAATTACACCATAATAAATATATGTATTCAATTAATGCTCGTAAAAATGCTATTAAATAAGCAGAAGATATAGAATTAATTGATATACAACATGTAATTTTAGAATAATGAAACGATTACCAATGGTGCTCTAAATTAAGGTGTAAAATAGAACATGCATGCAAATGCGCTTCTTAAGTACCTCAAAGTTCTTGGACAACTATGCAATTTTCAAGGAAAGCACAGACATCAGCTCTTGCCTTGGACTGGAGAGTGAATTGGAGAAGTTCAAGTATTGGACTTTGCAATTTGCATGGACGTGTTGCACATCACATGCGTAGGAGGGTCAGGACTCTGCTTTTGGAAGTTGATGAAGGTACAACAGTGGTTGGAGATCAGATCAAGGTCTCCGTGGTTGACTATCAGTGGGTGGACGATGGGTTGAATGCATGTGCTGGAAGCGGCTTGAGAAAGTCATGCTGCTCTACACACGACAACACATGGCGGGGATGTTGAGCTACAACTTCGTCATGCTGATGAATATGAGAGGGTGCTGCTCTATTAAGAATGTTGTGGATCTGGTGATGTGCATGTGGCGGCTGAAGATGATTGCTAATACTAGTGTTGCAAGCCATGAGATGATATTGATGGCCCTTCTGTGATGCATGGAGATTCAATGAAAGCATGTGCGTGAAGGTTTTGTCAATCGTCTTCTCTGATCTCCTTCTTCACTATGCAATTTTTATTCTTTGGTGGGGATCATGTGCTGCTCCATAGGTTTAGAGACCACTAGCGAGGTCCTTGGAGTTGTGTCTGAATATAAAGTTCCTAGCATTGAACGAGCTACTATGAGTTTCCTTGTCCTAAACTCTTGCTTGGTATGGGCATTCAGTCTTGTGGAGAAGAGATGACTC
This sequence comes from Ottelia alismoides, assembly GCA_037367405.1. Classification (NCBI taxonomy): domain Eukaryota; kingdom Viridiplantae; phylum Streptophyta; class Magnoliopsida; order Alismatales; family Hydrocharitaceae; genus Ottelia; species Ottelia alismoides. The sequence continues at coordinate 45,242 of JAZKJV010009676.1, read as the reverse complement.
ATGCCCAATGCTTGGCCTCACATTATACGTTACAGAAATGGAAGAGGACAGAGATCCTGAAGGAGACGGAAAGAGCTTGAACTCCGACTAAGCTTACCATAGGTGCGAGGTTGGGAAGGTAGACAGTAAGATGAGGAGTAAGAGAGGTGAGGGTGAATTCAGTGTCATCGTTGGGTGAGAACGTACTGGTTTTGGGTGAGATTCCTAGTTGGTTTTCTAAATATGTGAGCAGAAGGTGGAGGACTTGCTATAATAGAGAGAAAGTAGAGAGAAGATAGAAAACAAAGAACAAGAGGGGTTTAAGTTAGAAGATTTACCTTAAGGTGAAGATTTACCTTAAGGTTTCTTCATTGGAGGAGGAGTTGTGATATGCGACATCGATTATGGCCTCGAGCATGTGGCGGAGCATGCGAGGCTAGGCAACAACCTGAGAGGAACTGGAACTTGATGTGGAGCCTCGTGGATCTCGCCGGTGGTCGGAGAAGGCCGGAGACTCATTATCCCTCAACTTCGAAGGTAAATCTATCACCTCGGTGCTTTGGTAAGGCTGGAGTTCGGAGATAAACTTGCGAGTGATTGACAGAGAGATGGTGATGGCAGTTTTTGATGTCTTGGCAGTTATAGCTTCACCGTGAGAGGCAGGGGCGTTGCAACTTGGAGGAGAGTGGGTGTTGTAGAAGAGAGAGGAGGAAGGTTGATGGAGGAGGTGTGGTTAAGAAGAAGGCGTACAGTCTTGTTCGAGCGGTCGAGGAAGGCGGGAGGGGCGGGAGCTGGGTAGAGAAGATGAAGGAAAGGGCTGGGGTCCTCGGCCATTCGATCGACCGAGATCGAGCAGCCACAAGCGTGCCACATGTAGATTTTAAAATAAAAATAGAAAAGGATAAAAATAAAAAAATAAAAGAAATGATCTAGCATGTCTGACGAAGTACCCCCTCACCCAACGACTCATAAAATGGGTGGTTCAATGGGTTAAGTGGGGGGGCACGTGGCAGCTCCAAGATCTTCCACGTGTCGTCCCCAAAAAATGAAAAATAAAATCAAAGAAAATTCAAAATAAAATAATAAATGACTCAAATTAATAAATGGTCTTCATGAATTGTTTGTTTGTCTCGATGAGATCAACAAATTTTGCAAAGAAACCAAAATCGAAATAAGTCATCTATACAAAGTGTATTTTTGGTGATCTTAATGTACATAGAATATATGTATTTTTAAATTTTACAATTTTTTATATTTTTAATTTAGGAAAAATTCTAAATAAAATCAAATAAAGTACAAAAGAAATATTTACATAAAATCTATTTTTAGTATTTTTAATAATTTAGAAAATAGAAAAGTACAATAAATGGGACATACGTACACTCTATATACTTACTCAAAACAATTCATTTTCTTTGATTTTTATTCATTTTAGGTTTGTATTTTTTCTCATTTTATTAAAACATAAATAAAAGAAAATAAATGAAAATGAAACAAGTAAAAATGGTTATTTTTGTACATAAATAATAAGGTCATAGTCAGACAAAATGTACTTTATACAATATTGTCCCAAAACCCAAGTTTCACATATGAACTATGAAGATAATTTAATGTACATTAATTCAAAAGTTAATAGGGTTCATAGGAGACTGTATGTGAGAGATATTTGACTTCACCGCTTCTGTCTCAAAAATAGAGTTTGGATTTATTTGTCAATTATAAAGTTAGTATTTTTGCTAGTATTTTCCTTTATTTTCTAGATTTTTTTGTCTCAACAATGTATTAGATTTTATTGAATTCTGAGTTAGTATAAAATAATTAAAAATAGGGGAAGTTATGTTAATATACATGTGATTATTGCCTCAGAAATTCTGGCTTCTTATTTATGCAATTATGAATGCTTAAATATGTATACTATTTACACATGCATGAATGCTAAGAATGCTATTTAAATGATTAAATGTAATTAATTACTTGGGAACATATCTCTATTTTCAGCTTTTAGAGTGATGAATCACAAATTCATCAATGTCCTCACGGACTCGGGATGACCCTCTTCCCGAGTTAGTTTCACCTAGTCACGAGGTGGGTCATATCCAGACTCCCTTACCTCCTAACCCTTTAGTCGGGGAAGATGGTCACCTCGAAATTCCTCTTTCTCATACACATTTTCACTCAGTTCTTACGAGGTTTTTTTTTCAGAGCAGTTGAGAGACACCATGGTAGCAAGAGGGAAAGGACCGATTGAGGATAGATCGGTAGATGAGAGATAAGATACATGATCAGATGTGACTATCTTGATTATAGATTCTCTCCAGTAGAAGAGTACATAACTTCAGGAGTAGTTTAGAGACCATGTAGAACATTGAGCTAAAATTACAACTTTGAGAGCCAGAGAGGAAACACACCAGTTGCAGATGTTCCCGTAGTCACACTACAAGACGAGTATGACCCTAGAGCGGGTATGATACAACATTGGATTCATTTTCTCCCGAATCAAAGCCCGTATTATCTAAGATCATCATTCTTGTCACTTCTTCCCAAGTTATATGGGATTACTACCGAGGAGTCATTCGCCTTTTTATAAGAGTTTGAGATGATTTGTGGGATTGCTAGCTACCCGAACGTTACACAAGAGGCTATATGCCTTAAGGCCTTCCCCTTTGCCATAATAAATAAGGCACTTTACTGGATGAACCATCTATGGAGGGAGATCTCTACTTGGCCCGACCTCAGCTCCACATTCCTGCGTAAATATTTTCCTTTTGGACAAAACAATGCGATGAGGAGACAAATTTCAAATTTCATGCAACACTCCCATGAGTCTTTCCATGAAGCATGGGAGAGCTTCAAAGACACGACACAAAAATGCCCTTATCATGAGATTACAAAGAAGGTGTTGATTAACGAATCTCTGATTTATCATTTCTATACTCATTATTCTTGAAACCCAAGAAATTCATTGCAAATCTTCATTAATTTCATATCTTTAGCAATAAAGTCTCTCCATGTAATTATCCCAAATTATTGTCTATAAATTAACCCTTTATTTTCTTTATTTTTTTATTTTCTTTATTATTAAAAATCCCTAAAAGTAGAGTAATTATTATATATAATTATTTTTGCTTTAAAAAGAAATAAAAAATACAAGAAATTAAAGGCAGTGTTTTTATCTATTAAAAATACTTACCAAAAATATTTCTTTGTGTTTTTAATCTCATTTGACTTTTTTATTAATATGAAATTTTTAGATCTCATCGAGATCTACAACTTTCAAGTTTTGACTTTTTGCTAATTTTTCCTCCTACCATTTCTTTTATGTTTTCATTTATTTTCTTATCTTTTGAATAATTTGATTGGGTCACGTGGCATCCTCTAGGCTGCCCCCGTGGCTCCTTCTCTTTGTGCCACCCGACCTCGTCTTTGTCCGTATGATCTCCTCACCTCGCTTTAATCTCCATCATCTTCTCCCACTCACTCCACAACCTTTGGATCTTCCCCTCTGATGCGATCTAAGCCGCACCCTCGCGCATGCACTCAGCCATCAGATACCCCCTCATCAATGGTTAATCGGTTTCCACGTCAATCCTTCATCTCCCACCATCATATCACACACCACGCTTCAATAAGCACCGTCCACACCCACCCTTATCTCGGCTATTTGATCAGACCCTTTGATCAGATCTGGTCAACTTGTCAGCATTCTCATCTGGGCCGTTGGATCGCAAGATCCAACAGCCAGGACTTTGTCTTCAACCTCCATCTCACCCTTCCCTGTAAACCTCGCCTCGCGAACCTCTCGACCCCTTACACTTTTAGCAACTACCTCAGCCATCTCCTTCTCACCCTAAACACTCACCCACCGAGCCCTAACTCCCCTCATTCTCGCATGCCATCACTCGCTCCATATCTGCTCTCCACAGCCAAATGCCAGCCGTCACAAAATCCCTCGCCACCTTCCATAACCGGCCACCTCCTTCCCTATTGAAGCCCACCTCCACCTCTGTTCTCTGTCGTCCACCAATTCTTTGACTTGAGGGATATGTCCTCTCCTCTCTCCTGTGATAGAGGAGAAGGAATCAATGGCTGACGACCCCCTCCGTCGCGGTGTTGACCCATTACCCTAGTGGCCTTGTTACGGTCACCATCAACGCTATTGAGCTCCGTGCCTCGGCTGGGCACGATGAGAAATGATCTGAGAGCCTCCTAGCGCTTAGCCTAAGCCATTCCATCTGCCACATTTTCTTCTCTGACCAGGTAAACTTCTACGCCTTTTTTCTTGATTTATCATTTTTATATGCCCGCACATACACCACGTCCCTTTAATTCAAACCCCCTCTGAACTTTGCCGCACCCTGATCTCCTTCACCGACCATTTTGATTGCCAACTCCATCCTCCAGAATCTCCCCCCTCTCCAGGAATCTTCCTCCGCCCGAGGTAGAGGAAGACCTGCTTCGGGTACCCTCTTCTTTGCCATAAAGCACGCCACTCTAATCCCGTCGCTCCAACTATTGTTTCCACTAACATTTTACATGTATCTTCTTCATTAATCGGATTTCGGGTAGAGATCAGTTCTAGAGATCCACCTCCGACATGGCTTCATCGACATCACTATCCAGACATCCTCCTAGCTCGTCCTTCCTACAATCTTCAATGTTTGATGTCCTTGGAGGTTTCTGGACCTCCCAAGGACTCAAACAGGGAGGGTTGAGCTCTGGCTCCCTTGCCAGAGCTCCAATCTTTTCACCAGCATTTCATACAGGTGTCTTTGGATGGCATCCATCAGGCGGACATCCAATGAATGGGAAGTAGCCATGTCAACCGATAGAAGCGTGGATGCTCAGTAGAGCCGATCCTCCTCTGAAGTACCCTCGGGTCGCCATGGGGCTCGAGGCACATGCTCCGGTCACCAAGCCTCCTTCTAGACCCGAGACTCACCGCGACACTAGCCCGTGCACGTCCAACGCACGTGTGGGCTGGGTTATTTACATCCTCAGCGATTGACTTCATCATAATTATAAAATGGTCCTGCCTAGGAGCACATGCTCCTCACATGCATGCCTCTGTTACGAAGAGGCCACTACGTCTTTTGAAAAGTACAGAAATGCCCTTCTGAGGGACCATATTACATATTTATCCTTTTTTTCCCTCATGTTTTTCTTGCATTTATGCCCTTGTACTCTATTTATCATATATGAGCATAAAACCTCCATTTTAGTTAATTTCAGTTTCATTGTGTTGCATATTTCATTCTCTTTCTAATGGCATGTTGTTTTCTGATTTGCACCTCAATATATCTGTTAAATATTTAGGTTCTCATTGTATCCTGTGCTCATCATTTGAATGCCATTATTAAATCTTTGCTTGGTTTTGATGCTCAATTTGTTGATGAAATTAAATCACATTTAATTTGCTCAGTATGTGAATTATTTTAGAGCATATATTACCTGTATAGCATAACACCTTGCACATTTTATTGTTAAAAATCAAATAAAAACTACATGGATCTCCTCATTGCACCGTATTCTTATTGAATCTTGCATCATATTTATGTGTCATATTGTTCTATCTCTGTATAATGTTTGATTTATTCATTATATTCCTATTATATGTTCTTATGTTGTACTGTGCATTGTGATTACATATGAAGACCTATATTTGAGAATTTAATCACTCAATTTTAATTAATATTTTTTGATAAATAAACAAGGAAGCTCGTGTCCCTATATTCGATCTTGGTACACTTACCAAGTAAAAATTCTCCACATATTTTCATGTGTGGTTTTGCATGAATCATTTTCACCACATGTACTATGATAAAATACAATTAGTAACGTGGTGAAAACCCGGTTCATAAAATGGCACCATTGTCGTGGAAAGGCTCATTCTCATTTATTTATTAGATTTTATTGTATTATTTTTGAGTTGATTATTTGCGAAACTTTAGGTCTTCATTATTGTGTTTATGTTTGCATTATTCTTGATTAAATATCTTTTGTGCTTTTCCTAGCATTTTCTTTTGCGGTAGGACCCGTGGAGATAGAGAACGCTCGATCATCATAGAGCGTGGAGTTGGGAACTCCCGCTGCAAGGAGCCGTAAGAGAAACTCATGAGAATTCAAGGAGTAATTGACTTTTCGTTCATGCATTTGTTGTGTAAAAAATGTAGCATTTGCATTACCAGCGATCCTCGTTTGAGGGTTCACATGTGTAAGTTGAACTAGAACCTCTGCATGTGTTGTGTGGAGCTTGTTTAACCCTAGTTCGGGTGGGGCTCCCCTTGAGTGTTCGAACTTAGGTCTAGGCACACGGCTCTCGAGCTTCTTTATTTTCCTATCACTTGTGCTTACTTCGTAGATTAGGGTACACATTAAGGATCGAGGATAGTTTAGTTTTTCTCCTTAATTCATTGAAAAATACGTAAACATCGATGTATCTAGACAAATTGAAAACCAATCCGTCTCTCTAATAGTATCATGTTTAGGGTGTGGTTTCTTTGACTTTCAAGCATTTAGTGTAAAATATTTTCAAATATAGTCTTGCACGTGCATGGATATTGCTGGAGGCACTGTAAGTTTATCTCTCAAGCATGCATCATGATTTTTCATGAATGCACTGGCTCTTCTCAAATCTTCCCCTGATTTATCACTTCGAGAATTAAAGGAAATTGGGAATGGTCGATTAGAAGATGTCTACTTGATTTGTGCTCACATTAATACAATGATAAACTAAGCATAAAATGGGGATTGTAATGCAATTGACAAAAATAAATGGAATAAAAATCACTCATGGATTATGGGAGAGCAACCCCGATTTTTTACATAGGATGTTGTGATTATTGAGAGGTAAGGACATATCCCTAGGATAGTGCGCTAAACCTAGCCTTGAACCCTACGTAATGAACTTTAATTTTGAATGATCACCAATAAAAGTGAAAAGACAAATGACCGACACATATTGGTCTTCTTGTATGTGCTGGTGAATCGAAGGTTTCTTGCTTGCTTGGTTGAGCCTGATATTCTGTATTTTTGCCCAACCCTTCCATAATCCAAGATGATCCTCCCACCCTCCCCCATCTCCACACATCCAATCATCTTTGTAAATCCACCATCTCTAACCCTATTAAACGCCAGTTCTCCATCCTTAAATTCTGCATCCAAATACTTAGGCTAATCTTCAATCCAAGTAAAGGGGGAACCTTGTACATTCACCGTGGGCCTCTCAACCCTTATTGCAGATTCAATAATTAGGCTATTTCACAAAGTATAGGGGGACCCGAGTCATTCATTCTTCCCTCTTCTTCTTATACTTAGGTTCGTTTTACCTAAATATAGGAGGAGCATCTCAGTTCTGCTATATCATCTTGTATTTAACCTGAGCTATGGCTTCATATCACTTTTGTGCTATGACAGCATAGAAAAAGTTAAGTATACGGGGTATACCGTATATATTGTATATATACTTTAGCCATAACTCATTTATCAAATTTTTTGAAAATTTTGGGGCTAGGGTATACGTATTTATGAACTGATTTTCATAAAATGTTTTTAAAATGCTTTGAAAACTTTTCTAATTGTGTTTGAGAAATATTTGACATTGGGTTGAAAATTGGGATTTTAATCATTTTTGAAAAATCGTTTGAAAAATGTTTTTAAGCTCTATTAATATCGTGACATGGTTTGAAAATATTTTAAAAAAATCTTTTAAAAATAAGGGATTAAATGTTTTGTTTTTAACCCTATTCAAAAATTTCATAAAAAATTGAAAAATCAAAACTTCTCTTGAGCAATGATTTTGACTACTGAGCTTAAAAATGAGTAGCCATTTCTCAATGAGGGAACTACAACCTCCTTAGTAGGGTGGATGGTTAAAAGACAATGCGAATGGCGCCATCTTGAAGTAATATAGGTAGCCATCTAACAGTCCGTACTTACACCTGTAATGGTTGGAATTTGATGTAACTATTCATAAGAGCTTGGGCCAGTCATTATTTCTATTAAAATTAAAAAAATTCATAAAAATTGCAAAATTCCAAAGTCAGAAAAAAACACTAGCTCTAGGGTTGGTGTATTCCTGAGACATCTACTATCACTCAAGGCTTGAGGATTTGAGAACACTTGGTTTTTGAGTTCTTGAGAGTCTGAGTTAACCAGCCTTAGTCATTAGGCTTTGAAACTTAATAATCCATACTTCCCTAGTTTGAAATATTCGAGCACTATATTGCGCTCTTCATCTCTAACTTCTAAAGAATATGATCATCACATCACTTTCAAAATTGCATACTTGATGAGATGATTTGAGTTATCACTTGAGGGACTGGGACTGGAGATTTGAGTTTAGACCTGATTTAATGATGCTCGAGGATGGGATAAAGTCAACGAAGGCTTCAAGAAACCTGAGTGTTAGCAAACCTATCCAGTATGTGAATAATTTCACATGCTATCATTTGATATTTACCTATGCTCCAAGGTATGGTGAAACATAATAAAATTGTTGATTTGTGTGCACCAACTTTTGGTAAAAGGAGTGGAGCTAGCCTACCAAAAATAAAAGAAAAGATATGTGAATAAGAAAAGTTCTCTCATTTCGTAGACAAAATCTCAAAGAGATTACACCAAAGGCAAGCGCTTCCAACCATTTCAAAGTGTCCAGTTGGATCAAAGCTACTAGGATCAAGGAGTCAGGCTAACACCCAAAAAGGGTCTCTATCATATAGTGATACAAGTCTGGGTGTCGAAGATATCTTAGATACTCAAAAGAGACACACCCTGGTGTATTTCCAGGAAAACAAGTGTAGACGACTCCGAGCTCTCTTGATGGACGCATTTATCAACAACCCAAAAATATACATACATTGACTAATAAGGCTTTCAAGAAGAAAATACACAATCCTATGCCCTCCATTATCCAACCTTCAACCTACACTTTCAAGTATGAAAAACTAATGAGACAATGGATTAAAGGCAAGCAAAGACTTATTCCCTAGTGTTGAGGTTTATATCTATAGGAGAATCTCCTATACTGGGACCTTGGGTGACATCTCGATCTCATGATTGTAGTACACTAAATGTCATATCCTTATATTATATGCACAAATAAAGAGGCTGATAATTAGAAAAGTTGGTTTTCTTTTGACTAAAGCATGGTTGAGCACATATTTTTAAGATCACTCAAATTAAGGGTCTTCGATGAATTAAGCCTTGAAAATTCACATGTATTGTCAGAAATTAATTAGTCTCCTTCATTCTTTTTATGTGATGAAGCGCTAGATGCATATATTAATTAGTATCCGTTGTAGCATGGGCACTTAGCCATGGCCGGTCGCAAGCCCGGGTAAATGAGGAGGGTTGCGCGTTAGGTAGCCGACAGCCAGCGCAGGAGAGATAAATTCGTAAAATAGTGTTCTTAAAGTTCTTCTAAGAACACTATTTATGAATTTATCTCGAAACCGTTCGGATCTTTTAAACATGGATTTAAGCAAACATACAGATTTTGTTGGGGCGTTCCCTACTTGCGACGCGTTGCATCGCCCGAATGCAATGAAAAATTGGCAAGGGCCGCTACATCGCAGCCTGGATGTAGTTTAAAATTTACAAGGGTTCTCGCATGAGGAACGCATGCGGGTAAATAAGCTAGTTCCGCTGCATCACCGCCCGGATGCAGTCCAAAATTCACAAGGGTTCTCGCATAATGGACGCATGCGAGTAAAGAAGTTAGTCCAAAAGAGATTGCAAAGGAAGTTACGGATTGGTAGTTGGAATATCGGTACTTTAACGGGAAAATTGATGTAGATAGTGGATACAATGGAAAGAAGGAAGATCCATATATTATGTCTTCAAGAGACTAAATGGGTTGGAGAGAAAGCAAGGGAGATCGAGAAGACATGCTTTAAACTTTGGTATTCAGGTAAAGATAAGGGCAGAAACGGTGTTGGAGTGGTTGTTCATAAAGATTTGAAGGATTGTGTGGTTGAGGTGCAAAGAGTTGGGGATCGGATTATTTTGCTAAAGTTGGTGCTTGAAGAAGAAATTCTGAATATCATCTCAGTTTATGCACCGCAAATTGGTTTAGATGAACGGACTAAACAAGCTTTTTGGGAGGATCTGGATAAGATTTTACAAGGAATCCCATAGAGAGAGATGGTTTGCATAGGTGGAGATCTTAATGGACATGTGGGAAAAGATGTTTCAGGGTATGCAAGTGTGCATGGAGGACATGGTTTTGGGGATAGAAACGAAGAGGGAAAAGTCATTCTGGATTTTGTAACTGCATATGATCTTTTCATAGCAAACACTCTTTTCAAGAAGAGGGAGGAGCATTTAATTACTTATAAGAGTGGCTCAATTAGAACACAGATAGATTACTTTGCATTGAGGAGAAGAGATCGGTTGTGTTGCAAAGATTGCAAAGTAATCCCTGGAGAGAGTTTGACATCCCAACATCGCTTGTTAGTCTTGGATTTACAAATAAAAGGGCTGGTAAAGAAAAGGAAGGTTCCTAAGATCACTAGAACTAGGTGGTGGAATCTTCCGCTGAAGCAATCAAGCTTCAGGGAGAAGGTTTTAGAAGACTTATCTTGGGATTGTAGCGGTAGTGCAAACGAGATGCGGGAGGCAGTAGCATCTTGTATCCGAAAGGTAGCCAAAGAGATGCTAGGCGAGTCAAAAGGAGGAGCTCCGGGTCAAAAGGAGGCTTGGTGGTGGAGTGAAGGGGTGCAAGAGAAGATAAAAATTAAAAGAGCTTGCTTTAAAGCTATGTCTAAGGATAGAACAGAGGAAACTGTCACAGACTATAAAATAGCAAAGAAGGAAGCAAAGAAGGTTGTAAGCGAAGCTAAGTCAAATGCTTATGAGGCTTTGTACAAAAATCTCAACTCTAAGGAGGGCCAGAAGGATATATTCAGGTTGGCCAAAGCAAGAGAAAGAAAGACCAAAGACCTTTCTCAAGTGAGATGCATTAAGGACGAGGAAGGTCACGTGCTTGTTACTCAGAAGGATATAGAGACTAGATGGGAGCAGTACTTCCATAAACTTTTCATTGGAGAAAGAAATAGAGAGATCACTTTGGGTGATCTAGCTAGCAGTGAAAGTTACTTGAATCGTGCATGCTATAGACGGATACAAAGAAAAGAAGTAGAGGAGGCTTTGAAGGTTATGAGACCTGGGAAAGGTGTTGGACCGGATGACATCCCTGTAGAAGTATGGAAAGTTTTAGGTGAGCGTGGTTTGAATTGGCTTACTGATAAGCTTGTTTCGCGGCTTTCACTTGTCGGTTGTAGCAGAAAGAACCGCGAAACAAGAAGGAAGGAACTTATCAAACAAATTTTACGGTTTCCTGTCGGAAAACCGTTTCACTAATATTTAACCAGGCAAGTGTTCCTGGGTCGAACTCAAGGAGGCAGAATATATTCCCTAATTTTTCTTCTCCGTAATTTTACTTTAATTCTTCTCTAAGTCAGAATGCTTTTTTAGTGGTTTTTATTTTTGTAATTTTTATTTGATTTTATTCTTTTCGAATTTTTATTTAATTTTCAAAAAGGGATATTTTGCAAAAGATTTATGTATTATATAGTAGGCGAATAGAATATAGGTGGTACTATATAGTATAGGTGAACGATGTTCGAGCCGCGTACTCGAACTGCACAAGAAATCAAAACAAAACGAGGCGGTTTTCGAGAAAATCAAAACACGTCGGAAACTCGTCGAAAAGCCGCGAAAACTTTATACTATATAGCTAGGGTAGTTGTGTAACTACCCTCCAAGAATCGTCGAAATCCGAGGTCAAACGGACAAGATATAGCCCCTACAGCCCAGGGGCATAAGCGTAAAAATTACTAATTAAAATGTTCTCAAAAAGGTCCAAAAAGGACTGTTCTGCAAGAAAAACTAACAACTATTACACTTAGGTCCCTGCGGAGGGACCTAAATGTAATTATACAAAACTTGGGCGGCGGCTTGGAATTCTGGAATTTGAGCTGGGTTTATGTTGCAAATTTCCTACCGTTTCAGATTGAACGGCCAAGATCAGAACGTTTCAAGCGCGATCCGACGCTCCTCGCGGTGCCACGTGGCGGCTAACTGTGCGTCGTCAGTTCTTGAGGTTGTTGGAGCTCTGGCGGACGGCCTCTCTTCTCCGACTTATCACGGCCGATCCCCGACGTCTTGGACTCGCCTGTGGGGCCAGAGGGGTGGCTCCTCCACCCCTCGAGCTCGCCCACGGTGGAAATGGCGGAGGCGGCGCTCCGTGCGGTGGCTGAAACTCGAAGAAGATGACGGTTCGGCAAGGATGGCTGGCTAGCTGCTCTGGAGGTCCGATCTTCAAGAACGAAGAACGGCGATGACGTAGGCCCAAAATCCGATGCGATTGCCTTGCGTGATACCTGGATCTGCAATGAAGGTAGTTCTATGCTCGATTCGTTCTGAATCGGCCAACAAAGTAAGATCTAAAGCCTCAAAATTTAAGAAAAATGCACAAATGTCCAGCTAAGAACTCCAGATGCGAAGAAGATGATATTTCGTGAATCGATTTGAATCAAATGGATGCGAATCGAACAGGGATTGGAATGTGGCGTTAAAGATGGGTAATTAACCTATCTAAGAATGCGATTAGCCACGCTAATCGTGGCACGAATGTCGAGAAACAAAATCGCAAAGATGAAGGAATTGGTCTATGGGGATCCGGGTGTATGACCTGGAATATGGCTGCTCGACGGTCGACCTCGCCGGAGCTCTACGCAACACTTGGCGGCGATGCAAGGCGAAGCTCCGCCTTGGATCTCTTCTCCGACGTATCCTCTTCCTCGCGGACCCTTCCAGTGGAGCTGTCACCTCCGGAGTTGGTTGGAATCGAAAGGGGAAGTTGGGTAGTCGATTAGCCTGAAGCTGGGAAGCTGAAGGTGGAAGAAGATGTTTGTTAATGGCCGACTTGGGGGTCTTATATAGGTGGATTTCGTGGGCTCCAAGCCAAGATCTAAGGGCTGGCGGGTGAGAGGGTTGTTAGGAGTAGGGAATGGAGGGTTTAGATGGTTCGGAGAGGTTAGAGGTTAGGCGGGAAAATGGGTAGAAGTCGGCCAGTTGGAACAGAAGTCGGCAGAATAGCTTCTTGGAGAAGAAGCTCCAGGTGCTGACACGTGTCAGCACCTGGTTGGCCCAGAAGTATAAATAAGCTATAAATTAAATATAAAATAGAAGATGACGTTATTTTAAATAGGTATAAATACAAGAAAGTTAGATAAATTAATTTTCTAAATTATAGTATAATTACTTTTAATAAATAATAAATATTATTTAAAATATAAATATTTTATTAATAAATATGTATTAATAAATAGGTTTTGTATTTTTAATTTAATAACTAATTAAGTAAAAATTAATTTTATATTTTCTTAATTATTAAGACATTAAATAAGACTTATACAAATTTTTATAGATTTTTATGAATTAATTTATATATTTTAATAAATAGAAGAAGTGTCTTTATAAGTCAAATATACCTATATTTTAGGGTATTTGATTTTATAAAAATAATAAATAGTCTCCAAAAATTATGAAATAATTTATGGTGAAACTAGAGGATCATGAAATAATTTAGAAATTATAAAATTAAGAAAATAATAAATAAGGTGTGTTACATAAAATAAATAGCCCAGAAACCCCTTTGTCTTTTGGTCCCAAAACCGACTTTTTGCAAACGGACTCCGAATTCAGTGAAACCACCTTCATTAATTAGATAATATTATTTTATGAACTTTAAAGGTGAGTAGAGTGAAATTGGAGTTCGTATGAGGAAGTTATGATGTTCGAAAGTTGAGATTTTGACAAATTGCAAGCGGGATTTCTTGGCATATTTACAGAGTAATATTTTTAACTTATTTTTATATTTTTATTTACATTTTTGTGGATAATTAGGAGAAAGATTTAGTGAAGAATAAATTAAGATGAAATAATTAAAATTCTTTGAAGTTTTGTATTTATTTATAAATAGTGAAGAATGTATATACATGAGATAGATTTTTATTGGGTTTTCTTTCCTTATCTCCCCCTACTTCTTGGTTTGTCGACCAATCCATGTTGACTTGGTCTCGGGGGTTAGGCTATAAATATATCTTTCAGTTATATTTATAGTTTAAGTAATATTACATATATATACATATATTCCATATTCCTTTTTTCTTTCTTTTTCTAGTTCTTTATTTATTTACATGAATTTAGTGGTTAAAAGTGAATATTTACAAATGAATAGGGTTTTGTTAAAATATGAGAATTAGTAAGTATTTACATGCATTTGTTAAGGGTTTTAAGACAAAATGCGACAGAAAAGTTAATGAATCATGGATTCATCAACCCCCTATACTTAATCTTTGCTAGTCCCTTAGCAAACACTTATTTTGAAAAAGTAAGTGAAAAAGAAAGAAAGTTAGAATGAATTTGTTTTCCTAAACCAATTCATGAGAACAGACAAAGGACAGAGCTCGATCGGGCCTGAAACAAGCATTTTGTCGGAACCTTAACTAGGATTAGGATTTCATCCTCAACAGTCTTCAAGTTCCATAATCCTTACTCAAGATCACTTCATCGGCTAGTTCAGACTCACTTATTCATATCGCAAACTCTATCATCCTTGAAGTCAACTTGTACAGTGTGTGAATTGATTCAGCTCTTCCTGCTTAGAGAACCGAAGAAACCGTCAATCCCGGCTATACACTCCTATGGCTTCCTCATCTCGCTACTCTTTCCTCGGGGAGGGAGGTATTCCCTTCTGAGTTCAGTTCTGCTATGTCCACAATTGAATATAGGGAGAAGTTAGAAGAATGAGAAAAGAAGTGGAGTGCGACCAGTGTAGACGCATCTCCTTGTGAAGCCCAACCGGTGTAGCTGAGTCTCCACTAAGATGTGCAGGCATATTTGGTGGAAGCTTTGACCAGTTTGGTCTTATTTGGTGGCTTCTGCTTTGACTTGACTTTGTAATTTGCTTGCACTGCATTCATCTTTTGTGCCTCGACGGTTATAGAATCTTTTTAATCCGTCCATTTTTTGAGGTCTTAGAAAAATTGTGTCAGCAGATCCTTCCCTCATCCGAAGCAACTATCGCAACCCCAATCTCTCCCGTCTTTAGACGTCAATGCCGCAAAGATAAGGATAGGAATGCACTACCAAGGTGTACTGTCCTTCGGAACTCCATGCGAGTTGAGCTAAGTGCAGAGTGCATGTGTTCAAAGTTGGTTCACGGGTGAAGAGTTGTACGGATGACTCCAAGTGGTCTACTTAAGCTCAGATGATTTGATTTCCCGAATATAGTCTTACGGAACCCAAAGATTTAAGTCACCAGACCTGAAGAGTCTAAATTCCAGTTCCTAATCAGGCTCCTTACAATGAGAGTTAAAGGCCGTAATCAAGCTCCATCCTTTAGACTAGACTCAGTCCTTAGTCCCGAAAATCAAACTTATTCTGAAAAATGCGAATGCAAATGCAACCATGTTTTTGTGAGGTATATTTTCTGGATTTTACTCATTTTTATGGATTTTAAGGATTTTATAATTTTTACAAATTTTAGGACTTTGTATTTTTTTATGGATTTTATGATTTTTATAAACAAGATTTTATTTACAAATTTTATAAGATAAATTTTATTTAAGTTAGATGTCTAATGTATTTTACAAATTTTATCTACAAAGTATTTTACAAGGGTTGAATGGCTTTTATACAAATTTTAATAAATAAGCTTTTAAATAAGTATTATACAGATTTTAAGTACAAATTTTAATTACAAATTTTTAATTACAAGTTTTAAGTATATTTTACTTATTTACCAGTATTTAATAAATAAGAGAGTGGATTTTAAATTAACCCGTACCCACTTTTTATGGATTTTATAGATATAGAAAATACAGAAAGTACGAGTTATGACCGAAAGTATATATACAATATATACGCACCCCCCTATACTTAGCTTGAGCTATGTCCTCATAGCGTCAAAAGAGAAAAAGGAGGGCATAACTCGTGCTAAGTAAAAGTGGGTGAAAAAGAGATATTGATGTCAAGTCAGTCAACCCCCCCTATACTTACGATCTGGTCATCGTAAGTATTATGAGAGAGCAAAAACGGGATGACTGAATGAAAAGGATAAATAACGAAGAAATCAAAAGGAAGGAATACGAAATCATCGAAATCACTCGGTCCCCCCTATACTTAGGATAAGGCATCCTAAGTATAAAAAGAATGTAACCAAAAATTGGGGATCAGTGATTTGTGAAAAAGAATGGCTATACAAAAGAATTAGTACAAAAATAAAACGTGAATCAGCGGACAAT
Organism: Ottelia alismoides; assembly: GCA_037367405.1. Lineage (NCBI taxonomy): Eukaryota > Viridiplantae > Streptophyta > Magnoliopsida > Alismatales > Hydrocharitaceae > Ottelia > Ottelia alismoides. The sequence goes on along the minus strand of JAZKJV010009676.1, from coordinate 28,953 downwards.
CTATCCCCCCTATACTTAGGATCTGGTATCCTAAGTATATAAGACGAGCAAAAACGGGGACGATTGTGGTCTATGAAGAATATACAAGTGTGGTGAATCTCCCGAATGGCTCAAAAGGAATTGTACAGGAAGAAGTAAAAGAATGATTATGATTCCTGTACGAAATAGATCGCTTCAGTACGGGCCAGATGATCAGTAGTCTCTACGAAGTGCTTCAGCATCTGCCCGTTAACCACGAACGGTTCTGCACCAGGTGACACATCTGATATTGCAATACTGCCATTGTCGTGCACCGTTCTGACTATGTACGGTCCTTCCCACTTGCTTTTCAATTTGCCGGGAAAAATTCTCAACCTTGCATTGAACAACCAGACTTTCTGCCCAGGGACAAATTTCTTGTGTCGGATGTGTCTGTCATGCCATTTCTTCACTTTGTCCTTATAGATCAGTGTGTTCTCGTATGCTTGGTTGCGGATTTCTACCAGCTCATTCAAATCTATCTTCCTTTTGGCTCCTGCTTTCTGCATATCCATCAAAATTTCTCGGATTGCCCATTCAGATTTGTGCATGATCTCTACGGGCAAGTGGCACGGCTTTCCATAAACTAGCCTGAATGGTGAAGTACCTAAGGGAGTCTTATATGCAGTACGATAAGCCCAAAGAACTTGGTCTAGAAGAAGTGACCAGTTCTTCCTATCCGGTCGTACTAACTTCTGGAGAATTGATTTTACCTCCCTATTTGAAACTTCGGCCATGCCATTCGTCTGCGGGTGGTAAGGAGAAGCTACTCTGTGATCGATGTTGTATTGTTTCACTAACTTTTTCACCTCCTTATTAATGAAATGGCTACCCCCATCAGAGATAAGAATACGAGGGATTCCGAACCGCGAAATGATGTGTTCCCTTAGGAACTTGCAAACGGTCTTACTGTCTGCGGTTCGTGCGGGTATAGCCTCCACCCATCTGCTAACATAATCTACAGCGAGAAGGATGTACTCAAAGCCGCTGCTGGAAGGGAACGGTCCCATAAAATCTATGCCCCATGCATCAAAGATTTCGCAGATAATGACGGGTCGCATCGGCATCGCATCTCTGGCACTGATTGTCCCTACAGCTCTCTGACACTCTGGACAACTCTTCACAAATGTGCAAGCATCTCTGGTAAGAGTCGGCCACCATAATCCGCTCTGTAGTACCTTCTGCGCTGTCCTCTTCCCTGAATGATGTCCTCCTGATTCTAGAGAATGGCACAAAGTGAGGACACTATTATATTCCTCCTGAGGAATACATCGCCTGTAAACGCAATCTGGTCCTTCGCGAAAAAGAATCGGATCCTCCCAATGGTAGTATCGTGACTCAGAAACGAGTTTCTCAACTCTGTTCTTCGGCCAACCTTGAGGACTTTTCTGTGTGACCAGAAAGTTCCCTATATCTGCATACCACGAAAGTTCTGTCACCGCAAAGATACTCTCGTCTGGAAATCTCTCTGCGATCTCTGGTGTGTATTCATCTGAAGGCTGATCTGTCTTTAATCGGGAGAGGTGATCAGCTACCATATTCTTTACTCCAGGTTTATCCTTGATATCCAAATCGAATTCTTGGAGTAAAAGAATCCATCTAAGAAGGCGTGACTTAGCATCCTTCTTTTCCATCAAAAACCTGATAGCTGAGTGGTCTGTATAAACTGTGATCTTGGAGCCAAGTAGATAAGATCGAAATTTGTCTAGCGCAAACACTACTACCAACATCTCCTTTTCTGTTACTGTGTAATTCTTCTGAGCATCATCTAAGGTCTTGCTGGCATAGTGAATAGCGATGGGAAGTCCATTCCTCCTCTGTCCTAATACAGCCCCGACCGCAAAATCTGATGCATCCGTCATGATCTCGAAGGGTAGAGACCAATCCGGCGGCTGTAGGACAGGAGCACTGATTATCTTTTCCTTTAGTGTGAGGAAGGCATGAAGACATTTGTCATTTAAAACGAACTCGATGTCTTTGCCTAACAATTCTGTTAACGGTCGGGCAATCTTGGAGAAATCTTGAATAAACCGTCGATAAAAGCCGACGTGCCCCAGAAATGACCGTAACTGTTTGATGTTGGATGGTGGTTCGAGTTTCTTAATGACATCCACCTTGGCAGGGTCAACCTCCATGCCTCGCTGGGAGATGACGTGCCCCAACACGATCCCGTGAGTAACCATAAAATGGCTCTTTTCCCATGACAGAACGAGATCTACCTCACAACACTTTTTCAAGACCTGGTTTAGGTGCGCTAAACAATCGTCAAATGACTCACCATAGATCGAAAAGTCATCCATAAAAACCTCTAGAAAATCACCGACCATGTCCGCAAAAATAGCAAGCATGCACCTCTGGAAAGTTGCGGGAGCGTTGCACAATCCAAAGGGCATCCGTCTAAAGGCATACATGCCAAACGGACAAGTAAAAGTGGTTTTCTCCTGGTCTTCTGGAGCAATTGATACCTGATTGTATCCGGAGTAACCATCAAGGAAACAGAAGTATCCTTTCCCTGCCAACCGTTCGATGACCTGGTCTATGAAAGGCAAAGGGAAGTGATCCTTCTTCGTCGCGGTGTTAAGTTTCCTATAATCAACACAAACTCGCCACGACGTGGTTACTCTCTTTGGAATCTCCTCTCCACTCTCGTTTTTCACCATCTGAATTCCCGACTTTTCCGGGACAACATGTAATGGGCTAACCCATTCGGAGTTGGAGATAGGATAAATGAACCCTGCGTCACACCATTTCGTGATCTCTTTCTTGACAACTTCTCGTAAAACCGGATTCAGCCTACGCTGAAACTCTCTGGAGGGTTTGCTGTCATGATCGAGATAGATATGATGTGAACACAAAGCAGGATTAATCCCGCGGAGATCGGATACAGTCCACCCAATAGCCTTGCGGTTTCTTTCTAGAATCTCCATCAGACGAGATTCTTGATCATCGGTCAAAGTTGAGCTGATAATGACCGGAAACTGCTAAAGTGGACCCGCAAGGAAGGCATATTTCATGTTTGGTGGCAAAGTCTTGAGTTCTGGCAAGGTAGTATCTGGATCTGCTGCAACATCATCTATATCTGTATGGGGATCTGTGTTAGTAAGTGATGTATCTACATTCTGATTATTCACCATCTCAATGTGCTCTAAAGTCGGACTACAGAAGATGTTCGAGACATCATCCGACTCCTCAGAATGATCAGAAGAGAATAAGCCAACTAGATAGAATTCTGATTCATCTGAGATGGAGGAATTTTGTATACTCTCTGAATCTGAAAGATCTGCATTAATATCCTCAAAAGTCTGATCCCTTTGCTCATCATCATCCAAACTAAAGTATAAAGTCCCATCGGAAGAGTTACCTCCTAAAGTCTCAGACCCGTCCTCTGTCAAACATTCTTGGGTCTCTACCTGGTATCTTTCGAGGTCGTCAAGGCGAACCTCATCCATGTAATCACAGGAGGCTAAAGAACTCAGAAAATCTGAAGATGCATCACTGGAAGTGTTTGATTCTCTCGCCATCTCTATATGTACCTTTTCACCCTCGGCGCGAAAAGATACCTTCCCTGTATCATAATCGAAGACAGCCTTTGCGGTCTCCAGAAAAGGCCTCCCGAGAATGATCGGGGCAAGGTCTAACTGTGCAGGGCAATTCATCTCAAGGACCGTAAAATCAACGGGAAATTGCAGACCCTGCACGGTTACGATAACGTTCCTAAGTATACCCTTAGGTCTCTTTATGGATCTATCAGCAAACTGAAGGATCGCGCGGGATTTGTAAAGAGGACCTAACTCGAGCTTCTCGAGTAAGACGCGGGTATAAGATTGATCGAGGAACCGTTATCTAATAGAGTGCGATCGAATTCGGCTTTTGCGATCTCGCATCTGACATAATGTGCACCTGAGTCTTTCTTCTTCTTTGGAAGCTTATTCTGTATTGCACAGGATGTAGCCTTAGTCAAAACATGCTTTTCTGTTCGGGATCTCTTTTTCCTACGCGTGGTGCATCTGTTTTTCAATTGATTCTTAAGCGTAGGAAATTGATCTAAGGCATCATGGAGCGGGATCTTCAGAAAGATATGATCTTTGAGCAACTTTTCAAATTGTGGAGATTCGGGATTATTTTTGGTCTTTTTCTTTCCTTTTCCAAACAAAGCATCGGGAAAAGGAATAAAGTCAGGAGTCAGAAAATCAGAACTTTTATTCAAATCATTGGAATCAGCGTGTACATCGAGAGTCTCAGAATTATTTACAAAACTCTCTAAGACAGGGGAAGAAATGTTTTTGTCTGGGGATTCTGCCTGATCTGGCGTGATATCATCGTCTGAGTCGCCAGTATCCATATCTGAACTGTTGGCATTGCTCCCATCTCTCGATTCTACATCCTCATCCTCTTGCGGTTTCTCCTCCTTGGCATTCGGATCATGCTTGTGCTCCTATGGTTCCCTCTCCTCTCCAGTAGGTGTTTGCGGTGATCTACCGCTCCTGAGACGAATGAAGTTAGACAAAAATTCAGGAAACGAGATCTTACCTGTAGTATCTACCTGATCTGGGTGCCTCCTCTTGTTGTTCGGATTCATCTGAGGCTGGGCTGGGAGAGTGGTCTTCGGCACGGTTAACTCCTCCAGACGACGGTTAACCTGCTCCATCTCTGTCTTGTGCGCAATCTGGAGCGTGCTGAGCATGTCCATGATCTGATTGAGCGCCTGGGCCTGTGAAGACATCTCTGGTTCGGTATGGGGGCCCTGGCTTGCTCCTCTCTCCTGTTTTGGCGTGAAGTGCTGAGAGGTGGATGGCTGGGAGTAGCGATGTGGTGTAGAGGAAGATTGCTGCGGCTGCTGAAAAGAATAGTTCGGTGAAAACTGAGCAGGGTGCTGATAAGTAGGCTGCGGTCTCTGATGGTAGACGTTCGGATGAGTCTGCGGCGGCGTGAAATTCTGGCGGTGCTAGAATTGCGGACGTCCATGCTGCGGATGACCGTACGGCTGCTGCTGATGATGATTCGGTATACTCGGCTGCTGAACTGGAGTATACCAAATCCCATTTATCTCGAAAGTGGCTTGCGGCTCCACCTCCATCACTGCAGTGCTGGTGACCTGGCCGGCATTGGCATGAGACTGATCCTCATGCCAATCAATCTGCGGAATCTCGGGCTCGCTCTGAACATATTGTATCTGACGGGTGGGTGGAGCGGGTGCGATCCTCCGTGCTGGCTGTGAAGAAGTCTGACTCTGCTGGTACTGAAGCTGAAGATCAGAGACCTTCTTCGAAAGGTCACTCAGCTGCTGAGGTAGTGATGAGAGTTTCTCCAACTCTCGCAGCGGCTGCAGGTCCTGGACTTGCTTGTGAATCACGTCCACCAATGTTAATTTCTCACCAATGAAGCTCATGTTGGTGTTGGATTCAGAGTCTGCTATATTCGCCACCTTGTGATACTCTCGGTGATGTGGTGGCTGCGGGGCTTTCTGATATGCCCGAGTAGAGTCTACAACTCTCGAGTTCTCGGCCATTCCTTCGAAGATGGCCCAGACTGACTCGGCATACTTGTTCAAGTAACTGCCGCCACATGCGGCACTAACTAGCCCCTGTATTTCCGGCTGGAGTCCTCCGAAAAAATTCTGTACTAGCACCTTCATTGGTATCTCATGATGAGGACATCTCTCTGTCAGGTCCTTGAATCGATCCCATGCCTCATGGAATGATTCGTTCGATAATTGCGTGAAGTTGGAGATCTGACTCCTCATCATGTTCGTCCTTCCTAGAGGGAAATACTTGCGCAGGAAGGTGGACTTCAGGTCGTCCCAAGTGGAGATTTCTCTCCCTAGATGGCTTAGCCAATAAAGGGCTTTATCGGCTAAGGCAAAAGGAAAAGCCTTTAGGCGCACGGCTTCCTGTGTCACTCCTGGATAGCAGGCCGTTCCGCAGATCATCTCAAACTGCTGTAAAAACGTGAACGGCTCCTCTGCGGCATTCCCATAGTACTTGGGAAGCAAAGAGATGAAGGACGGTCGGAGTTCGTATGGCCCTTGATTCGGCGGTAGCCGAATCCAATGATGGAGTGTTCTAGCACCCGGGTCATACTCGTCCTGTAAAGTAGCGGGAACCGCAGGCGGTAACTGGTTCCCGGCCCCTGCTCTTATTGCGGCTAATTCAGCCTGCAGCTCGGTCTGAACTCTAAACTGTTCTCGAATCTGTAGATTCATCTGCTGAAGTGTGTCGAGAATACCTGTCGTGACATCTCCGTTCAGATCTGCTCTTCCCTCCGGTTGTTCCTCAGCTGCTGGCCTCTCTTCTGCTGCCGATGCTTTCCCACGGGCCATCTGATCGTCTGTAAAATGGAAACTCTCGTAAGAACTCATCGAAAAATACTCAGGAGATTTGGATTCTGTATTGAGGCGAAGGTCTGCCTCAATGATCTGGCCAGGAGGCGAGGGAGTCTGGGTCTGACTCACCTCGAGATCGGATGGGACCAGCTCGGGAAGAGGGTCATCCCGAGCCTGTGAAGACATACGCTCGACGGTGGACGGTTGAATGCTCACAGAGTCTGAGCCGAAAAGCCGCCGAGACGTCATCTTCGATGTCAAGAGAAGATTGGGAGAGCACGTGTACGATTCAACTGAAGAAGGAATGCGAAAGCCGCAGAAACTCACGCCCCTCAAACAAACGCAAAGCAAACCCCGTTTTCACCAACTCAACCCTGATGAAGACCGTAAGAGTTCGGTCTTTTTATCTTTTCGGTTTTAGGGTTGTTTTAGCAATCGTTGCGGTTACGCGGGCTGAGCAAGCCAATAGGAGCCCGATAGTTTCTCCAAGACACTGGCCCGAATCCTTACGCGAGACCACTCGCACTCAGCCAGTATGGGAGTAAGTACGGACCGTTTCTGGCTACCCGTGTTACTTGAGGACGGAGCCTTACGCAGTGTCCTCTAAACCTCCCACTCTGCTAAGTAAACCCGGACCGTTTCCGGCTACCCGAGCTTACCCACTGAGGAACAGTGATCAGGTGTATGGACCCAGTAGTATCCCGCAAGAAATACGGGGTTTTGTCTCTATCCTTAAGTGTCGGCTCTCAACTCGCGCACTCTGAGAAATGTGCGGGGGTTACTCTCCCCAAATCAATTGAATCGATTTTACGGTTGTTGGTCAGATATTTTTAGCAGTCCCAATTTTTAATTTTGCAATTTTTATGTATTTTCAAACAACGTCTATTTTTGTCTTTTTGTTAAAACCCTAGAGCAAGCACCTAGGTTACAAGTCCTAAAACTAGCTACGAGGCGCAAGCAAATAGAGCGAAAAATCCTAAGCAAGCATCTAGAAAACCGCGGAAAGCCGATAAGCGATAAAAGCCGTGGTGGGTGCCTTGATTCACCAGATACACGGTATCCGATGAATCAAGCCCCTAAAAAAAATGAAAATTTTATTAAGCTAAGTACAACTCTCTCCCTTTCTCTCTCAAATAAAAGGATACTAAATCTCTGCTTCTCTGCAGTCGGCTCGTGAAGAAGGAGCCGACCTCTGCCCTTTCAACTAACTCGGCTTCCGAAGAAACCGGTTGATCCTGCAGGCCCTGCAAAGATGATTAGCACAAAAGATCTGATCGAGAAAGCCGAGAAAGCCGTAAAGAAAACAAGGAAGGTAAAATCAGAAAACACGAAAAAGCCGTACGAAAAACCGTACGAAAAACAAAGAGAAGAAAAATAATAAAATCACGAAAAACGAAAAATCAAGGGAATCTAACGCCTCCCCGGCAACGGCGCCATTTTGATAAGCTTGTTTCACGGCTTTCACTTGTCGGTTGTAGCAGAAAGAACCGCGAAACAAGAAGGAAGGAACTTATCAAACAAATTTTACGGTTTCCTATCGGAAAACTGTTTCACTAATATTTAACCAGGCAAGTGTTCCTGGGTCGAACTCAAGGAGGCAGAATATATTCCCTAATTTTTCTTCTCCGTAATTTTACTTTAATTCTTCTCTAAGTCAGAATGCTTTTTTAGTGGTTTTTATTTTTGTAATTTTTATTTGATTTTATTCTTTTCGAATTTTTATTTAATTTTCAAAAAGGGATATTTTGCAAAAGATTTATGTATTATATAGTAGGCGAATAGAATATAGGTGGTACTATATAGTATAGGTGAACGATGTTCGAGCCGCGTACTCGAACTGCACAAGAAATCAAAACAAAACGAGGCGGTTTTTGAGAAAATCAAAACACGTCGGAAACTCGTCGAAAAGCCGCGAAAACTTTATACTATATAGCTATGGTAGTTGTGTAACTACCCTCCAAGAATCGTCGAAATCCGAGGTCAAACGGACAAGATATAGCCCCTACAGCCCAGGGGCATAAGCGTAAAAATTACTAATTAAAATGTTCTCAAAAAGGTCCAAAAAGGACTGTTCTGCAAGAAAAACTAACAACTATTACACTTAGGTCCCTGCAGAGGGACCTAAATGTAATTATACAAAACTTGGGCGGCGGCTTGGAATTCTGGAATTTGAGCTGGGTTTATGTTGCAAATTTCCTACCGTTTCAGATTGAACGGCCAAGATCAGAACGTTTCAAGCGCGATCCGACGCTCCTCGCGGTGCCACGTGGCGGCTAACTGTGCGTCGTCAGTTCTTGAGGTTGTTGGAGCTCTGGCGGACGGCCTCTCTTCTCCGACTTATCACGGCCGATCCCCGACGTCTTGGACTCACCTGTGGAGCCAGAGGGGTGGCTCCTCCACCCCTCGAGCTCGCCCACGGTGGAAATGGCGGAGGCGGCGCTCCGTGCGGTGGCTGAAGCTCGAAGAAGATGACGGTTCGGCAAGGATGGCTGGCTAGCTGCTCTGGAGGTCCGATCTTCAAGAACGAAGAACGGCGATGACGTAGGCCCAAAATCCGATGCGATTGCCTTGCGTGATACCTGGATCTGCAATGAAGGTAGTTCTATGCTCGATTCGTTCTGAATCGGCCAACAAAGTAAGATCTAAAGCCTCAAAATTTAAGAAAAATGCACAAATGTCCAGCTAAGAACTCCAGATGCGAAGAAGATGATATTTCGTGAATCGATTTGAATCAAATGGATGCGAATCGAACAGGGATTGGAATGTGGCGTTAAAGATGGGCAATTAACCTATCTAAGAATGCGATTAGCCACGCTAATCGTGGCACGAATGTCGAGAAACAAAATCGCAAAGACGAAGGAATTGGTCTATGGGGATCCGGGTGTATGACCTGGAATATGGCTGCTCGACGGTCGACCTCGCCGGAGCTCTACGCAGCACTTGGCGGCGATGCAAGGCGAAGCTCCGCCTTGGATCTCTTCTCCGACGTATCCTCTTCCTCGCGGACCCTTCCAGTGGAGCTGTCACCTCCGGAGTTGGTTGGAATCGAAAGGGGAAGTTGGGTAGTCGGTTAGCCTGGAGCTGGGAAGCTGAAGGTGGAAGAAGATGTTTGTTAATGGCCGACTTGGGGGTCTTATATAGGTGGATTTCGTGGGCTCCAAGCCAAGATCTAAGGGCTGGCGGGTGAGAGGGTTGTTAGGAGTAGGGAATGGAGGGTTTAGATGGTTCGGAGAGGTTAGAGGTTAGGCGGGAAAATGGGTAGAAGTCGGCCAGTTGGAACAGAAGTCGGCAGAACAGCTTCTTGGAGAAGAAGCTCCAAGTGCTGACACGTGTCAGCACCTGGTTGGCCCAGAAGTATAAATAAGCTATAAATTAAATATAAAATAGAAGATGACGTTATTTTAAATAGGTATAAATACAAGAAAGTTAGATAAATTAATTTTCTAAATTATAGTATAATTACTTTTAATAAATAATAAATATTATTTAAAATATAAATATTTTATTAATAAATATGTATTAATAAATAGGTTTTGTATTTTTAGTTTAATAACTAATTAAGTAAAAATTAATTTTATATTTTCTTAATTATTAAGACATTAAATAAGACTTATACAAATTTTTATAGATTTTTATGAATTAATTTATATATTTTAATAAATAGAAGAAGTGTCTTTATAGGTCAAATATACCTATATTTTAGGGTATTCGATTTTATAAAAATAATAAATAGTCTCCAAAAATTATGAAATAATTTATGGTGAAACTAGAGGATCATGAAATAATTTAGAAATTATAAAATTAAGAAAATAATAAATAAGGTGTGTTACATAAAATAAATAGCCCAGAAACCCCTTTGTCTTTTGGTCCCAAAACCGACTTTTTGCAAACGGACTCCGAATTCAGTGAAACCACCTTCATTAATTATATAATATTATTTTATGAACTTTAAAGGTGAGTAGAGTGAAATTGGAGTTCGTATGAGGAAGTTATGATGTTCGGAAGTTGAGATTTTGACAAATTGCAAGCGGGATTTCTTGGCATATTTACAGAGTAATATTTTTAACTTATTTTTATATTTTTATTTACATTTTTGTGGATAATTAGGAGAAAGATTTAGTGAAGAATAAATTAAGATGAAATAATTAAAATTCTTTGAAGTTTTGTATTTATTTATAAATAGTGAAGAATGTATATACATGAGATAGATTTTTATTGGGTTTTCTTTCCTTATCTCCCCCTACTTCTTGGTTTGTCGACCAATCCATGCTGACTTGGTCTCGGGGGTTAGGCTATAAATATATCTTTCAGTTATATTTATAGTTTAAGTAATATTACATATATATACATATATTCCATATTCCTTTTTTCTTTCTTTTTCTGGTTCTTTATTTATTTACATGAATTTAGTGGTTAAAAGTGAATATTTACAAATGAATAGGGTTTTGTTAAAATATGAGAATTAGTAAGTATTTACATGCATTTGTTAAGGGTTTTAAGACAAAATGCGACAGAAAAGTTAATGAATCATGGATTCATCACTTACGAATCTATTCAATGTTATTTGGCGACGCGAGAAAATGCTTGAAGATTGGAGGAGGAGTATCGTGGTGCCTCTTTATAAGAACAAAGGAGACATTCAAAATTGTTCAAATTATAGAGGTATCAAGCTGATGAGTCACACTATGAAAATTTGGGAACGTGTGATCGAAAGAAGGTTGAGGCAAGCTTCCCAAGTAAAAGAAAATCAATTCGGATTCATGCCAGGTCGCTCAACTATTGAAGCCATCCATTTGTTGAGGAGAACAATGGAGATTTATAGAGCTAAAAGGAAGAATCTTCATATGATCTTTATTGATTTGGAGAAGGCTTATGATTCCGTCCCATGAGAGATACTGTGGAGAGTTTTAGAGAAGAGACAAGTACCTGTCCTATACATTAATCTCATAAAGGATATGTATGATAGGGCTTTATCTTGTGTAAGGACCTCGACAGGGAAGACTGACTATTTTGATATCAACATTGGTTTACATCAAGGTTCAACTTTAAGTCCATTTCTTTTTACTTTGATTATGGACGAGTTGACAAGTCACATTCAGGATGAGTTACCTTGGTGTATGTTATTTGCTGATGATATTGTGCTTATTGACGAGACTAGAGATGGAGTAAATGAGAAGCTTGAGGTTTGGAGACATGCATTAGAGACTAAAGGTTTTCGTATAAGTAGGGCTAAGACAGAATATATGGAATGCACCTTTGATGGAAGCAATGGTGAAGGAATCGAGGTTAAGATTGGTGACGATAACATTCAGAAGAGAGATTCTTTTAGATATCTGGGATCTATTTTGCAACATGATGGGGAAATTGATGGAGATATTACTAATAGAATAAATGCAGGCTGGCTAAAGTGGAGAGGAGCCTCCGCTGTTCTCTGTGATAAGAAAATTCCTTTAAAAATTAAAGGAAAATTTTATAAAGCAGCCGTGAGACCTGCTATGCTTTATGGTTCTGAATGTTGGCCTGTGAACCATAGACATGTGCAGAGAATGGCTGTAGCAGAAATGAAAATGCTAAGATGGATGTGTGGACATACACGTAAAGATCGGATTCGGAATGATGCAATCAGAAAGAAAGTTGGTGTAGCTCTGATCGAGGATAAGATGCGAGAAAACCGCTTAAGATGGTTTGGTCATTTGCAAAGAAGGTCAACTGATGCACCGGTTAGGAGATGCGAGTGTTGGGATGTTGAGCCGGCTAAGAGAGGGCGAGGACAGCCCAAGAAGTGTTGGAAAGAGACTATAAGAAGGGATCTTAGTTTTTTGGATATAAGTCCGAGATTGACCCAAGATAGATCTGAATGGAGGCGAAAAATCCATGTAGCCGACCCTACTTAATTGTGGGAAAAGGCTTTGTTGTTGTTGTTGTAGCATGGGAACTTAACGTATCATGCAGAACCAAATAAAAGGTCTCCGCGAGGAGGATTCATCATGAATTTATAACTGGGAAGTCAAAGGTTGAACACAAGGACATGAGCAATTTGGTGAATGATTTTTAAGTGTCAAATATTTTAAGTAGCAACTTAGAGGATGATTATATTGAGCGGATGCATAATTCACAACAATGAAGATTTTTAACATATTTTTTATGTACTTCAATTATATGAAGACAATAATGCACAAATAATGCGATAAAGTCAAACACAATATGATGAGACACACAATAGGAAACTTGGGTTAATAACAAAACTGCCTGAATTAGTTTGATATTAATTAATGCATGAAAACTGGTCAAATGGCGACTTTAAGCCTTAATCAATCTCAAAAGCAACTCAACACAATTTTAACTTCACTTTGATGCTTAGTGATTTCAACAAGCAATTAAATCATTTACTTCTTAATGTCAATGATTAAAATTAACAAAGCTCGCAAAGAAAGAGAGCATCAAATTAGCTTTCAAACAAAACCTAAATCACCTTGTTTGTATATATAGATAAAAATATATTCAATATTCAATCCTTGGGCATTTTTAAATAAAAACCGCAAGTTTTTATTACAAAATAGGACAAAATATGATTGGAAAGCATATAAAATAACACACATTGGCTAATATGCAGAATTCACAAAGGCGGAGGGGCTTATCTGCAATTATGGAAACGTTGGAGGACAAAACTGCAAATTACCTTGTCAGGTGCACACTACACGTGAGCCTTCTAGGCTCAATGCTGGAGGCTCGATCAATGTTTAATCTTTTGGTGTTCCGCTCGAAGTTTGGATGCAGGCTCGGATACCGAGCCTTAAGGATGAAGTGTTGCCTTGGATTGGCGACATGGATCAATCTGAACCGTCTAATCTCACCCAATTTGGGAAGATCGATCGTATCTTCTCGTCAAGTGTTCTTCCCCTCCTCCGTGCATGATGGCGCTTGGACTATGCTCCAGCGATTTCGCTCTCACTCCTCCTTGATCCTCTATCTCCGATTAAGGTCAGATGATCTTCCTGACATCTCCACGAAGTCGGTAGAGGGTTACAAAAGATGAGAGATGCCTTCTCCTGCTCTATTGATGAAGTGTTGCTTGAGTAGGAAATGTAGATAGGATCATGGTTTCAAAAACTGATCATTGAAGCTATACTGACCTGCAGTGTTAGTGTAAACCGCAGACAAGGACTATGGAACTGATCTGAGTGGATATGAGGTGAAATGATAGGATCAATCGTAGTGAAGGACAATATTCCTAAATGGATTCTAAGCTATTGAGTAGAATAGAAGGGATCAAGGTGAAAAATGATGGGGAAGTGAAGAGGCTAACTGTAGTGATACGTGTGGATGTATGAATAGAGGAGAAGGTATCCGAGTGTTAAGATCAAGATGGAAGCGCACATATGATCCAAAATAAATAATCAAATAGTGAAGGGAAATAAGATTTACTGAGTTGCTCACCTGTAGGATGAAGGTTGAATCGATGACTTGAAGAATTCTGGAGTGCCTAGAATTAAGCGAGGATGCTCTGGTCTTCGCTCGACGTCTCTGGCTATGAGACAAAGCTCAATCAACCAAGGAGATGGCTGAACACGCCTGCTAAGGTTGAGGATCTCGTCGGTGGATCGCCTTCGTATTCACAATCAATCTCTCTCCCTAACTATTACCTAGAGGAAGAGGATGCTGGGAGGAACCAATCGCAAGTGGCAGATGAGGTGGAAGTTTCCCAGAGATGGGGGTTTCGATGGCAGGGTGGTTGAAGATTTGCGGTTGAAGACGGTGGTTTCAACCACCACTCTCAGCAAAGAGAGAAGGGATGAGGGGAAGTTGGAGATCAGGTGATGGTAAGGATTGATCGGTGTAGAGAATGGAGGCAGTGGTTGGAACGTAGGTTGCCGGAGTTGGTGATAGAATTAAGAGAAGTTACGTGTAGGTGAAGAGTTGTGTCTATTGAAGGAGGTGGTCAGATGTGGAAGACGTAATATGGGTCGTTGGATCAAGATCCAACGGTCCAGATTGAAGTATAGTAGAGTGAAGAGGCAGGGCCACATGGGCGGCTGTGGAGGCGCCACATGGCCCAATAGGAATTAATAAAATTTAGAAAAATCAAATAAAATTAGAAATAAATTATTTAGGAGTCAAATTATAAAAAATGATGAACATAAAAGTTGTACATCTCAATGAGATCTACAACTTTATGTATAAGTCAAAGAGATCAGAGGTCATTTGTATATAGATACAAATTAAATATAAATTAAAACAATATAAAACATTTTCTTTTATTTTTATTTTGCTTATTTTTTTGTATTTTTCATATTATTTAATGTTATTTTTTTATATACAATATTATACTAATTTTCTTTGATTTTTAATAAAAAATAAATACTTAAAATATTAGCATAATAATAGGGTTATATTATATATGCTAATTAGTGTCAATTATATACAACACACAAATTAGTAATTATTTTTATTTGTACATGAATTTGGTTGATTAACTTAAGAAAGAGAGATATTATTGGTGATTAATGATGATAAATATGGGATTTATCGACCCCTATACTTAAGATAAACTTGTCCTCAAGCTAATAAATAAAAAATAAGTAGAGAGTTAGTTTAATTGGTGAGATCCCTGACATGTGAAAGTGAGTATACAAGGCTCAATTTAACCTAGAACACTAGGTTTTAGAAATCCCATAACTCTAAATTGATCCAAGTATTCATCAAAAGGAATTCAACTCCTCTAATGGTCAGACTCTCAATGTACATAAATATAAGACGTATAGCTTAGTGTAGACTGCATCCACAAGAGTAGAGTCAAAATTTCACCAACAGTGCGAATCTCAGAAGCTCTCCTAAGGACCCAACCCTCAACACTAGGGAATAAATATAGTATTGATTCATTCCACCATCTCTTTAGTTTGCTAGACTTTAAAGGTATATATGGAAGGCCAAATTCTAGACGATATAGGATTGTGTAATTATTTTCTCCTCCTCTCATTGGAACATGGTTTTCTCCAGTGCCAATACTCAACACAATTTTCATTTTTATTTTGCCAATCAGTGTGTCCATCAAAAGAGATTGAGTTGTCTGTACTTGTATTCTTGGGACTGCATTGGGGTGCGTCTTTCTAAATCTAATATACCTACACCCAGACTTGTAGTGCTAATAACACAGAGCCGTTTTTGAGGTACTAGCCCGACTCATAAAAGCCTAATAATTTGGTCCAAGTGGACACTTAAAGGTTGGGAGCGCTCACCTTGAATGTAATAGCTCATACGATGTAACTTTGTAATGTGATGAGCTTTTCTTTTCATTTCACTTCTCATTTTTTTATTTGAGGGAACTTCCCTTCTTTTTGGCTAGCTCCACTGCTTTTTTTACCAAGGATTGACGCACACTGATCAACCTATTAATTTAATGTCATCACACCCTGACACTTTAGGTCAATGTCAAGAGATAGAATGAGAACATGTCCCATACTGGCTAGATTGTTAAGACTCAGGTTTCATGAAGCTGACATTAATCATATCCCATCCTCGAGCATCATATAGATAAAGTCCAAACTCAAGCTTCAAATCCTAGTATCCTCAGTGATACCTTGATTCATCTCAATCATGAATGTAGTCATGCATGTGAGTGATAGTCAATTTATTTTAAGGGAGATTAAGCATGCAATATAGTACACATATCTTCTAACTAGGGAAGTTTGAATTTTCAAGCCCAAGACCCTAATGATTAAGACATGATAACTTTACATCTATGGACTCTTTAAACCCATAGTTAAAGATCATCTCGAGCCTTGAGAGCATAGTGAAAATGTCAGAGAAGAATACCAATTAATAAGTTAGTGAGTTAGTTATTTACAAAAGAATCAAGGAAATATTAGTTTTACTAAAGCAGAATGGGTAACCTTGTCAGAACAACATAGAGAAAATATGAAGGACACACTAGGATACCCAACGCAACAATACAAACTTCAGCTCCTTAAAAATCAAGATTGGATCTTTGAGGTTTAAAATCACATGATGCCTTATGTTTCAACTACTTCTTCCCAACAGAGAACACTTCAGAATCTGAATTAGAAGGATCTTTATCGACTTGGAATTTCAACATTCTAGAATGATTCCATTCTTCCTCAAAAGTAATATCCATATCTACATGGGAAACCTCAAAATTTTAATAATCATGGGAAGAAAAATCAAACCTTGAAATCCTACAATAGACTTCTAGGTTTTCCTTAGAATAGAAAAACTAGACACAGAAGGATGACCCAACTTACATGAAATGTGATGCTCCATAAAATGGACATTTTTAGTAAATGGTATTAGTACCTCCATATCTAATTCTTCTATCAATAAATCAACTTCCTCAATTGACATCACTCTTTTTAGTGAACTCTTTATCAACTTGATCTTCCAAAATATGGAATTCAAATCCAAACTTTCATCCATGTTGGACTCCTTAACATTCAAAGGCAAGATAAGCTTATAAAGAATAGGAATAAAATAATTCAGTGAACTGTCGCAATCTCCTAGAACCATAAAACACTAAAGGATAGAACATTAAAACACCAAAGGACACTGAAGAGACAAAACAGATTTAATAATTTTTTTAACTTCTTTAGAAAAATAATGACTGGCCTAAATGAATATGATTAGTTGGATCTACTTTCATCCAGTATGGGTGTAAGTACGGACCGTTAAACGACTACCTGTATTACTTAAAGACGGTGCCATACACGTTGTCTTTTAACTACCCACTATGCCAAGGGAATAATTCCCTCACTAAAAAGTAGCAAATCATTTTTAAGTCTAATAATAACAATTGATACTGAATAATTTATTTTAATTTTTTGGATTTTATTGATTTTTATTTAATAGAGTTAGAAAGTTAACATATAGTTAGACTTATTTATACCCTTAGCTTCGAAAAGGAATTTGGAAAACTTTTTGCAAACATTGTCATATAGATTTCAGTTTTCAAAATATTTTAGAAAGATTTTCAAAACAAGTAAAGTCGTATTTTTTTACAAACCATGTAAAATATTTTTGAAAACCATGTAAATATATATAAATTTTCAAAAATCATTTTCAAAATATTTTTTTTAAAAAAATCAGTTCCAAAAAATGTAATACTATACCCATAGCCCCAATAGTTTGAAAAGAATTTAAAAATATGAGCTATGGCTACTGTATATATGTAATATACGGTAGACCTCCTTATACATAGCTTTTGCTATGTCCTCATAGCACAAAGTGATATTAAGCCACAGCTCAATGAAGTATAAAAGAATATAAGAATCGATGTCTGGAATACGACAAGTGTAAGAATGAGAAAGAATATGTTAGAAAGAATATAAAGCGATGATCCCCTCTATACTTAGGTTTTGAAAAACCTAAGTAAAGAAATAGAGATAAATGCATAGAAGAGACTTCTCAATAAACAAGATAATGTGTAATGGAGAATGTATGGACAGATACTCCCTATACTTAGGCTTAGAATAACCTAAGTATAGGTAGGAAAAAGAATCAAAGTCGAAGGAAATCTACAAGAATAGAGTCAGAAAGGATTTGAATATGCTGATATTGAATCTTGTGAAGTGAATCTATCATGATGATCATGCCTTCTCTAGAAATATGAAATGAAGTCAATAGGCCTGAAGTCAATCATCTCAAGGGGAGTTAACCTTTCCTTGGATTCTACAAAATGCTTAAGTAACTATCCATTAACCAAAAAAGAAGGAGCATTCCCTGAAAGCTTTGCAATCTCTATACTACCATTCTCATGCACTTACTTAACCAGAAAGGGTCCATCCACTTTGACTTAAGTGTCCCATGATAAATCTTTAACTTCGCTTAAACAATCATACCTTTTATCCCAGAACAAAGTTTTTATATCTAATATGCTGATCATGCCACCTATTAACTTTATCCTTATAGATCATAATGTTGTTATATGCTCGATTGTGGATTTCCACTAGCTCATTTAGGTCAAGTTCTCCACACAATTTTCCTAAGTGATAGCTCCAATTTATCTTCTTTATTGTACATTCAGATTTGTGTACTAATTCAACAGGCAAATGACATGGCTTGCTATAAATCATGCTAAAAGGTGAAGTGCTAAGAAGTTTCTCGTAGGCCATTCTATAAGCCCACATAATTTGGTTTAACAACTGAGACCAATTCTTCCGATATGGACGAGCTAACTTTTGAAGAATGCTCTTCACCTCCCTATTTGAAATCTCTGCCTTGCCGTTCGACTGTGGATGGTAAGGACTAGTTATTCTATGCTCAAATCCATAGTCCTATTCTCTAAATTTCATCATTCCATTCACAAAGTGTCCACCCCCATTAGATATCAACACTTTAGGTACTCCTAACTGTAGGATGATTTTATCTTTTATGAACTTGCAAACAATCCTACCGTCTGTTGCTCAGGTTGGAATAGCCTCCATCCATCTTGACAAGTAATCTACCGCTAACGTGATGTAGTCAAAACCTTGGCTATTAGAGAAGGGACCCATGAAATATATTCCCCAATCATCAAAAACATCACAAAAAATCACAGGCTGCATGGACATCTCATCTCTAGAACCAACAGTCCCTCCCATCCTCTGGCAAACAGGACACGCCCGTACAAAATTAGTGGCATCTCTAAACAAGGTCGGCCAAAAAAACCACACTGTAACACCTTATGAACGGTTCTCTTTCCCGAATGATGTCCTCCAACCTCAAGTGAATGACAATATGCGAGGACACTCTGGTATTCCTCTTGAGGAATACACCTCCTCCAGACAAAATTCGATCATGGGGAACTTGCTTGGAGACAAGTTCACCAAGTTGGCATACCATGTGAGTGAGTCAACAACACATCGACTCATCTAGAAAAATTTCTCGAGTAGGCTCAAAATTAGAGGAATCCTTAATCTCAATTCTCGAAAGATGATCAACCACTAAACTTTTGACTCCGGGTTTATCCTTAATCTCCAAATCAAACTCCTGTAGTAACAATATCCATCTAAGAAGATGCGCCTTCGTGTCCTTTTCAATGAGACACCTAATGGCTAAATGATCGTTGTAAGCTATCACTTTTGAGCCAAGATTCACAGACCTAAACTTCTCTGAAGACCAAACTACTGCAAGCATTTTTTTCTCGATCACTGTAGAATTTCGTTGTGCTGGATCTGAAACTTTGCTCGCCTAGTGAATAACGAACAAAATCCGATCTCGCCGCTGCCCCAATACATCTCCTATAGCAAAATCCGAAGCATCAGTCATGATCTCAAAGGGAAGAGATAAATCAGGAGCCCACTGAATCATCGAGTCATAAATCTTCTTCTTAAGGAGCTCAAAGGCCTCAAGACGCTTTTGATCTACGGAGAATTTAGTGTCCTTTTCTAAGAGCTCAGTCAGGGGTCGAGCAATCTTAGAAAATCTTGAATAAATCATCTATAAAACCCAATATGCCCTTGAAATGACCTCACTGACTTGATGTTGGTTAATGGATAAAGTTTCTTTATCACATCCTCCTTGGAAGGGTCAAACTCCATTTCCTTTTTGGATATGACATTCCCCAACATGATAAACCTCCTTAACCATAAAATGACTTTCCCCCAGGAGAGTACAAGATTTACCCCTCTACATCTCTGAAGAACTCATTCCTAATGCGCTAAAGAAGAATCAAATGAATCACCATGGATCGAGAAGTCTTCCATGAATACCTCCTGGAAATCCCCAACCATTTCAGCAAACACAACAATCATGCACAACTGAAAAGTACCTCACGCGTTGCATTGCCCAAAAGGCATGCGCCTGAATGCATATGTGCTGGAAGGTCTTGTAAGGTGGTCTTTTCCTGGTCCTTAGGGGCGATGGCTACTTGATTGTATCCTGAGAACATGTCAAGAAAATAGAAGAACTCCTTCTCTGCTAATCTCTCCTAGAGTTGATGAATAAAAGGTAAGGGAAAGTGATCTTTCTTGGTTGCAGCATTCATGCACCTATAGTCGACACAGACGTGTCACGATGTGGGTACCCATATCTCAGTTTCAACTACCTCCTCATTGGTTACAATCTGAATTACAGACTTCTCCGGGACGACTTATAAAGGGGCCACCCATTTAGAGTCAGAGATTGGGAAAATAAAAAACTCTTCTTAACTACTTCCCACAGATTTGGTTTGTGTCTCCTCTAGAACTCACGAGAAGGTCTAACATTATCCTCAATAAAAATATGGTGTGGATATAGTGCAAGGTTTATACCCACTAGATCTGACACCATCCATCCTATAGCCTTGTGGTTCTTTTCTAACATTTATAACAACCTAGTGTCATGCTCTACTGTTAACCTAGAGCTAATGATGATAGGAAAATTATTCTTTGGTGCCACATGAAAGGAGTACTTGAGTGTAGGAGGTAGTGGCTTCAACTCAAGCAAAGAAGAATCATCAGGAATATCAGGCTAAACTACCACTTAATCTGGATCTGTGCAGCATAATGGAGATGAATCATCTGTAATGTTGTCTACTAACGAAATTGAAGAATAAGAAATCTGATCGCCAAAGAAACACAGTAATTCAACTAAAGCCGTTTTCGACTCATCATCTTATTCCCTTGGTTGTTCCAAAGGAGAAGGAACCAACAAGTCCAAAAGGACTTCTAAGTCACCAAGGGAATAGAGAGATGCATATCTCAAGAATTCTGGCAATGTATCAACAACTGCTCTGTGTACACTATCCTCTCCAGATAAGAGGGTCTCGCTCTGTACTTTCAGGTTCTGAGGCCAAATCCCAACTGTGCGAACTACATCGCAGTCTACCTCTGAGAAGGAAGAGAAGTATGTCCTAGACTCTGAATCAGGTCGCTGCCATTTTGTCTGATTCATTTGTAGTTGCACTTCTCTGTCGTGAGAAAGGAACTTCATCATCCCTGTCTGATAATTGAATAAAGCTCCAACAATCCTAAGGAAGGGCCGCCCAAAGATAATGCGTGAGTCTCTCTAATGATTAGGTATGTCCATGTCAAGGACAGTGAAGTCCACCTTGTAGTATTGTCCCTTATAGAGATAATGACATTCTTGACCTCACCATTAGCCTTTTTCATTGACTTATCCGCAAACTAAACTAAATCTCTTGATCAGCATAAAGGTCCCAACTTCAGTTTCTAATATAAGGTAAGGGGTAACAAGTTGATCGAATAACCATTATCTAGGAGAGTGCGTAAAAATGCTATGTCATTGATATGCCTCACCACATAATGTGCACCTAAATCTCTCTTCTTTTGTGGTAACTTTTGGTTATTGAGACAAAATGTAGTGGCAACCAATAGAACGTGGGTCTTGACATAGTTGTTCAGTTTCTTCTTGCTAACTCTGCTAGGTGTGCATCTTACCTTCAAGTATTTCTGAAATGCAGGATGACTGATCACATACTCTTCAAATGGCACCTTACACTTGATGTTATCTCTACAAAATCATGCCATTTTAGGATCATCTTTTTGAATCTTATTAATGATGTGCTTTCCTATCGTAAGAGAATAGGGGAAAGGGATAGGAAAAGAAGGATGTGAAGACTCAGAATCCTAAACAGAAACACACACTTTATTATCCATAGAAACTGAGTTTTTCACACATGAATCTTTTACAATTGGAATAGCAACTGAATCATCTACTACAGGTTGGGGAATGTCTGCTGAATGTCCATTTTCCTCAACCGAAGGTGCAAGGTCCTCCGTAGACTCTGAATCTGATGCGTGTCATGCCGCTCTCGTACTCCTCCTCAATCTCCTGTAGGAAGTCTCCGCTCGCTAGTGATCTCTGTGAAGATTCCTGGCATCATCATCCTCTAAAGTATCCTCAAGATGAGCTTCAGAGTCGGTCTTCTCCATATCCCTTACCTGATCAGGTACGACCACGGTCTGTTCGCTCCTGAGAGACAAATGATTAATACAATCAAATAGAAAGATCTCGTGCTTAGATTTTTGAGAATCTAAGTAGTATACCTGATCTAACCGCTGCTTAGGATGAGGTCTATTCAAGCTATTAGGATTAGTCTGAACCTATGACGGAATGGACGTAGTAAGGGTAGTGCGCTCATCATGTAGATGGGAAAAATGGTTGAGATCAACCCTCAAATCTTGTACCCCATTCTTGTAGGAATGAAACTCCTCCAAAATCTGTCTTTGGAAATAAATAGGACCTAAAGATTAATGTTGTGGCTATGAAGAAGGGGAAGGAAAAGAAGAACATGAAGATTGACTATGATGGCCATAGGAATGTTGCTGCTGCTGGGTATGATGCTGAACATACAGGCCCTGCTGGCCTGACTGGTACGTCTGCTAATGCCCGTACTGCTGCTGCTACTGCCTTGGTGCATGGTAAGGAATGACTCCAGAGCTCTGTGGTGCTGGAAGAGGTGTAGGAGTAAATGATGTGTTGTAGAAGGTCAGGGGCCGCTGGTAGGAGAAAAAGTCCCTAGAACTCCCCTTCCTGGCAAGGTCATGAGTGTACCACACACCATTCACGTCCCACACCTGGGAAGGTTCCTCAATAACTGTCTCTACAGATGGTGGCAGCTGCCGACAAGTATGGGCTAAGGGCTAGTCTGCTACCCACGGATGGGGTGGCCCTGACATCTACTGCTCTTGAATATGGTGAACATAGTAAATAGGAGAAGCATATGCAGTCACGACAGGTACCCTCATCTTGAATACTCTTTCATGTCATCTGCTTAGGTAGTTTTGATAAGTTGTTGTCCAGCTCATCCATCCGCCTATCGATCCTCTCAACTGAAATGAGTTTATCTGCAATGATACCCATATCAAAAGGATCAAATGTAGCCTACACTCCTCTACTGGATAGGAATGGAATGGTGGTCTCTAATAGAGCTCTACTCTTAGTATTTGCTCTACTCGTCTTGACCATCTGCTCGAACACATTCCAAATGGTGTCTGCTCCATGTGAAGTGGAGTTGCCTCCACAAGCAGCACAAACCAAACTCCGCACTTCAGGATGTACACAGCAATAAATAGACTGAACCAGGATGGTAGGCTCTAAGCTGTGACAAGGACACTTCTGTAAGAGATCCTTGAATCTCTCCCATGTATCACAAAAGGCTTCATTGGGAAGTTGGGAGAAACTTGTGATGCGTGAACACATCAAGTTAGTTCTACTCGAAGGGTAGAACTTTTTCAAGAAGAGGTCCTTGAACTGCACAAAGGTATTTACAACTACCTCCAGGTTCTTCATCCATAAATCTGCCTTATCCTTTAAGGAAAAAGGAAGGCCTTTGAGCCGAATGTAGACTTAGCTAACCCTAGGATGCCTAAGGTTAGTACATACTAACTCAAAATCCCTAAGGAATGCATATGGCTCCTCATGCGCATTCCCATGGAAATGAGGCAGCAAGCTAAGAAACTACGGCTTCAATGCATATTCAACTTCAGGCTATACTGCGCTAAACCAATTAGCCATTTGATACTGCCCATGGTTGTATGCCACATCCATTGGTGCATCTCTACCCAACTGTAACTCGACAAGTTGAGCTCTTATTAGTGCTTGGTTCTGCTCGGATTCTGCTAACTTGACCAACACTGCATGGATTGGGTCCTCTCATTCTTCCTCCTCTCCATTATGCTTTTTAGGAGACATCTCTTCGTCACCTTTATCAAACAAAGGATTAAAGTGAGATCTAGATGAAGATAATGAAATCGAATCGATCTCACAAAGGCAATGATCTTCCTCAGTAAGTAGACCAAAAAAGGGATTGGTTGAGATGTAACTACCCCTAAGGAGGGAATCATGATACACTGGTTTGGAGAATGGATCATTTTTAAATCGGGATGGTCCAGTTAAAGAAAAAGAAGGAGGGGACTGGATCGGTGAAGACATGATATTTGGGCAGTTCAACGACAAGCTTGTAAAATCTGACCAAATATCCGACCAATTATCTATCTTCGAATGTCAATAGATAAAGGAATGGATCACGTTTGATACAAAAAGATCTAGTACTACTGGGCATGTGAATGTGCAGAGTTAACTCACACAATACAATCAATGCAAACCCCTTTGAATTGATTTACAAACTCAACATTGAAGGTTGGGGATGATGGCCTTACTATCTTGTCAATTTTAGTTAAGTGAGTCAAACAATCTTATACAATCTCACAAGTGTAGTCCCTTAAGGTAGCTCAAGTTCAAGTTGGTGGAACAAGACTACTTCTTCTAATGGTCTGAGGAAAGTGCTTGCAACCATAACATAACCTTAAAAGTGAGTCGAAGCACTTAGGGCACAAGTCCAAGGATTTTTGCTCTATTCTTTTAGGGGCTATGTCCTTACCCACTTTGTCTGGAGGTAAGTACCTGCAATCAATGAGGGTTTTACTGCCCGTAATACAAGGTTGCTTTTATTCCAAATTAATTAGGTCAACTTGCAAAAATTCACTCTCAATTTTAAGAGATTAGGTTATCTCTTTGAATTAAGTGACCACAAACATCGCATAACGTACAATCCCTTTTCCTTTTTTCCTTAAGTTGATAAAACAGAGGGATAAAGCAAAAAACAGAATGCAATCGAAAATCAATGATGCATGTAGTCATTCTAATATACTTACAACACTTCCCAGCATTATACATGTGGATGCATGGGCTGAATTTTAAAATCTATCTATATTATTGCAATTTGAAAACCACAACTAAGCAAGAAGGTCTATTCTCGTTTAAGAAATCAATTTAATTTTGCTAAATTGAACATATGCTATGCATGTGCATCTTATGAGATTGTGGGGTTTATACTAAATTATGAAATAGACCAAGAAAAAATGACCTAGGATATGTCTTATTTGGCGTAGTGCTTGATTCTAAAATGTAACTCAAGTCAAGAACCACTTTAGAGACAACCACCACATAGAAAAAAATAAAGTTTAACAAGCCTTCATTTCACTCGCGTGATCTCAATCGAGAACCGCTGTAAATGGGCAATTAAGTTGCAAATAATTACAACTTGACAAAGTGGACTTAATTAATCTAAATTAATTCTGTCAAATTAATTTGCTTCGTGGGCTCTCCAGCAAGCAACTCCAATCTCCTTGCCTTCACAGTCCTCTCAAAGTCATTGACTCTACAGGACTATCAGAAAATAATAAATTATTAGAAAATTCTAGAGAGTTCAAAATTATTAATTAAGTAAAAATAACAAATCACAAAATGAACAAAAGAAACAATACAAACTCAAAATAATTGGCTTAAAAATTACTAAATAAATATTTTAACATAAAAATGATCACAAAATGTTATGTGTCCCCCAGCAACGACACCATCTGATGAAGCGCTAAATGCATATTAATTAGCATCCGATTTAGCAGAGGCACTTAGAGCATTATGCAGAACTGAATTAAAGTTCTCCGCTAGGAGGATTCGGCTTGAATTTATAACCTAGGAAGTCCAGTGTCGAACACAAGGACGCAAACAATTTGGTGAATGATTTTTAAGTGTCAAATATTTTAAGTAGCAATTTAGAGGATGACTATATTGAGCGGATGCATAATTCACAACAATGCAGATTTTTAATACAATTTTAATGCACTTAAATTATATGATAATAATAATGCACAAACAATGCGATAAAGTGAAACACAATACGATGAGACACACAATAGATAATTTCAGTCAATTACAAAACTCTCCGAATTAATTTGATATTAATTATTGCATGAAAACTTGTCAAATGGTGACTTTAAGCCTTAATCAATCTCAAAAGCAACTCCACAGAATTTTAACTTTTTACTTCACTTTGTTGCTTAGTGATTTCATCAAGCAATTAAATCATTTACTCCTTAATTTCAATAATTAAAGATAACTAACATTAATCATTAAAAACCAATGTGACTAACATGTTCAATTGCTCACAAACAATGCATTTTTAATTTGATTTAAAGGTTTAAATAAGCACATTTATAAAATGTAAGAATTCATGCGTGATCTTTAAACCAAAATTAAGAAAAAAGCCCGCTAAGAGATAAAACATCAAATTAGCTTTGAAACGAGACCAAAATCACTTCATTTGGATATATAGATAAAAAGATATTCAATATTCAATCCATGGGCATTTTTGAAATAAAAACTAATTTTTTTTACAAAATAGGACTGAAAAGCAAAAAAAATAACCCGCAGGGGCTAATATGCAAAATCCACAAAGGTGGAGGGGCTTATCTGTAATTATGGAAAAGTTGGGGGTCAACGCTGCAAATTACCCAGTCAGTGCACACTGCACGTGACCTAGCTAGGCTCGATGCTGGAGGCTTGGTCCACGTGTAATCTTTTGGTGCTCCGCTCGATGTTTGGTTGCAAGCTCAGATATCGAGCCTTAAGGATGAAGCGTTACCTCAGATTGGTGACATGGATCAATCTGTACTGTCCAATCTCGCCCAATTTGGGAAGATTGACAGTATCTGCTCATCAAGTGTTCTTCCAATCCTCCGCGCGCGATGATGTTTTGACTGTGCTCCGGCGATCTCTCTCTCGCGCTCCTCCTTGCTCCTCTGCCTCTGATTAAGGTCATATGATCTTCCTGACGGTTCCGTGAAGTCTATAGAGGGTTTCAGAAGATGAGAGACACCTTCTCCTACTCTGTTGATGAAGTGCTGCCGGAGTAGAAAATGTTGATCATATCTTGTTTTAAAATACGATCATTGAAGCTATACCGCTGCACTTTGTATAAACTACAGACAAGGACTATGGAATAGATTTGAGTTGATATAAGGTGAAATGATGGGATCAATCGTAGTGAAGGACAATATCCCTAAATGGATTCTAGGCTATTGAGAAGCTTAGAAGTGATTGAGGTGAAGTGATGATGGAGAAGTGAAGAGGCTAATGGGAGTGATACACGTGGATTTGTGAATAGAGGCGAAGGTATCCAGATGTTCAGATTAAGATGTAACCACACATATGATTTAAAATAAATCATCAAATAGTGAAGGTAGAGAAGATTTACTGAGTTGCTCACTTGGAGGATGAAGGATGAATCGATGACTTGAAGAATTCTGGAGTACTTGGAATGGAACGAGGATGCTTCGGTCTTCGCTTGACGTCTCCAGCTATGAGATGAAGCTCAATCAACCAAGGAAATGACTGAGCACGACTACTAAAGCCTATGATCTCAGCGGTCGATCACCTCCATATTCGCAATCAATCTCTCTCCCTAACTGTCACCTAGAGGAAGCGGATGCTGGGAGGAACCACTCGCAAGTGGTGGATGCGGTGGAAGTTGCCCAGAGATGGGGGTTTTGATGCTAGGGTGGTTGAAGATTCACGGTTGAAAATGGTGGTTTCAACCACCACTCTCGGTGAAGAGAGAAGGGGTGAGGGGATGTTGGCTATCATGCGAGGGTAAGGATTGATCGGTGTAGATAATGTAGGCGGTGGTTGAAACGTAGGTTGCCGGAGTTGGTTGATGGAAGTAGGAGAAGTTACACGTAGGTGAAGTGTTACGTCTGTTGAAGGAGGTGGACGGATGTCAAAGACGATATCTGGGCCGTTGGATCAAGATCCAACAATCCAGATTGAGGCAGAGTAGAGTGAAGAGGCGGAGCCATGTGGGTGGTCGTGGAGCACCACATGGCCCAATAGGAATTAGGATAAATAGAAAAATCAAATAAATATAGAAATAAATTAGTTAGAAGTCGATTTAGAAAAAAATGATGAACATGAAAGTTGTAGATCTCGATGAGATCTACAATTTTCATGTAGAAGTCAAAGAGATCAAAGGTCATTTGTACACAGATAAAAATTAAATACAAATTAAAACAATATAACATATTTTCTTTTATTTTTCTTTTGCTTATTTTTTGTATTTTTGATATTATTTTATGTTATTTTATTTATATACAATATTATACTATTTTTTTAATAAAAAATAAATACATAAAATATTAGCATAATAATTGGGTTATATTATATATACTAGTTTGTGTCAATTATATACAATACACAAATTAGTAATTAATGTTTTTTTGTACATGACTTGTGTAGATTAACTTAAGAAAGAGAGATAATATTGGTGATTAATGATGATAAATATGGGATTTATCAAGATGCTTGAGGATGAGCATAGTCTAAGTATAGGGGGATGATGAATCTTTGATTTATCATTTCAATACTCCCTTATTATCCTCGATACACAAGAACTTAATTGCAATTCTTCATTAATTCTGCATCTTTAACAATAAAGCATCGTCCTTGACCC
This sequence comes from Ottelia alismoides, assembly GCA_037367405.1. NCBI lineage: Eukaryota > Viridiplantae > Streptophyta > Magnoliopsida > Alismatales > Hydrocharitaceae > Ottelia > Ottelia alismoides. Next base: position 394 of record JAZKJV010009676.1, on the reverse strand, counting down.
TAATTATTGTCTACAAATTAACCCTTTTATTTTCTTTACTTTCTTTATTTTATTACTTATTAAAAATACCTAAAAATTAGAGTAATTATTTTATATATTTATTTTGTCTTTATAAAGTAACTAAAATACAAAAAATCTCAAAGCAATTAATGGTAGTATTTATATATACTTACCAAAAAATTTCTTTATTTTTTGGATCTCATTTGACTTTTTGGTCAACATTCAACTTGTAGATCTCATCAAGATCTATAACATTCAGGTTTTGACTTCTTGCTAATTTTGCATCCTACTATTTCTTTTATATTTTCATTTATTTTCTTATTTTCTAAATAATATGATTGGGCCACGTGGCACCCTCTGGGTTGCCCATGTGCCCCTTTCTCTTTATGCCACA